>CM060925.1:15240000-16440000 GCA_030737875.1 Allium sativum
GTATAATAGCTTTGAACAAGTGTTAAACGTATCGGATAATGTGGTTTTACTTTTCAAATCTCATGAGGAAATCCAACACATCTAACTCGAGTCCAAAACTACTACACAACAGCTGTATATAATTCGGAAAGCAATATAAAATACATAACAAATAATCAAAGTCAGACACAGATATTCACATCACTAAGGCGGAAAAGATATGAATATAACATATGAGTATAAATACAAAGTTAGTGGTCATAGTCGATCCACTATACATCAAAAGAATAGGTACGTAGCTACTCAAAATAATATGTATACAAACGAGTCTCATATACATATAACCCAAAAAGTACAACAATAAAGTAGTCTAGCCCAAAAGTGGAGGATAGTCCATGCTGGAGTCAAGAAGAATCACCTGAAATACCTCGGTCTGACCCGAGTATTATTTACACAAAGTCAAACAATAAACGGATCAGTCTAGCTGTACTTATCTCATAAACTGGGATATAACAAGAGATATAAATAAATGCAGACATAAGTTCGATAATAACAATGTCATGTATAAGTGTGAAGCCCAGAAACGTCTACGATATATCTCAAATCTATATCAGAGCTATAAAAGAATATCTCATTCAAAATTATATAGCTACTCATAGAAAATGATAACCCATATCAAATCAACTCAAAATTGATAACTCAATATCAATGAATCTCAAGTTGATAACATAGTATCAATAAAGCTCCAAATTCCAGAAATCAATAAATTAGAAATCCATAAAATAACAAAGGAAGGGGGTAAGGCCTATCTCAAAACGAGAGCCCGAAAACTCACCAACACGTGTATCCCAAATGAGACACGATCTCTAGGTAGATAGCCTATAATATTGAGCCGAAGCTCCTCAAATGGTTCGAAGACTGCGAGTCGCGACCCCGCAAAACGGTCTGAAGGCCGTCAAAAGCATAAATCCATAAAAATGAACCAAAATTCCTCAAAATGATCCAAAGACCATTAGAATATTCAAAATGAACCGAAGTTCGTCGAAACGATCCGAAGATCATTAAAATACTAAAAATGAACCGAAGTTCCTTGAAATGATCTGAAGGTCATTAAAATACTAAAAATGAACCAAAGTTCCTCGAAATGATCCGAAGATCATCAATGATCAAAGTTGATCAAGTATAGTGTAATTTACGCCTAGTTAGTAAATATAAGAGCTGAGCTACATGTGCCATAACCACTTGCTCTACTCGAATATTTACCAACAAGTTGTATATTCCACTAGAAATACGAAATGAACATTGACATGGTTTTCAATTGAACGAGTCCAAGAATTATCCGTCGAGGCAAAAACAAGGGTTCATAGTCCTCGTTTTTACTAAGGCGTTTAATTAGATTTCTCATATGAATGAGAAAAAGGTTTATAAAATATATATAAGAAGATTTGAGAATGATTTATAAAACGATTTCGTAAATTAACTTCGTATAATGTAGTGAGATTGGAAACCATTTTGATAAAAGAGTTTGGTATCTACTAATAACTTAAAACATTTTTATATAATTTCGAAGTGGCAAATCTCATGTAATATCGATTGAAATGACGATTAATCCACGTTTTAGTAATGTAAATTAAATCTCATAAATATCGATTATAAAATTCATTCACAATGAATAAATAGAAAATCCATAAAAATCGAGTTGTAGAAATTCGTGCTGCTAGGAAACTGGAAAGTCACAAATAAAGTCGAATTGGGCCGAAACTCGGTCGGGAATGAGCTCAAATGGACCTATGCAGTAGACCTCTACTGGTCTACTGTTAGAAAACGGCAGGACCAGTCGACTGATCCTTTTTTCACCAGTCGACTGGTCATTTTTACCAACGGACAAAAATTTTAGTAGCAGGTACCAGTCGACTGGTACGTTTTGATCAGTCGACTAGTGGTTGTCAAATGTCCATTTTGGTTATTTTGTTAGCCAAATCTTAAATGAATCGTTTATAGCAAACCATGGAGGCTATGCACTTGATCTAGATGATAAAAAGGCCTCATAAGCTTGTCGAAACACTTCATATCACAAGACTCAAACATATATAAATATTTATACATGAATAATGAAATCCAGAACTCATGAATTGGGAAAATTAAAAACAAACAATCCAAAAAACTCAATAAACACACAACATATAAGTGCCAAAGGCACACTAGACAAGCCTATAGCTTAAGGAAAAGATGTGAGTTCTCCAAGAACTCACCTTTGGTTGTTGCAAGTGAAGAGATGAATAAATACTTAGCCAAATCAACCTCTCTTCGAATATAGGACACAATTCTTCAACCTATACACATATAAATGATAATCCCAATAATTAGGTTTAGGAGAATCCCCAAAAATAGAAGAGGAATCAAGTTGGGGAAGATGGAGACGATCTTACCTAGGTTTCCCCTTGAATTAGATAAGCTACAACTATAATCCCTAAGATTGGAGCTTAGGAATTTAGATTTCCTCTTTCCTTAAAGCTTAGGATTTTACTTAGAAAATGAAAATAGAAGTTATGAAGGAGTTGGATGGGGAGAGGAGTGTAACGAACGCGAAATTTTCGACTTAGAAAATCGACACACAACACTATGTCGACTATTCAAATCGAAAATACCGGAATGTTAATAGAAAGAAATTAGAGGGTGCGAATAGATAAGACAGAAATTTAGAATAGAAGAAAGAGAGGAACAACAACAAAATCAGAGTAACACGAATCTCACAGCGGAACGAATAAAATATACTATATAATATAACTTTGAAATACAAATCTGTACTTAAATATACATATCATTATCAAAGTACAGCACTTACAACACAGCGGAAATAAACAATTGCTATAAAATCCTAAAGCCTCCTGCTCCAAGCTCTCAGTATATTTGTAAAATCCCGACTACTTGACTGCCCGTACAAAATTGGGCACCCAAGAGTTTAGGGAAAACAAAACAAAACAAACTCTGGGTCAGTCATGTGACTGGTGTGAGTAAACTCCAACCAGTTGTTTAACTTTTAAAATCCCTTTAAAAGAAAGGATAATCGTAAGACCGATTCACACATAAACACGGATGGTTTTTACCTTACTATATTCCAAAATATTCTTTATATCAAATCTCTTCTGATATTACAATAGTGTCTATCGAACACAATATAAAAATCATTTAGCAGAACGCTTTCATCTCACGTTATACATACATAGTATATAATCAAAAACCGCGGGCACTTATTGGGTAATGGATTCCAATTGGTAAGGCATGGGACCACCTTCCGACAGTGTATCTCTAGAGCGGAATACACCGGGTTCAACAAGAACATCTTGCAACCCAGGCTAAACATGACCGGTCACTCATTTCTCTTGAGTGTACCGAATAGGGCTGTCAATGGATACCCGAAAAATCCGAAATCCGTCCGCATCCGCATCCGAAAAATGGATAAATATCCGATATCCGAAAAAGCGGATGCGGATGTAGATATAGGCGTATCCGCATCCTAAAATTATCCATCCGCTTGTTTTCACAAGTATAGCTTAAATTATGTGTATTTTAACATAACTAAGTATACTAATTTATTATTTTGCAAAATTGAAAGTCTACTAAACGCATGCTAATTGCTCAAAATTATATATTATCATCATAATTATTTATTTTTAGCACTTTAGTAACCAACTGGGTTGAAAACGCTTAATATTATGCTAAAAAAACCATTTATGTTCACTAATTTATCGACCGTTGGCGGAGCGGATAATTATCCGATATCCGTCCGTATCCGCGGATGCGGATATCCGATATCCAAAAATGGTTTCGGATGCGGATGCGGATATGGCACTATCCGCATCCGAAAGTATCCGTTGACAGCCTTAATACCGAATGTATTATCACCAACAGTTGGGATCGGCAACTGTTTCCCGAAAGGGACAGCATTGAAATAGATTATAGAAGTAAATGAGATCAGGTGACAATACACCCTAATTGGTAGCTAACCACTTAGCCATGCGACCTACCCGATTTTATACCATTTCCCGGTTGTGAGGCTAGAGGCCATAACGTACAGACCGCACCTTTATTTACTTTGAATGTCACATCGTCATACCCGCCAAATCAGAAATTGATTTCTCCAAAATTACCACGGGTATACAGCTAATAGAAACGAATTCCTCTGCCATCAAAAATAAATACGTTTAAAGAGATCAACTTACGCGATCTATTGAATATACTCTGTCAGACATTCTTCCATACAGGTTGTCCTGGGACTGGACAAACCTGAAGGCACTATTCTGTAAACCCATCTTAAGCAATTTCTACCTAGGATTTGCCAGAGCAGTCCTTGCATAAAATCCATCTTCAATTATTTTGATCGTATTTGATTCGCATCGCTGATGTCCATACGGAGTGGTTTTCAGTTAATAAACCTGATCCCGGTCTCTCCGTATTGACAACGGAAATGGTCAAAAACTTTGATAGTCGGTTATTTAACTATCAAAGGAAAACATGTGTACAAACAACGGTCGTATTTCCAAATGGAAATCTTACCGAGCAAATCATCAATCAACACTGATCCCCTTTAATTTAATTTGTCATTCAATTATCCATTTCCCTGTTCCCGTTTTCATATATTCGTAAATTCTTATTTTCTAAATTTAGAAAATATATGTTATTATTCATTGGAAAACATTTCCATATTTACTCTCATTTCTTATTTTCTATTTTAGAAAACATTTCTGATTCTTATTTGGAAAACAATTCCAAAACTCCTTCATTGAATTTAAACAGATGTTTAAATAAAACTTCGCGATGCCAACTCAAATAGTACACTTATTAACTAAATTTACTTAGCCAACCTTTAGTATCGAACCTTAACAATTCCTTAGTTAAAAATGAAGTCAATCAAGTTAGGGTATAACTACCTCTCAAACCTTAACTGAACAACATTCCTAACCTCGAAATTGAAAAAGTTCACCTATTAAATATTTACAAACTTCCTTACGTAACTCTCGGATTCTATTTACGAATCCACTTCTTTTGCAGAAATCAATTGATTATAACAATAGTGTTATAATCCCATGCGTTCGAAATATAATAACTTAAATATAACTTTTATTTATTAATTTGGATAAATAAACAAACAACTAATTTATAAATAAATAAATAAATCTTGATTAAAAACGGAAAGTAAATAATACTTTCTCGAATTCGATATAATCCAATTTCAATGCAAAACTCTCTTTCGAATAAACTCATTCATAACTCCCTTTCGAATAAACTAATATTCGATTAACTCTCTTCGAATAACTTATATTCAATTAACTCTCTTCGAATAACTAATATTCGATTTACTCTCTTCGAATAACTAATATTCGATTAACTCTCTTCGAATAACTAATATTCGATTAACTCCAATTTAAATTCCTATTTCAAAACCCAGTTTCCTTTGTAATATTTTCATTTCGCAAAATATTTACTTAAATCCCTTATTCACATCAGATGTGAAAAATACTCCTTTTATCAAATCAACCAGTTTGATTTCATATTTAAAACAACATCCAAATTCCAAATTCTATTTATACTTCTATTTATAGACTGTTCGTAAAAATCTTATTTAAAACTCCCTTTACGCTGCTAGGTTCACATTTGATTTCAAATATCGGTGTTGAAACCGAATTTACTTCTCTATATAATTTCAGACTTATATGTCCCATTTATCAAATGGTAAATATTTTATTTAATTTGTAAAACATTATTTATATATTGATCTTCTCAATTTATTTGTTAAAACATATTCTATTTAAAATCTACTTTAAATTAATCTTCCCGTAATTCTTTTATATCTCGCCAATTCCCCTTAATCAATATCATGTTACACCCGTGTGCGAAGCACGGGTCTAAATCTTCCTAATGTAAAATTCTCTTTTTATAAAACCCTTTTCATTTTATATTTATTTCCTTTTATAAAATCCTTTTCATTTTATAATTAATTTATTTTATAAAACCCTTTGATTTTATAAATATTTCCTTTTATAAAACCCTTTTCATCTTATAATTATTTTATTTTATAAAACCCTTTGATTTTATAAATATTTTATTTCAATATATACTTTGAAAATTCCCTTTATACATTCCAGTATCACTTATGGTATTTAAAATACCAATTAAAAAGACCAGCGTCATCATAATCTATCACAGATTATATATATCACATCATATATCACAGTATATGAAAACAAACAATATTATAAATATTGAGGAATCTAGTTGGATCCCTCCAACCTGTTTCCCTGCATCCACAGATGTTAAACAATATAATTAACATCAATTTCATTTCAGTATGAAATATTCTGCTAAAAAGAATCAATTTTTAATTAACGTTATATATATATATATATATATAACCAGATCTATAATTTCAACCAATTACTTAGCAGTTCAACCAAACAGTCAATACACAGCAATCAACCAATACTTATCAATTCTAAAAATACGTTATAAAAATATAAACTGATCGGAGTTAGTGAGATTTACTCACATTGGACGGTCATCGTTAAATAATGATTAACGATCAATTTGATCGGATCATGCGTTTTATTCTCCTTAAAATCCCAATGAGCTCCAAATGGTTCTGAACCAGCTTCATTGTATAGCCTGCATCCCCACATCCTAATGGATCTTGTTTTGTTGAATTTGGGTAACGTACATGCAAGATACGACATTTATAAGTTTCTACAACTTTATAATATTAAATTAAAATTTAAAATTTACTTAATTATGGCTTACCCTTAGAACCCATCGGCTCATCACAAATTGAACCAGTGAACCAATTCTTTTCGCATGTGCAGTATCATTCCCACCCATTTGTTTGCATGTACCCATTTCACGTTAGCATATATCCTTTTGTTTTTCTTTTCTTATGGGCTTTACTTTTATGAACTGGCCCAATATTCAAGTCATCTTCACCTGCATCGCTACTGATCTTTCTTCCCATTTGAACTCAGCATTCCCAGTACCCGATTCCTCGTGTAAACATTTCCAAACCACGTCCATCTTCCCCGCATGTTCAATTCCACCTAGCACAAGCCCCTAATCTCCACGTAAAGCCTTGTTCTCTCCTCATCTTTTCTTATGGCCGACGTTTACTCCTTGTTGTACCTCCCACATGCCATTCATACTTCAACCAAAATATAGTAATATTCTTCTCTATAGCAACTCCTTCATCCAGCGGTTTACCCCACTCCCAAGCATTATTCGCATGCACTCTCCATCTCTCTGATTTCATCACCTTACCCTTCCCCAAGTACAAATGCGTCCCAGTATCCAACGCAACACTTCAGCTTGCTCCTCTGATAAATGCACGCAAGAAACTCCCTATATCCCTCGAGCCAAACTCGCACTTCCCCAGGAAAATCTGACATCGTATAGTTTCCTCCCATATACAGTGATCTTGCGAGTTGCGATCACTTCAAACCCCCAAACTCCACTTTCATGCATCGCCGGTACGTTCCCATCAGAATCCATTTTCTCAAAACACCTCAGTCCCCCTTACGGTATTACTTCATGATTTCCAAACAAACACCATCGATATTAATCCCTTTCCAATTCCAACGACCTCGTCATCTCCTTTATACTGACTACACTCGCAACATTCTCCGAACGCGTGGGATCCTGCTTCATGCCAAGAGCCACTCACACCCACTGTATAGTATTCCTTCCGTTCCACTCCCTGTAGAAAACCGAACGTCCCCCTTCTTAAACAAACCTGCCCCCCATATTTTTTTCATCAGTTCCCACACCATTTTCGAACTGTTATTCCCTCCTTCCACCCTAGTACTACTCGCCGTATATAGCTCCTTGTGTCGTTAACAGACCTGTGCCATCTTTCTTTTTTTGAATTAATGCTTGAATTTCCAAATGCATGGATTCCTAGCTGCTACGTCAATATTTGCAGCGAGCCAAAATGACGTCGAGCCCCATGATTCTTATGTGAAGTTGTCACTACTAGAATTGAACAGTATTGCAACGGATGCTTCCAACGGCCTCCAACGGGCGTTGACCAACGGCTTCCAACGGAAGCCAAAATACCCATCTGTACACCGTATATAAAATATACGCCATTGGAAAACGTTTGCGGCCGTTGGTTTTTAAGCCGTTGGAAGTCGTTGCCTTCCGTTATACGGACTGGAGCACAAATCAGCCGAAGCTTCCTCCTTCTTCCTCATTCTCTAATCCCACGAAAATTTCCCCCAAATCCCTAAATTTTCCCTCTTTAATTTCTGAAATCGCCTATTCCTCTTCATCTTACGCCTAGGATCTCTCCGACTCTATCAAAGCACTCTCTCGTCCTCTCTATTCTCCTTTTCTCTCTGATTTTTAGGTATGTGTTTATCCTAATTTTTGTTTAATACCCTATGTTTAGTGTAATTGAAGCATAATTATGGTATGTTTGTGTGTGTAGTGCTGTTAATTAGTTGCTAATGTGGGGTTTAATCATTTTAGTTGCTAATTTAGGGTTTTCAGTAATAAATTACTTAGTTGCTATTTTGATCTAGGGTTTGAATTAGTTGAAGTAGTTGTTATTATTGAGATTGTGTTTATAGATTTCATTGATTATGTTGGTAATCTAGGGTTAATTGATTAGTTAAAGGTGACTATGTATATATGCATATATATAGTGTTATGTATATATATACACGTAATATAGTTGACACTCTATGCATTTGTTTATTTGGTTAAGGCCCAATTCATCGAAAACAATATTTAATTGTCGAAAACGTGTCATGGAAATACAAATATTTAAGTTTCTGTTTTTGGGCTAAGGCGCACAACGGCGCTAAGGCACACAAAGGTGTACAAAAAACACTTCAATCACAAAAAAATCAAATCATAATATGTTATATTCATAAAGCCTTAGAGAGTTTTTTTGGCCTCGTCTGATAAGTATTGTATATAATCGTTATATGATGTTCAGTTTATTAGCGGAACGAACATTTATATTCATTGTATACAATATTTATTGGATTTGTCCTTTGTATTGGACAAGTTACGAATACAATAACGAAATTAAATCTCGTAAAATATTTCAATTTAAACGGTTCTCAAAATTTCAAAAGCACTTCCTTTATGTTCCCTGTGTACACGCAATTGTGTACTATTCAGGGAACTAAAGGGAAGTGCTGCCGAAATTTTGTTGAATCGTTTAAATTGAAAAGATTTACGCGATTTAATTACATTATTGTATTTGTAATGGGAGGTAGGATAACCCACCAGTAAATGATCAATTAACATAACATGCATCAATCACTAAAATTGTTTTAACACATTGTTAATGCAAATTTTATCATCATAATTAATATGTAAAAGAAATGTTGTCATTAAAATACAATCTTAGCGTTTGAGCGATCGAACACAAAAATTATGAATCTAATTTTATATAATTCTTTCTAATTTTATATGTACTTAGAAAAAATGGACGATTATTTTAATGATCGAAGCTGGATGTACAAACGAAGAGAAAATGATGGCACGATAAGCAAACAATTTATTAATGGCGTCAGCGTGTTTATTGATTTCTCTTTAAGTAACAATGGAAACGACGTCGAAATCCGTTGTCCATGTAGTAGATGCAAGTTATTGAAGCATTTGATACCGCAAATAGTCAGAGTTCATTTGCGTCAGTATGGTTTTGTGCCGAACTATTTAGTTTGGGATCGTCATGGAGAACCGTTAGCATTTACTTCTATACAAGTTGAGGAGGTAGCGAATAATGAAATTGCCACGACGAATCTCGTAGAACAAATGGTTGAAGATGCTGCACGTTCTATGTTCCCGGTTCAACAATTTAATGAAAACGTTGGTAATGATGACGATGGTAATGATGAAGAAGAACCAAATAGTGAAGCCAAAAAATTATATGACTTATTAGATGCCGCAAAAAAACCCCTTTGGGAAGGCTGTGAAAGCGGAACTCAATTATCAGTAACTGCTGAATACATTGCGATGAAATCTAAATACAACCTCACAGAAGCTGGATTTACAGCTGTTGTACAAGCTGCGAAGCGGCATATGCCTCCCAATAATTTAATGTGCGAAAACCATTATGAAGTAAAAAAAATGATGTCGGCCTTTGGTTTACCGTATCAAAAAATAGATACATGTCTAAAGGGTTGCATGCTATTTTGGAAGGAAGATATCAAGCTTAAGAATTGTAGAATATGTAATCAAGAAAGATACAAACCAAGAAAGAAAAAGGGAAAGGAAGTCCCGTATAAACGTATGCATTATTTACCGATTATTCCTAGACTTTAAAGGTTATATGCATCTTCTGTAACCGCGCAACATATGAGATGGCACAAGGTGAGAGCACAGGAAGAAGGTACGTTAACACACCCATCTGATGGAGAAGCATGGAAGCATTTTGATCAAAAGTATCCCAATTTTGCATCTGAGAGTCGCAATGTTAGACTAGGTTTATGTACGGATGGGTTTTCACCATTTTCTCAATTTGGTTCTAAATATTCATCCTGGCCTGTAATTGTAACACCTTATAATTTACCTCCGTGGATGTGTATTAAAACTCCTTATATGTTTCTTACAATTGTCGTACCTGGTCCTGATGATCCGACACAAGGAATCGATGTTTATTTACAACCGTTGATTGAAGAATTAAAAAAATTGTGGTATAAAGGGGTAGAAACATATGATATTTCCCAAAAGAAAAACTTTCGTATGCATGCTTCTCTATTGTGGACAATTAGCGATTTTCCTGCTTATGCGATGCTTTCAGGTTGGAGTACGGCTGGTCGTCTAGCTTGTCTGTACTGTATAGAAGAAACAAGAGCATTTTCTTTACCTATTGGAAAGAAAATTTCATGGTTTGACTGTCATAGATGTTTTCTTCATATTAATCATCCTTTTAGAAGGGATAAGAAAATTTTTATAGCTAATAGACTTGAAACTTTACGACCACCTAAAGTATGGACAAGTGAGGAAATTTATGAACTTGTACAAGATTTTCCCAAGATTCATGAAATCGGAGTACAAACAGAAATTCAAGGTAAATCATCAATTCATAATTGGTGGAAACAAAGCATATTTTGGGAGTTGCCTTATTGGAAAGATCTTCTGATTCATCATAATATCGACGTGATGCATAATGAGAAAAACGTGTTTGATAACGTAATCAACACAATTTTGAATGTCAAAAGGAAGACGAAAGATGATTTGAAATCCAGACGTGATATTGAAGTAATATGTAATCGTCCGGAGCTTCATATAAAGCCAAATGACACTAGAAAACTGAAAGCGTGCTATGAACTAGATACTAATCAAATAAAAATATTTTTAAAATGGATGGAAGGGTTAAGATTCCCGGATGGTATATCTTCCAATCTATGTAGATGTGTTGATTATAAAAACAGTAAACTTAGCGGGATGAAAAGCCACGACTGTCATGTTATGATGGAAAATTTATTGCCCGTCGCTTTCAAAGAACTATTGCCCGTGAAAGTTTGGACTGTTGTAACAGAGCTTAGTTTGTTCTATAAAGAGCTTTGTTCATCTACATTAAAACTTGACCATCTACGTAAACTAGAGGAAGAAATCCCCATATTACTCTGCAAATTGGAAAAATATTTCCTCCAGGGTTTTTCAATGTTATGGAGCATTTACCTATTCATCTTCCATCAGAAGCACGTCTTCGAGGGCCTGTGCAATACGGATGGATGTATCCATTTGAAAGGTATATTAATATTCAGTTAATTAAATTTTGGTTAAGTGTATGAAAAAATAATTTACAATAATTCTAAACAGGTATTTAAATCATCTAAAGAAAAAAGTGAGGCAGAGAGCTAGAGTTGAAGGTTCTATTTGCAAGTCATACATTGAAGAAGAAGCTTCATTTTTTTTCTCTCATTATTTTAGTGATCATGTGAACATCTCATCTGCAAGTACTGCACGTAATGATGAAGGCATTGATCAAGATGACTGCCAAGCGACTTTATCTATTTTTTAAAAACATGGTCGGCCTTCTGGTAGATGTGTGGAGGAATGGCTGAACGATAAAGATTACAATGCAGCACACACATATATTCTTCTCAATTGCACCGAAGTTGCACCGTTCGTTAGGTACTCTACTTATGCATCTATGTATACATGTATTGTAACTTTAATCATATATGTAACGTATGTCCTATGATTGCAGCATTTATGAATCACAGTATCCAAACGGCGATATCAGCAAAGAATTCGCTAGTTGGTTTACTAATTATGTTTTTGATCCAACAAATTGTATTGTGGATGAAGGATTGAAATATTTGGCATTGGGACCTAAAAGAAATGTGAAGACATATCCAATATTCTTTGTCAATGGATATAAATTTAACACTAAAGAATATGGTGCTGAAAAATTAACTGACAATAGCGATGTATTTGTTAAAGGTAGTGATGATCCAAACGACCATGTACACGATTTTTATGGCGTGCTAAACCAGATTCTGCAATTGACATATTTCACAAGACCCGCGGAAGAAGTATTTTTGTTTAAATGCAAGTGGTTCAGCAATGTTCCGGGTTCTGGAATCAACGTGCACCCAAAATATAATCTTACAGAAGTAAGACATACGTCCCATTATTATAAGTACGACCCTTTCGTACTTGCCAACCAGGCTCTTCAAGTATATTATGCTCCTTATCCTTCTATGAGAAGAGACAAAATAGATTGGTGGGCTGTTTTCAAAACAAAAGCAAGGTTTACATTTGACGGACGTAATATTCCCGATGACCAAGCTTATCAAGCAGACGTCGAGGAAAATGCAGAAATAGTAATAACCGACGATCAAACAGATTTTGGACCTCTAAATGATGAATCGAATGCATTAATTGATGTATTTGAGACTACAGATGAACCATATATGGAGGAGGAAATAGAGTCGAAATCTGAAAGTGATGAGGACGACTAAATAATACTCCTTATTTTCAAAAGGTAATTTTATGTTATGACATTTCTATTATCAAGTAACCATATATTTATTTTCATGACATTTCTATGAATCAAACTCATATGTTAACTAGACATATATATGAATCAAACTTATATTTAACACTTCTATGAATCAAACTCGATCATATGTTAACTAGACAAATCTATGAATCAAACTTATATTTAACACTTTTATGAAACAAACTTGTACTCATGTTATGACATTTCTATTATCAAGTACTCATGTTATCTAATACCATGTTTTTACATATAGTTATGTTATGTTTTGTTATGTTTTTGTTTGTAACAGGTATGGCGTCAGGTGGCGAGGAGGGTGGTCCATCGTCGGAGTTATCTCGTCCTGTGGTCTGGCTTAAGCCAAAAGCATCAAAAGGGTAAAAACTAAGTTTTTAGTATAAATTTAATTTAAGTACAATAAATTATTTAAATTGTTGTTCTAGCAACCATGTATTTTTTTTTCCCGTTTAACACAGGGGGTTTGAGTTGGAGCCGTCCAATACCGTTTTGAGGATATCAAAACGTGCTTATCAGGCCCGCATGACTGCATGTTGGCCCACTTGGAGCTCGATACCCGACTTAGTTAAGGAGACCATATGGCAGGATTTTTTGGTACGTATGTATGATATAACATTTCTTATATTAAGTACATGCTCCTATTTGATAACTTTACATGTATGCTATTTATAAAAAAAAACGCAGGGTGCGGTGGATCTCCAGGAGACGGATTTGGATCTCGTTAAGCGCCACTGGAACAGTAAAGTGGCAGCAAATTACAGACAAACAATGAACACTTTAAAATCAAGTGGGAAAAGGCAGTCTTGGGTGAGCGAGTCAGTGTGGAATGATCTACTTACTTATTGGAATAGTAATGAGGACTTTCTGGTAAATTTTACTGCATATTTTTAATTTCAATTATTCTATTCAACTAGTACGTGATTTAGGCTAAGACATTTTTTTATAAATTTAAATGTATAGGCCTCGTCTGAGAGAAATGCAGCTAATAGGAGCAAGAATCCGGTTACGCATCGAGGTGGGTCCAAGTCATTTCAGCATCATCGTGAGGATCTGGTATATTTTGTAATTGCATAGTTTAAAATTTTAATTCATAACTAGTTAAAATTAATAGTTGATTTAAGTTTAAGTTTTAATTTACATGTGTGCATGCTTATTTCAGGAGAGAGCGCGTATGGCTCCTGTGTCGTACTGGGATGTTTTCGAGCATACACATGCATTGACTCAGACTGACGACACAGGCTCAGTTTCGTACACTTGGGACCATGATGATAAGGCGCGTGAGAGATATGTAAGTATAAAATAGTTAAGTAGACTTATAATTTAATTAAAATAGTGTTATCTAAATTTATTTTATTTTTGTTTAACAGGAGAAATTTCAGGAGCAAAGGGCGCAGGTACTGGAAGCTACAGGGAGGACTGAGCTGACCAAGGAAGATGAGGACAAGATATTTGATGCTGTCATGGATCCTGCTACCCGAAACAAACGATATGGTTATGGAAATCTAGAGGTAATACTAAAATTTATAATAAAAACTCAAATGTATTCAAACTACTATTATGAAATACTGAAAATCTGAAATTATATACAGATTACAGCATCTCAGCAGATGTATCAGAAGGCTCAGGAAAAGGAAGAAATCGCACAGTTGAAAGCACAGATTGTAGAGCTTCATGAACGTGATCGTCGCCGTGAAGAGCAGATGGAGTTGCTTAACCAGCGATTGGTGGAGTACATTGCCCAGCACGGTACGACACCTTCATCTTCAGGGGGAGAGAGTTGATCAGGTTAGCTTGTTTTGATGTGTTTTGAGAGTTGGTGAGGCTTGCTACATGCATGGTAGTTGTATATATTTTGTTATGATGGTTTGGACATGATGTTATGATGGTTTGGTGATGGTACGGTTTGGACATGGTGTTGGTTATGTTGTTTGGAGATGGTTATGTTATTTTGGACATGGTGATGGTTTGGTGTTGTTTTGGCGAAATTTGGTGGTAATGTTATGTAAATATTGGTTAATTTATGTGTTTTGTGTTTGGTTTTTATTTCGTATTGTGTTTGGGTGTATATATGGTTGATATTGTGAGTTATATGCTCGAAATGGAGCAGTTCAAAATGTTTTATATTTGTTGTGTGGCTTGTAGTGGTAAATCTAAAATCTGCCAAAAAAAAAGCACCCAGATTTCCAACGGCAAGCGACGGCTTACAGGTCTACAAACGGCTTCCAACGGCCTATTCGCTCAAAACATCATACATGTGTCCTTATTTATCAGTTGGAAGCCATTGGAAATCACGCGTCGTTTGCGTTGGAAGTCGTTGATCCGTATACCAACGGATTGACCAACGGCTTCCAACGGCGTTTCCAACGGCCGCCAACGGCCCCTGGCCGTTGGAAACCCCTGTTCCTCTTGTAGTGTGTAGAGAATCATCTAGTGATTTCGGCGATACTGGTTTTGAAATTTTTAGTTGAGTATCAAATTTTATTTCAAATTTCGAAGCATTGACATTTTGAGTTTCATTTCTAGGAAAAGAGGATGCTCGTTAGTGTCGTGTATTAATACTCGTATTTTACTTAAGGCTTAAGATTACTTGGTTGTTAAGCAAGAGGAAATGAATAAAAATATAGTCCCTTGCTGGTTAAGGCAAAAAATTGTCTGAGATAGAACGTGTTTTCAGAAGTATTTAATGCAAGATAGGTATATCCTGGGAGGACTACTATGAATTGAATGAAAAGCATTATATCTTTAAATGAATTTAAAAGAAGACAAAGGCCGACAGAAATATCAAATGTGATAGGATGGTGACATTGCATTAGGAGTTTGAGACAACTCATGCAGTGTATAGTGTGAGTTTATTATGCTTTATCTTGCAAGAGTTGAATCTTTTGGATGTTCCATTACGTGAAACTTACATACCGCTATCGACAAAACTAAAAATACCATTGTGATGGACAATGTGTCAGGATCCCAAAAATATAATAATATAGACAAGTTGGCTTATTCTATGATATTCCGAAATGCTGATATAAGGTGTAATATACTCCAAAATAAAAGTTGTTTATTTTACGAAATAAAAATTACAGAAAAATTCTAAAAATTAAATTATACCTACCCCTCAAAGATCTTGTCTAAATTCGAAGCCAATATTTAACAGAAATTAAATATATCGTTATGGTTTATAAACGATTCCATAGCGACTATTTGGAAATTTGATTTGATCATAAATCAAAATCCACACGACGAAATCCCGATTTTTCTCTTCCATTAGAAAAATATACTTCATCAGCTTCGAACGTTTCTTGTTTCATAGAAATCCCACTTAAAACGGATTATGTATATTCAATTGAAGTTCAAAACTCCATATTACGAACTACCGCGCCATTACGAGCTCGATTTAAATTATATTATAATTATACGTTCAAACTTCGTTAAAAAAATAAATTCGTTATTATAATTCAATTCTAAACTGAATTAAATCACATATACTATTCAATTCACACAATATTGTGAACTCAACTATTTCTAATCATTCCAGAATTAAATATATTATTCTAGTAATTATATTAATTAAATATTCAATATTATTTAATTAAACAACCATTTAAATCTCTAAATCGCTATTTAAATAATTAAATAAATAAATTATTATACCGTATACGGGTCGTTATAAGGAGGCTGTATAGGTTGTCTTCTTTTGGTTAGTAGCTAATCTAACCCAACCAAGCCCAATGTCCAAATTTCTGAAACTCGGAATATATCGATGCTTATAGTCAAAAAGGTTGTAAACGATGATCTGGACTCAATGGAAGTGGTTTCGAGTCCAAATTCATCCATATGCAAAATGTGACTTTTCGGACACAAATTTGATTAATGATTAACGACGTTATATTTAAATAAAATATTTAAATATATTATCGTTAAATATGCGGGTTGTTATAGACTTCCCCCTTAAAGAAATTGCGTCCCCGCAATTACTTAAGGAAAAACCCATATAGTAACAACCAAGCATTAACCGAGAATTGATATACAAAAAATAAATATAATGAATTAAGAAATTCACTTATGAATTATTACACAAATTTTAAACTTTAAGTTATAAATCACTATATAACTTATGTTTATACACGTATAATGCTCAAATAAAAGTCAGGAACATATACGAGCTACTAACTTATTTTTCTCATAAGTGATTTCGATAAAGTAGAATTTTCTTACTCCAATTCTAAACGTTCTAAACCCTCAATTTCAATAATTACTTAAATTTTAATCACGAACTACTTTACCTCGATTTTTCTGAAAATTTGGTTTAGACATATCTCAAAATTTTCAAGATGAAATTCAAATATTTTTCTTTCATTAGTAAACTTTAATCTAGTAGAATCAGATAATTCTTTTTTCGAAGAATTCCGACTTGTGTTGGATTTATACACTCATTTGAAGTTCAATTCGAAAATTACGAACTACTGTCATGTGGTAAGCTTGTTCTTATAAAATTTAATTAACTCGTTTAACGTTCAATAAGTTTACAAATTATAAACTTACTCTCTTACATTTTCAATATGAACTAATTAATCAATCAAATTAGAAAGTTGGAAATATCGACCATCCGAAATCGTCAAACATTCCTTATCAATTCTAGCTAGAAAACTTTATCTCTCATAAAATTTCTTAGAAGTGTTCTAGCTTACAAAATTTTCTTACATTGAATAGGATGTATATATTGGTCATATATATCCCATTCACAATAATAAGCGATCTCGTTGGGGAAACAAGATCATGAAATAAAAATCCGGGTACCCTAAATAGGAAATATTAGCACATTCTCTAATATTTCAAAAATAAATAAATTGGAACCTTTATGTTTCCAGTAAACCCCAAAAATCTCAAATTTGAAATATTAGTACGTCCTCTAATATTTCTCGTACAACTTCTAAATCATGTTAACATGATAAATGGTAGAAGTTAAAAGAATTTTGTAACAATCCGGAAAATCAGAACCAATTTAAATTTTTTATTTTAGCAGTTTTAATAAATTTTGAATATTTAAAATGATTTATTTTATATAATAACGATTAGAAATTTATCTGAATAGAATTAGAACGTATAAATTTATTTAAATCGAAACTAGAATATCAAATTTATTTTAATTATAAAAAGAATTGAAAATGGCGCGGCAATTTGAAAAATCGATTTCAAATTTCAATTGAATGTACAGGATTCAAAATAAAACGGATTTTGGTAAAACTAGAAATATTTGAATCTGTTTGAAAATATCTTTCCAACGAATGTGAAAAATCCAGATTTCATAACGGGAATAAAAAGTTATGTCCAGTTGAAAATTCAGAATAGTCGCTATGGAATATATATATATATATATATATATATATATATATATATATATATATATATATATATATATATATATAGCCCTTAAAAATAGCGATTATGCAAACGACCTCCGTTTTCGACGAGACCACTTTGTTGGATCCGGAATGTCAAGTTATTACTAGATTCCAATTTTCATAATTTTTGGAATTAATATGTGAGCGTGGTAAATTTAAACGTGTTTGGTTAATTCAGTTTGAATTTAATCGACTGGAAAATGTCCATTTTTCAAACGGTCTCCAAATTCGACGAAATTCGATTTGTTAGGACCGTATCGTCAAAACATAGCTGGATTTATTTTTCCGGAATTTTTGGAGTCAGTATGTCGCCCCGGTAAATTAAAATTTACGTTTAAATTAATTATATATTGATTTATATTTTAATTTAAAAGAAAAACTAATCGAAACAGTCGAATTGGCTTACCGGACATATCCCATTGTGTCCGGAATGGGGGTATTTGGCTAAGGCCGACATTCGTTGGATCTCATTTTGGGTTTGGACGCAATGGAACCAATAAGTGAATTAAATATTATTAAAATTATTATGTAAATAAACATTCTTGCCACAAACCGTAGGTCAACGTCCATCTCAGGTCAAAATAAAAAAGTGCCGCCCCTCTTCTTAATGAACGCCCGTCCTCGTCCCATTTTAATTCATCGAATCCGTTCAATTTATTCAGTGACATCGAATGATTATAAAACAATCACTACAAGAAAATACTGATTTTGCAGCGGACGAATCCGTCGCTAAACTTGTATTAGCGACGGATAGCACTGGTCGTTAAATTTCACGTCGGTATTTTAGTGACCATTTTGCGACGGAATTTAACGTCAATTCTCCGACACTTTACCGTCATTTGTCAATATATTTAAATTTAATTTTAAAAAAATTTACCGACGTTTTACCAACGGATATTTTTTTTTAAATATATATTTTAAAAAAAAAAAAAAAACCATTGGAGATCTATTGCTAAACAGCAAGGGATTAGAAACGGATAATTTCAACTTTTGTTTCACCTTGGATATCTGTCGGTAACTCATCACAAATACTAATATTTTAGCAAGGTATTAGTGACAGTTGTTTTTATTTCCATCGTTAATCACACTCAGATTTGCAGAACCCACTCGTATTCCCCTTCTATTCCGTCGGTAAATGTTACTACAATAAAATACTAATTTACAACTAACAGACGCCAATATTAATTAATATAGTTAGTTAATATGAACTCAAAAATAACACCATTCATAATCCAATAACGACATAGAATATCAATTAACATACAAGCACAATACATAATTAAGTTGCTAAACTCAATACATAATCAAACTTTCATAACAATTATGGAATAACACTACCCCCAATTGTTTTAAGATAAGTATATAATACAAGTTACTGGTTCCTCGCAATTGTTGCCATAAGCAGCTCTTTCAACATATTTGGCCAGCCAATCAGGTACTTCTTGGTTTGCTTCTTTCATCAGTTCAGACAACGCTTTGGCCATTGGCTTGTTATTGTCATTGAAAAATGCTGCTGTTAACCCAGAGTTGCCTGCACGTCCAGTACGCCCGATTCGGTGCACGTAATCGTCTAGGTCTTTTGGAAGGTCAAAAGTTTATTACATGTGGGATGTCTAGGCCACGAGCAGCTACGTCTGTTGCTATTGCTACTAGTATTGGAGTCCAGCCATTTTTGAATGAATGTAGTGCACGTTCACGCTCCTGTACACAAGATATGCAACATGAGTACTTATGGGTATAAACATAACTATATGCAGACAAAAAGGGATGGCGCCTGAGAATTGAGATCCACGAAGGTCTGATACAAAAAAGACTCAAGAAGGCAGGCTAATAATTTAAACCCCACAAATATATTAAACAATGCTTCCATCAGTAGTCCAAACATTAGAACATAATTAGCACCATATCTTTTAAACTTTAATTTTTTTTTACTATTATATTCTGATGCTGATAATTTAGTCATATAAGCTAATCAAACGCACTGAATCCACTTGCACACGATACAAATCATAGTGCAGAAGGTATCAAGTTTCAACCAAAAAAAAAAAAAAAAGACAATAATAACATTACATAAACAACTGTTTCACATACCTGAAATACAAGGCGTATGATAAATGCAAATGTGACCAAAACATGTGCAATGTGTTTTCTTTTACATTACATAAAACGTAAAAGTGAACTGAGGATAAAAGTAACATGTCTATTCAATATACTCTAGCAGTACTCGTTTTTTTACCAAGAATAAAAGTACCATGCGGTATAGATAACAAGAATGGTAATTTGCATTAACAAAGATTTCATGAAAAGAAAGCAGCACAATATTGAACCTCTAAATGCTAAAAGATATATTTTCACTTTCTGTGTTTCAGTTAATTTACGACCAAATCTTGGATGAGCTGTCCTCTTGGGCAGTCGCATTACATCAACATTAGCACCTCGGGGCCAGTTCAGAAGCACAAAGAATTAAGGCCAATGTTTCAAATCACATGATAATTTTCTTATCTAATATAATAAGTTTATATTGAAGGACTGTTTACCTGCTTACAACGAAATTAACAGAATCAGGTTTAGTATTGACAGGCCATAACTCATCACCAAAGAAGCTACTTGTATATAGTATCTCCTGCTTTGAGTCCCACTTTATTCCTCCACCATCGAATGTCTAGCAAAGCACTTATTAGATGTATTATTTACATTGCATCAATTTAAATATAAGTATAGCGGTTGTAGCTGTGTTAGCGTGCTTGAGTAGTGTGTGTGTGTGTGTGTGTGTGCCCACTATGGAAATCAATGCAAAGCATAGTAGTTAAGGCGCTAAGGCACAAAAAGGCGCAAGCATTGAGCCTGGGGCTTTTTTGAGCCTTGGGCTTTTTTGTGTGCCTTTTATATGAGTTTGATCTGTTATTTTACTAACCACAAATTAATTTTTAAACCATATTTTATAATTCATTCAATTATTTACATATTTTATTAATAAGATATTAATTTTAAACCATATTTTATAATTTGTTGAACAATCTAATTTTTTATTTGATTGTTTATAAACAAAATTAATTTAGCCAAAAAAAGCGCCTCAAACTGCAAAAAGACGCACTCAAAATGCAAAAAGGCGCAAGCCTTGGGCTTTTTTGCGCTTAGGCGCGCCTAAGCGCACGCCTTGATAACTATGATGCAAAGCTAACCCACATTTGTTATATGTGTGTATCCATGCAAAGCTAACCCACATTTGTTATATGTGTGTATCCATGCAAAGCTAACCCACATTTTAAATTATATGCCCACTCACCTAATTCAGATCTTTGCATGGGAGTATATGCCAGTAAACTAAATAGGAAATAAATGTCACCATACTGAGTAGACAATTAGCAAACTTTTTGCTCTAACCATACCTTATAAATCTGTTTGCACAGTATTAAAAAAAATTTAAAAGAAACACATTCATATTTCATAACAAACAAGCACTAATGAGATTTATTTACCATTCCTGAAACTCAAATTTTTATTTGTTTCCTAATTAAACAAAGAGGCAACCTTATTGTTTGCGTTTACTTTCTTTTCGGCTAGGTATGTTTATATTTAACTGCAAATAGTTAAAGCAATGATATCAAAATATTAATGTATGGACATCCACAGTATGATTAATTTGTAGGTTCTTATATTTGTAGTGTTTAAAAAAGTGATGTGTGCAATCTTAGTAACTCCTGTAGAAGTCTATAATTCAAGTTGATATTGAGTAAAGTTCGTATAAAAATGAGAAGATTTGGGCAGCAGAGCAATTGTACAAAAAAAAGAAGAGATGTGGAAACAAAGTTATGTTTTAAAATCCGGATCTGTTATTTTCCAATCATTTTAGCGTGCTCAACGCTATTCAACAAAAAGATGGGCGGGAATTAAATTTTATCGTGCGGGAAGCAAAAACAAGCTTTTTCTTTCCCCCAATTTCCTTCCCAACAGCCTTCGTCATTTCCTAAATCGCTAGCTCATTCCTAAATCCTCATCGCCTCCGCCATCAAAAGAACGAAAATCGATTACTTTTAAATCGCAACTGTCATTTCCGCATCCCCTACATCGCCATTCCTAAATCGATGTTGTCATCCCCCCATCAGAAGAACGAAAGTTGCTGTAGTTCGGTCGCTGTCATTCCCAACATTATCGCTGTTGATCCCGCATCTTCTTAAATTGCTGTTATCGTTCATCCCCAACAGCGCAGTTTAGAAACCGAAAATCTTGAAGGGCACTACAGGTACTGCAAGCTTTTATCATATATTTTTACCGTTCATTCCTATGATTCTTGATTTTCTTTATCAGTAGTGTTTAACCGCTGCTTGGGCTCCTACTTGTTTGAATTGAATTGAATTAAAAGGTGTTGTTTGAATTGAATTAAATAGAAAATGTGTTACTGAACAAAACTGGACTTGGATTTCTAGTTAATTTTAAAAGACAAGGATCTCCACGTATGTCTGTTAGATTCCTAATGAAATGAAATATAAATTATAAGACGCTTGCTTAATGTAATTATAATACAGCTTACGCATTCTTAAAGTTTCTTTCATGTATAGATTTCCTAGACCTAGAATACAGTAGTAAAGTACATAAGCCTTTCTAAAGTAAGTTGTGAACATATGGATTTATATGCATGAACAGTTTTACACAAATATGAATAGTTCAGAGTATGGTGACATATTCATGTGATATTGAATAGAAATGAAACTCCTGTAAGAGTTTCATCCTAGAGATCCAAGTTCCATATAAACATATGAAGTCAGCTTCTGCATGATGGTTTCATTGTACTAATCTGAGGTATGTATAATCATACGATATTTGCTTCTACATGATATTACTAAAAAAAGGAACAACGAGTGCACACTAAAACATTAAGCTCTGTTTGAAGCATCATATTTTCTTATATAATATATTCTCAGTTTCGAAAATAAATGAAAACTCAAATCCATATAATGTGTTGGTTTCTTAGTTTCAGATGCCCTTTGACTGACTTAGATAACTTGAATTTTAGTTGACTTTGTATGATAGATTCAAGGATATATTTTGATATGAAGTTTGGCATCAACAAACAATCTTTTATGATTTTAGGGAGCAGGCAGTTCCACAAAAGTGAAATGCATGCAAAAGGCAAGTTTATGAACAACCAAAAATTTTCAAATATTGGATTCTAGAGAGAAGTACGGTTTTCAGTGTATAAAAATTTTCTTTTACATTTGAGTTACAGATGTAACTGTAAGCATGCCCTGTTTTGGACATAACCCATGAATTCTTATGTGATGACCTTGCGGTTTTTGAGTACTTATGACTTTTGGTAGTGACGTAGAGTGATTTCTGTTGCGTACAGATAAATTTCTTGAGTCTTATGTACATAATCTATGCATACACATGTGATTTTTGGTGCATATATAGATCTCAAGTAATTTTCAGTAAATACCCAATTTTATGTGACTAAGTCTTCAAATACGGTTCCCTTTTTGGGGAATAAAGGATTCCTTTAAACTATTTGGCTTTAGCATATATTGCTTTCATCGGCATCGTACTTTATGCCCGTATATATGGCCTAAGACTGTTATATGTATTTGATCTCAAGAACAATTTTTCAAAACGTTTATGATCTTGAATATGCATAGTTTCTAGCATATAAACATCAAGCTTTTGAATAAAAATGATTCTGTATAAGCTAGCTTTACACATGCATAACATTCAAATATAATTTAGCAACGATAAAATTAAATGCATGAAAAATAAAGAAAATAATTGAGTATTCAAAAAAAAAAAAAAAAAAAAAAAAAAAAAAAACAGTTTAACTGCATCTCAGGTTTGGATGATAACCATGTTATTGATGCTACCTTCAATTATTTCATTTGAGCAGTCAACTGTAGTTGCAGTAATCTACATGTTCCCTTAAAACATATAACATACTGCTACTAACTTATCTATTATTATTTGATTTGCACTATGTCAGTCAGATTTACCATACTGTGCACCAGAATAGTAATTTCCAAATCATGATAATTTAACCATTATCATAAACCAAACTTCAAGCATTTTTTTCCTTCTGATTTAAAAAAAAAATCAACTAATACTCATGGTTGAATCAGTATGTTTATAACGGTGATTTATTTAACAGTAACACTCGCATTTTATTTTACGCATAAAACAGGAGTCCAGATTTTCTCATAACTTTGCTGTAAATATGATCACAGTTAATATTAACATAGTGTAATTTTGACAAATTTGAAATTTCTCAATATAACGGAGAATGCTTCATCCTAGACATCTTTATATAAAAGATTTCTCCTGTTATGAATTTAAAAGATGTGGTTAAAAATGTGAATAATATCTGTAGTTAATATGCTTCCACCAAACATGTTAAGGAAACATCAAAATGTGAAAGAAATTTGTAGTTTAGCTTTTGAAGAACCTGATTTAGCAGAACAAACCATATTCAAAAGCTGGAATCAAAAGAACCGAATGATTTAAGTAACAATTGACAAAATGAAAATTTTGAGCTGTAAAAAAAAATTCGACATGTCAAACGCACAGTCAGGAGAACGGTTATCTCTACCGAGGGATTATACTAAATTTGCAAGATGCCCATACAGATCAAATATAAACAGTGAACAGTCTATTTGAAAATTTTGTAAATACTTTAGTATGAAACAATATTGGCGTTCACAACAAAAATGAACAGAAATCACGAACTAACAGAAACTGTAAATGTTAACCAATAAATTAGAATCATATTCCTACTGGTATGATATAGCAAAATTAATCAGATCAATGCAGTCGAGAGAAAAATTCAATTTTAAACTGGTTGTAGCACATTATTGTACGGTAATTGCAGTGTAATATAAGATAGTAATATAACCTTGTTAGGTATGAAACATCCGTAACAATCATATTAACATGTATAGAACTGTATAATGCCAGTGGATATTGACTGAAGGTAGTTAAAGAATAAGAAGATTTGGGCACCACAGTTACTATGTATAAAAGAAAGAAATGTGGAAACGAATTCACCTTTTAAAATCTGGAACAGCTTCGGCAAAGCAACACAAGGATAAAGGTTCACAAATCACAGTAAGGCAGTAGCGGTGCGGTTATGCCGTTGTAATTCCATTGAAGGAGCAAGGTAACGGCGGAGAGAGCGGCAGGACTAGGACAGCCTTCGTTGAAGGATAGGACCAAATCGTTCTTTTTAGTAAGGCAAGGGCATGACCAAATTGTTGTCATGTCTGCAATGTGAATGATAAATCTGACATATTAGCCTAAAGCTCATGATTGAACCAATACATATATAAGTGTGATTTTTTAACAGTACCAATGACATTTTAATGAATGCATAAAACAAGATTTCAAATTTTCGCAAGTCCTTGCTTTTAATATGAACACAACTGACATTACCATTGTTAAATTTTGGTAAATGTGAAAATTCTTAATATAAAGAGGAATACTACATCCCAGACATATTGTAAATTTGTACACATATATGAAGGATAAAAAATGTCATGGCTTTAGTAGAGGGTGGACAGCAAAAACAGGAGAACATAAGAGATTTGTCTTATTTTTAATTTAAAATATATGGTAAGAAATGCAAATTATGTCCATAGTAAGATCAAATAAGTGAGTAAGAACAATATATTGATCTTGATGAATGATTTGTTAGTCCTGTCAATAAATAAAATCTCACAGTATGCTCACTAATTTTATACTAAGTTGACTTACATGAAGCTTCTGAATTGAACAGGAACTATCCTTGTGACATTTCCCTAAAAGTTTCTGTAATTTAAACCAACAATAAAAGTGATTTAAGAGCAAATTAAACAGCAAAAATAGCCATGTTTTTCCAATCATACTGTAAATCAACCATCTATATCTTGAATTTTAGTCACAAGGTCACGCATTTGAATCTTGTTATTTAGTCATGCTCTTGAAATATTGCAGCTGAAAGATGACATGATCAATATGGAACAATGACTTGATTGTCAGTTCTAAAGAAAGAAAAACCTGGTATTATTATTAAAAAAAAAGATTTTCCGAATGAATACCGGTTTAAGCGATTTAAAGATCGAATGCAAATAGCCGATAGATGAAAAGCTAACGCCTGACATAATTAGATGACAAATTAGCGAATCAATGTATAAACTAAAAGGAAAATTTTCACCTGAAAGAGAGGAATAACGGTGAAACCTAATATCAAAACAGCATCAGTTTAGCCACTGCATCACAAATCTGAGACGAAGAACTCAGGGAAGTAGGGTTTTCTAGCTCAGCGATGGCATAATGGGATTGGAAGGAAAAGGGAGGCGAATTTTCACCCTTTTGTTTTTATTTTGCAAGACGCGAAGATAGGTTAGGGTTTTAATTTCTGAGGACAAGCACGTTCTGGATGGAGTTAGAAATTAGAATTAGGGTTTTTGCTCTTTGGGGATGAGGAAGAAAGGGGAAGCGAAAAAAGCACACGGGATGAACAGCTCACATCTACCGTTTATAATTTATAATCGAATGGTTCAAAATAGCTATCCCTGTCATGTTATTTGATTCGTTCCATTATACTACACGGATCAGTTTAGCCACCATAAGTTTGGGCTGGTCGTTTTGATTAGTGTTACTAATTATATTCAATCTTATAATAAATTAATATGACACAAACTAATTTTATTACTACGTCATTATTATGTCAATCTAAATTTGTAGAAAAATATGATAGACGTTGGAATGGTGTACAAATCATTAATTAGAACAAATTATTTATTAATTATTGAACATGTTAATAATTATTAAAAAAAATAACACTAAAATATATCTTAAAAAATTAATATAAACATCTCTTGCAAATCTGTTGGAATTCTGCTGCAAAATAGCATCGATAAATATTCGTCGGTATTCTACTTGGATTTGCAGTGAAAAATAACGGCAGAAATTTTCTGTCGGTAATTTGACGTAATTTGCGACGGCTTAGTGAGGGATAACGGAAGTCGACGGTAATAAATAAAAGAAAAAAAAAGTTGAAAAAAAATAAAAAAACTATCCCTTGCAGATCACATGGAAATCCGTCGCAAATTAGCGACGGAAATTTCCGCTTCTAAATTTTTGACGCTAAATCAATGTTTTCTTGTAGTGATCGAGCCCCTCTCTTCCATCTTCAAATTGATACCAGAGTGATGAATTATCATCTCGTGGTTGGCTGGGATTTTTCCTCAAATGCGCACTGTTCGCACGAGATTTGGCGGCGCTGGGGTGCTCCGAGTTCATCGCCACTCAGGGCGGAGAGAGGGCGCGTAGGGGCCAACGATGTGGCGGCTTTGGATCGACTCCAAGTGGATTCGATTCTCATGCGCAGGGGCTTTTAGGTTGGCGGTTTCATGGGTTCAACGCAAAGGGGAGAACGACGATACAGAAGGAAACGGCAATGTTTTGAGTAAGCGTTGTTAATTTAGTTTAATTATAATTTAAATAAAAAAATACATTGTTTTAAAAATAAAAAGATATGATATTTTAAAAATATAAAGATATGATATTTTAAAAATATAAAGATATGAATTTTAAAAATATAAAGATATGATTTTATAAAATGTAAGTAGCATGATTTTATAAAATATAAGTAGCATGGGTTTTAAAAATATATATATAATAACATTGTTTTAAATTTATAAATAGAATAGTTTTAAAAACTGAATTTTTATATAAGTATATTTGATTTAAAAGATGTAATTTTTGAAAGAAATAACATCGTTTTAAAATGGATTTTTAAAATGAAAATAACATGGTTTTTAAAATATAAAAATATGATTTTTATTATCTAGAAGGCGAAATATGATTTTTATAAAATAGCTTTGCAAATTACAAATATGATTTTTATAAATTACTTTGATTTAAAAATGTGTATTTTTAAATGTATATAGCACAATAAAAATGTGATTTTTATATAAAATAACATTGTTTTAAAAATGCAATTTTTATACGAAATACCTTAGATAAAAATCTGACTTGTGTATATATATACCATAGTTTAAAAATCAAATTTTAATATATATATATAGCATTGTAGAAATATGATTTTTAAATATAAATAGTGTTATTTAAAAATCTGATTTTTAATATAAACTGCGTGAAACAGATTTTTGGGAACACGGTGAAGAACTCTACGTGCTGGAAACAAAGCGGAAATCCAAACCACCCAATAAAGAATGACGGAGTGGATCCCAAAGGTGAGAACTCCTCACTCTAACCTTGTTTTCTAGTTAAATATATACTAGGTTGCAGACGGGGCATAGTAGCTCCCGACACCATCGTCCACAGACCATGGACGACTTATTTAATTGTGTTGTGTTGTGGAAATTGTTGTGATTGTGATGTGAAATGGAAAATAAAATTGAATATGAATTTGAAATCGTTTTGAAAACGAATTTAAAATAATTTATAAAATACGTTTTAAATGGAAATTGACAAAATATATATATTATATATATTTAATGGCCTGAATAGAACGCGCCGCGCCCGCGGCAGTTCGCGAATTTCGACCATTGACTTCGAATTAACATTACGGGAAATCCGACCGTCGGATTTTCCTAAAACTGGAACCGTTGGGTTCGTATTGAAAAGAGCTTTCTAACGAATATAAGGAATTTGAAATCTAATGGTTGGATTTGGAATTATGTCCAAATCAAATTTGGAAAAGGTCGTTATAAGTGCAGTTCGATGATCGTTTATGGAAATCGACTGTATGGGCCTTGATAAAATTATTAAAAATATTAATAATTTGTGTAAAATCATAATAAATGATTTGGAAAAAAATTGGATGAAAAATTCCACCTTTGTAAAGATGAAAATATATTTTTAGCAGAATGAACTAGTTATGAACTAGAATTATAATCCAATATTTTTAAATAAATAAATTGGATTTGAAATGGTTTTAAAAATAATCAGAATTTCCAATATATGAATTGGAATGGATTTGAATCGAAATTATCTTCGGAATATTTCAATATTGGATTCTGTGATTATACAGATATTGATATGGGAATTTGGAAGATATATTTATCGTTATTCCCAATACGATATTTGTTGATTTCAGAATTTGATATTGAATATAAGCCGATACAATTTCTATTCAGAGCCTTGTATTTAATATCAAATGGGATTTTGGGTTTGCTGTGAAAGGTGTCTTAAATAACATTGTTCTCAAACCCAGTTGAGAAAAGAATAAATCTTTAATTAAGATTTAGTGAAGTTTTTTCCAATTAATTAATATTTAATTGGAATTGAATAAAAGAATTGGATTTTGGGTTTGTCGTGAATGGTGTCTTAAATAACACTGTTCTTAAACCCCGTGTGAAAAGAATGAATCTTTTGATTAAGATTATTAGAATTTCCGGTTAATTAACAGTTAATTGGAATAAAATGGAATGTGAATTGGGTTTATTGTGAACTGTGTTTTTAACGACATTCGTTCTTTAACCCGATTTACAGTGAAATGTGATTTGGAATTTATAAATCTTTTATTAAGATTTAAAGGAAATTTTCCAAAGTAAAGTTTTCCAATTTAATACAATAAATTGGAATGGAATGGAATTCGATTTGAAAATAATCGAAGTGAGCTTCTGTGGAGGAAGACTATTACTATACATGGAATTTAAAAGGCTTTGCCATTATTCCATTTATATTATTGGTTGGATATGGAAGTTTATATCGATTATATATATTGATCGGTTTTCCGGGAAGATTCCATAATTAATGGAAAGTGATTTTGGGCTTATCGTGAACTGTGTTTTAAATGACATTAGTTCTTTAACCCAGTTAAAGATAAGATTAATTTCTTAACTTTGAATAATCATTAAGCAATGATTTTTGGAGATTAAAACTGAATTAGAGTTTTAATGAATCTTTAATTAGATTGGAATGTGAATGGGATTATTAATTTAATCGAATTCATGAAATGATCGAGAATGGAGTATCACCAGTTTTGCTCCAAGCGATAGTTAAATCTTTAATTAGATTTGAACGTGAAATGGTAATTAATTTTACCGATAACACCGTGGTGTTAGATATGAAGTATTATTAGTTTTACTTCATGGGATGAATAGGTTGGGATTGGGAAATAAAATAAATGATTACTTCGGTAAGGATCGCTAATCCCGACTAGTTTGGGTAAAACCTTAATTTGGTTTAAATTAATATCCAAAGGAAGATTAAAGAATAAATTTAAAGAATTTATCTTTGATAAAATTAATGGGGACCTTCACCAAAGGATATGAATATTTAAACAAAAGAATATTCAGAATTGGAATAAGGCGTATGTTATGTTTTTGTAGCACTTGTTTATAATATACGCGAGTTATTCAGAAAGGTCGGGTTTATACCCATTCTGAATAACTGATTCGACGATAAGTCGACGATGAAGACGGTGGTTGAAGACTGGAGGTCTTCACATCGTTTGGATGATTACTGATGTCTTGATTGGGTTGTGCACCCAAGACGAGGTAATAAGTGGTGACCGTCCAGACATACTTGGAGATCGACCGGATATGCGAGGACCTCTCTCCTGCATTGGACATATGAGACGAGGAATAAGGTGCCTCCGGTTTCGTTCAGACCCAGAACGAACTAGTAAATGGATGTGTGTCTGACGTTGTATTTTATTCTGTGCTGATTGATTTCTATAAAATATATATCTGTTTGGTGGTAGAGAATTTATTCTCTTGCTTAACACCCTTCTCTGAGACGTACGAGCTCAAAGGTTATTTATCGATAGACATCAGTTGCATGGCGTGGAATGTCAATGTGGCATGCTGAGATGCAAGTGATCAAGGCTTTTGTTGAAAAGCAAAGCCTTGTGGTTGATGATCAAAGCACGGCTTTAATATAGCATAGCTTTGTGTACAGCGTTAATTCGCGAGCTTCACACCCCGGTATGAACCAGAAACGGGATGAAGGACGGTAGAGAGGACATGCGTTTCTTTCTAGCTAGGGGTGGTGTCATGGTATGGAGCCCAGACATTTTTACTTATGTGGTTGTTGGAAAGCGAGGTACCTTGGATATATAGGTCACTACGGGGCCGATGGATGATATGGTCGACATACTGACCATTACGCCCCATAGGGCGGAGGAACGTATTGTTCAGGGATTATTAATCCACTTAGGTGGACCGAACCTACATTTTCGTAGGTACAGTTGCGGATATATCCTGAGGGACGGGCTAGAGTACCTCGAATTCGGTAAGGACGATCCCTTGCCTTGGTTCACAGATGGAAATCCAACTTCTAACACGTGACATTTCGGTTTTGATTGTAGAGCCTAGTATTGGCGACATGATAGATGGTACCCATGCCCCCTATGATTGATACATTTATATTTGAAGTTGTTTTATACACTATGCACTTATAATAGTATCAAATGATTTGTTTTAAACGTACCAAGCATGTTTGGCAATTATAAGGGAAAACCATATCCTCCGGCTTGCGTTGCATTGTGCGATGGGACCTGGGTCTTAAAATAGCTTCATTTTCCCAAAAAGCATTGCGCTGTTTTGTTATATGCACTGGTATTCTTGGGAGGAAATCCGTTCCGTGTTATACGGCGTGGTCCCTTGATTTACTTCATTCTAAAGTAAAGATTTAATAACTGTTTAGTTCTCACACCAGTCACATGACTGGCCTAGAGTTTATTGTTTTAACCTAAACTCTAGGTGCCCCTATTTTCCACATGGGCAGGTAGTAGTTTTGATTTTGCAGATATTGTATTCACAGGATCCTAGTTTACAGCTGGAGCTATATTCGAAACGCTCTGTATCCGTGTATTTCTTTCAGTTGTGTTTTTTATTATTTTCCACTGCATTGTAATTTGTAAATCTCTGATATTTATCAAATGTATATTATTTGTTCATACTCTGTATATTCTTGTACTCTGCTGTAATTGTTGTAATAGCAATGAAATATTCTTCTGTTTGCGTTCTGATTTGTCATGTTCTCAGACAATCCATTCTTTCTCTTCTCTTCGGATACAGGGGAAGTTCGGGTCGTTACAAATTTTCACAAAAGTCGAAAACGTTTGGTTTTCAAATTCACAAAGATAACACCGACAAGGATGAGGTCAAGCCAGTCAAGTTATGACCTCGAAAATTGGGTTCATTAAGATTAGCAAAATAAACTGGAATATTTGTTAACACCAAGGATAAAACAAGCACAAAATAAAGAGTTGGTGAAAACTCGATTGCTAAATCAAATAGTGGAATGACTTAAGCACCACTAACTTATCAAATAGATCATCGTATAATGGGTACAAAGATTCCAGAAAATTCACGAGTAATGTGAATTACAAAACACGTTTTGTTTAAGGTTATCCTCATTATTTTGAGAATTTTATAAAACGTAAGGAAGTTAATGAATCTAAATTAGAATTGTTAAGAATAACAGAAATCTGTTTCACAGATTTGGGATGTCGAAGATGGATGATATTCTCAGAAATAATATGTGAACCTCAAAAATGGATAGGTCAATCCATCCCGCAGATCACCACGAGACTAAAACAAACAAGACATGCAAATAAGCATGGAAAGAATAGCCGCATAAAGGAGGGTTAATCATCCATAAAAATATGATTGATTTCTTTTTTTAAATCAACCTAAGTTAGCCTCAAAAATAATTTCTCAAAGGAATAATAACTTATTGCAAAGTTAATCTACCGAAATACTAAATCCAATTTAGTATAAGAAGGACAAAAGGTGGGAATTCGTGCAAGATCCCTAATTACAAAAGCCCGGAGATCAAAATTTGAAATCTGGAAACAAGAGACTAAAATCAATAAGAAAATTATAACTTCTTGCTTTTTAAAAGAAGATCTGTGATAATTTTCAATGAAAACTCGAACCATTCAAGCTCTAGAGTGACTCAAAGACATTGAGAAAAATATAAAATGGATAAACACTCAAACCATAACAAGTGCAAGCATATAAATCCATAAATCAAAATGTTGTTCAAAAATGATTCTCATAACACAAGAATGGATTCACATAAAAGTCCACAAAAACACAAATCAGGACATAGCTTTAAAAACGAACACGTAAGTGATTCGTGTCCTAATTAAATAAAGAGAACCCATGAATTACTGAAATCACCATATAATCGCAAATACTTCGATGTCTTCGAAGCAATGTGTATATATATATAATAGTGGTCATCTCGAAAATGGTGAAATCACGAACAACACAAAAACACACAAAATACATGAAGTGGATCCGAATAACCACAATGGCTTCGACAAGGTCGCTGACACCTTAAAAAATAAGTTTCACCATTACAATAAGGTTGCTGACACCTCTCAAAAGCAGTTTCGTCAGCCGCATGATTGGAAAAACTTAAATTCAAATGATCAAAATATCAATACCAAAAAGTGATAATTAATGATCAACAAAGATAGAGTAATTTACATTAAGCTAGTAAATAAGCGAGTTTAGTCAAATGTCCCATAACAACTGACTTAACTCAAATATTCACGATCAAATTGCAAACTCCACTATAAAACGCAAAAAAAATGATCATAATTTTTTTTGCAAAAGGCATAGCTGTAGGTTACTCAAGAAAGCTCAAAATGATCATCATAACCAAGCATAAGAAGAATGGAAACCAATTCGAACATTTATTACTTAGAAACTTGAAAATAAATCTCGATGATGCTGCAGTCATCACCAACATTATTTTCTTTAAATATATCGAGTTTGACATCCAATAATGAAATTGAATTTCAACCGAGCAAGTCCAAAAATTAACTGGCAAAGTAAACGCAAGTGTATCGACCCACTCGTTTTTACCAAGACGTTTAATTAAGTTCCTTATTCAATCGAAAAGGCAAAATTACTTATTTGAAACAAGTAACACTCAAAAGAAAAAGAGAAAACTAAACCATTATCCAAAGAAACTAAAGTCATCTTGGTAGCAAAATAAATGGGTAACGAAAACTCAAGGTAGCTTGTTAGAATTTTCACAAATCATAGGTTTGGAAAATCTACGTACTTAGATATACATAAAAAAAGCACCCTCGAATTCCAAAGGTCGTGGCGTCCCCAAGTTCCTTGGATACAAAGAAGGTGGATGATTATAATTCAAAAGAACTCAAATGAGATGATCACGGTAATCATCATCATAAAGAATAAAAAGGACGGTACCCTTGTAGGCATAAGTTTCCTTACCAAAATAAGATATCTCAATCTTCATAGTTAAAATTCAAACTATGAAAGATGTAAAAGATATATATGATGGTCATACATATCCCATTCTCAAATCATTATCTTATTAAAATCCCTATGGTAGCAAATTAACAATCAATATTAATGATTTGCCTCGTTGTTTATTTACATAAAGTTGCTAATGCTAAGGTTCAATGGCGATGCATATCGTTAATACTTAATATAAGTGTTGTGTTAGAATTATCTCATCGAAGTGTTTAGAAACTCCTATCAATATCGTGGCGTCCCACTTCTCGGTTAGAATTCCTAACATACTCAATGGGCAACTCAACACAATAAAACAAATTACGTCCAAATAGAGGCGCAAATTTGTAAATAAATAATCAGAGATGCAATCATTTATTTATGAACTAAATTTGAAACCATAAATAAATAAATGAAAACATTTCACAGTGCTTAGCGGAAATAATTTACTCATTTTCGCCTCGCAAATCTAATCTCAAATGGATTAGTGTTTTACTTGGCAAAAAATATTTTATTAAACTGTTTTATAAAATAATTTAGAAATCTTCAAAAACTAAGTCCCAAAAGTTATTTCAACCCAAAAATTGGAAATATTTCGAGTTCCTACACAAGGAAAAAGATGGGACTCAAGGTTTGTCGAGGCCAAGATGTCACAAATACAAACTCAAATAAATTTGATTGGTCAAACAAGGATCATGATATAAGATAGGATATAACGGGTCCTAAGACTCGAGCTAAATCCTAAAACATGATTTCCTAAGAAAGACTTAGGACAATGACCCTCGCTATAATATCTTGTATTGTTCCAAACTTCGCTCTAATACCAAGTTGTAATGCCCCACCTTTATACTCGCATTAGCTAAGGCCATTGCAAGCAACGGTGTCAACTAACCCGAAGAATAAGGCTGTTGAAGAGCGACCATCTGTATAATAGCTCTGAACAAGTGTTAAATGTATCGGATAATGTCGTTTTACTTTTCAGATCTCATGAGGAAATTCGACACATCTAACTCGAGTCCAAAACCACTACATAGCGGTTGTATATAATTCTGAAAGCAATATAAAATACATAACAAATAATCAGAGTTAGACACAGATATTCACATCACTAAGGCGGAAAAGATATGAATATAACACATGAGTATAAATACAAAGTTAGTGGTCATAGTAGATCCACTATAAATCAAAAGAATAGGTACGTGGCTACTCAAATAATATGTATAAAAATGAGTCTCATATACATATAACCCAAAAAGTACAACAATAAAGTAGTTTAGCCCAAAAGTGGAGGATAGTCCATGCCGGAGTCAAGAAGAATCACCTGAAATACCTCAGTCTGACCTGAGTAATATCTACACAAAGATAAACAATAAACGGATCAGTCTAGCTGTACATATCTCATAAACTGGGATATAACAAGAGATATAAATAAATGTAGACATAAATAGGATAATAACAATGTCATGTGTAAGTGTGAAGCCCAGAAATGTCTACGATATATCTCAAATCTATATCAGAGCTATAAAAGAATATCTCATTCAAAATTATATTGCTACTCATAAGCAATGATAACTCATATCAAATAAACTCAAAAATTGATAACTCAATATCAATGAATCTCAAATTAATAACATAGTATCAACGAAGCTCCAAATTCCAAAAATCAATAAATTGAAAATCTAGAAAATCACAAAGAGAGGGGGTAAGGCCTATCTCAAAACGGGAGCCCAAAGACTCACCAACACATGTATCCGAAATGAGATGCGATCTCTAGGTAGCTAGCTTATAATATTGAGCCGAAACTCCTTAAATGGTCCGAAGACCGCGGGTCGCGACCCCACAAAACGGTCCAAAGGCCATCAAAAGCATGTATCCATAAAAATGAACCAAAATTCCTCAAAATGATCCAAAGACCATTAAAATATTCAAAACGAACCAAATTTCCCCGAAATGATCCGGAGATCATTAAAATACTAAAAATGAACCGAAGTTCCTCGAAATGATCCGAAGGTCATTAAAATACTAAAAATGAACCGAAGTTCGTCGAAATGATCCGAAGATCATCAATTATCATAGCTGATCAAGTATAGTGTAATCTACGCCAAGTTAGTAAATATAAGAGCTGAGCTACATGTCCCATAATTACTTGCTCTACTCGAATATTTACGAACAAGAAGTATATTCCACTAGAAATACGAAATGAACATTGCCACGGTTTTCAATCAAATGAGTCCAAGAATTAACTGTCGAGGGAAAACAAGGGTTCATAGTCCTTGTTTTTCCTAAGGCGTTTAATTAGATTTCTCATACGAATGAGAAAAAGGTTTATAAAATATATACTAGTAGATTTGAAAATGATTTCGTAAATTAACTTTGTATAATGAAATGAGATTAGAAACCATTTTGATAAAAGAGTTTGGTATCCACTAATAACATAAAACCTTTTTATATAATTTCGAGGGGGCAAATCTCCTGTAATATCGATCGAAATGACGATCAAACTAAGAATCCACGTTTTAGTACCATAAATTAAATCTCATAAATATCGATTACATAATTCATTCACAGTGAATAAATCGAAAATCCATATCGAGTTATAGAAATTTGTGCCGTTGGGAAACTGGAAAGTCACAAATAAAGTCGAATTGGGCCAAAACTCGGCTAGGAATAAGCTCAAATGGACCTATATAGTAGGTCATGGTTTCCACCGGTCTACTATCAAAAATCAGCAGGACCAGTCGACTGGTACTTTTTTCCCCAGTCGACTAGTCATTTTTACCAACGGACATAAATTTCAGTAGTAGGTACCAGTCGAATGGTATGTTTTGACCAGTCGACTAGTGGTTGTCAAATGGCCATTTTGGTTATTTGTTAGCGAAATATTATATGAATCGTTTATGGCGAACCATGGAGGCTATGCACTTGATCTAGACGATAATAAGGCATAATAAGCTCGTCAAAACACTACATATCACAAGACTCAAACATATATAAAGATTTATACATAAATTCATCGAAATGAAATCCAAAACTCAAGAACTGGGAAAATAAAACACAAACAATCCAAAATGCTCAATAAAAACACAACATATAAGTGCCAAAGGCACATTAGACAAGCCTATAGCTTGATGCATAGATGTGAGTTCTCCAAGAACTCACCTTTGGTTGTTGCAAGTGAAGAGAGGAATGAATACTTAGCCAAATCAACCTCTATTCGAATGTAGGACACAATTCTTCAACCTATACACATATAAATGATAATCCCAATAATTAGGTTTAGGAGAATCCCCAAAAATTGAAGAGGAATCAAGTTGGGGAAGATGGAGACGATCTTACCTAGTTTTCCCCTTGAATTAGATAAGCTACAACTATAATCCCTAAGATTGGAGCTTAGGAATTTAAATTTCCTCTTCCTTAAAGCTTAGGATTTTACTTAGAAAATGAAACTAGAAGTTATGAAGGAGTTGGATGAGGAGAGGAGGCTATATAGGCTGTCTTCTTTTGGTTAGTGGCTAGTCTAACCTAGCCAAGCCCAATGTCCAAATTTACGAAACTCGGAATATATCGATGCTTATAGTCAAAAAGGTTGTAAACAATGATCCGGACTCAATGGAAGTGGTTTCGAGTCCAAATTCATCCATATGCAAAATGTGACTTTTCGAACACTAATTCGTTTAACGATTAATGATATTATATTTAAATAAAATATTTAAATATATTATCGTTAAATATGCGGGTTGTTACATTATATGCTACTGTACTTTCTTATCCAGTCTTATTTATCTATCTTGATACCTCTACTTTATGCATATACTCGAAATCACTTGAACTCGCCAGGCTTTATGTCTGACCTATTTTGTTTCGCTTCTTTCTCTTCCTCCCGTCCTAGGTCCTCTGAGTGGTAGTACTCCGCAGTGATTAGGATTTTCTTTCATCTTGGATTAGGTCTTCTTCTAATTTGATGTACCGCTTTAATTATCTTTCTGCTTTGCTATGGCTTGTAAAAAGGGATACGGTTTTGAATTATTGTACTCTAATGTTTGGCATTTTATAAGACAGATGGTTTTATTTAAGTATTTGGTATTTGATGATGTAACTGGTTTGGAATAATGTTTAACTTTTATTAAAAAAAAGTTAATTTTCTGCTGCATATATATATATCTTGTGAATTTTAGTTACTGTTTACCCATTGCGCTTCACAAAACGTAATGCATTCTCTTATGAGTGACATCAACGGACGCGGGATGTCACGTTTGGGATTAAAGCTGAAGGTTACAAGATCAGATTAAAAAGCAAAGTATTTTCAGATAAAAACCTATTTTTGAAAAACATATCCCCTCAATCCATATTTAATACTCTTTTGATCTTTTTTTGAGTCTTTGTTTCTTTTCTTTTCAGCACATCTGGGCCACCCAATCTTCCTGAGCGTATTTCACTACCGACATGGTTCCGTAGGTATTTGGAGGCTACGACACCTGTAAGAGTTCAAGAAGGAGCCCCACCCCTAGCTGCAACCGTAGTAACTTCACCTCCTACTGTAGTCAACTTTTCTAAGCTTTGTAAGGACTTCTGCGCAATGGGAGGCAAGCCGTTTCGCGGTACCGAGAGCTTTGTTGAGGAGCACAATGGCTTAGAGAAACGGAGAATGTGTTTGGTCTTTTCGAGCTCGATGATAGGAGGAAGATGTAGTTGGACGCTTGGCTACTGAAGGAAGAAGCTTCATACGGGTGGGTGGTGACATAAGCGGGACAACCAACAGTTACTTGAGATGATTTCAGACAGAGATTTGAGATGAATTTCTTATCTCAGGTAGAACAAGGAATGCAGATGGAGAAATTTTTGGCTCTAAAGCAAGGAAGTATGTCTGTTAAGGAATATGTTAAGAAGTTTAATCAACTAGCAAGATTCCGTTTGGACTTGGTGAATACTCCCCGTAATAAGGCTCTTAGAGTTGCGAGAGGGTTGAATCAACCTCTCCAATAACTAGCACTATCACATATACTGATGGGGGAGACTTTTGAGAGGCTTGTTGACATGTCTTTGATGCACGAGGACAGTAAGGATGAGAAGAAAGGAGTCAAGACCGAGGAGACACAACCCAAGGCCGAGGAAAAGAAATGGTGGACCAAGAAGGGAATGCAAAATAAAGGGGAAAGCCTAATAAGGCTCAGATCAAGACAAATATTAAGTGTAATGGTTGCAGAGTTTTGGGTCATTTTGTGAAAGACTGTGGAAAGACAAAGAAAGCTTGTTCCAATTGTGGTCAAGTTGGACATTTCACTAAGCAATGCCCTAGCAAGCAAGGATAAGGGAAAGGATCTTCTAGAGGACAAGTGCATGTTTTTTAGGCTAGTGGACCTGATCGAGGTAGGAAAGTCACAGTCGAAGGTTTGATTTCCATTTTTGACTATCCTATTAGGACTCTCTTTGATTTTGGCGCTTCTCATTCATTTATATCTAATTCTATGTAGATAATCGGCACCTAGATACTAGTATTGTTTCTGATCATGTTGTAGTCTCAAACCCCATAGGTGGTATGACTCATTTATCCATGATATGTTGGGGTTTTAGAATTTTTGTCTTGGGCATCGAGTTTGAATGCAACACGTATGTTCTTGGCTTTATGGGTTATGGATTGATTCTAGGAATGGATTGGCTAGTTGTATGGTTCCATTCTATATTGTGAGAGGAGAGTTGTTAGGCTTCTGACGTGCCAATGAAGCACTCTTGAGATTTCGTGTGACCCAGGGTGCCAGTTATGCTTAGTATCCTGGATTCGCTTGATGATTTGCAATCAGTACCCATAGTCGGAGATTATCCGGACGTGTTTGACGAGGTTAGGGGATTACCTCCAAGGCGTGAGATAGACTACCAGATTTACTTGGTAGAGAATGTGAAGCTAGTCGCTTTACCGGTGCACACATGGCTTCTAGGGAGAGGAGGGAGATCAACAAGCAAGTAGGTGAGCTATTCGAGAAAGGATTCATTAAACTGAGCATATCAGAGTGAGGAGCTCCAGTCATCTTTGCGACTAAGGAAGGCAGCTCACTTCGTCTATGCGTGGACTATAGAGAACTGAATAAGCTCAACAAGAATAGGCACCCGCTTTCGAGGATTAACGACTTTTTTGATCAAGTAGTAGGCACACCAGTTTTCTGGCAAATGGACTTAGCTACGGGATTTTGTCAGTTGAGGGAGGCAAAGGACAATATTTATAAGACTGCTTTTAGATCTCCAGACGGTTTCTTTGAGTGGATGGTCATGCCTTTTGGGCTGACCAATGCACCCGCATATTATATGGACTTGACTAATAGCGTGTTTAGGGAGTTTCTGAACAAGTTTGTGGATGTCTTCGTGGATGATATTCTGATCTTCTCAAAGAATAAGCAGGAGCATGCCCTACACTCAGGAGAGGTTTTACGCACACTCAGATCGCATTAGCTTAAGGCAAAATTTTCTAAGTGTCACTTTTGGAGAAAGGAAGTAAGGTTTATAGGGGATGTAGTCTCCAAGGATAGGATAGCGGTAGACCCTGTTAAGTTCGTCGCAGTTCAAGATTGGAAGGCTTCAAAAAATAAGACGGAGGTGTGGCGGGCTATTATAGGAAGTTCATCAAAGATTTTGCAAGGGTATCCGCCCCACTCACCCAACTGACGAAGAAGAACTTGGCTTTTTCTTGGAGCATTGATTGTGAGGATGCTTTTCAGAGATTGAAGAGGGCTCTGACATCATCCCCAGTTCTGACTCTCCTCGATGGAAGCAAGGTGTTTATAGTCTACACAAATGCTTATGGCATAGGACTTTGTGCCATGTTAATGCAAGAAGGTAGGGTAGTATGTTACGGTAGCAGACAGTTGAGAGTTCGCGAGAAGAACTACCATACCCATGACCTAGAGTGGACTGCTATAGTGTTCACATTGAACTCTTCACGACATTATCTACTTAGAGAGAGATTCGAGCTATACACCGATCATAAGTCACTCAAATATTTGTTCTCATAGAAGGACCTCAACATAAGGTAGTAACGATGGATGGAGTTCTTAGCGGCCTACGACCTTTTATTTTTTTGAGATCATGGGGAACCTTAAGATCACAGTATACATTGATACGCACTTAAGTAAACCCCACGCCGTGTGTCTACCCCGCTTTGTTTAGTCGTCGCACATGGATGCGTAACGTCCTAGCCCCTAAAGTGGTTCACAGCGGGATTCGAACCTGCCCGCACACAGTGCTTAGATCCCCATCTCCCACTCCTGAACCACCCAAGCTACGAACGGCGGGTTAGCGGCCTATGACTTTGAGATAGCTTATACCCCAGGCAAGGGGAATGTAGTGGAGGATGCGTTGAGTAGGCAGAGGATGAACTTCAGTCCTCTATTCGTAGAGAGGAAGAGCTTGGTGTTTATATAAACTTACAATTTTAGGCCATCTACAAATTTTACACTTGGTTTGTTGGCATCGTTGTAAGTGCAGCCTACTTTTATGGAGCGCGTTGGATCCACCCAACGAGAGGACCCACATATAGTAGACGTCACGGACATGCTTAGTAAAGAAAAGACCTCTAGTCACCTAAGTAATTACTCCATGGATGATAAAGGGTGGCTACGACGAGATGGAAGGCTCTATGTTCCCAGAGATAGAGGTTTGTTGAGGATAGTCCTTGAGGAGGCTCATCATTCTCAGATGACTATCCATCCGGGCGGCGACAAGATGTATCGAGACATGAAAAGAGTTTTCTTTTAGACTGGCATTAAGAAGGACGTGGAAGAATTTGTGGCCCGATGTTTGACTTACCAGCGAGTAAAGGTTGAACAAAGGAAACTTGATGGATTGCATCAGCCCTTGGATGTCTCGTAATGAAAGTGGGAGAGTGTCTTTATGGACTTCATTGATGGACTGCCCAGATCAAGGTATTTGGGTGATAGTAGACAGACTTACAAAGTGCGTTCACTTTGTTCCTGTCAAAAGCAAGAGGACAACAACTTGGCTAGCATCGGTATCCCTTCGAGAGATAGTCCGAATTCATGGGGTACCTTACAGTATAGTAAAGGATCGTGACTCCATCTTCACTAGTGAGTTTTTTAAAAGCTTACAAGAGGCACTAGATACACAACTACGTTTTAGCACAGCATACCACCCTCAGGCCGATGGACAGATTGAGATGGTGAATAGTGTTATTGAGGATCTTCTGAGATTGTGTATCCTAGATTTCAGAGGGACTTGGGAGGAGCATCTACCGTTGGTTGAGTTTGCCTACAACAACAGTTATCAGTTAAGCAGAGGCATGCCACTCTTCGAGGCACTTTACAGATGACCTTGCAGATCGCCGACTTGTTTGTGGTAGTCTACGGACATACTTCTACTTGTGCCTGGGATGATTCTAGAGACTTCCGAGAAGATTGATCTTATCGGCCGATGAATGAAAACAACTCAGGACAGGCATAAGTCATATGCCGATAAGAGGACAACTGATTTGGAATACGACATAAGATATGGTCTTCATCAAGGTATTACCCCTGAGGGATGTTCACTTTGGCTCAGTAGGGAACTTGACACCAAGATTTGTAGGGCCATTCCCTGTAGCGGAGAGGATAAGTCAGATGGCAAATAAGGTAAGACTGCAGGAGAGGCTGGAGGGTGTACATGACGTGTTTCATGTTTCCTATATGACGAAATGTCTACATGATACAAAATAGGTAGTGGAGCTGAGCATACTTGAAGATATAGAGGTTGAGAAGGAAGCATTGGTGAGAAGAGTTCCCATTCATATTCTTGGATCAGAGGTTAAGAAACCACGCAACAAAGAAATCAGATTAGTGAAGATATAGTGGAAAGAAAACTGCGAAGACGCGACGTGAGAACCCAAAGACAAGATTCACGCTTCTTACCCTTTTCTTTTTTAGAGTACTTTCTTAATTTGTTTTCTAAGCTTTTAATTTGCATTTTCTTCTATCAAGTATGTTTATCCTATCGTTCGAATCTTCGATCCTTAGGTAGAAACCGATGATTGGAAACATATGTTTGAGACATGTTATGATTGATGGTTGAAAGTGGATGCAAGTGTTTGGTAGTGGTTGCCTGTGGATGCATATACGCACACTAGGCACTATATTGACTCAAACACTTACATACAACATATGGATATGTGCGCATCTTTAATTTTCAATGAATAAAAATGGTTGAATCATCATATGGACGTTGCATTTTGGTGGATGATTGTGTACACAAATAGAACTTATATGTTATACTAGGACTCTTTTGCATACATATTGGATACATGGCACATACATATATTGCACTAAGAAGGTCAACTGAATCAGTCGACTGCCTAATTTTCGCATTAGTGTAAGAACATAAATACCAACACTTTTGCATACGTTCATACAAGCATTAGAAATTCTTAAGGATAATGGATGTCAGTGAATGATGGATGAGTAGATGGTTGTAGGTGGATGTTAATTAAATAACATTCTTCTTAACTTGGAGATTTCGGGGACGAAATCCTTTAAGTAAGGGAGAATTTAACATCCCAAAATTTAATACACCATAACCATATAGTAAAGACAATGAAATGAATATTATATAATTAAATATTCAAAATTAAGTAAAATTGACTTTACCGTTGCATTTATCTTGTAATTCCGGTTCAGAATGACCTTGAGTTTGCTTAAATCAGATAATGTATGAGAAAGATATGAACCTAAGAAGATTGTGTGTGTATATATAGAATATATATATTAATAAAATTCAAATAGAAAAATTAGCGCAGGAACCAACAGTAATGGGACGGCCCATTCCAGCCTGGGTCGACCTATGAGTCGACGCATATCTAAGAGGGGTCGACATGGTAGGTAGGGGTCGATCCATCCGCATGTAGGTCCGATTCTAGATGATGTACTTGGACTGTTTTATATACTAGGTTCGTTGAATGAGTTGTATTGCTAGATTTAAAACCCTAAAATCTAACAATTAAGAATAGACTTAGTTAATCTATAAACATGGGCTCTCTCTCATTTTATCTGCATACTAATATTCTTTACCACTCTCTACCTCCATGGATATATTATAAATTAATTAATAAAATGGGCAGATATTAGCGGAAGTTAGATTAACGGAGAAAATTCAAGATTTGTAGTCAACATACAACCTTTTTCAAGAATTATTTCTAAACCTAATACCTAGCCCTGTGAGTTCAAGTTACTTTCAGATCTGATATCTTGAAATGTATTGTGACAGAAACTAGACTACACAGTACCTATAAGTTATTTTCTATACTATTCTTTTACTGTTATTCATCTATGCAGATTTTACAGTAATATATATATATATTCTTTTACTATCACATGATTAATCAGTTATGTTCACACATACACACAGACACAGACACACACACACACATATATCTTCCTTATCCCTATTCTGGTGTTTTATTTATTTCTAGTCTTGTTTATATGCCTATTTTATATAGTTTGATTTGATTATGTTCTTCTCATTCTACTTTTCCCTTTTTTACGCTGAGCCTAGGCTATCGAGAGCCTTGGCCATTTTCGATTTAAGATTGCGTACAATTGAATTTGGAATAATATGAAATGACAATGAAAAAGGAGAATTTGGGCATATTATAAATTGAGGACTTGTGACTGTAATTTGGGAATATAATCAAAAGGAAGAATATGTATATATGTGTACATGTTAGATTAGATTTAATATAGAGATTAAGTAGAGAACATGTCAAGAAAATGTAAGTACCAGATGCAGGTTAAGCAAAATGAATTACTGTAGTGTATATATACATCTGGGCATGTGCTTGTTTTGGGAAGCGGTTGTACACATAAAAACATTTACAAAAAATGTCATAATACAACCATGCTTATTAATAAACTTAAAACTGCTAAATTAAATCTGATTATTAATAAGCTAAGAGGTCCCTCGTTTTGCTGTTGTATCAGGTTTTAGGGACTCTTAAATCCTAGTTACTTGGGGGCACAAGCTTAGGGGCTTTGGCTTGTGTCAATCTTGTTGTGTGGAACTCATATCAGTTAGTATCCATGTTCGTATCTTGTTAGCTAGGGGCCTTGCACTAGGTAGGTGTGAGGACACGCTTTACTGATCTGGATAGTAAGAGGCTCAAAAGGAGGAAGGTAGGTACGGAAGCGTCCCGGCAGAATCATGAGCGTGCATGGGTCCAATTAGGGAAATTAAAATGTTGTAACACTAGTAAATAGGTCTGTGTTCAATAATTAGCTGGGTTAGGGAGTTATACAACCTACTGTCGAGGCTGACACAGGGTATTTACGTATTAAGGAGCCGATCACATAGGTAGTAATTAGGGTAACACCTAATCTTGTTATACTAGTATTGGTGCAGAGAAAAACTTGTTCTTGGGACGTAAATGAGAAGCCTTACTCGATCTTTGTTTTGTCTTGCTGCCTTGTACTTATATGCTACCGTACTTTCTTATCCAATCTTATTTATCTGTCTAAATACCTTTATTTTATGCATATACTGAAAATCACTTGAACTTGCCAGGCTTTATGTCTGACCTATCTTGTTTCGCTTCTTTCCCTTCCTTTCCCCCTTAGGTCCTCAGAGTGGTAGGACTCCGCAGCGATTAGGATTTTCTTTTAGCTTGGATCATGACTTCTTCCGATTTGATGTACAACTTTGATTATCTTTCTACTTTTCTAAGGCATGTAAAAAGGGATATGGTGTTGCATTACTATACTATGATGTTTGGAATTATAAGACAGATGGTTTTATTTGAAGTATTTGGTATTTGATGATGTGATTGGTTTGGAATAATGTTTTACTTTCATTAATAAAAGTTAATTTTCCACTGCCTATATATATATATATATATCTTGTGAATTTTAGTTACTATTTACCTACTGCGCTTCATGAAACTTAATGCATTCTCTTATGAGTGACATTAACGGACGTGAGGTGTCACATTAATGGTAAAAAAAGTTTTGTATTAAGTAAACTTAGAAATGACTTAGTTAAATATTGGTTATGGAATTTAAATTTGCATATAGTTCTTGAGAAGGAATTTAAGTAAGGAAAAGGTCACCTAAAAATGGTTGGCCTTAGTTGAAGAAGAGCTTGATCCGTACACTTGTTTAGATGAGGACGAATATGGTATAGCCATTATTGTACCTCAAGAGACTTCAAAACTGATTATGATATCTAGGGACAAAGAACTAGCTCCAGCATCTGACAATGTGGAAATAGTCATGGTAAAGGTACTCGTAGTGTTTTATTGTGGAACCTTTTGATGACATATGGATAACATGTACAACTAGCTCAAAACCTGAACATGATGAGGGAGTGATTTTCGAAGAGTCATATTCGAAGAGTCATAAGAAGAAGAAGCTGGGAAGGAAAATCCTAGTGCCAAAGTTGATAGTCGGTACTCTACTTCATACGATTCATGGATGGATGAGAAACCAAATAATACGAATAACAGCAACGATGTAAAAATGTCATTTGAGAATTGTGAAAATATCTGTGCTATTTAGGGAGAATCGCTAGCCTTGGGAATCGAATGGGAAATAGGCGGAGAAGGGTTTAAAAAACTATGGAAGGAGAAAATCTTGGGTCTTGAAGAAATTAAGGTAGGGTACTATTTTCAACAAATTCAAGTTAGATTAAGTCATCATCCAGGGTGCTTCAGGGACAACATTGGTACTTGACGGGATGGGATTTAACCCAGGATTATGGTAATGAAGCTAGTGATGAGCAAGGGAGTTATGACGAAGATGATGCTTTGGTATATGATATGGACGAACAACCAACATCAAAATCCATAGGGTAACAAGGAGGCATGATTAGTTGTAAGCTATGTAACCTAGCCTCATATATAGTAATGTGGACTTAAGTATGATCATAACATAATTGTGAATTTCTTAAGTATGATTATACCGACCTACATAAGATAAGTACAATGCACATAATATATAAAGATGGTATGGTATAAATGGATGCTCTTTGTCTCTAACATTTCTCCATTTCAATTATATACACCATTTGAAAGGAATTGCACGAGTATATGGATAAAGGAAACCAAACAAATTAAGAAGGAATGGTTTTCTTTATAAAATAAAACTGTATCTATATGAGATGATTCAAAGTTCAAAACAAAATTTCACAAATTATTCTCATAGATATTTTAGAAAAGATAAAGAGCAAGTGCATCTACATAAGTTATTTCTTCACGTTATTTTGCTTAAGATTTAAATATATATTACTCTTATATCTGAAAATAATTTATTAACCAATGCTCAATGATGAACCTTGATGAGGTTTTGTGGTTGGAAACTTACGCTTTGTACCATATTTGAAAGCTATGCAAGGAAAGTTTATGTGCTTGATCAAAGTCCACATTAGTGTATCAAAGGATCAATACTAATTCAGAACCAAAAAGATATATTCGAATAGAAGATCAAATCATACATTGCACTGGATAATCTATGTATATCATACATAATTAAGTTAAATATAATATTTATGACAAACTCTTTTGGATTTGGATTTGGATTATAACAAAATTTCATGGATGAAATTCTTGTATAGCGTGAGTATGCAACGATCTATAATTTTACGCTCTAGATTACAATATTTAATTAATTTCAAATACTCAAATATGATATTATTTGACATAAATAATCATGATTTATGTGCTAAATTATAATGGTGATCTTGTTTTCAAATTTTTATATTCGAAAATAAGGAATTCAGAGTTTTCATAAAAAAAGCAACGAAATGGGGTTTTCGACAAAATCGAGATTTACATCATGTTTATCCATTCAAGCCATAATATGTAACAAAATTATTTATTTAATTTTAGGAATAAGTGTCATGATATTACTGATAATATCATTAATTATAACTAATTAATTCAATCGATTTAAATTAAGCTTAAATAATTAAAAAATAATATTTAATATAAAATGAAACACTTTTTAACTATATAATAATAGGGATTTTAGCCTTATATTCTGAATACAAATGTATGTATATTGATTAAGAAGTAAAAATATAATCGAAAATCTGATTTCGATCTTTAACGAGTAGACATTCTACCACATTGCAAACTACATGTGTTGTATTTGTATATGTATATATATATATATATATATATATATATATATATGCATTATGGAGACACACATGATATAGATATATATACAATATACATATGTGTGTGTGTGAAAAGTTACGATAGGAAATATATATTTAGGAATAGTAAATATTTAAAATGTCCACGATACTTACATATAAAACAACTAGTAAATATGCTATGTGCCATCACATGCAATCACCTTACACACATATAGAAGGGCAGTAGTGAAGGGAGAGGCAAGTAGGATGGGTCTCATGGTCATTACTAGTGAGAGGGATGGGATAGTCTGGTCATTTCACTTCTAGGATATTATTTATGAAATTTCCTATAAATACATGCACATATCTCTTTTTATTTACACATAAATTCATTTTAAAGCTTCTTCCCTTTGCCAAAAAGATCATTAATGGCAACCATGCCTTTATAAAATATTCCATAGTCATAGTGAAAAATTATTGGAGAACACTCTTCCAAAGAGAAAGATATATCACCTTAGTTTAAAATTAAAAGTGAGCATTCATCTCCTCTTCTTTATCTTAGCTTCGTCGAGCTCACTAAGAGCTACAACTGCCTCTCTCCCTCACAATCATAAGGATGAGCATATATAAAGAGCTAAGAGTAGGATTTATAAGTTCTTGTGTCATGATAGTGGAGTTCCAGTTGATTTATTTCATTCAAAAATTGATACAAATGAAAAATAGAATACTACTTCTATCACTTTAAAATTATTTATGATTCTTGCAATGTACGTGTACCTGGGTTGATTAGCATAGTTTGAATGCTTAAAGGAATGATTATTGGATGATTGGTTAATAATATGCTAGCTTGTTATGGAAATGATTCACGGAAAATAAACATCAAATTTACACCAAAGGAGGTGTATCCTTTATGAATCATAATAGTTTTATATAACACTTTTAAACTTTTTGGAAAAGGTTTATAAATTCTTTGTAAACATTAAAACTTGTTTTGGAAATATTTAAAGAAAACTGGGAAAATGAGCGCATCGCATTTTGACAGTTCGATATTTTACAACCCGAAAAGTCAAATGGACGTAAATAGTAAATTATAAGTCCAAATTCGTTGGAATAATAATTTTCCATACTCTTGTAACTTTAATTTTCATATAAATTTGAAAAGTCAAGATTCCGTTTAGTAAAGTTTGAGATATGACCAAATCAAGGTTACAAAATCATCATGTTTTGCAGTTTGAAAAATATGGTTTTCAACTATCTAAAACATAATATTTTCAATCCTTGAAAATTTTATAATAAATTTATAAATATGTTAAAATGTTTTAAAATGAATTTTAGTTACAAGAATGAATATATAAGAATTTTAGAAATTATCGGAAGTCTTCCGATATCCAAAGGTGGAGCGAAGTATGCACTCGTGGCGGTGGATTACTTTTCGAAGTGGGATGAAGCAGAACCATTAACCACTATCACGGCCAAGCGAGTGATTAAATTTGTCGTCAGAAACATCATATGTAGATTTGGGCTTCCCAGGACCATCATTACTGATAATGGAACCCAATTCGATAGCATGAAGTTTAAAATTTTCTTTCGACAGCATCATATCGAGAAGAGATACTCAACAGTTGCACACCCGCAATCAAATGGACAAGTAGAGGTCATGAACAGAATTACTATGACCATTATGAGGAAAGGACTGGAGCAGGCAAAGGCCAAGTGGGTTGACGAATTACCATTATCTCTCTGGGAATACCGAACTATCGATAAGTCGGAAACTGACCGTACTCCTCTTGCGCTTTCATATGGCTCGGAGGCAGTGATCCCAATAGAGCTTGAGGTTCCCTCTCATAAAATGAAGTATTACGACCCTTTGACTAATAAGACTCTCCTCCTAAAGTCGTTTGATATGATCGATGAGAACAGAGAGGAAGCAGACTTACATGCTTTAGAGCATAAATACTAGGTTTCTCGATACCGTAACCGGAAAGTGCCACCTAGGACCTTCAAGCCTGGCGACCTAGTTCTAAAGCGTGTCCTCCCGTCCCCCGTCTACATAGGCCCGAAGTGGGAAGACCATATGTCATTCGTTGGAAGCCTGACAATGGAGCCTTCATGCTAAAGACCGTTTATGACGATCACCTTCTGAAAGCATGGAATGCTAAGCATTTGCGACACTATTTGACTTAAGCCTTTATTTCGTTCATTCCTGAATTATGTAATGAGGCACGACTAGCCCAAAGTCATAGTTTATGAATAAAGTCTCATTCAGTGCTCCATGATTGGTTGTTGGTTTGATTAAGTTTTATAATATGATTGGCTCTGTGCCGAACATGAACAAAAGGAGTGGTCATCTCCCTAACGACGTTCATTTGCTCGCGTTATGGCGAGCTAACTTAATTCCATGATTAATATGACTTGAGTTAACCAAAATCAAGCTTGATGTTGGCGCTTGATATAGCGATCCACACTTTGCAAAACAAAAGTCAGTAAACAACACTTCGATGACATACAAAATTCTTCCTTACTTCGATGGGGCAAATATAAACAACATGGGTGAAACTCGACCATCCCCAATGGCAATTCCTTCCCTTGACACGGGGGCAAAGAAACGATGCTCGTACAAGTGTGACCTGATTACTTGTCCAGCTAACTTCATTCCTCAGAACCTGGAACAGAGTATTGTCTAAATTCGAGTTCGATATCGACACTCGAATCGGCAAAATCCCAATTTAGGACTTAAAGTGTAGATTTGATGCCAAACCGAATGACATAACCATTTGCATGATTAACTCTGATTCTCATGACTCGAGAGTGAGTATAAAATCAAGGTAAGCGTGAAATGGTGCACCACGACTCAAGACTGATATAACCCACAACTCTAACCTAAATTCATGATGGGAGTATAAAAAGATTTGGATCGAACATCCAAAGGACTTGGCTCCTACTCCCCAGAAGGCTTGGGGGCATAAGAATAGACTTAGCCCAAAATCCCAACTGATGCTGGGGGCATTAGCATGAACTTGTGAATTACCAGCAGTGATTGGTGGGAATCAGGGAAACCCATTGATTTTTGCCTGTTACCGGTAGTGTTTTGTTCACACTATAAAAAATATGAACAAAACACTATAAAAAAAAAATAAGCACAAAATTTTACATAAGCGAACATAAGTAATGCTTCTGTTACTGTCGTCGCTTTCGGTGTTGGGGTTTTCGCTCTAACCGACGTGGAAATCAATATGAAGGGATTTGTCTGTGCTTGTGCGGTTGTGTTCAGTACATCATTGCAACAATTATGAGCATTTATAAATTTATTAACTGTTGAGCAATGATATTTAAACTTAAATTCTAAAATCAAGTTTTATTGGATTTTTTTTTATAATTTGAACCGGTTTTGAAGTGTTAAGACAAAAATAGAACAGTTTTCAAGTTAATTACAAAAATAAACCATTTTTCCCACATATAATACTGAGGGCATCTTGGGTTCCATCAGTAAGATTTTCTTCTTTTGGCTTCATCTAAGATGGAGCCAACTGAGAAAAAAAACTATATATACCGGCGACACCCAAGAAGATGCCACCGGTGTTTTTTGTAGTGAAAAGTTATTTATTTTTGTAATTATTTTGAAAACTGACCTATTTTTGTTACAGGAAAATATTAATAAAGAACTTCATAATTTTATGAGTCTTAAGGACAAGTTTCTCAAAATTTAGACAAAGGACACATCAAATAAAAAGCAATAAAATCATATCTCTTTTGAATTTGGTATGCCATTAAAAATTCTCTAAAATTATTAGCACCTCCGGAACATAAACTAATAAAATCAAATTGGATAATGTAGAATCTCTCTTCGTTATATCTTTCAAATAACTTTTTCTATGCACAACAATATCTGGACACAAAAGCCCAGTATACAATGAATGTATTGAAATATTTGGCTATTGTCGCCACTGCAAAAGAAATTTAATAAATAAAAAAGCAATCACCAAAAACAAATATCTAAAACTGATACTACGCTAGACAATTTTGATACCCACAAATATAAAACTAATACCTAATAATATAAAATTGATGCCCAAAAGCTTCTACTATATTAAAACAAAAATGATACATAACCACTAGAAAAACTATGGCAAATTCTATTCATACACCAAAAATCACTTAATATACACCGTTACTTTTTTTTATAAAAATCCGTTACTAAAATACCCTTTTCTCTTGGTTAATTTTTTTAAATTTTTGCATATAATAATCAGATTAACCTTGCGCAGTAAAATTTGATGAAAATCAGATATTTCAATTCAGATGTCAACGAACTACTTCATCATGAAGCATGAAATTTCAATTTAAAACATGATTAAAAAATAATTGTTATAATTTAGATGTGTTGAAGTTTTTTTTCTTCTAAAATTTGAGTAATTTTATTGAAATCAATAAATTCTTGAAAATTTTAAAATGGCTACAACATTATTGCAAGAACTAAAATTTATTTTTATATATTTTACTCAATTTGGTGCAATGAATTTCTAATTTTGGGTATATGTGTTTTAGGTTTGAAAGATGTAAAAAGGGTAACTTAGTAATAGACACGGTGTATGTAAAGAAATATTTGGTGCGTAGTAATTTATTATATTTCTTGGTGTATGTTCGGCAGTTTTTGGTGTATGAATATAATTAGCCAAAAACTGTTTATATCAGAGAATGTTTGATTAAAAAGGAAGGAAATTTAGTTCAAAAGTTTATAATGAATGCAATAATACAAACTATATAATAACTAATACTTTAAAATTTAAGACAAGCGCGATCTTAATTTAAAAAATTGTTACTTTAAAATATAAAAACTGATACTAAAATCTGAAATAAAACAAATTAAACACAGTAATATAATTTTGATTAAGGCTAATGTAAATAATGTAACTAAATAAAGAAAAAGCTAAACAATATTCAAATAAAAAATTAACGGAACATTTCTTCATTAATAACAAAAAAATAAAAAAAATATTTGCGTATTGTCCTTGAGAATATATTTTTAGTGGGCTGCCCTTGGTTTTGAAAAAGTTATGAAGTTTGTTCTTCACAATAAAATCCCTGTTACGTTATAAGTCCTCGAAACTGGTCTAATCTTTTTTTTAAAGGTTTGCTAACCAGATTAGCTATCAAGATAACTTGGCGCGAATCCTTTTTTGTTAAGCAATGACTCGTATGAATTTATATCATATATACACTTATCAGTACGTTCATCGTTTGCAATTTATTTCATATTAAAAATGAGATAGTCAGAAGTGATATAAATCAAAACTGTGTCAAAGACTCAAAGGCCTTTATTCTAAAATTTTAATTCAATGAGTAAAAAGCTTTATGTAGATTGTACAAGTTTTTGTCACAATAGCTTGGCCTTTGGCATACGTTTTTCTACGGTTTCCTATACAATGTTATATGTAGTGGAAAAGTAACAGTGATTAAAAATGATATTTTAATTGTCGAGCATCCTTCACTAATATCATATAGTAAGACTGACCAGCGAATTGGTGCTGCAACTGCATAGAATGTCTTTGGTCTCTAGGCCAGTTTAAATGAAAATATATGCTCATCGACATAGTTTGGTATAAATTATTTTTTCGTTAAATAAATATAAAATCAAAAAACACATGCAGGAAGAAATTCTTTTGTTTTTTATTAGACCATGCTATTTATTATTTTAGGTACTCATTTGTCGATTTTATTCCCCAGATGGAGTTAGGTTCATTTTTGTTTAAGGCAAGGAAGTATGAGTATTGTTTGGGATGGTTAAAACTAATTTTGGTTGGTTATAGGAATTTGAGTTTGTATAAACATTTATAACATCAGAGTTATGAAACATTTGCAAAAACTTCTTGTTATATCATTTACAATGCCAGGTACCTTATGCAACATCAGACTTAAACATTTGTAATTAGTTTTTCATAAAAAATATAAATTGAAGTCTAGAACCTAAAACGAAACAATAACCCAAACTTTCGAAATATGTGAAATTTACTTAATCTATGAAATTAAATGATCAAAACAGAGTTCTCAAGGTTGGTTCACTTTTCACTTTTCAGCGCTTCTAACTGAACAAGTTGATCACTTCATCCAAAAGCACATGTAACCAGCCACCGACTCATTAAAAATGTGTGTTTTATACTTTTGAGAAATAAAACAACAAGTTCCCATTTTATACGTTATATTTCATTATTTGATATTTGAAAATTTTGATATATTTTGTAAATAACAATAGGTAGTCGTAAACTAATCCAGGCTCTCAATGAGCAAATAAAGAGAACAAATTATTGTACAAATCTGTATACGAGAGGTATGTAATAAAGAATATAAATAGAATTATATACTATAATCACACGACATGATTTTTTTTAGATGATTTGTCAGGCTTATTAAATTAACTTGTCATCTTATATAGAATAATTTAAGTTCACTTGGTCATGTGTCATACAACACGTCCTTGTTATCAGACCTTCCGTTGGATGAGTTTTAGATAGAACCGACTATCAGTTTGAAACTTGCTACGCAACTCCTAATCTAGCTTTGATTGGATTATTTTTAGGTTTGGGTAAGGTCACAACACTACCCGACATGTTTTGGTTTAAGTTGGTTAACTGTTGGATCAGAAATGTTTTCATCACCATCGTTCCGCTTTGGGTTTGATTCAACCATTATTTACTGTATAGGAAATATGATGCATATATATTATTTACATATAATTTTTTTGTTTACATGTAGGACATTTTGCACACTATTTCTTTGTGTCTGTATTCAACCCCACCCGATTTATTTGTAACCATTGTTTATGGATCATATTTAAATTTGCATGCGACCAAATTTAGTTGATTCAAGCATTTGTTATCCAACTTAGTTTGATTTTTAACTCTGCAGTCATGTTGAAAGTCCGGTAAGTTTAGTGAATGTGATGCACTATATATAATAATAAGCAAATGCTAACTAATTTTAATAGGACGAAGAAAAGCGGGCCCAGCACATTATCATGTTTTATGGCATGAAAAATAATTTTTCTGTCCAGAGGCAACATCCTCAAGGTATCTCATTTATAAATCTTCTATTTGGAATCATGATCTTGGGAGTTTGTGTGCATTCCTATGGTATAAGACCTGGTTTCACAAGGTTACATCAGACTACAATGAAACTACATCCATAAATGGATAGAAAGGTTAAAGAGAGAATATTGTGGTTTTCTCCAATATTTACATGGACTTAGTACAGTAATGGTGTAAGAAATATATCATGAATGTGTCATTAATATTATTAAAAAACGGGCATAAACCATTTTGAAATAATTTTTATAGAACTAAAAAAATAAAGCAACCAAACTTATTCCGTTTCTTTCATATCATTAAATTGAGAAGGGAAACCACAACTTCTAAAGTGAATATAACAAAAATGAAATATCATGGTTCACAACATAGCTGTGAAACTATTATAATCGATCATCAAAACTTCATGTCAAGACTAATGGATAATAGTAAGATAATGTCCTATATTATATATTTTAATGACTATATGATCAATTTAAGACAAAACATCATTGATTTATTCATTTTCAATGGTATAACCGTTTATTTTAAAATTTATCGTACAGGGTGTTGAGATGCCTAATTTGATGTATGAACGGATTTTTCCATTAATTGCAATTATAGGAGTTCGAGCGCTAGTCTCATTTATTAATCCATGCAAATATATTTTTGCTGTAAGAAACGTGCTATCTAATTATTAACAATGTAAACCTCATAGATCATAATAAAAGGATAAGAAAGACTATATGATATCACAAATGATGCTAATATAAATTGGTAGAATATGAACTTAGCATGCGCCTTACAAAATACATAATTAGTAAAATAAAAAGCACGTGGCGGTGTAACATGAATTTTCACCCAAAATTTTCTTACATCACATGATAATGTAAGGTAAAAAATTAGTGTGAAAAATTATACGGGAAGAATCCAAAAAACATTAATGTGAAAAGTCAAGAACATCCCTTCACCACCGGGGCCAAGTGGTAAAACAAACAGAAGAAAACACCAGAACTAGAGTGGATGGGTGCTGAGATAAGAATTCTTTAGATAAAGATAATATTACCCCATCAACATATTCATTTGTGGCCCGAAATAAATAAAGAAAAGACTCTATTCGGCAGCAAAAGCCCTTACGGTGAAACCTGAAAGACGTAAACTTCAAAGTAGTTACTCCAAAAGCACGAGGAAGGAAGCAAGGAGTTATATCACTCTAGGAAAATCCTTTGTCGACATAATCGGAAGGACTCACACTACACCATATCAGTGATTTGGAAATATTAATATTTATAAATCTCTAACACTTATAAATGTTATAAGCTGCCAACATAAAAAGGCGTTACTAAATTGAATAAGTAATGGTAAAAATAATTAATCTTGTTTATAAATGTTAGAACACAAATAAGTGTTATAACGAGCCGCGAAAAGAGTAAATAACTATGCCCTTCTGTAATTTTCCATTGTGACGCTTTTCCATTGCAGTCCAATTAATCAGTCGCACTTATTGCAATTCCAAAACTAGGGTTTTCTCATCTCAAACTTCTCCCTATGTTAATGGCTATCGACATCAACGACCCTCTCTGCCTTTCGCCTTTGTTCTTCCCTACAAATCATTTATTCCCAAGGCCTTAGTGTCATTTCTACAAGCATCGTTAACAATATGTGGTGCATCTCTATTTTCCTTTCGTTGTCCGCTTATTCGCTCTCTCCTCACTGCTCTTTTGGCTTCCCAAAACCAAAATTAACTTAGGGCTATTCGGTTTCATCAATTGATTGGCAAGCATGGCTACTCCTTCCTTTCTGCTTTATATTTAATGCATCCCTTTGCACAATCTCTTCATCGCGGTATTTCTTTCTCTAGCCATAAAAAATTCAATTGTATCTAAGCCAGGTAATTCTACGATCATTTCTTGCTGGCCAATTCCCCATAGGCCACTAGTCACACTTAAAAAATATTACAGAAATTATTTGTAACACTTATACTCTTTGGGAATCCCCTGTTTTGGTGTAGTGTCAGTTACCTGAGTTGACATCTTCAAGCGTGTAAATCTTAATCTAGTATACCTTTAGGACTACTCAAAGGGAGTGTGCTAAAAAGGCTAAGCCTACACCAATTAATCATCACAAGCAGTCTTCGAAGAACAAAGCCTGACAAAGCAATAAGCAGTGCCTAAAGCCGAAAGCTCATTCAAACCCACGTCTCCAACAACTAGCTAAGGCTTTAATATCCATAAGTTCTCCATTCGAGCAAGAAACAGTGGCACCACATTAATCCTTCAAGTGACAACGGGAGGCGCCTTCAGTAAATCTCTGCATTCACGAATATCCAGGACGAAACCCATATACCGAGAAAGAAGGCCAACCCGCACCTATAATTAAAATCTCAAATGTTCGGAATCAAGATCTAATTTCCTTATTTTCAATCTTGTATCCACAAGTTTAAGTTGTAAACCCTAATTCCTAAATCAATTTGAAGGAAAAAGTTATAATCGTAGAAGTCATCAACAAAGAGTAATTGCCAAACAACTGAGGTAACAAAGTCAAAACAATTACTTTAATATTATGTCTTAACCTTGCAGGTTTCATATCTAATACATTCGACACTGAAAGACCTTTTCAAAGTATACGAAAGGTCCAAACATCAGAATAAGTTAATAGTATCTACCATGAGATTGGATCATCCGAAATCCCACAACTCATAACCTACCGATAGTTACCTGAGATAATTAAGCATAGTTAGGATCCAAGATCTCATTCTAACTATCCGATAGAGCTTTCATCAGCTTTATCAACACCATGTGAACCTCGTAAATCGGAAACCAAACAATGGTTTCTGAAGTTAACATAGGTTAATAAGTGCCCAACGATCCCTTTCATAAGAGCGAAAGACCGTTCATTAGCTTCACCAAGAGAGTCCCTAAGATACCTACATTGATTCTTGTCACCAAGAAGGTAAGGATTTCAAGATAACATATCGAGGACCGATGTTCCGACCAAAAGGATCATCTCGAAACCCATAGTTTTGACATACTCCAAAACCAATTCTACTGGCTTCCATCACTTGCCCTGCCGATATCTTTTCAGTGTATCTTGTTTTATGCAGGAAGCCACTTTAGGAACTCACCGGAAGCACCTTACAAGAGCTACTCTACGGAAACAATCCCCAAGTTTAACTTAATTCTTTCCCAAGCAACAGAATCTATGCGAATATACCTTTTTGGGGGTGTTAACCATAAATACAGCTAATAATATATATGGATACTTTAGTCATATATTTATGTTTTTATTCAAATTACATTGAATGTTTCAAGCATATAGTGTAAAATATTTTTATTTAGTAAAATCTGCGCCACCTAACCATTAAGATAGTAGGATTGGATACCATTACCGTAAACTCCATCATATTCAAAAAATGAAATCCAATGAAAAGATGAATGTGAATGTCGGCTTCACAAATTTATATATCTAATAATTTTGTACTTATTATCTAAAATTAAATTATGTTGATAAAGTTTAATTTTCTTGAAATGTTTGGAGTTTGTTGGTAAAAATACACTGAACATGAAATAAAAAATGTACCTAAACTACTTTAACTAATATTTAAATGAATATGGGAATTTCATGATTAACAATTTGAGGTTTACGAACAACATATTTATCTAGATTAATCATATTATTACCTTCTTAAATTAAAACATATATCTAAATCGACCGCATTAATTAAACCAATTTATAAGATAACACATTGTTGATGTGGGAAATTGGTTATTTGCTCACGCTGTCCCCCAAGAGTGGGTTTAGAAATAAACCCGATATCCAAATAACCAAAGTACGATAAATGTAAAGGGATGCACAACTTGTATAGTGGTTCGGCACTAACGCCTTCATCCACTTTATAGTAATCATTCATTATAATTTTGTCGATTACAATGTTTATCCAAGTTCGGACAATTTGAATGTACAAAATTCTACATAGAATAACAAATATCACTACAACAAAAATACCATATTACAACTTTAATTTTACAACGGTGGTAAAAGCACTGTTGTAATAAATGTTTTTTACAACTGTCAATTCCCTAAAGTTGTAATAAACGTATTTTTAACAACTTTTCATTTTGTTAGTTGTAATAGATGCCCTTTACAAACTTCATGTTTATAATATCTATGTTTAATAACTAATTATATTATATTTAGTAATAATTAATAATAAACTTAGGAATCAATAATATTTATTAAATAATTAATATTTAATAAGTAGTAATTTATTTTTAATAGTAAATGTATGTTAACTGCTTGTTAATCAAATGCATGTTAACCGTTGTAATAAACTTATCTTCAACAACACTTTTACTTTGCCTGTTGTAATATATGTCTTTTACAACTTTTCTTTTTCGATAGTTGTAAAAAATATCCATATTAACAGCTTTTCTTTTTTATCAAATGCATGTAACAAATTTTTATTTTTGTTAATTATAATAGATGCATATTTCTAACAACTTTTCATTTGGCCAGTTTCAATCAATGTCCATTACATCATTTTTTGCCCATCGCAATAAGTAATTTAATAACTATAATTGAATAATACCACTTAGTAATAAATAATCAAAAAGTTCGGTAAGTAGTAATTACAATTAAATAATAATAATTTACTTGAAGTGAGAAATAATTAATATTAGTTATTGTTATCAAACAATTAATAAATAATTAATAAATATTAATCGATAATTAATAATAAATTTATACATAAATTATTTTTAATAGTAATAACAATAATTAATAACTATGTAGCAAAAATTAATAAAAATAATTAATAATCAATAATTCAAAATTAACAATAATATCTTATTTACCTTTTAATATTGTGTTTAATAATTAATAATCAATAACCATTGATGATAATTACTAATATACACATAATAATTAGTATTTGGTAATTAACATTAAATAATCCTAATTGAAAAATAATACATGATATTTGACATCAGCTACTCATTTCTCCACCTCTCATTTTCATTCGCTGCCTCTCATTTTCATTTCCCGGTGACGCCTTATTCCCAAAAACCTAATAAGTTCCAGATCCGACCTCCTCTCAATCCTTTCAATTTCCCTTTTAGCTTTTCTCCTCTCCACCATTATCATATCCTTTCCAAGCTTCTTTATGCTCATTTGAATCCCTTTGTTCTTTGTACAACCTTATATTAAGTTAAACTCCAAATCTTATTCCAGAATCCGAGAAATGGGTTTCTAAATTAACCCTTTGGATAGGATCTGGAAGGAACGCTGGCTTTGTTTAATCGGCAAAGCATCAAGACATTAGTGAACTGGGTGATTTGGCAAGCTCACGGTGAATATCCGTTCTCCAAATCGATCCTTCGAGCGGGTCTGCAAATCATATTGCTTCTACCCGACTCATAAGGGGTAAGACCTACAATTGGTTTCACTTATAAGAATTTTGTGTTTTTTTTGTTTGATGAAAGTTTCAAAGATCTATTTTTTTTGGCTTGTTTGATTTCAATGGTGAAATCGCTTTCACTGCCTACTTATACGCCAAAATTTAAAAAATGTTATCCAGATAAACCAATTTGCATCTAAACTTAAGATTCAATTTCAGGTGTTTCTCAATATTAGTTTTATGGATTCTGCAAATTAGCACTCCATCTTTAGTTCCGTATGTGCTATATTCATGGCGATATAGTTCTTTCACTGCCTCAGATTTATGCTTATGAAGAATTAGTCTGAAGGTTTCAATACTATCATGGATTAAGTGACTATATTTTGGTATTTGTATTCAAAGTTTGCACCTGAAATTAATTTACACGCTTCAAAAGTTGATTGGCTTGTGGTATTATATGGTATGTTTGTCAATAATTGAAGATTATCAATGATTGTTAGTTATTTGGTTGTGCTTCACATGTTAAAGATTTAATATTTGATCTACAAGTTCCTGTGTTATTCAAGACGCCATGACAAAGAGAGGGGAAACAATTTTCAAAGCTTTGGGTTAATTTAGGAACTGATTCAGTCATTTAACTATTTGGGGGGAAAAAATTCAAATATTGTCTCCTACAAACTTTAGATGCTGACCAAATTCATGTGTACCAACTTGTGAGTTCGAGAAGTAGGACCTGAGGGAATGTTTTGAGATGGTTGATAGTGTACATGTGGTATGATACAACTTAGGTGTCTGCTAAAATTGTTCACTCTCTCATTACTTGAATGCCACTAACTTAATGCAGATTATTTTTCAGGGCTCACCTTCTTGTAAATATGTCACTAACCTAATTTAATTGGATTTGCAAATAGTGAAGGTCCCCTGCAAAATGAATGCTAAGAAAGTGCCAAACAAATCGTGAACTCAATTTGGTACAAATAGATGCATTTGTTGTAGTAAGAGAGTGGGTCTTATCAGGTTTTAATGCAGATGTGGAGGTCTGTTTTGCAATGGTCATCGATTCTCGTACATGCATGACTGTTCTTTCGACTACGAAGCTTTTGGAAGGGAGGAGATTTCAAAAGCAAATCCTTTAATTAGAGCTGCTAAAATTATTAAGACTTGGAGCAGGTATGTTCGTTTTTTTTTATAGTTTAAATTGGTGTTTGTCGTTCTACCATGCTCGAAAAATGTTTAAAACAATGTGAAGTAGAATATCTCCTTCTATATGACCTACAAATACATTGTATCTGTAATGTCCCGCATTTTTATCGATTTGTATTTGAAGATTTAAAACAGTTTAAATATTGAATTCGTAATATAAGTGAATTTATATTCTAATTAAAACGGAGTTGAACATATAAAAATATATATTAAATATAATCGAGCTCATAACGACGTTGCAGTTCGTAATTTAACGTTCTGAACTTCAACTGAGTATACAGAAACCAGTTTAAATCGGATTTCTGCAAAACAAGAAATATTGGAATCTGTTGGACTGTATCTTTCTGACAGAAGTGAAATATTGAAGTTTCGTCGTATAGATTGCAAGGTATGTCAAAATCAAATATTCAGAAAGTCGCTATGAAATCGTATATCGATCATAACGGTTTATTTGAAATAACTTCTTATCGGTTTCGAATTTAGACAAGGTTCTTTTGGGGCGCAGTGATAATTTAATTTTTAGAATTTTACTGTAATTTTTAATTAATTAAATATGCAACTTTTTATTTGAAGTATTTTGCACCCTGTATCGATATTTTGGGGTTTCACAATATGAGTTAACCTACCGATATTATTATATTTTCGGGATAGTGACACCTCGTTGAGCACGATTGTACTCTTACTTCTGTCCGTACGTAAATGTAATTTTAGAAACTGAGGTAAACCAATCTTTAAAACAATTATTCATTTGTATTACTTAACTCTTGAGTCATGCTTTCAAATCAACCCCATAACAAAGAATAAACATGAATGGTCACTGTCGCATTTAAAAATATCTGTACCTTGATTTTCCTTACCAACAAAGTATACAACCGACATATATAGCGTTTCCTATATTCCAAGACGTGCAGACATTGGGAAGCCAATCTACCCTAAACCATACGTGACAAGAAAACTTAGACCCAAGCTAACAAACATTAAGTATATGCAAAAGTACAGATAAATATCGGCTGTGCTTTCACTACCCTGTAGACTGCGAAATGAAATACATCAGCAGCACCCAGCTATGTTCTTGAAACCATAATCTACTCTAAGCTAAAAAAAATAAAATAAAAAAATAAGCTGCAAAGAAACGTCTTGGCATATCAAAATTTAATTAGGAGCCTGCAAACCTAATATACATCCTATTCGTGCCTATGTTACACTGTGATCTCCTTGGTACCCAAGTTTACAAAACATTATAAATACACGAGCCCCTCATTTGTTTCGGCAAGCTTAAAACCGATAAGGCCTCATGGAAAGTGAAAATAAAACAAGATTTATAATCTTCTTAAAATCAAAGGAAATTATATATGTATTCTTGGCATGGTTATGTTTCCATGCGGATATTGGTGACTCGTTAACAAGTTTCGGTGAAGAGGGCGCATGCGGTTTGTATACTGGGGTATGGGAAGTGACGTGTGGCTCCATGTAGCAGCAGGTGGTTGGTGAGATGAAATGTATGGCGTGTGAAGGTGGGAAGGTTGCATTGTATTGCATGGAAAGGGGAGTACATGCGTTTGTTGAATGAGAGATTCGTGAGAAGACCAATGATGTTGGGATGCGGTGTAAACAAGAAGAAGAGTTGTGGGGTTTTCACTTTGCATGTGTTTGAGATATTGTTGAGAAGAAGATGATGGCTATGGCATATATCTCAGTGAAGCAGTTTTAACGCAAGGAGAATGAGGAAGACCAGAACTGTGAACAGGGAGGAGAAAGACGGCGCGTATGGACAATACAGTAGAAACGGAGGAGTTGCGCGAGCTTGGGTGCACTGTACACGGTGAGTGTGCATTGTGAATGGAAGTTAATTAAGGTGTAATGCAAGAGGAAGTCAGGGCGGTGCAGATCGAATATAAGGTATGGACTGTGAAGTATTTACTGGTGCCATAAGAAATATGCTGTTATAGTGCAAAGACAAAGGGATCACTACAATCTGTCCCAGTATCTGTGTAGCCTGTATCTCATAAAATTGGTGAAGTTGGTTTTGACACTGAAGTACATTGCACCGAAATACTTGGCACTCACATGCGTGAGGATGCATGGACTGGCATTCAAAATAGAACGGAAAGGGCGGTGAATAACGTATGCAAGACGGTGAACGTTATGGGTTGAGAAGCTGTAGCGAAAGGGCGTCACGCCATGTAGAGAAAGGTCACACTCGCGGGTTACCATCGAACTAAAAAAGGGGAAATGGCGTTGGATTTATGTTTTCAACAAACGTTGGTTTAATGCATGGACTGATGTGAATCAACTAACGCAAATCGTTACTTAACGGTTAACGCGCCAAGGTGAGTAAATTCACTGACTTTGTTTTATTTAAAATATTTTAATTATATTTTGAATAATGGTTGAATGCTGTGTGATGATTGATTAGATAAATTACAGTTAAATTGGTTGAAATAAATACATATCATTGCATATGCACACATCATTGGTTGGATGCTGATTTGAATAACACCTATGGATGCGGAAATCGGTTGGAGGAATCCAACCGGATTCCTCAATATTTATATGCACTGTTTGTTTTATGTAGATGCATTGTTTGAACCCAAATGACATTTGAAACCTTGTGTTGATATTAGCGTTGAATGGAAATTCAAACGTTATTTTGATTTAACCAATAGACGACATCGATTAAGGAAGTGGCAACAACCAACCGTAAATGTATCATTTGTTTTAACCGCTATTGTTTTACCAAAAACCCACCGTGTGCGAAGCACGTGTTTCACCATACTTACTAAATGCTTTGGTAAGTAGATTCTTATATTGATAAGATTAATAAGTATGTAGGCGGAGATGAACTTGATGATTAATAACAAGTATTTACTGTTTTAAGAACAAGTAAATGAGATATGTACAAATGGATTATGGTTGATTTCATATTAAGTAAGATTAGTTAGAATCGATTATTGTTTATTTAATAGTAAATGAGATTATTTAGAAATAAATTATTTTTCTATAGTAATCGATACAAGTGAAATTATTTGGATTTATAAATGTTATTTATTCAAAATGAAAAGATTTGTTAGAATTATTTAGTGGGTTAATCATGGCTAAATATTTACCAAGCAAACTGTTTTGATCAATAATTGGTTATTTAGCTAAATTAGATTGGGATGATTAATCGAATGTAATAATTAACGAATAGTTGGTTTAGCTTAAATAAGATTTTAAAGTATAAGGGATTTGTCTAAAGAAGACAAAGCAAAGAGGAGTGTTTAATAAGGGATTTGTCTAAGAAAGACGAAGCGGAGAAAAATGTTTAAAATGAGTTTGAACAAGGGGGTTGAAGCTAACGTAAATAACCGAGTTTTCAAAATAAGGATATGGCGTCATAAAACCATATTTAAAATATAACAAGAAGTACAGTTGACTGATTTTAAAGTATAAGGAATTAGAGTTACGAACTTATATCTATTCTAAGGTAAGAACGTCGTCGATCAAGGTCTGAGAGGTAATTAAAATACCCCAACTTGAACGGCTTCACAATTATCGAGGGATGGTATTTGGTTTGTAACAGAAAGAGATGTTAAGTTTTTGTAATGAAAGGAGATGTCAAGAATTTGTAACGGAAAGAGGTGTTGAGATTAATTATAAAGTGGAATATGGTAGCATATTGCAAGTCTCAGAACTATAGCAGTAAAGTAACGCTGTTGACTAGGCTTAAGCGTGGCTGTTATGTCAAGATTAGTTATAAAGGGATATAGCAGCGTATAGCTAGTTTGAACTGTAACGATAAATGAAACGCTGTTAACCAAACTTAAGCGTGATGTTTATATACAGTAGCACTTCCTAGGGAAGGGAAACAGCTTGTGTTGAAATTCACTTATTCAAAAGGAATAAGTAATGACGTTTGCCCAAAGAAATATAAGAACGAATGTTAAATAAAAATGCCTGTGATTTGTGTGATATTGGTTGTACATTGAATGGATGTTGTTTTTACTTCGATAGTTAAATAACCGACTATCGAAGTGTTTTGACCCTCGTTGTCAATACGGAGAGACCGGTTGGATATATTATCCGAGAACCACTCCGTATAGGCATAAGCGCTGCGAATTAGATTATGCTGGAGACAATTGAAGACGAAGTGAAATGCAAGGGTCGTCCTATTCAGAATGGTGCTTTCTGTTTGTCCAGACCCAGGACAACTTGTATGGACGAATGTCTGATAGAATATTCCTAACGGTCACCTAAGGCGTTCTTTTCAAGGTATTACGTCTGGTGGCGGAGAAATTCGTTTCTCTTGGCTTTTATACCCGTAATATCTTTGAGAAGATCAACTAGTGATTTGACGGGTTTGACGATGTAACATTCAAAGTGGATGGTGATCGGATGTTCTGAAGATAGACGTAGCCTCTAGCCTCACAACCGGGAAAGGACAAAAATCGGGCAGGCAGCATGGCTATGTGGGTCGCTCCCATTAGGGTGTATAATCACCTATCTAGAGAAATTCCTTTTGTTTCTAAATCTATCGATTCTACCCATTCGGGAACGGTGGTTTGAGTCCAACCGTTGGTGATATACATTCGATACACTCAAGCGAAATGAGTGGTCGGTCATGTGTGGGCCGGGTTGCAAGACGTTCTTGTTGAACCCAGGTGTATTCGCCTCTAGAGATACATCATCGGAAGGTGGTCCCATACCTTGTCATAGTTGGAATCCAATCTCCAATAAGCGCCATGCGGTTTTTGATTTTATACTATGTATGTAGAGCGTGAGATGCAAGCGTTCTACTATTTGGTTATTTATTCGATTAGACATTATTATAATATCACTGGATTTTGATATCAATAATGATTTGGGTTATAGTAAGGTAAAAGCCGTCCGTGTTTATGGGTGGACCGGTCTTACTATTATCTTTTCTTTCAAAGGATTTTTTTGAAGTTAAACCAAATGGTCGGAGTTTACTCACACCAGTCCCATGACTGACCCAGAGTTTATTTTGTTTTGTTTTTCCTAAACTCTTGGGTGCCCAAAATTTGTACGGGCAGTCAAGTGTTTCAGGCTTTGCAGATTCACTTGGAGGAGCTGGAAGCAGAAGGCTTCACTATTAGTTAGTTAGAGATTATTTCCGCTGTGATATGATGTGTTGTACTCTGATAAATGGTATGTATAGTTTTGTATTTCAAAGTTATGTTATATAACATATTTTATTCGTTCCGCTGTGAGATTCGTGTTTACTCTGATTCTGCTCAGTTGTGTTCTCCTACTTCTTCTTCTTCTATTCTATTAGTTCTATCTCATCTTTCTCATCCTCTTATTTCTTTCTATTAATGGTCCGGTATTTTCGATGTCTGAACAGTCGACGCTGGGTTTTGTGTCGATTTTCGGAGTCGAAAATCAGCGGGTCGTTACAGGTGGTATCAGAGCTGAAGGTTAAGTGATTACCTTGGCTCTGTAGCGTGACTCAATAGAGATAAGGTTAGCAGTACCTTAGATTGAGTTTGAGTGTATATATATGAGCGCGTATTTGTAAATTAATATAAAAACTGTTTTATATCGTGTTGACTGGTCAGTCGAGAGGTTTATGAATTCTGGTCGAAACAGTAATGCAAACTGTATCGATAGGTGTTTCTAAACTCTTGAATAGAGCAATTCGACACAGTATGTTTTGGAGAAGAGGGTAAATGAAATAATCTTACCCGAAATATATTTTGATATAAAGAAAGCATATATATTGGAATTGTTATAATATATTGGGTGTGTTAATTGTAATTATAATCGAATAAGGTTATAAGTGAAATGGTATATAACCAATGAGAATTCGTATAAGCGAAATCAGATGGATTGAATCTGAATGTAAACCAGAATTGGAGTTAAAATCTCAGAAACTGGAATTGGTGTTTGAAATTGAATTTTGAATTATATAAGGAAATTTTAAGATCCTGGGAAATTTTCTAAGTGTTGGAAAGATATTTTTGAAGTAATTTCCAAAAAGGAAGTGTTTAAAAATGGTTTTGAAAGGAATATAGTATTGAACTCACCTTGATCGCTGGGAAATAAATTCCGATGATGAACCGCGGCATTATCGGTGTTCATTTTCGAATTTCTAAGTGAGTGATTACTACCAAAGATTTTGTTTGAAATAAGTTGTTCGAATATTCAAATATTTTGAATTTCTATGTTTCAAATATATGATTTCAAACTGATTTGGAAAAAATCCCAGGGATTTGAATTTTGAAATTTTTACTTATGAAGTAAATAAACAGAGGATTTAGATAAGCCAAATAAAATTTGAGTTGAATTGAAGCCAAATAAGTGGAAAACGTACCGGAATAAGGATTTGACTTGACCAAGTAGTTGAGTGGTGAATTGAGATTAGGAATAGAATCGAGCTTGGTTGGGAAATTTGATTATTTGGAATTGAACTGGAGCTTGAAAAAGAAATTTGAGTCGTGATGTAAGAGAATTATTGATTGTGAATAAACTAAGTGGAGATCAGTTGGAGATGCATTTGGATATGCTGAATGGATTGCAAATGGAAACGAGAAAGTTGGATTCCCGATAAAGGGAGAAGGCCAGAGTAGCGTGTGGTAATAGTACCAAATGAACCGTGCAACAGAGAGGCTGACGAAATTCTCCGAAAATTAAAGTGTTAGAAAATTTTCAGAATTTTGAAAATTTTCGTTACAAAGAAGGGAATTAATATTTTGATCAGTTCAGTTGAAACTGAAATTATGAAGTAAACCAAAAAGATTTTTAACATGTTTACAACAGAAATTGTAGCATTTTTCCTACTTTAGCAATTTCGAGGACGAAATTATTTTAAGGGGGAAGGAATGTAATGTCCCGCATTTTTATCGATTTGTATTTGAAGATTTAAAACAGTTTAAATATTGAATTCGTAATATAAGTGAATTTATATTCTAATTAAAACGGAGTTGAACATATAAAAATATATATTAAATATAATCGAGCTCATAACGACGTTGCAGTTCGTAATTTAACGTTCTGAACTTCAACTGAGTATACAGAAACCAGTTTAAATCGGATTTCTGCAAAACAAGAAATATTGGAATCTGTTGGACTGTATCTTTCTGACAGAAGTGAAATATTGAAGTTTCGTCGTATAGATTGCAAGGTATGTCAAAATCAAATATTCAGAAAGTCGCTATGAAATCGTATATCGATCATAACGGTTTATTTGAAATAACTTCTTATCAGTTTCGAATTTAGACAAGGTTCTTTTGGGGCGCAGTGATAATTTAATTTTTAGAATTTTACTGTAATTTTTAATTAATTAAATATGCAACTTTTTATTTGAAGTATTTTGCACCCTGTATCGATATTTTAGGGTTTCACAATATGAGTTAACCTACCGATATTATTATATTTTCGGGATAGTGACACCTCGTTGAGCACGATTGTACTCTTACTTCTGTCCGTACGTAAATGTAATTTTAGAAACTGAGGTAAACCAATCTTTAAAACAATTATTCATTTGTATTACTTAACTCTTGAGTCATGCTTTCAAATCAACCCCATAACAAAGAATAAACATGAATGGTCACTGTCGCATTTAAAAATATCTGTACCTTGATTTTCCTTACCAACAAAGTATACAACCGACATATACAGCGTTTCCTATATTCCAAGACGTGCAGACATTGGGAAGCCAATCTACCCTAAACCATACGTGACAAGAAAACTTAGACCCAAGCTAACAAACATTAAGTATATGCAAAAGTACAGATAAATATCGGCTGTGCTTTCACTACCCTGTAGACTGCGAAATGAAATACATCAGCAGCACCCAGCTATGTTCTTGAAACCATAATCTACTCTAAGCTAAAAAAAATAAAATAAAAAAATAAGCTGCAAAGAAACGTCTTGGCATATCAAAATTTAATTAGGAGCCTGCAAACCTAATATACATCCTATTCGTGCCTATGTTACACTGTGATCTCCTTGGTACCCAAGTTTACAAAACATTATAAATACACGAGCCCCTCATTTGTTTCGGCAAGCTTAAAACCGATAAGGCCTCATGGAAAGTGAAAATAAAACAAGATTTATAATCTTCTTAAAATCAAAGGAAATTATATATGTATTCTTGGCATGGTTATGTTTCCATGCGGATATTGGTGACTCGTTAACAAGTTTCGGTGAAGAGGGCGCATGCGGTTTGTATACTGGGGTATGGGAAGTGACGTGTGGCTCCATGTAGCAGCAGGTGGTTGGTGAGATGAAATGTATGGCGTGTGAAGGTGGGAAGGTTGCATTGTATTGCATGGAAAGGGGAGTACATGCGTTTGTTGAATGGGAGATTCGTGAGAAGACCAATGATGTTGGGATGCGGTGTAAACAAGAAGACGAGTTGTGGGGTTTTCACTTTGCATGTGTTTGAGATATTGTTGAGAAGAAGATGATGGCTATGGCATATATCTCAGTGAAGCAGTTTTAACGCAAGGAGAATGAGGAAGACCAGAACTGTGAACAGGGAGGAGAAAGACGGCGCGTATGGACAATACAGTAGAAACGGAGGAGTTGCGCGAGCTTGGGTGCACTGTACACGGTGAGTGTGCATTGTGAATGGAAGTTAATTAAGGTGTAATGCAAGAGGAAGTCAGGGCGGTGCAGATCGAATATAAGGTATGGACTGTGAAGTATTTACTGGTGCCATAAGAAATATGCTGTTATAGTGCAAAGACAAAGGGATCACTACAATCTGTCCCAGTATCTGTGTAGCCTGTATCTCATAAAATTGGTGAAGTTGGTTTTGACACTGAAGTACATTGCACCGAAATACTTGGCACTCACATGCGTGAGGATGCATGGACTGGCATTCAAAATAGAACGGAAAGGGCGGTGAATAACGTATGCAAGACGGTGAACGTTATGGGTTGAGAAGCTGTAGCGAAAGGGCGTCACGCCATGTAGAGAAAGGTCACACTCGCGGGTTACCGTCGAACTAAAAAAGGGGAAATGGCGTTGGATTTATGTTTTCAACAAACGTTGGTTTAATGCATGGACTGATGTGAATCAACTAACGCAAATCGTTACTTAACGGTTAACGCGCCAAGGTGAGTAAATTCACTGACTTTGTTTTATTTAAAATATTTTAATTATATTTTGAATAATGGTTGAATGCTGTGTGATGATTGATTAGATAAATTACAGTTAAATTGGTTGAAATAAATACATATCATTGCATATGCACACATCATTGGTTGGATGCTGATTTGAATAACACCTATGGATGCGGAAATCGGTTGGAGGAATCCAACCGGATTCCTCAATATTTATATGCACTGTTTGTTTTATGTAGATGCATTGTTTGAACCCAAATGACATTTGAAACCTTGTGTTGATATTAGCGTTGAATGGAAATTCAAACGTTATTTTGATTTAACCAATAGACGACATCGATTAAGGAAGTGGCAACAACCAACCGTAAATGTATCATTTGTTTTAACCGCTATTGTTTTACCAAAAACCCACCGTGTGCGAAGCACGTGTTTCACCATACTTACTAAATGCTTTGGTAAGTAGATTCTTATATTGATAAGATTAATAAGTATGTAGGCGGAGATGAACTTGATGATTAATAACAAGTATTTACTGTTTTAAGAACAAGTAAATGAGATATGTACAAATGGATTATGGTTGATTTCATATTAAGTAAGATTAGTTAGAATCGATTATTGTTTATTTAATAGTAAATGAGATTATTTAGAAATAAATTATTTTTCTATAGTAATCGATACAAGTGAAATTATTTGGATTTATAAATGTTATTTATTCAAAATGAAAAGATTTGTTAGAATTATTTAGTGGGTTAATCATGGCTAAATATTTACCAAGCAAACTGTTTTGATCAATAATTGGTTATTTAGCTAAATTAGATTGGGATGATTAATCGAATGTAATAATTAACGAATAGTTGGTTTAGCTTAAATAAGATTTTAAAGTATAAGGGATTTGTCTAAAGAAGACAAAGCAAAGAGGAGTGTTTAATAAGGGATTTGTCTAAGAAAGACGAAGCGGAGAAAAATGTTTAAAATGAGTTTGAACAAGGGGGTTGAAGCTAACGTAAATAACCGAGTTTTCAAAATAAGGATATGGCGTCATAAAACCATATTTAAAATATAACAAGAAGTACAGTTGACTGATTTTAAAGTATAAGGAATTAGAGTTACGAACTTATATCTATTCTAAGGTAAGAACGTCGTCGATCAAGGTCTGAGAGGTAATTAAAATACCCCAACTTGAACGGCTTCACAATTATCGAGGGATGGTATTTGGTTTGTAACAGAAAGAGATGTTAAGTTTTTGTAATGAAAGGAGATGTCAAGAATTTGTAACGGAAAGAGGTGTTGAGATTAATTATAAAGTGGAATATGGTAGCATATTGCAAGTCTCAGAACTATAGCAGTAAAGTAACGCTGTTGACTAGGCTTAAGCGTGGCTGTTATGTCAAGATTAGTTATAAAGGGATATAGCAGCGTATAGCTAGTTTGAACTGTAACGATAAATGAAACGCTGTTAACCAAACTTAAGCGTGATGTTTATATACAGTAGCACTTCCTAGGGAAGGGAAACAGCTTGTGTTGAAATTCACTTATTCAAAAGGAATAAGTAATGACGTTTGCCCAAAGAAATATAAGAACGAATGTTAAATAAAAATGCCTGTGATTTGTGTGATATTGGTTGTACATTGAATGGATGTTGTTTTTACTTCGATAGTTAAATAACCGACCATCGAAGTGTTTTGACCCTCGTTGTCAATACGGAGAGACCGGTTGGATATATTATCCGAGAACCACTCCGTATAGGCATAAGCGCTGCGAATTAGATTATGCTGAAGACAATTGAAGACGAAGTGAAATGCAAGGGTCGTCCTATTCAGAATGGTGCTTTCTGTTTGTCCAGACCCAGGACAACTTGTATGGACGAATGTCTGACAGAATATTCCTAACGGTCACCTAAGGCGTTCTTTTCAAGGTATTACGTCTGGTGGCGGAGAAATTCGTTTCTCTTGGCTTTTATACCCGTAATATCTTTGAGAAGATCAACTAGTGATTTGACGGGTTTGACGATGTAACATTCAAAGTGGACGGTGATCGGATGTTCTGAAGATAGACGTAGCCTCTAGCCTCACAACCGGGAAAGGACAAAAATCGGACAGGCAGCATGGCTATGTGGGTCGCTCCCATTAGGGTGTATAATCACCTATATAGAGAAATTCCTTTTGTTTCTAAATCTATCGATTCTACCCATTCGGGAACGGTGGTTTGAGTCCAACCGTTGGTGATATACATTCGATACACTCAAGCGAAATGAGTGGTCGGTCATGTGTGGGCCGGGTTGCAAGACGTTCTTGTTGAACCCAGGTGTATTCGCCTCTAGAGATACATCATCGGAAGGTGGTCCCATACCTTGTCATAGTTGGAATCCAATCTCCAATAAGCGCCATGCGGTTTTTGATTTTATACTATGTATGTAGAGCGTGAGATGCAAGCGTTCTACTATTTGGTTATTTATTTGATTAGACATTATTATAATATCACTGGATTTTGATATCAATAATGATTTGGGTTATAGTAAGGTAAAAGCCGTCCGTGTTTATGGGTGGACCGGTCTTACTATTATCTTTCCTTTCAAAGGATTTTTTTGAAGTTAAACCATATGGTTGGAGTTTACTCACACCAGTCCCATGACTGACCCAGAGTTTATTTTGTTTTGTTTTTCCTAAACTCTTGGGTGCCCAAAATTTGTACGGGCAGTCAAGTGTTTCAGGCTTTGCAGATTCACTTGGAGGAGCTGGAAGCAGAAGGCTTCACTATTAGTTAGTTAGAGATTATTTCCGCTGTGATATGATGTGTTGTACTCTGATAAATGGTATGTATAGTTTTGTATTTCAAAGTTATGTTATATAACATATTTTATTCGTTCCGCTGTGAGATTCGTGTTTACTCTGATTCTGCTCAGTTGTGTTCTCCTACTTCTTCTTCTTCTATTCTATTAGTTCTATCTCATCTTTCTCATCCTCTTATTTCTTTCTATTAATGGTCCGGTATTTTCGATGTCTGAACAGTCGACGCTGGGTTTTGTGTCGATTTTCGGAGTCGAAAATCAGCGGGTCGTTACAGTATCAGATATGTATATATGGTATGGGTTAAGAACTTTAGTTCTAAAACTTGGCTAAGGTATTTGCCTTACTTGGAGATTGTCTTCATGTCTCATATTCAATGGTCGTGTAGGGGAAACTCAATTTATGTTCATGTTTGGATTTATAATTTTTTTTAAAATTGTAGGATCAAGTAAATTTGGACAACCTATGTTAATTATATATTTACAAAAATTTACCTCCTTTGCAGAGAAAGGGATACAAGCTCCAAATGCCATTAATAAGTAAACGAGTCTCTTTGAGAAGAATATAAGTAAGGCGACTGATAGTGGAGGCATATGAGCATGAAGGATAATTTTTGGAGTTTACATGTTACTGTTTTAGTTGGCAATGTTTCATTCACAGGTTAGAAAGTTTGGATTAAATGACTACGTTGTTTATTAATGGATTTAGCTATAATGTCAATATTATCATCTGCTAATTTGTTTTCTAAAAGTCCAAGTGTAGATGCTCTTTTTTTAGAAGTTGTGCAACATCCAATTGTCTAAAAAGGGGCTTTGGACCACATGCAGTTCATGCTATTAGGTACGTTAAGCATTATTGTTAAATTTTCTTCTTAAATCATAAAGAACAATTTGTTCGATTCTTATATATATGTATATATGTATATGTATGTATGTATGTATGTGTGTGTGTGTGTGTGTTTTGTAGCTTGTGTATAGAATGCTAGTTATGTTTGATGCTATTAAGATTTGGTATTGTTGGCTTAAAAAAACACTTTTTGTTCTTTTTTCTAACAACAGACATATTCTTATGCAACAGGTTTGATCAATGCAGTGAAATTGCACCAAAAAGATAAATGGTGTAAAGATTTTGTTGTCTTCGACTAGTGTACTCCCGTAGGATATGCAATTTTTTATGGATAACTTATGCTTGTACTAAGTTGCTTTGTAACGGTCAAGTATGTAATAATGCACGAAATGTTGTCTAAAACTTATTGTTTGTAATACTGAATATTTGAGTATTTTAAAAAATTAGTTTGCAAATAACTGTAATATCTGATTTGCTTATAGAGTATTGCTATATTTAGCGTATTGTTCTTTTTCAGTCGCAAAAGATGTCTATTTTTTTTAAAACCCAAATGTCAATCACAACGGTGCATAACAGTTGTAGTAGATATTATTACAACGGTGCATAACTATTGAAATAAAGTTTATTACAACGGTGGAAAAAAGTTGTAAAATATACATATTTCAACGGTGCTGCAATGGTGCAAAAATGTTGTAAAAGGTTTTTGTCTATTACAACTTCTTAATACACGACGGTTAGCCCACCATTGTAAAATGTATATTACAACGGTTTTCCACCGTTGTATTATGGTCATTTTGTTGTAGTGTATCTCATTAATTCATAACTTTGATCAAAATGTCCTTCTTCATCTTCGTTAAGCCAAAGTGTGTTAGAGTGAACAGTAATGTCCAATGAAACGCTCCAATGTCCAAATATGCTCTAAAAGTCCAAGTGAATGTCAAAAAGTTGTAGGCAAACTTCTATGTGAAGTTTACAAGTCCGAAGTATTCCAAAGCCATAAAAATGACCATGAAAGCAATTAATGAGCTCCAAAGAAAGCTCTGCCGTATTCCCAAGGTCCAAAAATGCCAAGTCAACCCCTATTCATGCCAAGGGAGGGGGTATTTATAGGTGAGAAGTTGTGTGCCCACCTAGAAATGTCTGATTTTTCTGAAAAAATCGTATCTCAAATATTGCATCCCAAAATTCGTATCTCGAAAATTTGGCTATTTTATGTATTCCAAATTTTGTATCCACAAAACTTATCCATTTTTTGCATCTCGGATTTCGTATCCCGAAAACTTAACCATTTTTTACATCTTGAATTTCATATCCCGAAAACATAACCATTTTTTGCATCCCGATTTTCGTATCTTGAAATTCGTATTATGAAAACTTAACCATTTTTTGCATTTCATATTCCGGAAACTTACCATTTTTTGCATCTTGAGTTTCATATCCCAAATTCCTATGTCGAAAATTTAGCCATTTTTGCACCCCGAATTTCATATCTCAAAATTCATACCTTGAAAACTTAACCATTTTTTGCATCTTGAATTTCGTATCTTGAAAACTTAACAATTTTTCCATCCTGAATTTCATATCCTGAAATTCGTATCTCGAAAACTTTACAATTTTCTGCATCTCGAATTTGGTGCCCCGAAATTCGTATCCTGAAAACTTAACCATTTTTTGTATCCTGAATTTCGTATCTCGAAAACTTAGCCATTTTTGTATCTTGAACTTCCTGAAATCTTAACCGGTTTTTACATCCCGAATTACGTATCTTGAAATTCATATCTCGGAAACTTAACCATTTTTTGCATCCCGAATTTCATATCACGAAAATTTATCCATTTTCTGAGCAATCAAACTTCAACTTTACCAAATTGCCAGATTTTGAGTTGTCGAGTCATTTTTGGTGATTGTGTCATGCCGACCATCAGTTTTCAAGTGATCGACGCTGGTTTTGTAAAAATTAAAATATTTTGCCTCGACGAGTTTTACCATGCTGGATTTTCCAAGTTTATTAATGACTTCTCCAATCCGATAAAGACGATTTCGGGAATCAACGATATTTCCAACCTTTTCCGAACACGTAGCAACTTCGACCAAATCGCTTCATGTTTTCCGATGACGTTCTCAAGACTCGAGTGCGTCGCTAACCATGATCTTGACGTGTGATTGCTTTTCCAAAAACCAGGTCAACACTTTGCCTTCGAAAACATATTTTCCTTGACCAAATGGAGATGTCTTTTGTGAGTAAACCGAAAAATCTAGTGATCCATAAACCAATGCCAGGAGAAGTCTGAGGGAAATCCAATAACCAGGAAGTCGATGGGACACAATCGTGTTAGATCGCGTTAACCATAAAACTAGAAAACCAGATAGCCAATGAACTTGAAAGTCGCAATCTCGTCGAATCGTACTAACCGAAAATTCACGGTCGTGCCAGATCATATTAACCAATAAAACCAAATATTTCATCCTGAAATCCAATGAAAGCCGACGATCGCTCTGAATCATTTCTTGAGAGATAACCAGAATAAGCGAAGTATCCAGAATAGCCGAGGGACTGCAAGGGTATGAAAACTTGAATAACAAGAATAAGCATAGCCTGAAAATCATGAAAACTCAAAATTCGTAAATCCGAAGTAACCCATAACCAAATAGCCAGATAACCATATGAATTGTCATGACATGATGATCCAAAGATGAGAGTGAGCGATCTTGTCGTAACAAGATGATCCAATGCCGAGAGTGAGCGATCTTGTCGTGTCACCGATAAGACCAATCGGGTTATAACCAGGTGAGTCGTCCGTCGTGAACCAACAGAACATCCCCAAGTCAAACGAGTAAAGAGCTTACCCACCACAAATCAAGGGGACCTTGCCAGGAACTAACAAAGAGACCAAGATAGCCAGATGAGTTCAAGGCGGCCATGTCGAGGTAAGACGACCAAGAATAGCTAAAACAGTTCAAGGCGGCCTTGCCGAGGCAAGACGACCAAGAATAACCTAAAGAGTTCAAGGCGGCTTTGCCAAGGCAAGACGACCAAGAATAGTTGAAAGAGTTAGCCTTGCCGTGGCAAGATAACCAAGAATAGCCAGAAGAGTTCCATTTTATTAATAAACATGGAGGTGATGGTGTGTTGTCAAATAAAGAGAATGCCTAGGGATTATAATAGCTCTCGTACATGTGTAGGTTGACTCAACCATCTACAACCAGTAAACAAAAAAGATACATCTAGAGGGCCGAAGCCTACAAAACCAAAACCGTGGGACGAATCCCGAATTTCCAAAGTCCAGAAGAAGCCAGAACCAAGCCATAAGCCTGAGAAACCGAGAAATCCTTTATTCATAGAGAGGAAGAGCTTGGTGTTTATATCGACTTATGGTTTTAGGCCACCTACGAATTTTACACTTGGTTTGTTGGCATCGTTGTAAGTGCAACCTACTCTTATGGAGCGCATTGGATCAACCAAACGAGAGGCCCACATATAGCAGACATCACGGACAGGCTTAGTAAAGAAGAGACCTCTAGTCACCTAAGTAATTACTCCATGGATGATAAAGAGTGGCTACGACGAGATGGAAGACTCTTTGTTCCCCGAGACAGAGGTTTGTTAAGGATAGTCCTTAAGGTGGCTCATCATTCTCGGATGACTATCCATCCGGGCGGCGTCAAGATGTATCGAGACATGAAAAGAGTTTTCTTCTGGATTAGTATGAAGAAGGACGTGGCAGAATTTGTGGCCCGATGTTTGACTTGCCAGTGAGTAAAGGATGAACAAAGGAAACCCGATGGATTGCTTCAGCCCTTGGATGTCCATAATGGAAGTGGGAGAGCGTCTCTATGGACTTCATTGATGGACTGCCCAGATCAAGGTATTTGGGTGATAGTAGACAGACTTACGAAGTGTGTTCACCTTGTTCCTGTCAAAAGCAAGAGGACAACAGCCTAGCTAGCATCGGTATACCTTCGAGAGATAGTCCAAATTCATGGGGTACCTTACAGTATAGTAAAGGATCGTGACCCCATCTTTACTAGTGACTTTTTTAAAAGCTTACAAGAGGAACTAGGTACACAACTACATTTTAGCACAACATACCACCCTCAGAGCGATGGATAGATTGAGAGGGTGAATAGGGTTATTGAGGATCTTCTGAGATTGTGTATCCTAGATTTCATAGGAACTTGGGAGGAGCATCTCCCGTTGGTTGAGTTTGCCTACAACAACAGTTATCAGTCAAGTACAGGTATGGCACCCTTCAAGGCACTTTACGGATGACCTTGCAGATCGTCGACTTGTTCGTGGGAGTCTACGGACATACTTCTACTTGGACGTGGGATGATTCGAGAGACTTCCGAGAAGATTGATCTTATCACCCGATGAATGAAAGCAGCTCAGGACAGGCAGAATGCATATGCCGATAAGGGGATAACTAATTTGTAATTCGACGTAAGATATGGTCTTCATTAAGGTATTACCCCTGAGAGATGTTGTTCACTTCGGCTCAGTAGGGAACTTGGCACCAAGATTTGTTGGGCCATTCCCCATAGAGAAGAGGATAAGTCAGATGGCCAATAGGGTTAGACTGTAAGAGAGGCTGGAGGGCGTACATGACATGTTTCATGTTTCCTATTTGAGGAAATGTCTACATGATACAACATAGGTAGAGGAGCCGAGCACACTTGAAGATATAGAGGTTGAGAAGGAAGCATCGTTGAGAAAGTTCCCACTCATATTCTTGGATCAGAGGTTAAGAAACCACGCAACAAAGAAATCAGATTAGTAAAGATGCAGTGGGAAGAAAACTGTAGAGACACGATGTGGGAACCAAAGACAAGATTCACGCTTCTTACCCTTTTCTTTTTAGAAGTACTTTCTTGATTTGTTTTCTAAGCTTTTAATTTGCATTTGCTTCTATGATTCAAGTATGTTTGTCCTATCGTTTGAACCTTCGATCCTTAGGTAGAAAGCAATGATTGGAAACATGTGTTTGAGACATGTTATGATTGATGGTTGCAAGTGGATGCAAGTGTTCGCTAGTGGTTGCATGTGGATGCATATACCCATACTAGGCACTAGATTGACTCAAACACTTACATACAACATATGTATATGTGCACATTTTTAATTTTCAATGAATAAAAATGGTTGAATCATCATATGGACGTTGCATATTTGTGGATTATTGTGCACACATATAGAACTTATATGTTATACTAGGACTCTTTTATATACATATTGGATACATGGCACAGACATATATTGCACTAAGAAGGTCAACTCAATCAATCGACTGCCTAATTTTCGCGTTAGTGCAAGAACATAAACACCAACACTTTTGCATATGTTCATACAAGCATTAGAAATTCTTAAGGACAATGGATGTCAGTTAATGATGGATGAGTAGATGGTTGTAGGTGGTTGTTAAAATAATAACATTCTTCTTAACTTGGAGATTTCGGGGACAAAATCCTTTAAGTAAGGGAGAATGTAACATCCCGAAATTTAATACACCATAACCGTATAATAAAGACAATGAAATGAATGTTATAAAATTAAATATCCAAAATTAAGTAAAATCGATTTTACCGTTGCATTCGTCTTATAATTCCGGTTTAGAATGACCCTGAGTTTGCGTAAATCAGATAACGTATGAGAAAGATATGAACCTAAGAAGATTGTATATATATATATATATATATAAAATATATTGATAAAATTCAAATAGGAAAATTAGCGTAGGAACCAACAGTAATGGGACGGCCCATTATAGCCTGGGTCGACCTATGAGTCGACGAATATCTAAGAGGGGTTGACCCAACGGTCGACATGGTAGGTAGGGGTCGACCCATCCGCATGCAGGTCCGATTCTAGACGATGTATTTGGACTGTTTTATATACTAGGTTCGTTGAATGAGTTGTATGGTTAGATTTAAAACCCTAAAATCTAACAGTTAAGAATGGGCTTAGTTAATATATAAACATGGTCTCTCTCTCATTTTATATGCATACTAATATTCTTTACCTCTCTCTACCTCCATGGATATATTCTAAATTAATTAATAAAATGGGGAGACATTGTTGAAAGTTAGATTAACAGAGAAAATTCAAGATTTGCAATCAACATACAACCTTTTTCAAGAATTATTTCTAATCCTAATACCTTGCCCTGTGAGTTCAAGTTACCTTCAGATCTGATATCTTGAAATGTATTGTGACAGTAACTAGACTATACAGTACCTATAAGTTATTTTCTATACTATTCTTTTACTGTTATTCATCTATGCAAATTTTACAGTAATATATATTCTTTTACTATCACATGATTAATTAGTTATGTTCACACATACACACATACAGAGATATACATACATACATATATATATATGTATATATATATCTTCCTTATCCCTATTCTGGTGTTTTATTTATTTCCAGTCTTGTTTATATGCCTATTTTATACAGTTTGTGTAACGACCCGTATTTATATGGATAATAATTAATTTATTTAATTATTTAAATAGTGAAAATGGTTGTTTAATTAAATTATATTGAATATTTAATTAATATAAATAATAGAATAATATATTTAAATTTCTGAAATAATCAGAAATAGTGAATTGACAATATAATGTGAACTGGACAATTCAAAGTATTTAATTCAGCTTAGAATTTGAATTAGAATGACGAATATATTTAAATAACGACAGTTTGAACGTATAATTATATTATAATTATAATCGAGCTTGAAATGGCGCGGTAGTTCGCTATTTGGCGATTTGAACTTCAATTGAATGTACAGGGTCCGTTTTAAATCGGATTTCCGTGAAACAAGAAACGTTCAGAGCTGGTGAAGTATATTTTTCTAATGGAAGAGAAAAATCGGGATTTCATTGTGTAGATTTTGATTTATGTCCAAATCAAATTTTAGAAAAGTCGCTATGGAATTCCTTTATAATTTATAACGATATATAAGGAATTTCAATATAAATTTGAATATCGATTCAACCGGGATTTGAAATATCGAGCTGTAAATTCAGTTAGAAATATATTGGGGCTGTATGATATTCTATTGTGAATAATACGATAATATAAATTTATTTATATTTAATTTAATTATTTTTAAATATATTAATATTTAAAAGGGTTTATTTAAAGCTTTAAAAATAGCCAGTTTTGCAAACGAACTCTGTTTTCGACGAAACTAATTTTGTTGGATCCGCAATATTAAATGATTGTTAGATTTCAATTTCCGTGATTTTTGAAGTCGGTGTGTGGCCGTATGGATTTTTAATGTGAAAAACAATCAGTATTTTGACCTTTAAAAATACGTTGTGTAAGCAAACGGAGTCGGAATTCGACGAAACCAGTTTCGTTGGGTTCGTAATGTCGAACTGTAGCTGCATGTCCAGTTTCGTGATTTTTGGGTATCGTGTGTGATCATACGAATTTTAGAGGACAAATACAAGTAGCGGTTGCTTAAAAATTTATATAAAAATCGAATATTTAAATAATAAAAACATCCTATATAATACCCTCATTCACCCTAAACCTAATTTTCCTATTTCTTAGTCAACAACAAAAACCGCCGCTGTTTATTCCACCAAAAATCCATTTCGCCTCTTTCAAAAATTCATAGAAAGGAAAATAAAATTCCTAAAATCATTAAACCAGGACATATGAACTTGTTTAATGCTCCTCTTCATTCCTATGTGGGTTTTGCTCGGTGCGAACCATTTTAGGGTGTTGCGTCGTTCTCTAGTGTGTTTTAGGGTTAACCGATTTTGGGATTTTGATGTATCGATGTTCGATTTGGAATGGTAGCTGTGATTAGGGGACTGAGAGACATCGTTGGAGTGATTTTCGTGGGAATCCGTGACCAAAAATGTCGATACTGCTAGGTTAAGCAGTTCGAACGAAATTCTTAAACGGAGATCGAGTTGAGCATCGAGGGTATGAGGAGATAGAGGACTGGAAGGAGATCTGAACGGGAGTGCTCGTTGGAATTCTCATTGAGGAATGAGTGGAAGGATTGATGGCAGTGGCTGAATTACGGTGCAACGTGTTTTGTCTGGAGTAGAAGAAGCCACGGGTTCATCTGGAAGGGAAAGAAGAAGTATAAGTATGCGGTGCTGGGCTTTTGGATTTGAGGATGGGCCATTTAGAAGTTAAGCCCAATATATATAATTAATTCAAGTTTTATTTATTTTAATAGCATATAAACTTGTCGATATCATAACTTGACCATACGATATCAGAATTGGATGAAACAAGATCTGTTAGGATCGTATGGACGGTGGCTACACCATGGAACTGACTGGGAGTGAATTAGGGCTCGTTACAATTTATAGCAAAATAAATTGTCCGTCTGAATCAGGCGATGGTTATCGTTATTAACGATGAACGTCCAAAGTGAGTAAAACTCACCAACTCTGAACAGTTATATTTTTATAATGTATTCTTAGAACTGATAATGATCTGTTGATTGTTGTGTGTTAACTATTTGGTTGAATTGCTTATGTATTTGTTGAAATTATAGATAACGATATATATATAAATCGTTAATCAAATATTGATTCTGTTTAGCAGAATATTTCATATTGAAATGAAATCGATGTTAATTATATTGTTTAACATATGTGATGTAGGGAAACAGGTTGGAGGGACACAACTGAGTTTCTCAATATATAAATTACTGTTTGTTTCATATATTGTGTTATATGATGTGATATGAAATCTGTTGATGATTTTATATGTTTGAATGATACCGATCATTGTTATATGGTACGTTAAATACCATAAGGAATACTGGAATGTTAAAAAGGGAATTTTCAAAGTGATTATTGAAAATAAAATATTAATAAAATCAAGGGTTTTATAAAAAGGGAATTTAATTATAAAATAAAAGGATTTTATAAAAATGATATTCATTTATAATATGAATTAGGATTTATTTAAAGATAAAATACTTATAAAATCAAGGGATTTTATAAGAAGGGAATTTATTTATAAAATCAAAGGATTTTATAAAGAGGGATATTTATTGGGATAATAAATAGAAGCATGAAATGAATTTATTTATTTAGAAAATAAATAAAAGTATAAAAAGATTATTTATTTAGAAAACAAATAGATAAATATAAAAAGGAAAATATTTGTAAAACATTTACAAATAGAATAGGAAGAGAAATATTTGTAAAGACATTTACAAATAAAATAGAAAGGGAAATATTTGTAAACCATTTACAAATAGAATTGAAAGAGAATTATTTATTTATAAAATAAATAAAGATAAAAGGGGGAATTAATTGAGAAAATAAATAGAATTATATAAAGGAAATATTTATATGAAATAAATATAGACAAATAGAAAAGGAAATAGTTGTAATCGAATAGAGTTAGTCGATTAGAGTTAACCAGTTAGAGTTAATAAGTAGAGTTAATTTATTTTACTTATTCAATTAGAATTTATCGAATATTAGTTATTCGAATAAAGAGTTAACCAGGTAGAGTTAATTGAACATAGTTAATTGAATTAGGAGTTAATTGAATATTAGTTATTCAATTAGAGTTGATCGAATATTAGTTATTTGAAATGAGTTATCGAACATTAGTTATTCGAAAGGAGTTATTGAATATTAGTTATTCGAAGTGAAGTTATCGAATATTAGTTATTCGAAGTGAAGTTATCGAATATTGGTTATTCGAAGTGAAGTCATCGAATATTAGTTATTCGAAGTGAAGTTATCGAATATTAGTTATTCGAAGTGAAGTTATCGAATATTAGTTATTCGAAGTGAAGTTATCGAATATAGTTTATTCGAATAGAGAGAAAGGAGTTATCGAATATAGTTTATTCGAATAGAGTTAAAGGAGTTATCAAACATAGTTTATTCGAATAGAGTTAAAGGAGTTATCGAATATAGTTTATTCGAATATAGTTAAAAGGAGTTATCGAATATAGTTTATTCGAATAGAGTTAAAGGATTTATCGAATATAGTTTATTCGAATAGAGTTAAAGGAGTTATTTAATATAGTTTATTCGAATAGAGTTAAAGGAGTTATCGAATATAGTTTATTCGAAAGGAGTTAAAGGAGTTATCGAATATAGTTTATTCGAAAAGTGTTAAGTGATAAGAGTTAATAAATTAAAGTTAATCGAGTTAAAGTTAATGGTGTTAGGGTTAATTGATTTGAGTTAATCGAGTTATAGTTTGAAGTTATATATTTCAGAAGTGGGGATTATAACACCATAGTTACAATCAAATGGTTTCTGTAAAGGAAGTGGATTCGTAAATAGAATCCGAGAGTTACATAAGGAAGTTTGTTAAAGATTTAAAAGATAAACTTTGACTATTTCGAAGTTATAACGTTGTTCAGTTAAGGTCTGAAAGGTAATTATACCCCAACTTGATTGACTTCCTTCTTAACTAAGGAATGGTAAGGTTTGATAGTGAAGGTTGGTTAAGTGAATATAGTTAATGAAGGTAATGGTTTGAATTGGCATAGCGATGTTTTATTTAAACATCTGTTTAAATCCAAGGAATGAGTTTTGGAAACGTTTCCCAAATATAATCAGAGATATTTTCTAATCATAGAAAATAAAATGTTAGATGGTAAAGAATATTGGAATGACAGTGATACGTGGAAAGGAGATGGAAATGTTTTCCAATGATTAATAACGTATATTTTCTAAATTTAGAAAATAAGAAATTGTGTATATATACGGAAACAGGAAATGGAAAATGAATAAATTAAAGATAAATTAATTTAAGAGATAAATGATGAATGATGATTGATCGATATAATTTCCATCTGGAAATAATATCGTTGTTTGTATACGTGTTTTTCTTTGATAGTTAACTCACTGACTATCGAAGTTTTTGACCATTTTTCCGTCGTCAATATGGAGAGACCGGTTGGATTATTATTCGAGAACCACTCCGTATGGGCGTAAGCGTTTCGAATCAAATAGATCGAAGACAAATTGAAGACGGAGTTATGCAAGGGCTATCCTATTTACAGAATAGTGCCTCCGGTTTGTCCAGTCCCAGGACAACCTGTATGGAAGGATGCTTGACAGAGTATATCTGGTGGATCACGTGAGTTGATCGTTTCAAACGTATTTACGTTGGTGGCGGAGGAATTCGTTTCTCTTAGCTTATACCCGTGATATTTTTGGGGAAATCAATTTGTGATTTGATGAGTATGACGATGTGGCATTCAAAGTGAATGAATGAGTAATCTGTTGAAAGATACGTTATGACCTCCAGCCTCATCAACTGGGAAATAACAGAAATCGGGCAGGCAGCATGGCTAAGTGGTTCGCAATCAAGTAGGGTATATTGTCAACATCTAGAGAATATTCATATTTGTCACTTCTTTCAATTCTGTATCTCCCGGGAATGGTTATGTTGGTTTACCAACAGTAAGGTGACAATATATTCGATACACTCAAGCGAAATGAGTGGTCGGTCATGTGTGGCCGAGTTGCAAGATGTTCTTGTTGAACTCCAGTGTATCGCTTCTAGAGTACACTGAGCGGAAGGTGGATCCATACCTTGTCATAGTTGGAATCCATTCCCCAAATAAGAGCCCGTGGTTTTGATTGTATATTATATATGTAGAACATTAGATGCAAGCGTTTCTACTAGATTGCTAAGTACTTGTATATAGACATTATTGTAATATCAGAAGAGACTTGATATTAAGAATGATTTTGGTTATCGTAAGGTAAAAACCATCCGTGTTTATGTGTAGATCGGTCTTACGATTATTCTTTCTTTTGAAAGGATTTTTAAAGTTAAACAAATGATTTGAGTTTACTCACACCAGTCACATGACTGACCCGGAGTTTATTTTGTTTTGTTTTCCCTAAACTCTTGGGTGCCCAATTTTGTACGGGCAGTCAAGTAGTCGGGATTTACAGATACTTGAAGAGCTGGAGCAGGAGGCTTCAGAATTATATAGCTATGGTTATTTCCTTTGTGTTGTAAGTACTGTACTTTGGAAATGATATGTATATTCAAGTACAGATTTATATTTCAAAGTTATGTTATATATTATATGTTATTCGTTCCGCTGTGAGGTTCGTGTTACTCTGATGTTGTGTTGTTCTTCTTCTTCTATTCTAAGTTTCTGTCTTATCTATTCTCACCCTCTAATTTCTTTCATGGACTGTCCGGTATTTCCGATGCTTGATTAGTCGACATCGTGTTTGGTGTCGATAACCAGGATCGCAAAAACCCCAGGTCGTTACAGTTTGATTTGATTATGTTCTTCTCATTCTACTTTTCCCTTTTTTACGCTGAGCCTAGGCCATCGAGAGCCTTGGCCATTTCCGATTTAAGATTGCATATAATTGAATTTGGAATAATATGAAATGAAAAAGGAGAATTTGGGCATATTATAAATTGAGGACTTTTGACTATAATTTGGGAATATAATCAAAAGTAAGAATATGCATATATGTGTACATGTTAGATTAGACATAATGCAGAGATTAAGTAGAGAACATGTTAAGAAAATGTAAGTACCAAATGCAGGTTAAGCAAACTGAATTACTGTAGTGTATATATACATCTAGACAGGTGCATTTTTAGGGAAGGGGTTGTACACATAAAAACATTTACAAAAAAAATGTCATAATACAACCATGCTTATTAATAAATTTAAACCTGCTAAATTAAATTTGATTATTAATAAGCTAAGAGGTCCCTCGTTTTGCTGTTGTATCGGGTTTTAGGGACTCTTAAATCCTAGTTACTTGGGGGCACAAGCTTAGGGGGTTTGGCTTGTGTCAATCTTGTTGTGTGGAACCCATATCAGTCAGTATCCATGTTCGTATCTTGTTAGCTAGGGGCCTTGCACTAGGTAGGTGTGAGGACACGCTTTACTGATCTTGATAGTAAGAGGTTCAAAAGGAGGAAGGCAAGTACGGGAGCGTTCCGGCAGAATCATGAGCGTGCATAGGTCCGATTTGGGAAACTAAAACGCTGTAACACTAGTAAATAAGTCTGTGTTCAATAATTTGCTGGGTTAGGGAGTTATACACCCTACTGCTGGGGATGACACAGGGTATTTACGTATTAAGGATCCGATCACATAGATTGTAATTAAGGTAACACCTAATCCTGTTGTACTAGTATTGGTGCAGAGAAAAACTTGTTCTTGGGATACAAATGAGAAGCCTTACTCGATCTTTGTTTTATCTTGTTGTCTTGTACTTATATGCTACTGTACTTACTTATCCAGTCTTATTTATCTGTCTTGATACCTCTATTTTATGCATATACTGAAAATCACTTGAACTTGCCAGGCTTTATGTCTGACCTATCTTGTTTCGCTTCTTTCCCTTCCTCCCCCCCTTAGGTCCTCAGAGTGGTAGTACTCCGCAGCGATTAGGATTTTCTTTCAGCTTGGATCAGGACTTCTTCCAATTTGATGTACAACTTTGATTATCTTTCTACTTTTCTAAGGCTTGTAAAAAGGGATACGGTGTTGCATTACTATATTATGATGTTTGGAATTATAAGACAGATGATTTAATTTGAAATATTTGGTATTTGATGATGTAACTGGTTTGGAATAATGTTTTACTTTCATTAATAAAAGTTAATTTTCCACTGCCTATATATATATATATATATATTTATCTTATGAATTTTAGTTACTATTTACCTATTGTGCTTCACGAAACTTAATGCATTCTCTTATAAGTGACATTAACGGACGTGAGGTGTCACATTAATGGTAAAAAAAGTTTTGTATTAAGCCTAGCACCAAAAGCCAGAATACCAAATCTAAAAAGCCAAAGAATACCAGAAACCAAGCGGCTAAAGAGCCAGTGAGAACTAAAAGCCAAGATACCAAAAAGTTAAGACCAAGATCCAAAGAACCACATAAAGTAAGAGCTAAGTAACTAAAGAATCCACAATGCTAGAAGACCGAAAAACACATGCCAAAAGATACCGATGTCCGAGTGGCCTGAATCTAAGACACCAGCACTACACCATATTAGCAATTTCGCAACTCCCTAATGCAGAAGCTTTGCAACGGCTTTAAGCCGTTGCTAATTTGCAAGGGCTTTAAGTCGTTGCTAATTTGCAAGGGTTTAAGCTCGTTGCATAACATCTAGAGCTTTACCTCCCTACGTTTTCTCTTTCACAATGACTTAAATCCGTTCTAAACTAATACTAATTCCTTACCGCCTCGTTCTCAAACCAGTATGCTATCTAATTCACAAAACACACCGTTGGAAAAAAAGGAATGAAAAACCCTAAGAGCAACTCCAGGTTCCAAATCAAAGATTCAGTTTTCAATCCAATTCCAAATCGAATATTCCAGATACAGTTTCGACTGAAGACCCTAATCTCGATCGACTCAAGATATGCAACTGTTCTTTATTTCAACCATTTATTGTCTATTTCAATTGAAACTAGATATTAAGTTTGAAACTCAAGGTCTTCAACCAAAACGTGTATTGTCTGATTTAAAATTGGATTGAAATTTGGACCTAAATCCATTCTGATCTAACTGGGTTTGTAATTCTTAAATCGTGTGTTACCATTTTGAATCTTTCACAGCACATGTGATTGGTAATAAAGCAAGTGTTTGGTTCAGGAATAATACAATTCCTGGTATGTTTTGCATTTTCTTGCTTTTATTTATCTATGGATTTTTTTTCCTTTTTTAAGCAAGTGTTGTGCTTAACATAAGGCAATCAAGTATAAAAGAAACAATGAAAATGTTATTCCCGCTTTTGTACCTGGAATGCTCGAGCATTATTGCTTAGGAGTCGACAATAAATTCCTAGACAAAGCAGCTCGATGTCTATATACCTCATGCTACTCCATTTATGTTGTTATCCATAACCAATATTATATATGATTTGAAACATATAAACTAGGCCCCATAGATATATTCAATAACCAAATTTGGTGGTGTAACTACATAGAAAGGAGTGTTAGCAGCAAGAATGTCTTTGAGGGTCCGTTCACAGTAAATTTTTACCCCGTTCCGGTTGGTGTTCGCGTCCGACGTAGTAAATTTTTACCCCGTTCCCGTTGGTGTTCGCGTCCGACGCCAACACTTTTCCATCCTTTCAGGGAGGACGCTGGGGAATGGGAGAAATCGAGTCGTTGGCGTCGGACGCGTCCGACGCAAAGTAATATTAATATCTAATTTGGTTAAGTAATAAAAACATATTTAGTCCAGTGCATGCACATGCTTTGCTCTAGATAGACCAGGGTTCAAACCCTACCTTCATTCAATTTTTTTAGTGCTTTGAAGTACACTATTTATTAATGCTTAATGCCTAGTGTAGACTATTTGTTAATGCTTAATGTCCTTTTTTTTTGTAGACTGTTAATGCTTAATGATGTTATAATGTATTTGCATCGATTGTATTGTTGTTTAAAATGGTTTCAACACATTCACTAATTAGATTTAACGGTCCAATTAAAAATCAGTATTTAATTAGTTCATAACAATTAATTTAACAATTAAATACCCCGCTCAGATGCCCCGTTCGCAGCTAAAAACACATCCCCGGCTCGCTACAATACCCCGCTCAAATATCCCGCTCAAATGCCCCATTCAAATACTCCGTTTCCGTTCGACAAGAACGTAGCCCGAGTCTATAGGCCAGTTTAGATGAAAATATATGCTCACCGACATAATTTGGTACAAATAATTTTTCCATTAAATAAATATAAAAACAATGAACACATGCAGGAAGAAACTCATTTGTTTCTTATTAGACTACACTATTTATTATTTTAGGTGCTCATTCGTCGATTTTATGCCCCAAATGGAATTGTGTTCATTTTTGTTTAGGCCAAGGAAGCATGAGCACCTTACAGGAGGGTGAAAACCAATTTTGGTTGGTTGTAGGAATTTGAGTTTGTTTAAACATTTGTAACATGAGAATTACGTAGCATTCGCAAAATTAAACTTGTAGACTTAAACATTTGCAGTTAGTTTTTCATAAAAAATATAAAATATAAATTGAAGTTTATAACCTGAAACGAAACAATAACCCAAACTTTCGAAATATGTGAAATTTACTTAATCTATGAAATTAAATGATCAAAACAAAGTTCTCAAGGTTGACCACTTCATCCAGAAGCACATAACCAGCCACCAACTCATTAAAAATGTGTGTTTTATGCTTTCGAGAAATAACACAACAGGTTTCCATTTTATATGTTATATTTCATTATTTGATATTTGAAAATTTTATATTTTGAAAATAACAATAGGCAGTCGTAAACTAATCCAGACTCAAACAAGTTGTACAAATTTGTGTAATAAAGAATACAAATAGAATTATATACTATAATCACACGACATAAATTTTTTAGATGATTTGTCAGGCTTATTAAATTAACTTGTCATCTTATAGAATAATTTATGTTCACTTGGCCATGTGTCATACAACACATCCATTGGATGAGTTTTAAATAGAACCGGCTGCGAGTTTGAATCTTGCTACGCCGCTCCGAATCTAGCTTTGATTCAATTATTTTTAGGTTTGGATAAGGTCACAACACTACCCGACCTGTTTTGGTTCAAGCTGGTTAACTTTTGGATAGGATATGTTTTCTTCACCATCGTCCTCAACTATTATTTAGTGTATAGAAAATATAAATGTCTATATATTATTTACATATAATTTTGTTGTTTACATGTAGGATTTGCACACTATTTCTTTATATCTGTATTCATCTCCACCTGATTTATTTGTAAACATTGTTTATGTATCATATTTAAATTTGCATGCTACCTAATTTAGTTGATTTAAGAATTTGTTATCCAACTTAGTTTGACTTTTAACTCTGCAATCATGTTGCATTCTTGTAAGTTTAGCGAATGTGATGTACTAATATGATAACAAGCAAATACTAACTAATTTTAATAGGACGAACACAAGTGGGCCCAGCACATTATCATGTTTCATGGGATGAAAAATAATTTTTCTGTCCAGAGGTAACATGCTCAAGATATCTCATTTATGAATCTTCTATTTGGAATCATGTTCTTGAGAGTTTGTGTGCATTCCTATAGTATAAGACCTGGTATCACAAGGTTACATCGGACTGCAATGAAACTGCATCCAAAAATGGGTACAAAGGTTAAAGAGAGAATATTGTGGTTTTCTCCAATATTTACACGGACTTAAACACAGTAATGGTGTAAGAAATAAATCATGAATGTGCCATTAATATAATTAAAAAACGGACATAAACCAGTTTTGAAATAATTTTTGTAGAACTAAAAAATATTAAAGCAATCAAGCTTATTCCGTTTCTTTCTTATCATTGAATTGAGAAGGGAAACCACAACTTCTCAAGTGAATATAACAAAGACGAAACATCATGGTTCACAACATAGTAATGAAACTATTATAATCGGTCATCAAAACTTTATGTCAAGACTAATGGGATAATAGTAAGATAATGAACTGTATTATATATTTTAATGACTATACGAGCATGATCAATTTATGACAGAACGTCATTGATTCATTCATTTTCAATGGTATAACCATTTATTTCAAAATTTATCATACGGGGTGTTGAGACGCCTGATTTGATGTATGAACGAATTTTTTCATCAACTGCAATTATAGGAGTTTAAGCGCTAGTTTCATTTATTGATCCATGCAAATATATTTTTGCTGTAAGAAACGTGTTGTCTAACTATTAACATTGTAAACCTTTTAGACCATAATTAAAGGAAAACCTGTATGATTTCACAAATGATGTTGATATAAATTGGTAGAATATGAACTTAGCATGCATTTTACAAAATACAGAATTAGTAAAATAAAAAGCACATGGCGATATAACATGAATTTTCACCTAAAATTTTCTTACATCACATGATAATGTAAGGTAAAAAACGTTAATGTGAAAAATTATATGGGAAGAATCCAAAAAATATTAATGTGAAAAGTCAAGAACATCACTTTACCACTAGGGGTAAATGTTAGCATTAAAAATAACCAGAAGAAAACGCCAGAACTAGAGTGAATGGAAGCTGAGTTAAGCATTCATTAGACAAAGATAATATTATCCCATCAACATATGCATTAGTGGTCCGAAATAAATAAATAAACAAAAGACTACATTTGGCAGCAAAAGCTCTGATGGTGTAACCTAAAAGCCATAAACTTCAAAGTAGTTACTTCAAAAGCATGAGGAAGGAAGAAAGGAATTCTATCTCTCCAGGAAAATCCTCTGTCGACATAATCAGAAGGACTCACACTACACAAAATCATTGATTTGACAACATTAAAATTTATAAATCTATGACAGTTATAAATGTTATAAGCTGCCAACATAAAAAAGTGTTATAAAGCTTAATAAGTGTTGGTAAAAATAAATAATCTTGATTATAAATGTTAGAATACAATAAGTGTTATAATGAACCATGAAAAGAGTAAATACCTATGCCCTTCTATAATTTTCCATCGTGACGCTTATCCATCGTTGGATCTCGTTTGAGTATTGTAACTTGCAAATAAAGAGGTGAAGAGAAAGAAGAAGGAACTTTTATACCGAAGTGCTTCGTTAATCTTGGTCACACAAACAAGACCAAATCAATGAACCCGATTAGAGGATACCAAAAGGCGGGAGTTCAAAGTATAACACAAAGGTCAAAGTTTGACTTGAAAAGTCGAAAATACCCCTCTACAAGGGGGGAAATGTTACTACCAAATTCAACACCGGAGCTGGATACCGGGAAAGGGTATTGAAGCACCACCGGCACTAAGAATGTGTTTTGGAAGAAGACAACCGACATCGGATCACTGAAGCAGCCGATACCGAAAGCAGAGAGTGAAAGATTTGTCAATGTGATATCGGTACTAACACAAGAGGCAAAGGCTTGGTACCGATATAAAAGGGGACAACGACAATGCAGTGCTGACATTGAAGAAAACCAACCTAAATATAGCTCCGAAAGCATGCTACTTAAAACCGGAAACAAACAAAAAGGGGTTTAATGAAAGCATATGATCCGAAACCCGAAACCACAAAAGAAAGGCACATGGTCAAGTTAGGGAAGCAAAAGGTTGTCGGTATCGGGTACCGATACCGACACCAAGAAGTAACTTTAAATCCATCGGAAGGCATACCGAAAGTATACTATCGCAAAGCCAGAACTAAACCCAAGAATCCACTGAAGTAATCCGAAGTCATAAGAAGAGCGGCTATCCACACTAATTTACTTAGTGTCGATATCGAAACAGATGAAGATGACAAAAGGAACGTAAGCATCAAGGTAGTACTCTGAAGACTTACTATCGAGACCGAAACGTATCGCCAAAACCAAAAGCAACTCTCGAAGCTATCTATACCAATGGACTTGGTATCGATACATTGTGAAAAAGCAGCATAAAAGTTAATCTCCTAGAGCCCAAAGCAGACAATCCGAAAGCAGATGGACCCGATAACAATGCTCAGTATAGAGAAAGTGGTCGAAACCATGTTATCGGAACCGAAAGGCATAAAAGCAGCCGAAACCCTGTTGCCTCATCTGAAAGTGACTTCTGCTGAGTTGATGTTAAAAAAGGTCCAATCTGTCTATAATAAGACCCCAGAGGCCACATTTTTGGGGACTTTCTCATTCCCCATTCTTATAAACTTTTCTTATAAAGTAAACCCTAATTTACAAATCGATTTAAGGATTTTACTTAGACATTTCTATGTACTCAGCAAAGTGATCAATAAAGAGTTAATCAATATTTGAGACCAATATCATGAATTTCTTCATCATTTATGTTGCTAGTTTCTTCGATGTTTCTTCACGACAAAGTTCCACGTATAAGTCAAATTACCCAAAATACCCTTTTACAACCTATTTAGCTTTCTAACTTGCATCGCGCTTACGGAACCCTTGTCACAAGGTAACTATTGGTTCTTGAGTCTCGTAAGCGTGGTTACTCACCTCTTTGAAGGAAGAGTAACTAATCTTTGGGATTAAGATCTTGATATCTAGGAAACAGTGGACTAACTCAACCTTGTAGAAACTAAATAATCTCTTTAATTTCCCTAGGTCCACATCCTTAGACCCATTGACGTTGTTGACGAAAAATATCGTTAACAGTTGTAACTGACAATAGGGAATATTTTATTTTCAAAAGTAACTTTTGATTTTTGAAAATGCAGATTCTTTTAAAAAAACTTTCTTTCAAAACAAAACTTTAGTGATCTTGGTAACCTTATGCTCTATACTAAATGTAACACCTCACATTCATTTTTAAATACAAAACCATCTTTGTTTCAGTTAACCAATGTGTCATGTCTCAAAATCTCGATAAAAAACAACATTAGAGTAAAATAATATTATCCCCCAAATAGTCGAAAAGATACAACCTAATCTTGGAAAGAGAACGTGAAGTAATCCGCCTTTTGCAGAAATCCTTCACGACAAAATCAACAAAGAAATTTGAACTATACACTTTCTCCTTGTAAGCCTGGGGGATAGAAAAGAGAAAGGAAGAAAGGAAACGAGTCAGACATAAAGCGTGGTGAGCTCCTATGATTACCAGCTCGACTACTAAGTTAAGGAAATAGATAAATTGTGGTTCTAGTGTCATAAAAAGTTAAATGTCTATACATATCTAAAGGTGAACAATAACTGATTTGAATTGATAATAAGGATTGATTATTCTTTACAAAGACACTGATCATATCAGGCAGATTGGTTGTTTTGCATGTGTACAAATTTGGATAGAAACAAGTAATTAGGAAGGAATTTCCTAATTCTACCCATCAATCGGGTTTCCAGATGTGAATAACCTGTGCCAGCTATGGAATTCGGGGTTATCGGTCCTGAACCAGTCAACTAAAAAGACACAGCCTTATTCACAAGCGTTATAACATCTTATCTTTCATGTTCGTAATGATGCACGCTCACCGTTCCACTGGAATGCGCTCATACACACCTCACACTTTGAAACTCTTACTATCCATATCAGTAAAGCGTGCCCTAGCCTCTACCTAGTGTGAGGCTCAGATGATAATAATAGAGGTATTGTGTAACAACCCGGATTTTTCAGCTATTTGAATTCAAATATTTAAATTGGTTTTAAATATTATATTAGAATTAGTAATGGATTTAATATTGAATTCATTTATTAAACGACAATTGAATGATTAGATTTATAAAATGAACTCGAAACGGCACGGTAGTTCATAATATCGAGCTTTGAACTTCAAATGAATATACAGAATCCATTTTAAGTCAGAATTCTGTGAAACAAGAAACGTTAGAATCAGATAGATTATAATTTTCTAACGGAAGAGAAAAATCGAGATTTCAGCTTATATATTGTAAGATATGTCCAATTCAAAATTTAAAATAGTCACTATGGGATCGTTTATAAAATGGTAATGTTTATTTGTTAATTTAAAAGGATTTTCAATAGAGTTTGGACATTTAATACGTTAATATTGAGTTATAAGTCCATACTGGTTCATATATGTTATTTTATTTGGATATGTGAGGTAATAATAATTTGTTATAATTTAATATAATTGTTTTGTAATTTATTTATAATTTTTAGTATTATATAAGCCGTATAAATAGTAATTTTTTTTAAAATGACTTCCGTTTTGGACGAAACGAATTTTATTGAAATGCGTATAATCAGTTATTGCTAGATTTCCAGTTTGAAGCCAATTGGAGTTGTTTTGTGCGTATGCGTTATTTAAGACGCGAACTGATGGATATATTGAAATTAAAATAACATTGTTGTGCAAACGGAGCCCGTTTTCAACGAAATTAATTTCATTAGGAGCGGAACGTCAAGACGTAGCAGTCTGTCTGTTTTCGTTGTGTTAGGAGTTGATGTGTGATGGAGCATATATTTAACATTCGACATTTAATAACAATGAATTTATTAACCGTATTAAAATAATATAATACACAACCTTCTATCCTAAACAAACCAACAAAATGTTCTGAACCATTTTCTTGCCTACCCTTATATTTGTACCTATTTTATTTCTACCGTAACTTTGCGTTGGCTCTAACAAATGGATTTGTACCTGCTACATTGAATTTAGAAGCAAGAAAACAGATAGATTACCCAAATAAGTCCACCTCTAATTATAGACAGTTATGGGCTACCCTATTATGTTTTTGCACTGAGAGTATGTACAACAAACCGTATATATACTATACAGGCGCGCATGGACATCGGCTGTGATAAAATCAACACAGCTAAATAAAATTGTGTATTATACCCTAGGCACGGCTACCCTATTTCAATACCTACCCAATTGAATACGTGATGACCAAATAAAGTAATTCCTTGGCAGCCAAACTTTCTCACCGGTGCTCCCCACATAAACTTCATTAACACGGTATCTCCTCTCTCTCTCTCTCTATATATATATATATATATATATATATATACACACACAGTATACCCTTTCTTATTTTCTAAGTGACTAAACCTAGACTTCCAGCTCTTCTTTCTTCCGCAAAACTTCTATCCACAATAAAATGGCCAATCAATATTCTCAAAGGAAAATGTTTTGCCATGAAGAACTGGAATAGTGTGCTGCAAATTATTGATAAGTCCGTAGCAGTGGGTGATGATCAGTGGAAGGTAAGCGCTGTTGCTGGTAGGTGTCCAGGTGTGGTGATCGGAAACTTAACGACTGTGGTGGTGGCACACGAATGGATGAAGCTGCGCGTGTATCATGGGTTTTGTCGCAGTATTAGGGTGGCGCAGTTGCTGGAGGAGGAGTCAGATGGAGCAGTGACAAGACAGGGGTGGTGTTGAGGCAGCGGTGAACTGTCGAGAGGGAAGTACATGGCATTTCGGTGGTGCCAGTGAGTTGAGTGTACACGCTGGCGGAAGGCAAGTACTTGGGGAAGATAGTGAAACAGTGACGAGCAGTTTTGAGAAATGATGCAGACGGTGGTGAGTTTCCACGTGGTGTATGGTTCGTGAGTTCAATGACAGGAGGAGTAGCATGGTATCAATAGTTTTGTGCACGGCTGTTACTCGCGAGAATGGAAGGAAGAAGAAAACGCAAGGGACCTGAAAGATACGTATATGTTGGAGAAGTAGTACTGTACTGTAGGGAGGTGGGTTGATTTTTGAAGAGAGGTTGATTTCGAAATGTGCAGCAGACGTGGGATCGCTTTTGGAGGTAATGGGCCAGTTGTGCCAAGCTATATATACATATAGAAGAAAAAGAAAAAAGTATTGTATTTTGAACAAAAGCAGCAGGTCTGGGAAGAAGATAATGCGTGTTCAATGAAGGAGAAAGGTGAGTCGCATTTGTTTATTTATTTTAAAAGGGAATATATATGGGGATGGGAAGAGGTACAATTCCATGTGCCTAAGTGTACGTACCTAATCCATTAAACGTGGCCAATTATAACTAGGATATGACATACATTGGAAACCAACTAGTACTTATGTCCGTTTTTTTAAATATCTTCCTATATAAGCTACTTTTACATTATATTTTAATGTAGTGATTCACGTGTAGCTGTAATGGATGGTTTAAATAAGGTTTAGTCTAATGAGTACTTGCATTGAAATCTCTTTAGTATGATTCAGAATAATTTTTATTTTAAAAGAGGAGGATTAAAAGGTATTATTTTAAGTCATCAATGGTATGTATATTATATATGGCCGATTAAGTATAATCGTAAAATTTGTTAATAAATTTCAGATTTAATTAAAGGTTAATACATTTAAATTAAAACAATGCTTACAATTTGTGTAACATTCTCATATGTTCACAGAATTGAACTTAACAAGGAGCGTTGGAATTGTATCAATGAGCGTAATCTTATGGAGTTGGATTGGACGGAGTTGAAAGCAGATGGAGTTTTAATTAAATTAAGCGCATGTTTAATTTAATTAAAATGAACCATTTTAACGACGGACGAAAAACCAAGGTGAGTTAAACTCACTCAGTTTCCCCACTTATAATTATTATAGGTCGGGTTTACGGTTGTGTGCTATGTTTGCTAAATATTGGTTAATTTGATGATTGTTTAGATGTTGTTAAATATTGTTATATCGATTAATTAAATTAAACATTGTTTAATTTAAATGAAATGACATCGTTATTTTTATCGATGATTTCCAAATAAGGTAATTTACCTTTTTGATTACATTTATAATAATATAAACATATTTAAATTAAATTGGATGCTTGAATTACTGTTATTGGTTGACCGCTATCAGCTGAATTGATTATTTATTTGCATATGATCATTACATGAACTGTTTACCCAATATGAATGGATTATTGATTTGATTATGGATTGTTGAATATGAATTCAATGTTTGTTTGTTATTAAGCAATGCGTGATATTGGTTGAGGAATTTATAGCAGATGGCCAAGATATAAACTATTTCATTAAAATTGATTTACCGTTTGAGAGTATAGTTAAAAAATTAATTTAATAACTGAAGACAGGTTTTAAGATATATTATTTTGAATGGAGTTTATGAAAAGGAAATAAACCAACCACATATATATTGTTTTGTCTTAACCACCAATCATCATTTTTGTACCAAAATTTGCCGTGTGCGAAGCACGTGCCTCATCTTAATTATTAAATAACGTATAAAGTGATTCTTATATTTTGATAAGCAAGTGAACAAAAGTTAACGTAACAATTAATTGTTTTAATAAACAATTAAAATGAGATTTTGTTGAATTGATTATTATTTAATTAATAATAATCAAGTGGAATTATTTAAATTAATTAAATTTGTAATTAATATAAATGGAAAGATGAATTAAGATTTAATCAACAAGTTAATCATGTTTAGAGTTGACTAAGTCAACTGTGTAAACTAAAATGGAACTATTTATTTAATTAATTTAATGGAATGATTAATGGTTAAGTAAATATTTTTATAAATGTTGACATCTGATTATGATCAAATTTGAAATCTTGGGATTTAGAAAGGAATTAGGAGGTTTATGAAACGATAAGGCTTATCATATTAAAATGATATTTTAAAAGTAAATTATAATAATGATGATATAAGTTAAATTTATATTGTGGTTTAAAGAAAATTCTTATTGAGACTTTATTTAATCGGATTTGTGAAATCCAAGATTTTGTGAAGTTATAAAACCTAAAGTTTTACCGAATATACTAATGGAAAGAAAAGACAAGATATGAAACGAAAGAATTAGAACTTAGCTACAGAACGGTTGAGATAAATAATTTTCTGAATATTGATCTGATGTTGGTTTCGGCCTTCGAGGTTGATATTTAGAAGATCGTTTTCTTATTGATTCATGGTTAAGGACCGATGAAGGTTTGAAATGGAAATCAAAACTGAACCCAAATTTGAATTAAAGTGGTGAGGTGAGTTGAGTTAAAAAGATGCGATTTAAATACGCTATATTAAAGAAGAGTTGAGTTTACATCAAGGTATAACCAAATGGGATTTGTTTTGATATTGGGAATGAATATTGGGTTTGGTATTACAACTGATATCATCTTAAGATAAGAACGTTGTTGATCAAGGTCTGAGAGGTAATCAAATACCCCAACTTGAACAACTTCGGGATTATCGGAGGATGATATTAGTTGTAATGGTGGTGATGTTAAATGTAATTTATTTTGAGAAATAATAGTGTAATGTTATTTGAAGAATTTGTGTATAAATAAGGATTCCAAAGTAAAAGGAAATAAAGAGGGGGCTTGAAATATGAAATGGTATTTCCATAATAAAGAAATAAAATAGGTATGTGAAAATATAACGATATTTTGGAAATAAAAAGACGAGATTTGGAACGAGTTTATTTTGAAAAGGAAAGTGACGATTATGGGGTGAAATAACGAAACCAATAGAGATATCATAATGATTGTTTACGATGATAAGTAAATCGTTTTTCAAAATGATAGAAGATAAGTAGCAAATGATTGAATAATATTTAACGATAGAATCTTAAGATATTTTTTCTAAGTATATAAATGATTTGATTTGAGAATGTTTACATATTAAAATGATTTGAGAATATTAATATATTAAAACTAATATATTATTTTTAAAGGCCAAGTGATGCTATATACTAAACAAATGGATTTATTTTTATGGTTTTTTATTTTGATAGTTAAATAACCCACTATCAAAATCATACCCAATGCGTTGTTGGTATGGAAAGACCGGGATCGAATTTATATTTGAAAACCATTCCGACCAACAAATATGTAAACAAAGAAGATATTTGATGTTGATCGAGATGGAGCAATTAAAGACAGTAAATCTTCATTAGCAGGGGAACTATTGTCGAATTTCTCCGGCTGATCCCTAGAGATATATATTTAACAATGATTCTGTCGTAATTGAAATCTACGGATTGCAAGGACTACTCGCTACTAATCCATGGGGTGATTCCTATATTGGATGTAGTAGGAGGGAACCTTCGGTTTATCCTATTCCTAGATGACTCGTACGGATGAATGTCTGACAGAGTATTTCCTGAAAACCATGTACGTCGATTTTTACAAATATACCGAGTGGTGGCAAAGAGGGCACTTCTTTTATACCCAGAGTTTATTTGTGGGCGTCAATTAGTGATATGACAGATCTGATGATGTGGCATTCAAAGTGAACGGTGGCCAGATGTTCCAAAATTCGATTATAACCTCAAGCCTCATCAACCGGGAAATGACAAAAATCGGGCAGGCGGCATGGCTATGTGGGTCGCACTCATTAGGGTGTATAATCACCTATCTAGAGAAATTTCTTTTGCTTCTTTAATCTATTTCGGTGCTGTCCTTTTCGGGAAACGGTGGATAGCTCCCAACCGTTGGTGATATACATTCGATACACTCAAGCGAAATGAGTGGTCGGTCATGTGTGGGTCGGGTTGCAAGATGTTCTTGTTGAACCCAGTGTATTCGCCTCTAGAGATACACTATCGGTAGGTGGTTCCATACCTTGTCATATTCGGAATCCAATTTCCAAAAAGCGCCCGCAGTTTTGATTGTATACTATATATGTGGGGCATGAGAGGCAAGCGTTCCGCTAAATTGTTATTTATTTGTATTTAGACACTATCATAATATCAGAATAATATTGTTTCAAAACTGATTTGGGTTATCGTAAGGTAAAAACCGTCTGTATTTATGTATGGATTTGGTCTTACGATTATCCTTTTCTTTCAAAAAGATTTTGAACTTTAAAATCAAGTTGGATGATATTATAAACTTAGCGAGTTTTTCTCACTGTGGTTCACCAGACTGACCCATTGTTCGTAATGCTCGGGTTAGACCGGGTTGTACAGGTTCAGAATATCGGATGTTGCGAAGTCCAAAGGCAAGCTAAAGGTGTTCAGACGTATGATATTATCTAGTATTACTCCGCTGTGTGATGTATATGAGGACAGATTATTAAAACAGTCCCAGTGTATTGATGTACTCTTATGATTGTAAGATTTTATTTCAAAGCTCTCTATAAAGTTTATTTATATATTATATTTTGTTCCGCTGCGATGTGAGATTCTGTATTGTGTTGGTTCTTCTTACCCTTCTATTCTAACTTTCTTTCTTTCTTATCTCACCCTCTAACTTCTTTCTTCTTGCTTTCTGGGTTTTTGATACTTGAGTTGGAACATGGGATGTATAAATGCCTAGATTCGAGTGTTGGAATTCCCAGGTCGCTACATATTGATTGATAGGGGGTTCAGACAAGAAAGCAAGTATTTGACATAAGTCACCCTTAGACTTGGTCCCCATGTTAACTAGAATTTCTACGAGCCACCTTATATTTTACCAGAATGAACTTCCTAGCTTATTAATCAGTCAGGTTTAACTTAGCACGTTTAAGTTCATTAATAAGCCCAATATAACCTTGTGTTATATTCCTCGGTTGTAATAAATATTTCTAATTAAATGTAATATTTTTATTCAACCCTTCTCCAAGTCAGATAAGTCCAATGCATTACTTCTCAAATGTTTACAGTTACAAGTTACTTAATGTACAATTAAGTGACATTCATTCCAATTACCATGTTTTCCAAATATAGGTAACTTAATGTCAAATTAAGTACAATTCATTCCAATTAACATGCTTTCCAAGTACAGGTTACTTAATGTCAAATTAAGTACAATTCATTTCAATTAACATGTTTTCCAAATATAGGTCACTTAATGTCAAGTTAAGTACAATTCATTCCAGTTAATATGTTTTCCAAATATAGGTTATTTAATGTTAAATTAAGTATAATTCATTTCAATTAACATGTTTTCCAAATTCATGTCACTTAATGTTCAATTAAGTGTAATTAATTTCAATTTACATTCCATTACTTGAATATAATATTCATGCCCAAAGTCCCCTTTTTAACATGTTTTCAATACTATCCCAATATTACAGTTCATTTTTTGATTACACCTTTTAATCAAATTTCAACATGTCTCTTTTATCCCATTATTGTATAAAATTTCACTAATCCTTGTTTATTTCTTTTTGGGCATAATTATCATTATTATCTAATTACGATGTTATCGTCTTATTATGTGGTTTAACCCAATTTGCGCAAATAAGAACAAATAAAAGGTTTTAGGCATAAAAGGCCTAAACTCCACTTCAGAAATAAAAAGGAAATGGCCTAGGCTCTCGTATAGCCTAAGCTCAGATGGACAAAAATAGATCTGAAATAAAAATAGGGCTAACTACAGAACTGTACTAAAATTTCATACGGATAAATGTTTGGGTTGGACTACGTTAAATTATTTGAAATTTGTATTATCTTATATTAAACTAATTTAAATTATGCTATCTAAACTTAACTACTATTTTATAACTATTTTATATTTAACTTTATAGTTATATTTTTTTATAACTATTTTACTTATAGTAATTTTTTCTTAAATTTAACTATTGCACATTTATATTTATTTTAAATCAATTTTTTTATAAAAATAATTATTTTTAATTACAACTATTTTATATTATATTAACTAATTTGTTAAAAGTATGTGTTTAATCTGAGCTGTTAAGTCCGAAATATTGAATATAAATATTATTGGAATAATGACATTTGAGATATAAATTGTGAAATCAAAATGTAATTTTGTAAATAACCGTTTAGTAAATATGAAATCTAAATTTTGAACTTAATCAAATAATGAACTGATTTGAAGTATGATTTATGACATTGAAATACTTGAACTTAATTATTTGAATATAAATTTATAATGTTATTATTTGATTTATGATATTTTAAATATGATTTCAAATATAAATGACACGGTGTGAAATAAGCATTTGGTTGTTAAAGAAACATGCGTCAATATTGTCATACTCTATACCAATACCGATACCATTTTGACAAATATGCACATGGTAGAGAATCCAAAATGAAGTAAGTTGGTTTGGTGAACATTACTGGAATGAAGTAAGAGAACGATGATAGATAGCCTTGACCTTTGGTTCATAAATAAAATGACTAAAGCGGGAGCTATATCATTATTAATTGAGGTAGCACCTCTTATCAGACACATTTCTTCGATGCAATTTATTAATTTATGATTTGATTGGGCCTCTTTGTTTTTGAGAGTGTTGTTTGAGGTGAGCGATAGTTGCAGCTATGCATTATCATCGATCCGGATGTGCAAACTGGAAGAATCCTACCTAGATATTTCCTCGCATGCCTTGCCATATTATCCTGATTGAGTCCCTTACGATTTTGATTTAACACTATCGTATAGCAGCGCAACCTTATCCATCGACCGTTTAATAAGTGTCTTATATGCAATGTTTACGACAATGTTTATGAACGGTGTAATGGTAATAATGGCGTAAACAGTGTAATGGTAATAATGGTAATCCTGCTTATGTTATTCTCAATACTATATTTAACCATAGATACTATTATAATAATGTATTGTATTATATAACATCTAATTTAACGGATCCTTAAAGAACAGAATCTCAAACATTCTTTAATTTATTTATGCATTTCACTTGAGTTGATTTATTATTGAGAATGTTAAACCTAACTCGAATGTTTTTTTTTTGACTTGATGCTCAAGTCAGACTGAGGAGTTCATCTTTGGTGATTAATCTTTTGAAGCTAGAGATTTAGCTTATCATCTATCTACTATCGTTATCTTGGTGATTTGGTCATTCCATTTCTATTATTTGTTTATATAATAGGCATTTATGTATCTAAGAATTCTAAGGTATTAATTTATTACTCTAATATTATGTATTTTGATTTTTAGACTTTGTGATTCGTAGCTTCATGAATTACTTAGTTATTTATTCCACTGTGAGTTATTCTCCTATTCTGTATCTATGATCCATGTTCTATGATTTGATTTTATTAAACCACATAGTTAAAATAATTTGTTGTTTTAAGCGGTTTGAATTGGTTTTATTACCGACTTGAATGGTAAGAAAAGTTGGGTAGTTACAAGAGTTAGATCCGAATATTGACTAGAATTTATTACTCGACAAAGTACCTAGCAATTTTTGTGTACTTTCTAACGAGGAAGAGCATAGAAGCATATGCGTTGAAGATTTTGTGAGTTATGTACTTTTTTTACTAATAATAGTTACTTTATTTAGATTAAAAATTTAAATACCATCCCATTAATAACTAGGCACGACGAGATAGAACGTGTGGCTCTTTCTCAAGCATTATTCGTTTATATGCAATGATTTGCAACTATGATACAAAAGGAATTACTCACACACTTCTCAGTGAAGTAGGACTTGGTGATTTCATTTGTATGTATTCACTTAACTATCATCAGATTATTTCTTACTTTAAAATAGCTTCATTTAACTGTAAATTAATTTTTAAGGTATAACAAACTTTTTAAATTCGGAAGTTTATTTGACAATGACATTAGCCTTTTGTTAGTGGAAGACCACACATACGTTTCATTTTGGATATGGAGAGCTGGATTTACCTCTTTAGATATTAACGTGCTTACCAGACTTTTGGTAGGAATTGGCGAGACATTACCTTACGATGGGCGGAACGCTCTAACATCTTATCGTCCCTACTGCCTCATTTTGACTTCCACGGTGGGTTGACTTTTGGATTATAGTTGCGGTTTAGTAACATTAGACAGACAATTCAAAATTTAATCACTATACATGACGAAGAAAATCACCATTTGGAGATAACACGATTATTTATTCTATATTTAATGGGAAAAATATTTTTTCAAACCCATCAAACTCATTGCCAGCTGGACATGTGGCAGAAGTTGTAGATTTGGCATTTGATCATCTGTTTTATACAATTGGGGGACTCTGGTCCTAGCATATCTGTATCGCTTTTTAGACCATCGGTGTGTTATTAAGGAGAGATCCACGTTCGTTATAATATATGGCAGGTTTTACAGTACTAATACCACGAGTACTCCATAATATGACTTATCTGACATTGGATGCTGCTTTATCCCTATACTTTCATCGAGTCAGGGCGTGGGCTTATGAGAATAGGTGATAGTTAAGTTGACTTGGTTCAGGGCATGGACGGTTCATGCCGTAGCTTTTAATTTGGTTAAACCCTCATATATCATATCTGGTATTGTTCCCCGATGCTTCCAGACTTGACCCAAAGCATGTAGTTATATCATCCTCCACCTCCACCGTAGGCAGCAAATTATGCTTGGATGGTGGATATCCCTACAGTTACGGATGGTGATTGATTCGTCGATATTCCTCACGTACAGGCTAATTAGTACCCAGATCCAGCTTCTTTTTCATATGAGGATTTATACCAAATTCAATTGCGATTGAGATAGATTATGTATGCTGAGTATCGATGTAGTATAGATAATTTGATATCTCGTATTAACGAGCTTGTTACTTTTGATGAGAACCGCTACCATCCTAGGCTGCAAGGAGATGTTAATAAGGACATAGCAGGTCTCGACGATATTGATTTTGATGATAGGTAGATTGACTATAGCCGTTCCGATTATGTTGGTTAGTTTTTTATGTTGTTGTTTTATCTCTGTACCGTATTGTATTATCATTATTGTTCCTATTATCTATATGGACTGTTGTAATATCATTACATGCTGTAGTGCTGATATTATGTTGTTGATGGTGATTATGTTACTATGGCATTATCATTACATGTAGTAGTGGTGAATATGTTGTTGATGGTGATTATGTTATTGTTTGTTATGATGTCACTTTTTTGTTGCTATTTGTGCGTCAGTGCTTATAAATAGTTTCATTCATTATTTGTTGGCTAGTTTTCTGAACCAAGCCACCGAGAGCGCGAAGACTCATATTTGGTGAACTAGGATGATCATACATGAACAAATCCGATTAGTGAGCTTCTTTCCTTGTCGGCTCGTGGTCCGCTCTCCCCATCCGCTCATGACATATCAGGGTTGATCCCGCTCATTGGAAATTCACCACGACCCGCTCGTGAATGGCTATCACGACCCGACCACAAGCTAAGAAGATGGTGACTGTGACCTAGTCCTCCACGACCCGCAAGTTCAGGATTTGATGACACCTGTTCATAACTGTCATATTGACCATTTCTCCATCAAACCACGAACCATCCCGAGATCCCCGAGATCCGTGCCATGTGTCCTCACCAACCGTCTGCAGATGTCACCTATAAATAGCTCCATACTTGACATTTTTCAGGATCTTTTGGCAATTCTGAGTATTGTTTCCACCATTATTGTCTCTCCATTATCTCTTATCAGTATTATCTTGAAATCACTGAGTGAATCATCATTGTAGAAGTGATATGGAGAAAAATCATTGATTGTATTTGCATTCAAACATATAATCAAAATCATATAAAATGGATGTAGGCTCGTTAATGCCGAACCACTATAAATTTGGTGTGTTTGTTGCATTTTCTTTCATTTTTAGTAATTACAACCTGCAATCCTAGGAAATTTGGGTGTTAAAGCCATAATTTGGTCTAACATTTTGGTGCTTTCACTGAGAATTGAAGTCTCAGCGTATCAGATTATTGCTTTACTATTTGGATATTCAAGTCCGAAGAAAGTAGTCCGAACTTCCACTGTTTTGGTTTTTGAAGATTTAAGCAAAGTCAAGACGTTATGGATGGAAAGAAATCTAAGGATTTACGAGCTTCGCTAGCAAAAGAAGCTAATGAAGAAAGTGTTCATGAGCAGACTGAGGTGGAGTCCCCGACTCGTGGCTCGCAGGGGGCGAACCGACCCCAGGAGGGAGTCACGACCCGGTCGCAGGAAGCTATCATGACCGGCCCCCAATAGTAGACCAAGAGCCACATCCTGGCGGGCACCACGAGCCGTCCCCACGTCATGAGCCAGGATCCTAAAGAGGGGGCCACGAACCGGTCACCAGAGGGGGTCACGAACCGCCCTCACCATAGGACCACCACTCGTCCCGGAAAGAAAATTATGGCCCGTCCTGCTCGTGCTGGCGCTTCTGCCCGACCTAGTTCAAGTGCTCTACTTCCAAGAGTGACTGCTGATGACCAGCTACATGTTTCTGCTCCAGTAACCGAGGGAGATCTCTCCCGTGTGCTTGATATGTTGGATAGGATGAATGATGAGTTGGTAGCCCAAAGGAAAGAGAGTTCCTTGTTACAACGAAATATTATTGCACTGGACAGATGAATTGATGACCTCCAAAGGCAGAGGACACCTCTGTCGGCTTATTCTCCTACTCCAGAGTACTCATCCTCCTCGGAGGAGCATCCAAGACCTCCACAACGACCATTGGAAAGAGCTAAAAATGTGGAACAGCTTTGATGTGGATCACTCCCTTCTCGAGAAGAGGCGTCCCTCAATTTGGGACCTAATGATCATAACTTGAATGACCCTGCTCCGTTACCTAGGAATGGAGACATTGTTGACCCTGTTTAGAATCAACCATTACCACCCCTTTGCCGCGTGATTGACCGTGGCAACAGGGGACAACGGAGTTCTGCTCAAGCCCTAGACTTCGCGGTAGCACATCGAAGAAACGTTGGAGGGCCCTGCTGGGCAAGGAGTGCTGATCCTGAGTCTACGTTGACCCATGTTGATGTTGAAGCAATGGTTAGGAAAATCATGATGGATAGCCGTGGGTAGAGGAACGAAGATTGGGGTATAGGCCGCAGTATACCCCCTTTACTGATGGCGTATTAGACGTCCGATTCCCGAGGAAATTCAACATGCCAACTATGAATCACTATTCGGGAAGGACGGACCCAGTTCAACATTTAATGATGTATTCGTGGTACATGAACGCCGCCGCTGCTCCTGACGCAGTAAAATGTAAGGCATTCCAATTATTCCTGGAGGATGTGGCCTTAATGTGGTCCACCCGCTTGCCAGCACGATCTATCTCCAGTTTCAGGGATTTGAGTGAGCAATTCGTAAATCAATTCCGACTTCATGCTCAGAGGTCTAAGAATGTCATCGAACTATCCCTCATTAAACAATTCCCTGATGAATCATTGAGGTCCTATCTAGACCGTTTTAACGTAGCAGTCACGGAGGTTAGAGATCCTCACAAACATACTATCTTGATGAACCTAATTGACGGAGTGGACAAGGATATAGAGTTTGGAAGATACTTAGCCGGCAAGCCGCCGCTGACTAGAGAAATATTCTATGAAAAAGCTAACATCCGCTTACATCAAGAAGAGATATATGCCAATCGAAAGAGAAAAGCCACCGATAAAGAAGATATCAGAGTAACGTGGCCATCAAACAATCTGGCGACAGTTCAGGAAAGGTAGAAGTTAACGTTGGAAAAAAGAATCATGGCAATGGCTGCCAATCTGGGAATAAAAGTCGGAAGAAGAATCGAGGAAACGACTCACAAAAGAGGTCTCGATTCAAGCCATTTGAGAATTTTACGCCATTGAATGATACACTAGAAAATATTATACCTACAACGTTCTTCAGTATAAGAGGCCTCCACCGAGGGATTCGACGGAGAAAGAACGAGAGACAGGAAAGTTTTGCCTTTTCCATCAGACTCATGGTCACTCCACTAATAAGTGCTGTCATTTGAGGGACGTCGTTGAGAAGCTACTTCGTGAAGGAAAGTTGGATGAATACAAGGTTGCTCCGAGAGACGGGGGAAAGCTGGGCAGTCCCCGAATCAAAACCAACCCGCTGCTAGGCCTACTGCTCAGCAGAAAGGAAAAGACATTGTCATCAACACCATAGTAGGAGGACCTCATCCTGCTGGACACAACTTTAGGGCAATGGATCAGTATGTGAATGCGGCCAAACACCTCGAAGTAGGGGAGTGTAGTAATCCTGAAATTTCAACCCCGGTGAAGAAACACAAAACAATGTCAGACGATGTCATCTTTCGTGATAGAGATAGTGTTGGGGTTCACGCCCCCACTGAGGACCCTTTAGTGATCACGACAAATATTGGTCCTGCTCTTGTCCACAAGGTTTTGGTGGACAACGAAAGTTCAGTAAACATTTTGTTTAAGAAAGTTTTTGATTAGATGAAGCTTGAAGCGATAGATTTGAAGCCCTGCGACGGATGGATACGTGGCTTCAATGTAGCCTCAACATCCTCGATTGGATATGTGGATTTGTCAGTAACTTTGGGAGAAGGAGAACGCCAGAGAGTGAGAATTCTTCCATTTATGGTATTGGATATCGAGTCACCTTATAACACTTTCTTGGGTCAACCGGCCCTAGCAGAATTCAGAGCTTGTATAGCACCCTGGTGCCCATTGTTAAAGTTCCCAACAGATGCAGGAGTGGGAGTAGTCAGAGGTGATCATGTCGCAGGATGAGCCTGCTACATAGCAGAGTTGAAGTTGTTGCTCAAAGGATTATACATAGAACCAAAGGGCACTCCTCCACCCGCAAAGGGGGATTTAGCATAGCAATTAAAGACGGCCCAGAAGGAGCCGCCTAGAGAACTGCCAGAGGATATAGATCCATAGAGGACGAGGAACCCGGGGTCAGAATGGCGACTCCAAACGAAACAACTGAGGATACTCCAATCGACGATGATGACCCAGCGAAGGTCCTGAAGATTGGATCCCAGTTAGACCTTCTTCGTGCAAAAGAATTGACCGATTTCCTAAAGGCCAACCTGGATGTGTTTGCCTGGACCCATGTTGTCATGTGTGGGATATCCCCATCAATTATGCGCCACTCGTTGAGCATCAACCTGAAGCATCCACCTGTTAAGAGGAAAAGGCGAATGCTTGGCCCAAAGAGATCAGCTGTCTTAAAGGAAGAAGTTGAGGAGCAATGGATTCATTAGAGATTCAACTTACCCGGAATGGATTTCAAACCCAGCTTTGGTGAAAAAGGCCAACGGGAAATGGCGCACCTGCATCGATTTTTCAAATTTGAACAAGGCCTGTCCGAAAGACAGTTTTCCACTCCCTAGAATTGATCAATTGGTGGATTTGATGGTGGGTCACGAACTCCTCTCCTTCATGGATGCATATTCCGGATATAACCAAATTCCCATGCATGTTCCGGACCAGGAGCATACCAGCTTCATTGCAGATTTAGGATTGTACTGCTATGTAGTGATGCCTTTCGGCTTAAAGAACGCTGGAGCTACATATCAACGACTAGTAAACTGGATGTTCTACAGTCAGATTGGGAAGACGATGGAAGTGTATGTTAATGATATGCTTGTGAAATACAGACAATCTTCCAACCATACTACAGATTTGGCAAAAATGATTGACATCCTTAGGCGATACGGGATGAAGCTCAACCCTCTAAAGTGTTCATTCGGAGTAGCCTATGGAAAATTCTTGGGATTTATCGTTAGCTCGCGTGGGATTGAAATCAATCTAGATCAGATCGCAACAATCAGGAATATTCAAGAACCAAAGAAAATCAAAGACGTGCAAAGCCTTGTTGGGAAAGTAGCAGCATTAAGTAGATTCATCTCTAAAGCTACAGATAAGTGCATTCCATTTTTCGATTTGATAAATCGAGGGAAGCGCAATTTCAAATGGACTCCTGACTATGTAGAAGCATTCCAGAACCTCCTGAATCATCTGGAAAAACCTTTTGTCCAAGCCGGTAGATCATGAGGACTTGTTCGTGTAGTTGGAAGTATCATTCCACGCAATAAGTTCAGCCCTGGTGAGGGAAGAAGATAAAGTCCAGAGACCAGTGTACTACGTAAGTAAGAAACTAACAGCGGTAGAGCGGAACTACCCAAAGATAGAAAAGCTTGCGTACAGTCTGTTGATTGCATCTAGAAAGCTTAACCACTATTTTCAAGCTCATCCCATCATTGTATACACCGATCATCTGCTCCGACAAGTATTACAAAGACCAGAAGCATCAGGAAGGCTACTCAAGTGGAATATCGAGTTAAGTTAGTTTGACCTGAACTTTCAGCCCCAAAGATCGATAAGGGGGCAAGTATTGGCAGATTATATAGCAGAATTTACTATCCTAGAGGATGATGTAGTGAATGAAGAAGATGATACCTCAAAATCGCTAGTCGACCCCAACGCCTGGAAACTATATACTGACGGAGCTAGGAATGACAGACGATTTGGTGCTGGAGTGGTACTTGTAACTCCCGAAGAACGGTCGATATATTATGCTTTGACATTAGAGTTCCACGCCACCAACAACGACTCAGAGTATGAAGCCCTGAACGTCGGGCTTAGGCTTGCAAAGGAGTTGGGGATAGAAAAGTTGGATATCTTTTGTGATTCAAAGATAGTTGTGAACCAGGTCAGCGAAGAATTTCAGGACAAAGGGCCAAGGCTGGTATCATACTTAAATGAGGTGAGAAAAATGCTAGATGGCTTCGAGCACTATAGCATAACACGCATCCCCCGATCAGAGAACCAGAGGGCAGATAAGTTGGCCAAGATGGCTAGTTCTGATAACCCCGAGGACACAGAGATGGTCCCGATAGAGGTACTGCAGTCTCCGAGTATCGATCAGATGGAAATTGATCATGTACTGGAGACTGAGCCGGAAAGGGAGTCATGGATGATACCCATAAAGAACTTCCTGATAAACGGGACACTTCCCACCAAAAAGAGCCAAAGGCGTGCCGTCATTCGTAAAGCCTCCAAATATGTCATGCAAGGCGAAGTCCTATATCGTCAAGGGTTCTCAATGCCACTCCTACGATGTATAGCCCATGATGACATCGAGCGAGTGTTGAGGGAAGTCCACGAAAGTGAGTGTGGAGACCACACAGGAGGACAAACACTGAAAAAGAAGATATTGCGATATGGCTATTTCTGGCCTACCGTGAACAAAGATGCGGCTAAGTATGCACGACGTTGTGACGCATGCCAGAAGTTCTCAAAGATTCCCAGGGCACCTCCTGTCCAGTTGAAGACAATGATGAGTCTGTGGCCCTTCGCGGTTTGGGAATTGACATTATTGGAAGCCTCCCCATAGCGAAGGGCGGAGCAAAATTCGCCATTGTAGCCCTGGATTACTTTACCAAGTGGGTCGAAGCAGAACCGTTAACCACGATCACAACCAAGCAAGTGATAAACTTTATCGTAAGAAACATCATATGTCGATTTGGAATTCTGAAAGTCATCATAACCGATAATGGGACCCAATTTGACAGTACCGAGTTTTGGGATTTTTGCCAGAGATATCATATCGAGAAGAGATTCACAGTTGTGGCACATCCGCAGTCAAATGGACATGTAGAAGCAGCAAACAAAGTAATTAAGTCCATTTTGAAGAAGCGATTGAAACGGACCAAAGCAATGTGGGTTGGCGAGCTACCTTTGGCATTGTGGGCCTACAGAACAACCTTTAAGTCAGCCACCAGGCATACCCCCTTTTCCCTTGCTTTCGGGTCCGAGGCTGTCATCCCGGTTGAGTTAAAGGTGCCGTCTCACAGAGTCAGTTACTATGACCTAATGACTAACAACGAACTGCTCCTCGAATCCCTGGATATGGTAGAAGAAAAAAGGGACGAAGCGGATCTACGTGCCTTGAGGCACAAACAACAAGTCGCTCGGTATTACAATAGAAGGGTCCGAGCTTGAATCTTTGAACCCGGAGACTTGGTTCTAAAACGTGTCTTTCCGCCCACAGTACATTTGGGCCCGAAATGGGAAGGACCCTATACCATCCTATGGAGGCTTGACAATGGGTCTTTCAAGCTAGCGATTGTGGATGGAAATGAAATCCCTAGAGTGTGGAATGCCCAGCATTTGTGGCACTACTTGACATGAAATTGTCATTTTTACTCTTTTGTTTTTAGGACCATGTAGAAAGGCATGACTTGCCTAGAATAGTCCAATTATATAAACAAAAGATTATAAAGTGGACGTAGGTCATGATTTGACCGAACCATTATAAAATATCTTGTGTCATTTACTTTTACCGCCCCATTTATTATTTACTCTGTCATTCTTTACTCACATGAATCATTATAATCTTTTAAATTTCTATGAACCTTGCAACAATCTCGAAGCACGTAATTCAAAATGCCTTCTATCAGATCAGAAGGTCTACAGTATGCAGAGCATTGAGGGTGTAATAAAGTAAACGACACAGCAACTGACACTCCACTTCTCGTGACTTGAAAAAAAAAGGTACAAAGGACAAGGAAATGGATTTTCCACGAGACGTGAAGGTGCACCATGATTATAAAGACCGTCTCGACTGCACTCTACCCTTGGCATTCGACGGGAGAGTATAAAGGTGCCAAAGACTGAGCGCCACGAAAGAACTTCTACCCCGCTGAAGGAACGGGGGCAAATTGAAAGCCGAGTTTGAACTCTATCCTGGGCATAAGACATGAGAGTATAAAGGAATTTTGGTTAAATGCCACGAAAGGTCTCCTATCCCGCTGTAGAATCGGGAACAAGAATGAAAGCTGAGCCCGACCCCCCTCATTTCCGGGCATGGGGGGAAGCACTTATATGACTCTAATCAATCCTCAATAAGCCCTGGCCAAGCATTATATTAACGATTGATTGGGGGCATACTCATACACATTTATACACATATTTATGCATGATGTAGGATTTTTTTTTAAATTTTCATTGCACATGATTCTAACTTAGTTATGATTAAAATGTTTGTGATTGAGAATGATAAACTTGCAGGTACGCAATGATGCAAAAGAAACGGATTTTCATTTACTAAATGCAGATTTACAAGGCAAGGCTAGACAAAATACGAGGGTCGTACTCGCAACTACATCATAAGGCCAGTGGAACAACTAAAAAGAGAAAAGACATAAACAAAATGGCTCTACTTGGGCTTTGGGGACGACCTTGGCCTCTTCTCCTTCTTTTGCTTCTCCGGCTCCTCCTAGTCGGCATTAGATGTATCCTGCTTCTTCCTTTTCTTTTTGTCTGAATAAGGATCCTGTGAAAGGTCGGAAGATTTGGATGCAAGCTGTGTAGTTAACGATTTAGCGGACAACTTTATAATTAACCGTGATTTGGGATCAGCTACGAAAATAGGTCGCACATTTAGGGGCTCTTGCTCCTCTATTTTTAAGGCCAGTTGTTCATCCTTTTTAGCCTTCATGTCAGCTAAGGTCATGTTGTCATCATTCCTGGTCTCCCTTGTGATAGCAAGCTCTTCCTCATCATCCCCATGATCGCCATCGATGTCATCCAAGGCTCCGATAACTTTGGCATCCTTAGGAACATCAGTGCCTGATAATGCGATGGCTTTCTCGGATTCCTTGACCTCGGTCTGCTTAGGAGCTTCATAAATGACCTCAGTGCTTGGTGCTACATTGACCTTCTCAACCTCTGCTTGCTTTTCTGCATCCTTCTCTATCAGCTTGGCACCTATATTATGAGAAGTAACTGTTATTAGTTTTGGAGAAAATGTGGTCTTCTCGATTGTTTGCTCCACAATGCGACGACAAGTTACAATAGCTTTGACAAATTGTGGAGAGAATATGGAGATACCTTCAGTTGACCCCTCGCCTGAAGCCGCAGTAGAAACCACAACAGCTGGAGGAACTGGAACCTCAGAGATCAAGGGATCATCTGGATTATACTCCTCAACCTCAGAAGTCTAGGGCTTCAGTGCTGAGCTTAAAACTTCGTCAGTCTTGTTCTTACCCTTGAGTTCAAGCCTCTCTTTCTCCATGGCCTCTTGAATTTGACGCATACCCTCTGCCAAAGCCACAGGCTCTCCACCTCTGAGAAAAGTCTGCATGAGTTGGTCCTCATCGACTTCCTCGACCTTCAAGCGTTGCTTCTCGCTCTCAACAATCTGCTCCCACACATTAACCAAGGTGGTGGGATAGTTACTGATCCAAGAAATATCTCGAGTCCAAATTATTTGAACAAAGAAGTCCATTAGCAGTTCATCGAACTCCCTCGTCTCCCTCTCGGCCGCAGCAAGTTTGGCACTAGCGGTGGAGGTCGACTCGAGAGCTGCATTTGCATTACCTTCGGCAAGAGCTGCCCGTTCCTCAGCATGAGCAAGTTTGTCGTTTAAGTTCGCATTCTCCTTTTTAATATGAGCGAGATTGCCCTCTAAGCTTGCCTTTTCCTTTTCTTAAGAAGCCTTCTCTGCGGCAAAATTATCTATTAACCATCTTGAGATCCTCTATCTCTTTCTTTAGAGCCACCTGTTCTTGGCTGTTTGAATCGAGCTCAAGATGGAAACGTTTCTTGGCGTTGTCCAATTCAGTTTTGAAATTTTCAGCATCCCGCTGAGCTAAAGCAAGCTGAGCTTGCGTATCCTCGAGTTCTTTCTCTGCCTTGCTCTTGGCCTTAGCATCGTGATCGATTTTCACCCTAGCCCTAGCAGCATCTACTTCTAAATGGCGGATAACATCTGACAAATTCTTGATGTGCTTTTTCATTGCTATATTGTTTAGCCACATGACCGACTTAGCCTACAACCTCTACATCCCATTCATCAGGAACACTAGTTCAAGATCCGGGACGAAATGGATCTCTCAAAATAGATATCGGGGAATTCTATTCGCAAGCGCTCCAACTTTGCCTGATTATCAGAAGTAAGGGCCACCTCCTGTACAGTGGTAGTGTCCAGGTGGTGCTGACTAGAAGGGACCAAAGCCGCTTTCTCTTTTTCCAAACTTTTGCTTGGGTCTTTGTCTTTATCTTTGGATTCATGATGCTTCTTGGAAGGTTTGCCCTAAGACGGTGTACTTTTAGGAGGAATTAGAGCTTTGGGAAGTTGCTTGCCTCCCGCCTGTGGCACTTGACGACTATGGTACTTCCCAGGATCCAGCTTCGAAGGAGAGCGAGAGTGTGTAGAGTGAGGCTGATAAGAATCTTGGTGTCGTTGACTATCTCTTCCCCTACTGTCACTGCAGTCATATTCAGATATGGGATTGAGTCTGGGAGTGCAGCCACGAAGTTCACGGTGGGAATATGAGTGATGACGAGACATTTTTTTTCATCAAAAAACAAAAAACAAGTGTAAGACCTATGAATACAAATAGTACACGAGTGATGTGGAAAGTGGTGCATGTGATTTGTGTATCCCATGTAATCCCCCCAATAGACCATGGCCCGAAGCTAGGCTCATATGTGCAGTATTTTTCTCTTTGGTGGGAATGGTTTCTTCCTCAGAGATTGGGAAGAATGGTTCCCCTCCAAAGTCTTTAGGTGTGTAGATGTTATTTGACAGAGGGATTTTTTCTAACTCTCCAAATATTTGCTCCTCCGTCAATGTATCGTGAGTGGTAGGCACTACTAGTGGTGGAGTCCTTGAGGGAGACTGCCCCTTGCACACTGAAGCCTCCTTTGGCTCATCATCTCGGATTTCATCTCCTTTGTATACATTCAAATCCTCATCATCCTGATCAATCATCGGAGAAGGACTCTTACGAAATTCGGTCATCTCCGTGGTTTCTATGGTCACTCCTCCCTCTGCCGGGGGCATGCTACTAGATTCCCCAGCTGTCTGAGTAGGAGGCACGTATTTGTAAGGCTTGCCACCCGCACCGAGCCTGAGTCGTATGTCCAAAAGGTGATGTTTGTGGAGATTTTCATCGGTTACACATTGCTTGATCTTGCAGAAGTGAGACTTACTTTTTAAAAGACGGGACAACTGATCTTCGTATACTGAACCCTCCGTCTTTTGAAAATTATGAGCTGTACAGAGAAAAAGAAATATTAGCACTTCAATCATACAATTGGAATATACAATGAAGAATTCGGAACCTACTTGACTGCAGCCACTTTCTCGCACATCCATCTTGATGTTTTATGTAGAACCAATCAGATTTGGCATCCCCTAATTACTGTGTCCATCCGATAAGACCTTTTTGCCCGGAATTGATTCAAAGAAAATAAAGTTTGGAGTCCCTGTCGAACGATGCTTGAAATAGTAGTAGAAGTTTAATTCTTTGAAAGTAAGCTCGGTCTCTAGAATTTCTGCATATGCAATGTACAAAGTGTATAGAGCAGCATAAGCATTGGGATGGAGTTGCATGGGGGCAAATGCTTAGTCGTCTCAGAAGATCAATGATGATGGGAGGAAACGGAGGAGTATCACCTACTAAGCACATGACTCTACTGATAGCCATGTACCCCTATGGAGCGGAATGGGGTCTATCTCCGTCCTCTGGAGTTTTCACATCAACCCAGGGAATCCCAAGTCTCAAGCAAATTTTCTTTAACTTTATATCATCCAATTTAGAAGCTATGGAGTCACTCGGTTTCTCTTTCTCTACTTCTTTAGCACCCCTGATTTGATTAGGAGCTCGATCATCATCCTCTTCCTCAAGTGATGTGCTATCAGAAGAAGTTGATTCTGTATCAAGGTCTATTTCATATTCAGGGTCAAAATCACTCCAATCTGGATCTGACGAGAGTATGTCGGGATTGTAATAATTTGATAATTCTGGATCTGCGTCTTTCTCTAATATTCTCGCTGAGCGTCTACCAGACATGTTTGTTGTTTTGGCGAGTAAACATGAGAGATTAGAATACAATTACCCGTATAACCCGTGCATGCAAGTGCAAGTGCGTGCTAGTATATGCATTGCTAAAAAGAAAAGCATGAAGTTAAGCAGATAAACATAAGATTAGTTATTGTATGTCGCTGAGTTATGCTGTTATCCAGATCGGGAAATTCATCTTGAAGGCTCTAAACCTAACTGTCCATTGAATTACTCGAGTTATGATGGATTCCCAGTTGAAATGTATGTTGACGTGTTCAATTGACTATGGTCGCTTAGTCAAGTATAGTCATGGAATGAAAATTAGCTAGTGATATGGGATGAGCTTGTGGAATGCGCATCAGTTCGTGATAAGGGTTAAACTCAGGGTGTATGCATCGATTTGTGATAAGGCCCTAACTCGTCTTGACTATCGGCTCATGGCGGGGGTTCAATCATCGAGACAAGCATTGCCTCGCCCAAGTAACGGTTCATGACAAAGGATAACTCATAGAAAGAAGTTTGGCTCGTGATTGCACATGACTCGTGGCAAGGCGCTCATTTATACACCGTATCAGTTCGTAAGATGCTACCGTGAACCAATACCCCCACTTTCATCCATGAACCGATACTCCATCCCTTTTCGCGAACCACTTTCCTTCTCCTCATCACGACCTGATAACATGTCCCTCTTTACGAACCCGATTCCAAGCTCCTCTCCACAATCCGGAATTCCACCCTTCTCCAGCTACTACCACGAGCCGATCCCCAACAGCAGCTATGTTCTCAAGCTCCTTCACCCTTCTTGTTCGATTCTCCATTAGCCCAACACGCCACCTCTTTCAGATTCCATCTCCATGAGCTCCACCGCCATCATCAGCAACACTGGCGACGATCTCGAGATCAACGGCGAGGAGAAAACCCATGAAAACCAAAGGAAGGCAAAGGAAGAACCAAACGTTTGAATTGGCATCCAATAAATCGCAATCGGAATCATTATCATAATTACCTTTTTAAATTGAGTGGACAATCTTGAAGTTTTGTGGATTTGGGAAAAGTCACGAGCTAGGTTTAGCGTTGGAAATAAAGAAAGTCGCAGCAGCAAAAGAAGAGAGAAGGAAGGGAAAGAAAGGAGAAGGGGTTGGTTTATATAGCTAATCCGAAGGCTTTTGGTCTCCTCGGTTTTGTCTTATTGGGGTCCGCCAATTCAGGTGGGCTACGAGCTCTCAGATAAGCCCACCGTGGCTTGCGTTAGGGCATGCTCATCCATCGATTCGCGACGCATGCTCAGTAGTACGGACTAGGTGTGTTTTAACGACCATGACTTTGGAATGATTACTAAATCGAGAAGCTGGAACTTCTTACATACAGGAATGATGAATTTCTTTAAAATACTTATGAAATTTGAAGCTCACCTGACAAGTTAATCGCAATATGCTCTGAAATCTAAAATATGGAAATTAACCAATGAATAGAGAAATAATTGGAAACCCGGAGATATATTTATACTCGTCAGGGGAGTTGATCCTTGGAAGCAATGCGACGCTACAAACAAGTATGACTGTTGACTTGCATCGTTTCATGAAAGGATAGTTCAACAATTTCGAAGCATGTTCCATCTCCGATAAAACATACTTCGAGGGGGCAAAATGTTGGCTAGTTTTCTGAACCAAGCCACCGAGAGCGCGAAGACTCATATTTGGTGAATTAGGATGATCATACATGAACAAATCCGATTCGTGAGCTTCTTTCCTCATCGGCTCGTGGTCTTCTCTCCTCATCCGCTCATGACATATCAGGGTTGATCCCGCTCGTTGGAAATGCACCACGACCCACTCGTGAATGGCTATCACGACCCGACCACAAGCCAAGAAGATGGTGAACGTAACCTAGTCCTCCACGACCTGCAAGTTCAAGATCTGATGACACCTGTCCATAACTGTCATATTGACAATTTCTCCATCAAGCCACGAACCAGCCCGAGATCCCCAGGATCCATGCCACGTGTCCTCACGAACCGCCTGCAGATGCCACTTATAAATAGATGGAAATTCTGAGTATTGTTTCAATCATTATTGTCTCTCCATTATCTCTTATCAGTATTATCTTGAAATCACTAAGTGAATCATCATTGTAGAAGTGAGATTGAGAAAAGTCATTGATTGTATTTGCATTCAAACATATAATCAAAATTATATAAAGTGGACGTAGGCTTGTTAACGCCGAACCACTATAAATTTGGTGTGTTTTCTTTCATTTTTAGTAATTACAACCTGCAATCCTAGACAATTTGGGTGTTAGAGCCATAATTTGGTCTAACATTATTCATAACATTAAACTTAAATTTTAACAAAAAAAGTCTGCCATTAATTGATCTTTTTTAGGTTACTTGTACTCGTGAAAGCATATATTGAGTTAATCGCAGGCATGATATTAAGATGCGTACAGATGTGCTTGTTAGTCATGAAATGTTCTGGAACATGGTAAAAGAAGCTCACAACAACCATCCTGACTGCCCCACGAGGAGGTCTTAGTTAGAAATTCATAAAACACATAGTGTTTTTATAGGTGCTTGTAATCATTATCACGAGATTATCGAGCTTGTTGAAGGAGAGGATGGTTTTAAAGAAAACCGTTTTACTTTTGGTTCGCGTTTCCTATCAGAATAAGGAACAGTATTCATCAGGCATGAAGCTTATAACTTCATTATAGTTGGATTTTGTGAGTTATTCTGAATAGGCTTTATTGTTATTTTTTCTAAGTTTATCACTATTTAGTGTCTATTGGTTTTTTAGTGCATTTGTATTCTTTTAGCAATTGAATATTATCAGACAATTTTGTGATATGCATTCCCATTGCTCAATCTTTGTTATGAATAATGATTATTGTTTAGTTTGTATCTAAGAAGATTATTGTTTTACATCTTCCATTAATTAAAATATCTTGTTTAGGTTTAAGAAATAGCATACTGTGATTTTTTAGAAAATTTAATTTTGATATATCTCAAAATCTACAAGATGAAATTTAGGTTTTTTTTCTTTTGTTAGAAAACCATAGTTTAATAGACCGAAAGTGTAATGACCTGCATTGGCAGAGGTATTATAATTAATTTATTTAATTATATAAATAGTGATATAGTGAATTAAATGGTCGTGGAATAAACTAATGATGAATATTTAATTAAAATAATAAATTAAATAATATATTTAATTCTGAAATTATTAGAATTGGCTGAAATGGCGATATGGTGTGAACCGGATCATCTGTGATATATAATTCAGTTTAGAATTGAATTGGAATAACGAATATATTATTTGAACGATGGTTGAACGTATAATTATATTATAATTAAAATCTAGCTCGAAATGGCGTTGCAGTTCGTAATTTGGCGATTCGAACTTTAAACGAATATACAGAAGCCATTTTAAATCGGATTTCTGTGAAACAAGAAACGTTAGGAGCTGGTGAAGAATATTTTTCTAGTGGAAGAGAAAAATAGAGATTTCGTTGGGTAGATTTTGATTTACGTCCAAATCAAATTTCATAAAAGTCGTTGTGGAATTCCTTTATAATTTGCAATGCTTTATTTACGTTATAAACAGATATTTTAAAATATTTGAATATCGGGTTTGAATTTAGACAGGGTTCTTTTGAGACATAACGATAATTTAATTTTTAGAATTTTACTGTAATTTTTAATTAATTAAATAAGAAACTTTTTATTTGAAGTATTTTGCACCCTTAATCAGCAATTTGGGGGTTTCACAATATAAGTTAATCTACCGGTATTATTATATTTCTAGAGTCGGGACACCTCGCTCATCACGATGGTGTTTTTATTTCTGTCCGTAGCAACGCGGACATGAACGAAATTCTACGCAGTACTCTACAACTATAACTATTTCAAACAAGTATAAACATATAATAAAATTCGTTTTAAATGGCATGGTGTCTAAGTATACGAAAGCACATCTAAATGAAAGGGAGAAAACTCAACACGACACATCTAAATAAAAGGAACACGTGTTTCCTATGTTGCCATGAACGTTGCCTGTCCCATTTTAATCTCTACGTGTTGTCTCGCTCACCATAAATACAAAACTGCATTGCTAAGGAAAACAACCTATATATAGCCACTGACGATATGTTTCTCTGGTCTTTCCCTTATCACCTTCTCTGTCCACATGCTTCCTCTTAGTTCTCTGAAAAAAATAAGGAACTGCATCCACTCTTGATCAACACGCAAACACTTAAATGGAAAAAATATAGCAAGGGAACTTGCATGGAGCCATCGCTTTCGAATGGAAAGGTAATGCTGTGGAGGGACGCGAGCAAGGCTGAGGAGAAAACTTGTTGGGGAGTTCGACGATTTGCAGTGGTTCATAGGGTTCGAAAGTCCGATGGATGGGAAGCATTGAGCGTTGGTTAATGAATACATTCGGATTTAACAGGATGGATAACATCTGCAGTGAAGGTTTGAAAAGGTTCGATGTTGGTGTTGGGGTTTCTGGTAAAACCTGGAGACATGAGGATGCTGTCGAGTTCTTCTATTTTGTGCGAGGATGAAGATGTATGTGAAGAGGAGTTGTGTGGTGGAGAGTTTAGGGAGTTCGGTCAAGAATGAAGGGGAACGATGGGTTTTGAATTGGCAAATTGAGTTCGACAGAATACTGGAGAGTGAATTGTTGAGGAAGAAGGTCAATACGGGTTTGTTCAGGTTTAGGAAGGAAGATGGGCTGACTAAAGAGGTTAAGGCCCATTAATTTTATAAATAAAGTTTTATTTAAATTTAAATATCGTACAAACTTGAGTAAGTCGTAACTTGTTCATACATTGATGGAATTCAGCGAAACAAGATCCGATAGGATCGTATGGACGAGAGCTTCACAATGAAGCTGACTGGAAGTGGATTGGGGCTCGTATGAATTTATGGCGAAATAAACTGTTTGATTCAAATCAAAAAACAGTTTATCGTTCTTTAACGATGAACTGCCAATGTGAGTAAAACTCACCAACTCTGAACAGTTTATAATTTCATGTTGTATTTTTAGAACTGTTAAATATTGGCTGATTGACTGTGTGTTGATTGTTTGATTGAACTGCTAGTCAGTTAGTTGAATTTCTATATTGATTCTGTTTAACAGAATATATCATATGGAACTGAAAGTGATGTTGATTTTATTGTGTAACATCTGTGGATGCACGGAAACAGGTTGGAGGAATCCGACTGGATTCCTCAACATTTATTTTACTGTTTTTCATATATTGTGATATATGATGTGATATATAATCTGTTGTCGATTATATGTGTTTGAACGATATTGGTCATCGTGATTTGATGTGTTAAATACCATAGCATACCGGAATGGTGAAAAGGGAATTTTCAAAATGAATATTGAAAATAGATTATTTATAAAATCAAAGGATTTTATAAAAGAGATAATATTTATAACAATCAAAGGAGATTTTATAAAAAGGAAATATTTAGAAAATAAATAGAGTTATAAAAAGGAAATTTGTTTATAACCGAATAGGATGTTATAAAAAGGAAAACGTTATAAAAAGGAAAACGTTACTAAAAGGGAAATCATTTGTAAAGTGAAGAACCGTTACTAAAAGTAAATCTTTATAAATGAATAGTTTATTCGAAAAGGAGTTAATCGAATTTAGTTATTCGAATAGAGTTAAATCGAATATGGTATTCGAAGGTAGTCAATCGAAAAAGGTATTCGAAAGTTAGTAAATCGAATATGTTATTCGAAAAGGGGTTAGTCGAGTCGAATTAGCTGAATAGAGTTAATCGAATATTTGTTATTCGAATAAGAGTTAACCAGTTAGAATTAACCGAATAAAGTTAAAATAAAGGAGTTAATCGAATATTAGTAATTCGAATAAAGTAAAAGGAGTTATCGAATATTAGTTATTCGAAGAAGAGTTAAATAGAGTTATCGAATATTAGTTATTCGAATAGAGTTAAATAGAATTAAAGGAATAAGTCGAATATAGTTTATTCGAATGGAATTAAAGGAGTTAATCGAATTTGGTTTATTCGAATAGGGTTAAAGGAGTTATCGACTAGAGTTAAATCAAATAGAGTTAATCCAATAGTGTTAATCCAAAGGAGTTAATCGAATAGAGTTAAGTGAAAAGAGTTAATCGAATATAGTTATTCGAAAGAAAGGTTAAGTAAGGAAGTTAGTTAAAGAAATTTAAAGTGAACTTTGCCTATTTCAAGGTTAGAAATGTTGTTCAGTTAAGGTCTGAGAGGTAGTTCTAACCCAACTAGATTGGCTTCATTTTTAACTAAGGAATGGTTAAGGTTTGGCAGTAAAGGATGGTTAAGTGAATAAGTATGATGGTTTGAGTTGGCATAGCGATGTTTTATCTAAACATCTGCTAAATCCAAACGTAGGAGTTTTGGAAATGTTTCCAAACAAGAACCAGAAATGTTTCCTAACATAGAAAACAAGAAATGGAAATGTTTTCCAGTGTTAATAAGATATATTTTCTAAATTTAGAAAATAGCAAATGTTGAATATAGGGAAACAGGAGATGAAAAATGAACTAAGGAAATAAATGTTAAATGATGTTTGATTGATAGAATTTCCATCTGGAAATAATATCGTTGTTTGCACACGTGTTTTTCTTCGATAGTTAAATCACAGACTATCGAAGTTTTTAACCATTATAACGTTGTTAATATGGAGAGACTGGTTGGATTATTATCCAAAGAACCACTCTGTATTGGCATAAGCGTTGCGAATCATATATGCCAAAGATAATTGAAGACGGAGTAAAGTGCAAGGGCTATTGTATAAGTCTTAGATAACGGTGTCTAAGATGGATGTATTGAATAGTGCCTTCGGTTCATCCTGTTCCTGGATGACTTGTATGGATGAATGTCTGACAGAGTATTTCCAGACGATCACGTATATTGATTTCTCCAACAGTACCAAGAGTGGAAGCGGAGAAGGAAACTTCTTTTAGCTAACACATAATGTATTGTTGAGGACGTCAATCAGTGATCTGATGGATTTGACGATGTGACATTCGAAGTGAATCTAGTGTGATGATAAAGCGTAACCTCAAGCCTCATCATCCGGTAAATGATAGAAATCGGGCAGGCAGCATGGCTAAGTCGGTCGCTCCGAAGTAGGGTGTATAATCACTTGATCTAGAATTTCATTTATTTCTAAAATCTATTGTTGATACTGTCCCATTCGGGAAACGGTTACTGATCCCAACCGTTGGTGATATACATTCGATACACTCAAGTGAAATGAGTGGTCGATCATGTGTGGCCGCGTTGCAAGATGTTCTTGTTGAACCCAATGTATTCCTCTCTAGAGGTACACTAGCGAAAGGTGGTTCCATACCTTGTCATAGTTGGAAATCCATCACCCAATACATGCTTGCAGTTTTGATTGTATACTATATATGTAGAACCTGAGATGAAAGCGTTTCTGCTAGATGATTATGATAGTTGTGGTTGATAGACATTATTATAATATCAAAAGGTTTTTGATATAAAGATATTTTTGATTCTCATAAGGGAAAAACCCGTTCCGTTATACGGTGTGGTCTTATGAGATATCGTTCAATGACATAAACTGTTTTACTCATACCAGTCCCATGACTGACCCGGAGTTTATTTTGTTTTGTTTTCCCTAAACTCTTGGGTGCCTAATTCTGTATGGGCAGTCAAGTAGTCAGGATTTTACAGATACTTGAAGAGCTGAAGCAGGAGGCTTCAGGATCATATATCTATAGTTTATTTCCGCTGTGTTGTAAGTGCTGTACTTGATGATGATATGTATATTCAAGTAAACTCTTTTATTTCAAAGATATGTTATCTATTATATGTTATTCGTTCCGCTGTGAGGTTCGTGTTACTCTGATGTTGTGTTCTTCTTCTTCTTCTTCTTCTATTCTAAGTTTCTATCTTATCTATCCTCACCCTCTACCTTCTTTCTATTAGTGTTCTGATTTTCCAGTGTAATTGGGGTTGGACTTGTGTTATTTAGTCAGCTCAAATTGGACCGGATTTTCGGGTCATTACAGGAAGATTCTCGTTTCAAATAATTTCGACATATATTGGAAATCATCAATACTGGTTGTGAATGAGAATTCAAGTTGCAAGTCAACAGAAAAAAATCATCGGCATTGTGTAGACGAGCCAATTCTTATCTCCTTAACTTTAACTCTTCAGCTTGATCCTGCTTTAGTTCAGCACGACTGCATTGTCTTTCCATATCTCCTTCAAGTCTCTTCACTTTCTTTTCTTTAATGTATTTAGTATAGTTTGTTCGGCATAGCAAAATTTCCACTTATTTGTTCATAACGCCTACTGCAATCAATGCGTATTTTTTTCATTCCTTTGAACTTCACATCCGACCTACCACACATACCAGTTGTGAATGGGATATTTTCATATGCATTTGAACTATTGGTTCTTGATTCATCACCCATCTTCTTAGGTAGGAGCCACAAAGCTGTATGTTCTTGTTGCACTCTTCTTCATTTGTCCTCCTCGGACAATATGTCATAGCAACATTGCATGTTGATAGATTGATTGTTGTGCTCAGTCAGGTATAATGGATGTTCTTAATTAAGCTATATTTGATTCAATACACTATAACTAACTCATTAAACAAAGACATATAAATAAACTAGTATAAGAGAATTACTCTATCCATTTCGTTAGCCCTACTTTGTTGTCTTGCATATAAACCAGCCATTATTTCTTTCTACAGTTGATAAGTAGAATTTATTATTTTTCAAGATTTCTTTAAAAAATCAATCGTTCTAGGTAGACAATTTGAACATTCGTTGAACAAATTGCAAACAAATTCCAAAAAGAGTTTTCACTTTGGCTCTTACCTTTTCTCTTATCCTTTGAATATTCAACCCAACAGTAGGAAAGCCGGGCTAGTTCATCGGGCGACCATTAATGGAGTTTTGAAGAATAGGAGCTTAATGTCGAAATTATTCGATAGGAAATTTGTTGATTTTGATTCCATAAGTTTGCTCCCTTCTGGATGGCATTGAAAGCACATCGGCATTCATGTTATCTTTTATGGCTTCAATATTTTCAAATTGTGTTACTTCGATTCCCAAATCGTTATATCTAAATTGATTATTCAGATTTGTATTCAATTTCAGAGGAGGGTAAGGAGCTGGTCTTCATTGCTGGCTATTAGGAGAGACACTCTTGTTCAAACTACATTTTTGTTGAAAAGATATATGTTGAGAGTAATTTGTATTTTGGAAGTTTTGGTACTGATTTGAATTATGTTGAGAATTGTAGAGATTCAGATTTTGTGGAGGTTGATATGAAAAGATACCATATGGTACAGATAGTGCTTTGGATTGTGAAACAAATTTCTCTTTTTGTTGTTTTGACATTATTGATATTAGGTGTTGTTTTGTATTGAAAAAAACATGAATATTGAAGAATTTCGTGTTTTTTTTATGATAACCAGTTAATCACCCATGATCTTTATTTCATAATTTCAGATGTTGTGTGTATGGTCTATATGGAAATACACATCCATCAGTACCAGATAAAATTAACATGTAACGTGAACGTCTGAGGGAAAAAGAGAAGAAAATTTAGAGACGACCATCAAATATGTTCATAAATAAACTGCAGGTTTCTTTTTAAATTACGGGATTAAGCTCACGCTCTATATCTTATAACGACCTACCCTTCATCTCAACCACATTGCCGGTTATGTACAGAACCCCCAAAAGACAGACATATGCAAACCCTAAGTATACTCTGCTGATTCTGAATTTGGTTACAACACTCAAGAAGTATAATCCTATCGTAAAATTGGATATCCAATGCATCCCAAGGATAATGCTACTGCCTTAGCTCTGATTCTAGAAGCAAAAATATTAGGAAGTAGCAAAGCAGGTACAGGTCCAGCACCCAATGAGAACGACAAAACATAAAGGATTGTACCAAGCACCGCAAGAGTGCCTGAATAAGGAGCTAGAACCTTCCAAGAGAAGGATAATGAAAGAATAAGCATTGAAGCAGCCATCCCAGTGAAGCTGGTGATAAGAAGACTCTTCCTTCCTTGCTTGTCCATTAGTGAGGATGCTATGCAAGTGTTGAATACATTTGAAGCACCTACAAGAGCACGGTTGCAACGTCAGAAGCAATTCTAGCACTTCGGAAAACAGAAGTCGAGTAATAAACCATAGCGTTTATTCCAGCTAGTTGCTGGAAAAGGAATAAGGCAGCCCCCACACTAACAACTTTCCGGTAGCATTTACTGAAAAGGTCAAACCAACTAGCATCTTGCTCAGTAGAACCTTGGCTACCTGCTTTAAGTTCATGCAATACTTCAGTGGCTCTATCTTTTCTGTAAATTGTTCTTATTGTTGTTTCTGCTTGAGGGAATTTTCTTTGCTGAACAAGCCAACGAGGGCTTTCTGGAGAAAAATCCATTCCAAGAGCTAATAAGACTGAGGGTCAGATGGAAATGCCAAACATTTGTCCTCCACCATTAAGGATTGCCACGAATTCCAGTTGGTGCAATCTCGGATATATATGTTGAATTGAAGAAGCATAGAATACTTAATTTTTGTTAGAGGAAGAACTTCTTTTAATTTCGCTTACTTTTTCTTCACTTCCTTCTTACAACACTCTTACTTGGGTGCTTTTTTTCATCACAACAAAATGACCACCTATATTTAGTGGACTAAACACCCTTACAAATAGACATGACTTATTGAATAGACACACCTGTTCACTAATGAACACGAATTTTCACTAAATAGACATGATTCTTCACTTCAACTGACACGATTCTTCACTTGAATGGACACGACTCTTCATTTCAACAGACATGACATTTCACTTAAACAATTAATTTTGGTTTATCCCAACAAATGTCTCCCTTAAATCAAAATTTATTCAAACTTGCAATGCCTTAGTCTTTTAGGGGATTTGTATATGTCACCATTTTGATCTTCACTTTTTTTTTCTTTCTTTATGTTTCAGCCCATTACTCTGTACCGTTGGAACGCACTGGCTGAACACAATTTCTGCTGAAATATTAAAAAACACGAAGAGAATGATTGAGATAACTACAAGTAATAGCTCATTTTTATTGAGAACTTAGTGCCTCTATATATAGGATACATAAATGATTACTTGAATAAAAATAAAGAACTAAACATGCTTAAATGTAGGATCATAGACCTCCTCTTAGCATGAGAATAGTACACATGCTTTGACTTATTAAAATAACCTATTACACTTCTAATTATTCATGAACTAATTACTTTGAAGCACCAATCTAACTTTAACAATTTCCACCATCTGTTTGTTTTGAAATTCCGATTATGCGTGCCAACATCCCTCAGATCTATGACATATTTGGACAAGTCACTAAATGGTATCCTCCTTAAGGCACCTACTGATATTAAATAGTTTTTTACCTCTTCCATAGCCTTCACCATACTATCATTTACTCCCTTCATTATTTGTTCTGCAGTCGCTCGGTATGGCTTAGGTATATCTTTCAATATTACTTCCACATCAAAATAGTCACAGCATTTCTCTAAAATGATATTAATTTTCCTTTCATCTAATATGAATGTCACAATTTCATCTTCTTCGACTGGTGGTTCATCCCGTATTAGCAAAGGTTCCCTCATTTTCATGTCGTACCAATCCTCACGGACCGAGACTTTCCTTTCCATCTTAGATGCAAATCCATCACTGTAACCCTTTCTTACATCTTTACCTATTATTGTTGACCCTCTACCATTATATTGGGTAGGGATATATGAGTAACTCCTTGTTTTGTGTACACTCTGTAACCCTTCTTTCTAATAGGTCTCCTCATGGCCGCCGGAGACCACCTACTACTTTCTTTTCCACTCTCCTGTCTTATCTCTTCTTGTCTTCCTAGTTCAGTATTTACTTCTTCTGACCAAGGATCAATATAATCATCAGGTTTCTTTGGACTTCTCACACTTCCACTTTTATCCAGCAAAACCAAGACTTCATCATTCCCATCAATTTTTGCAGCACTGCAATCTCTCTCTTCGTCTGAATCATGTTCTTGAACTTTCTTTTCTTCCCATCCATTTTCATCAACACTATCATCTTTCTCTCTTATGATTTTAGTTGATCACCATCTGCTTTCAAATAATCGCTTTGCCCTTTTCTCATTGGATTTCTTCTCAGCCTCTTCATTTCCATCTTCTTCATCATTTGTCGCTACTTCGCTTCCATTTACTTCTTTAACCTTCTCTTCCTCTTCTTCTTCTTCAGCTTCTTCGACCTTCTCTTTATCTTCTACTTTTGTGTCATCCTTTGCATACACTTCTTTCAATAATTTCCATGAATTTTTTGCGGATTTTTCTCCATTAATATGATACCATGCTTCTTTATGACGTTCTCACCTAGCACCATAAAAGCTTGAAGATCTTTCCTTCTCAAATTTGTAAATGCCTCACTCTCTTACTCCATCATGTTTTTAACATCTTTTGACCATTCGTAGCCGCTCTCAACAATCTCCCATAGCCCTTTCTAGATCAACTCTTCTTTCTTTCTGTTACTCCATTTTTCATAATTTTCTTTTGTGAGAACGAACGACATAAAGAATAGAAATCCCATGATTTCAACTATGCTCTGATACCAATTTGTTTAATTGAAGAAGAAGAGAGCCTTTAATTTTTGTTTGAGGAAGAACTCGTTTTAATTTCCCTTACTTTTACTTTTTTCTTCTTCGCTTCATTCTTACAAAACTCTTACTTAGGCGCTTTTTTTCATCACAACAAAATAACCACATATATATAGTGGACTAAACACTCTTACAAATAGACATGACTTGTTGAATAGACACATGTTCACTAATGGACACAACTTTTCACTGAATAGACACGACTCTTCACTTCAATCGATACGACTCTTCACTTGAACAGACATGACTCTTCATTTCAACAGATATGACTTTTCACTTAAACATTTAATTTTGGTTTAACCCAACAATATAAAGGGGTACAATAGCTGAAGAAATTCCTATTCCTATTCCAGCAAGCAATCGTCCAATCAACATTATTTGCACATTTTGTGCAGTCGCACTTAAAAATTCACCGACTGCTAGTGGAATTGCATCAAGATGGAAAGTTCTTGTGCAGCCAAATTTGTCAGCTAAAGGTCCACATGTGAAAGAACCAAATGTAGCACCAGCAAGAAGTATTCTTACAACCCATTCTTGTAGCACGGTATTTTCAACAACTCCAACATCCTTAGCAAAATATTCCAATGCTCCATTCACCACACTAAGATGATACCCAAATAAAATGGCACCCAAACAAGCAACTCCAACAAAAGGCAAAACAGTCCCAGAAGATTTAGGTACTAGTTTATCCAAAGGAACATCCACTATGTCACCTGCTGCAGCATGAGTCTGTGCCAATAGAGAATGTCCTTTTGACCCTAAAGATAGTCCCCAGTCCACTACTAACTCGAGCCATCTCAACTCCAAAGCCGCCTATTTTTAAAGGCGATTTCAAACAACAAAGCCTTGATTCCGGCGTCAAACTGTTTCCTTTCAGCAAGACAGTTGTATTGAATTGGTCGAAACTTGATGAAACCCTTGCCCTATTCCTGTGCTTATAAGCAGCAGTAAGGCTTCCACTACCAACAGCAATTGTAACAGCATGCATTTTTGCTTTTATTTACCTCCCTTGCGACGTGTTTGGGTGTGATTTTTCTGCTTTTGATCTTCGGTGTTTGCTTGTGCTTCTTTGTTGTTTCTTCTCCTGAATTTCGTGTAATTTGTTAATAATAGATATATGATTTATATAGAAGAAAAGAAAGAAGGGCAGAGAACAAGAGAAGGGGCACTGATAAGAAAACTGAACGTTGCCCTTAGTTGGCTAAGGCTCTGTTTGTTTAATATGCTGAATTCTGAAGTCTGATTGCTGAACTCTGAAGTCTGATTGCTGATTGCTTAATGCTGAGTTCTGAATAATCAAATACTTGTTTGTTTTCATTCAGCATTCAGAACAAAAAACAATATTCAGCATTCAGAACAAAGAATAAGCACAAAAAATGTTCTGAATAATTTTGTCTGAATGGATAGCTTTATTCAGAACGAACACAAAAAACAAACAAGTTATAAAGTTCTGATTTATAAATCAGAACTTCCATTCAGAACTTTTTATAAAAAACAAACGAACCCTAAGGGGCGACGGCCAATTCTACTTAAATCCATCCTTGAATTTGTTGAGTTCACTCAACTATTTCAAAAAAAAAAAAAAAAAAAAAAAAAAAAAAGAATCCAGCATTTTGCTAAGTTCACTCGTCTATAATAATAATGTGTTTTTACCCTTTTTCGTAGGGATCCTACAAAATGTCATAAGAGCACCTTGTAGAGCCCCTGCGAGGTGCCCTAAAGACACAACGTAGGGGCCCTATGAGGTGTCCTAAAGACACTTGCTTCTACTAAGTATGCTGAAAATTTTATTAAAAAAAATATAGCAAAACAGAAGCAGTTTTGTTATTGATTTTCTTACGTGAACTCAGCAACTTCTATGATTTAAATAGAATTTGTCTTTTTTGACCATTGCCTTATTAGGGGCATAACCGGCTTTTTAAAAGTCGGTTTCCCTTAGTCGATTAAATAAAATCCGTCTAAGGGTGGGTTTCTCAAGCAACCATGACATTCAACCGATCTTCTGTTGGAGGTTGGTAATTGAATCCCAACTAAGCCTATATTGAGAACGCCTAAGCAAACAAAAATGAAAGTTTACATTGATGTCGTCGCTTTAGGTGTTGGGGTTTGCACTGTAGCTGACGCAAAATCAAAATGAACTGATTTTTCTATGCTGTGTTTTGTTAATCATTCCAGCAAATTGTGAGCATGCTTAAACTTATTTACTGCTGAACAATGATACTTAAACACTTACAACTCTAAAATCAGATTATATTAAGTTAGCTAACCAGATTAGCTATCAACACAGTTCGGTTGAACATCCTTATTTGTTAAGCAATGACTTGTATGAATTTATATCATATATTTATCAGAATTTTCGTCGTCTGCATTTTATTTCATATTAACATAGACAATGTCAGAAGTTATATACATCATTCAAAACTGTGTCAAAGGCCTTTATTATAAACTTTTAATTCAGTGAGCAAAAGGCTTTATACAGATTGTACAAGTTTTTGTCATAATAGTTTGGCCTTAGACACTTTGCCTGCCCCCTTCGCTTAGGCATATGCTTTTCTAAAGTTTCCTATACAATGTTATGTGCAGTTCAAAAGTAACAATAATTGAAAATGAAATTTTAGTTGCTGAGCATGAATGCTTCACCGATATCATATATATTTCTTTACTCATAATTGTGTGCCAATTAAAATGACAAAGAGTTTGTCTATTTAATCAAAATGGCAAACAATTTACTGTTTTATTTGCTTTACCAATAAAAACTCAATGCTCTCCTGAACCAGTACAGAACTCTTATTCATTTTTACCATTTCCATTTTCAGTTTTCGAAATCTAATTACTCTACATGATTTTCTCTGGTTATTTTCAAAACGAATATATTAAAAATTGCAGTCAATGAAATAATTAAAAATGTGGATAAGGAATAAATTCAAACTTTCTACTTTCAAGTCCGAGAAATATAAGTTGGATTGCTACTGTAAACGAAAAATAGAATGAGGGTTGTCTCAAGAGATTTGAGGCCTAGAGAGGTGGTCAATGAGTAGAAAAAAATTATATGCTATTTTATTTTCTATAACAATTATTTTATTTTTAAGTACCCAATTGCACCAGATCAGCTTCATTTTCATAAAGTAATCGTTAATGGCTCCATGACATGATAGTTGTCCGTTTTATTATTATATACCGTTATCCGTATTTATCTTTCTAATTCCAGATTATATTTAGCAATCTAATTCATTTTTCCTGCACTTGAAGTAGGATTTTGTGTAATACTGCATTATTTGATTCATTGATTTGAAATTTGTGACATATTTTGTAAATAACAATAGATGGTCATAAACTAATCCAGATTCTCAAAGAGAAAACAAAGTAAACAAATTTGTATAGGACAGATATATAATAAAGAACATAGATAAAATTATATATAATCACACGCATGAACTTTTTGGACGATTCGTCAGGCTTAATAAATCTTATAGAATAATTTATGTTTACTTAGCCATATGTCATACGATGCGTCCATGTTATTAGGTCTGCCATTGGATGAGTTTTAGACAGAACGGGCTACGAATTTGAATCTTGCTACGCGGCTCCAAATCTAGCTTTGATTCAATTATTTTTAGGTTCGGGTATGGTCACAACACCACCCGGTCCGTGTTGGTTCAACCTGTTTAACTTTTGGATCGGATATGTTTTCATCCTCATCTTCCCGCTTTGAGTTTGACTCAGCTATTATTTACTGTATAGAAACTATTAATGTAAATTTGTTGTTTACATGTAGGACATTTTGCACACTAATTACTAATTTGAAGACGTAAATTTTGACAAGGCATAAGTCGTCCAACAATTATCATGTCTTATAAGGTAAAAATAATTTTTCTGCTGAAGTTTTGCAATAGTTCTCAAATAACTTGAATCATACGTAATGAATCTCATTCTTTATTGTTACCCATTATTATTTATTGCCATCATATTGTAAACTAAACAGCGTTCTATTTTGTAGCTATGCAAGGTGCATAAGATCCGTCTCAATTTGAAAGCTAATAAAGTTTTAAAGTCTTTTATTTTGCAATAAATATTTTGCGTAAAGGCAACAGACTCAATATATCTCATTTATAAAGTTCTCTTACCACTTGGCCACATGCATTTTAACAGAGAAGGTGTAATCTAGGTTAACAAATACAAAAGTTCCCAGCCCTAGGCCCCTCCCAATCTCCACCCAGCCCGAGGCCCTAGGCGGCCGCCTAGTAGGCATATGCCTAGGGTCGGGCCTGCAAATATGGATGGAAAGGTTAAAGAGAGAACATAGTGGTTTTCTCCAATATTTAAGAATTTAGTGCAGTCATGGTGTAAGAAATATGTCATAGAAGAGGGAACAACAAGACCTAAAATGAATATAACAAAAACAAAAAATCATGGTTCACAACATAAGAGTGAAACTATTATAATCAGTCATCAAAACATCGTGTCAAGACTAATAGGATAATAGTAAGATAACGACCTATATTATATATTTTAATGACTATATGAGCATGATAAGTTTATGACATAGCGTCATTGATTCATTCATTTTTAATGGTATAACCGTTTATTTCAAAATTTATCATAAATTTATCATACAGGGTGTTGAGATGCCCGATTTTATGTATGAATAGATTTTTCCATTAATTGCAATTATAGGAGTTCAAGCGCTAATTTCATTTATTAATCCATGCAAATATATTTTCGCTGTAAGAAACGTGTTGTCTAACTATTAACATTGTAAACCTTTTAGACCATAATTAAAGGAACAGAAAACCTGTATGATATCACAATAGAATATGAACTTAACATGCGCCTTACAAGATACATAATTCAAAAAATAAAAAGCATATTTTAATATATCATGAACCACACAAAATTTTCTTACACATGATAATGTTAGGCAAAAACCATCAATGTGAAAAACTATACGGGAAGGAAAAAAAACGTTAATGTGAAAAGACAGAAACACTCCTTCAACAGTAGAGGACAAGTGTTAGCACAAAAATATCAGAAGAAAACGCCAAAACTAGAGTGAAGGGGTGCTGAGACCAGCAGTCTTTGACAAAGATAATATTATCCTATCAACATATGCTTTTGTGGCAGGAAATAAATAAATAAAAGACTTTATTCATCAGCAAAAGCCTCTATTGGTGAAACCCGAAGAGCACAAACTTCAAAGTAGTTACTTCAAAAGCATAAGAAAAGAAACAAGGAGTTTTGACCCTCTAGAAAAATTCTCTGTCGACATAACCGGAAGTACTCGGTTACCAGAGTTGACATTTTCAAGCATGTAAAGTTTAACTCAGCATACCTTTTGGACTGCTCGAAGGGAGTATGCTAGAAAGCCTAAGCCTCCACCAATTGATCATCACAAACAATCTTCGAAGAACAAAGCAAGACGAAGCCATAAGCACCGCCTAAAGCTGGAAGCTCACTCAAGCTGACTTCTCCAGCAGTTAGCTAAGACTTTAGTATCCAGAAGCTCTCGATTCGAGCAAGCAACAACAACATCACATTAATCCTTCAAAAGACAAAGGGAGGAGCCTTCACTAATCTCTGCATTCATTTTCATAGAATAGTTGGGACGCAGCCCATATGTCGAGAAAAAGGGCTGACCCACACCTATAATTTTGACCCAAAGGGTCCAGAATCGGGATCCAATTTCCTCATTCTCAATCTTGTATTCATAAGTTTGAGTTGTAAACCCTAATTTCTAAATCAATTTGGAGGAAAAAGTTTATCATAGAAGTCATCAATAAAGAGTATTTGCCAAGCAATTGAGGTACCAAAATCAAAATTATTACTTTATTGTTATGTCTTAACCTTGTAGGTTTCATATCTAATAAATTCGACATTGAAACGCCTTTCCAAGGTATACGAAAGATCCAAATATTAGAATAAGTTAACAATGTCTACCTAGAGATTGGATCATCCGAAATCCCACAACTAATAGCCTACCGATGGTTATCTGAGATAATTAAGCCTAATTAGGACCCAAGATCTTATTCCAGCTATCCGACAAAGCTTTCTTCAGCTTCATCGACACCATGTGAACCTTACAAACCCAAAACCAAACAATGGTTTCCTAAGTTAACCTAGGTTAACAAGTGTCCAACTACCCCTTCCATAAGAGCGATTGACTATTCGCCAGCTTCACCAAAAGAGTCCCTAAGATACCTATTTGGATTCTTGTCGCCAAGATGGTAAGGATTTTAAGTTAACACACCGATGACCGATGTTCCGACCAAAAGGGTCATCTCGAAACCCATAGTTCAGCATCAGCTAAAACCAATTCTATCGGCTTCCATCAATTTCCCTACAGATATCTTTTCAGTGTATCTTGTTTTCTATAGGAATCTACTTTCGAGACTTACCAAAAGCACCTTACAAGAGCTACTGTACAAAAACATTCCCTAAGTTTAAATTAACCCTAAGTAATGCACGGACACTAAATCTTATAACATTTATAACTGTTCTTAAATCTATTATCCCTTAATTATTCTCTTTTTAGTAGTCCCTTTCTTTTCACCTGACTTTTATATCTGATTCATTCTACTTTTCCTTCTTTCTCCAAAGGCATAAAGGAAAGTAACAAATTTTTATTAATGTCCCATATTTTAATAGTTAGATATTTAAATATTTTATTTTAATATTGATAATTAATTATTCGATTGACGGTTTCAAAAAGTGGGTTTTCACAAATGATCGCATTAGGACTTCAGACCGGTTTCTTGAGTCCGTAGTGTGAAGAATAAGTATATAAACATTATATTACGATTTCGGACTGATTGGTAGTCATAACTATCTTGATATATGCATAAATGGGCGTTCCGGGAGCACAATATCAGATTACGATGAAACTTATAAATCCTTTCCCAAGCAATAAAATCTATGGGAGTACACCGTTTTGGGGATATTAACAATAAATTTGGCTAACAATATATAAGAATATTTTAGTCATATATTTATGTTTTTATTCAAATATTGAACGTTCCAAGCATATAGTGTAAAATATTTTTATTTAGTTAAATCTGCATTGGCTAACCATTAAGATAGTAGGGTTGGATACCATTACCGGAAATTTCATCATATTCAAAAAATAAAATCAAATGAAAAGATGAATGTGAATGTCGGCTTCACAAATTTATATATATCTAATAATTTCACCATCTAGCTATACTGCTAGAATCATATTTTACAAATATAGATCTTGTATGATAAGGCCCACTACCAGCCTAAGGCTCTAGGTGGTCGCCTAGTTGGCTTATGCCTAGGGTTGGGCCTGAATCAACTACACCTCATTTTCTTCTATACCTTAGATCCCCTAAATACGAGCATCAAGTTCCGAATTAAATAGTACACTACACCATATATGCTAATTAGACTGTGCTATTGGCCGTATTTAACACGATTTGACACGCCTGTAAACTGTATCAAAAAATGGTGTATCTAATTATTAGATACGGCTCTAAGCCGTGTCCAACTGAAAATTTGATAAGCCCACGCAGCCGTATGTAAAGTTCCAAAAGAAATGGCTCATTGCCGTATCTAAACGGCAACTAGATACGAATATAAACCGTAGCTAATTTACAACGTACGCTACTTTGCTATATTTTAGAAATGGTTTTTAACTGTATCTACGATGTCAGTCAGACACGTTCTTAAACCGTATCTTATTATATACGTATATATATATATATATATATACACACACACACATATATATATATATCTGTAATGTTCCGTATTTTTGGTAGTCGAATATTTAAATTATTTTATTATTTTAAATATTAAATTTGGAATATTAATGAATTTTAATATTTAATTCGTTTATTAAAATGAATTTATAACGTTATAATTTAAATATAATATAAATCGAGCTCGAAATAGCACGGTGGTTCGTAATATGGAGTTTTGAACTTTAACTGAACATACAGAATCCGTTTTAAGTCGGATTTCTGTGAAACAAGAAACGTTGGAATCTTGTTGATAATAATTTTCATATGAAGGAGAAAAATCCAGATTTCGTGTTATTGATTGTTAGTTATGTCCAATTCAAATTTTAAAATAGTTGCTATGGAAATCGTTATTAAATTATAACGTTTAAAATGAGTTTTAATATAACTTGGGTATCGTTTTAGCTCGGAAAATGTTAATATCGAGTTATATATTTATATTTGAAGTTGTATATATATTCTGTTTCGATATATAGGATGAAAATAATCTATTATGCTTTATTTGAATTATTTGGGAATTTATATAATATTTTATTCTATATTATATAAGCGTTAAAAATAGCCATTTTGGCAAACGGTCTCGGAATTCGATGAAATTAGTTTCATTGGAACCGTATCGTTAAATTATTATGAGAAAATCAAATTTCGTGGCAAATCAATATCGTACGTGACTTCGGTAGCTAAAAACGCCCTTGTTTTTATTTAAATCATTTATATTTTTAGACAGGGATAACTTTTAACGAATAAATGACTCGTCAAACAAACTCCAAATTCAACAAAATAAGATTCATTGGATCCGTTAGGAAGAGATCTAGTGAAATGCCAAGGTCTCATATTTTTTGGATTTTGTCTATAATTATAGGAATTTTAAACGCTTGATTTTTCATCGATATTTATAAATGACTTTTCATAAACAACCTCGGAATTGACGAAACCTATCCCATTGGGTCCGGAATATTTTTTTATGCCAAGATTAGTATTTTTATAGAAAAACGTAAGTCGTTTATGGTGATTTAAAACGTTAATTCGTCAGTAGGTTTCATGTATAATATAACTATTATAACATTCCCACATCCTTATAAAAAGGGCATCGTAACCCTTATTCCGCGAGTCAAACATTCCGCATGGTCAAAGGGCTTTTGTGCCGCCACCATACAGCGTTGAACGGTCCGTAAATCTCAAATCTCTTCCTCGATTTTTCACCAAATTCTTTTAGCAAATTCGAAAACTAGTAACTACAAAATTTTAGAGCTACGTGAGACCAACAGATTGAACGGTTGCAATATGTTTCTGGGTACTGTAGCAGCCAGATCAATGGCCAAAAGGGGATGCGTTAAAGAGGCTTTTGGCGGCGACTGAGGGGAACTGGTGCGCCGAGGCTTATGGCGGACGTGGAGGAGGGACTGGCGCATGTGTCAGTGATATCAGATGGACCTCCGATAGCACAGGCATGGCGAGGTGATTTTTTTTTTTTTTTTTGGTTGAGCAGTGATGTTTTGTGAAGTGGTTGAGGCTCTCAGCAGGGTGACGCAGCGTGTAAGGGAAATCTGCATGTAGGGCTGTAAACGGATGCAGTCGAATACGGATAGTGTTGTATCCGAAAATGAAAATCCGTATCCGAATCCGTATCCGATATCCGCGGATACCAGTTAAAAATATCTGTATCCGTATCCGCGGATATTTTCGGATCTCCGAAAATATCCGTATCCGCCTTAGCGAATAAGGATATCCGAAAATATCCGAAATATCCGTATCCGAAACTTAAAACTGTACATTGGATGTGTATATCCGAAAATATCCGAAAACATCCGAAAAAAATATCCGAAAATAAAACAATAAAAGTTTACAAATACATCACTCACATACAAATTTGCTCATAAAATATTTTTTTTGAAAATGTGAATACATCTAATTAAAAATTACAAGCAGGACATCAATCAAATAATTTTCTTACAACAAATATTTTAAGACATAAAGTGTTCAAAATATGAAATACACAACCCTAAGACTAAAATAAAACAAAATATAAATCATAGAAGCACATACACAATTATGTTTTAATTATAACCATACCACAAAATAAAATGAGTACATGATTTAAAATGTTGCATAATACAAAATAAAACTTTCCTTTATAATTAAATAGTTGAGTTTAGGTTAGCTATTTTAAGGAAATTTATATATTAATTTAATCTTAAATATAAATTAAAAATTATATAATATATATACATACATACACGTATCAGAAAATCGGACGGATATTTTTCGGATACGGATACCACTATAACCATATCCGTATCCGAAATGATTTTCGGATATCGGATATCCGTATCCGTATCTCGGATAACGGGTATTTTTCGTATTTTCGGATACGGATGCGGATGGATATCGAATTTTTCGGGTACCCGTTGACAGCCCTATCTGCATGGGTATTCGGTCGCTGTTGTGTAGTGCAGGTCCATGGTGTAGTCGTGATGCATGGGAGCATGCGATGGTGAACTAAGGAGGAGCAGTGTAAAAATAAAAAAAGAGAACGCAGGAGATGATGTAGGCAGTGGAAACCTGGAAAGAAGAGGGAGCAGTGGGGATTTTGCATGGGAAAGGACGTGTGGTAGGTGGGAAGAAATAAGGCAAAGGGTTGGCGATAATGGATGACGTCCGGGCAAGCTGAAGTTGAGGACAGTAGCAGGAGGCTAAGGAAGAAGCAACAATTAATCAAAGATGTGCAGAAGGGTCGCGTTCTTTCTAAAGTCAAAGTAGTAGGCTTGCATATTTTAATGTGGACAGAATATACAAACGGAGACGAGGGGATAACAAGAAAGGTCCGCTTGATTTACTATGTAAACTAAATTAATTAAGTTTTTAGTTAGTTAATTAATTAACATGTTAATTTATAATTAAGGAATGGAAAGTTTAATTTAAATTGGGAGTGACGTAGAATTTTTGGAACTAGAACAGTGCAAAAGGATAACAAGAAAGGCTGGGCATTTTTTTTACGAGGCAGGCAGATAAAACAAACGGTCTACTAATCTAAGTACGGGTAATTAAACTAATTAATCTTGGGTGAGGTTATCGTTAAAATGGTTAATACTCCGATTATTTTCGATAACAACTATCCCATTTGTATTTATGATATCTCAGACTGCTGGTCTTATTAACTCGGTTTCCATTTGATGCTATATACCCAATAAGTGTGGTATGATCCATTATTTCGTTTCAATCTTATTATATATTCTAAACTAAACAAAATGTTTATTTTTTTTTTAAAACATAATCATTAAAGGTAATTAGAATAATAATTTGATAATTAAAGAAATAATTAGTTTTAAATAAAATCGTTAGTTTATAATGTTAGTATCTTTTTGTTATCTTATCAGTATTGGGCGAAACTAATTGCGTTAGGATCGCATTACCGAATACTCCATTCTGGAATTAGTTTGGAGCGGTTTGGATGGAGCTGGAAGTTATTGGAATTTTTAATTGAATTAAACGCTAGTTTAATTTAATTAAAATGAACCGCTTCAGAAATGAATCAAATCAAGGTGAGTTAAACTCACTCAGTGTTTCCCACTTATATTTTATATAAGTCGGGTTTTATAATTTGTGTGCTATGATTGCCAATGGTTGACTGTTTATTGTTTGTTAAATATATATTCATATATTGATTGAATTTCTGAAATTAAACGCTGTTTAATTTTAGTGAAAAACCAAATTGTTGTTTTAACGATTGGACCCAATGAAGGTAGCTTACCTTATTGGTCACGGTTATGAAATAACCGTGCTTAATTTAACGAATTGTTTGAATGGTCTGAATTGTTTGTTAATGTTAAATAAATTGGTTAATATTAAATTGCTGTTATTTTACTGTATTAGAATTTAAACAGTAAAATTGAATTGAATGATATCGTATGAAATAAACATTTGGATGCAGAGAAGAACATGTTGGAGGGATCCAACGGGATTCCTCAAATACATTTCATGTTATTTATTTTCATATTATCAGTATATGAACTATTCTGATTGAATGATTGATTTGATTATTAGCCATTGACCTGAAATTCAACATTTGTTTTGTTTAGACCAATGGGTAATATTGGTTGAGTAATTGGCAGTATATGGTCTATAAATCAATCGTTTTATAAATATTGATTTACCGTTAGGTGAATCGATATAAATGAAGCAATAAAATTTGTTTATAACTGAAGATAGATTTTTTAATCTATTATTTTGAATAATAGTTTATTAAAAGGGAAATAAATAATTATTATTTAAGTTTGTATTTAATCATTAAATGGTTTTATAAAGAAATTTCTGATATTAATCAGATTTACAAGCAAGAGAGTAGAAAATTAATCTAAGAATTAAGAATTTGGATAATTGTTTTAAAGAAACAATTAAATGGAATTATTTAAATTAATTGTATTATTAATTAATTTAAAATGGGAACAAATTGGAATCGTTTAACGAGATAACTGTGTTTTGGGTTGACTAAGTCGACTGTTTTATCTAGGATGTATTATTAAATTAATTTGTTTTGAATTACTCCAATGAAAGAGTTTAATGAATAATTGTTAAATTTTTAATAAGATCTTAAAAAGGAATTTACTATTTAATTTAGTGATTAAGAAATTAACCACTGCTACAATAGTTAATGAATTAAGTAAATTATTAATTTAATTAATAATAATTTAGGAGATTTCTTTTTAATTCATTAAAAAGTAAACGAAATTTGAAATGAAATATAATTGGATTATGAAAGGAGTTTACAAATGGTTTTTGATTAAAACCTGAGTTTTTAAAACAATGTTATAAAAAGAATTTTAAGCAATAGCTTAAATTAATGATTGAATTAATGTTTGAATTAAGAAAAACTGGATGCAGATATACTATTCTGGAAGAATAGGAGTTGGAAATTGTTTTCAAGTAACAATGTTTTACGTGAAATTCGATAAAATCAAAGTTGGATGTGTGTGTGTGTATATATATATATATATATATATATGATTTAACTCTAATGTATTTGAATAGTTTTGCGAACTCTTTGAAATAAAATAAGAAGTAAATATCGTGTTAAAAATATTGAGATATTTTGAAATTAAAATTACATTATTTAATTATTTTAAATTAAAAAGGCCAAATAATGCTGAGTACTGAATCAGTGAGCTAATTTTAGTCGCATGATTATTTATTTGATAGTTAAATAACCGACTATCAAACTTGGCCAATACGATTGTTGGTACAGAAAGACCGAAATCAAATTTCTATTCGAAAACCATTCCGAACCAGCAAATACGTGAAGATGCTGATCAAGATGGAGTGAATGAAGACCGTGTATCTTCATAAGCGGAAGGATTACTTGTCGAATATTCTCTGGTTATACAGCCAGACATATTTTGACGTGATTCGGTCGTGGTTGAGATTTTGCGGATTGCAAGGACTACTTGCTATTAATCGATAGGGTGATTCCTAGGATGTAGTAGGAGAGTGCCTTTGGTTCATCCTATTCCTGGATGACTTGTATGGACGGATGTTTGACCGAGTATTTCCAAAGGGGTCGCGTACGTTGATTTCTTCAAACGTACCAAGTTGGTGGCATAGAAGGGAAAATTCTTTAGCTTCACAACTAGAATATGTTTGTGGACGTCAATTAGTGATTTGTAATTTCTGGAGGATCTGACGGTGTGGCATTCAAAGTGGATGGAGATATGCTATTCTAAAGGATAAGCTTAACCTCTAGCCTCATCAACTGGGAAATGGCATAAAATCGGGTAGGTTGCATGGCTACGTGGGTCGCACCCATCAAAAGGGTATATCATTACCTGATCTGGTGAAATTAAATGCCTTCGATTGTCCTTTTATTTTATTTGTATGCTATCGGTTCGGTTGGCTGGCCCCCAACTGTGGTAATGATTTATTCGGTACTCTCAAGCGAAGTGAGGGGCCAGTCATGTTTAGCCTGGGTTGCAAGATGTTCTTGTTGAACCCCAATGTATTCATCTCCAGAGGTACATTGTAGGGAAGATGGTCCCATACCTTTCCAGGAAATCCATTCTCCAATAAGCGCCCGCGGTTTTGATTGTATACTATATATGTAGAACGTGAGATGTAAGCGTTCTGCTGGATTGATATTTAATTGTATTTAGACATTATTATAATATCAGAGAAGATATTGATTTCAAAAATGTTTTGGGTTATCGTAAGGTAAAAACCGTCATATTTATGTGTGGATTTAGTCTTACGATTATCCTTTTCTTTCAAAAGGATTTTGACTTTAAAATCAACTTGTGTGATACCTATAAACTTAGAGTGTTTTCTCAGTCTGGTTCACCAGACTGACCCGTCATTTGTAATGCTCGGGTTAGACCGGGTCGTACAGGTTCATGTTATTGGATGTTGTGAAGTGACGAGCTGGAAGAATTCAAATGTATGATATTATATAAATATTATTCTGATGTGTGTTGTATATGAGGACAGAGTATTATAACTGTCTAGATGTGTGATGTACTCTGATGATTGTAAGTATTTTAAAACTCTCAGTAAAGATTTATTTCTATATTATATTTTGTTCCGCTGCAATGTGAGACTCTGTGTTGTGTTGTTTGTTCTTCTTCTATTCTAACTTTCTTCCTTTCTTATCTCACCCTCTAATTTCTTTCTATTAACATTCCAGTGTTTTCGATGCTTGAATGGTCGACATGTTATACATTAAATGTATTTATATCGATTTTCGAGGTCAAAAATCTGTTGGGTCGTTATAGTGGTATCAGAGGTATTGGTTTTGTAATAACCATGGCTCTGTGATGTAACTTGATAAAGATGGGGTTAGTTATACCCTAGATCGAGTTGTGTGTATATATATGTGAGCACGTATTTGTAGATTTCATATACAAATGTTTTGTATTGTGTTGGTTGTTCGGTTCAAGTGTTGAGAAGCATTGAACCGGCACTAGACACAATATTGTTTAATAAATAGGGTAAACGAAATAATTTTACCCAAAATATATTTTTGTATAGAAAAGAAAATAATTTTACCAAATTATGGATATATAATCTTGTTTGGTTGATTTGAATGGAATTCAGTTGAATTAAAACTTGAAATGGTTTAATATAACAATCCATGATTTCAATGTAAAATTGTAAATAAGATTGAGTGAATCACAACTTGGATTATGAATTGGAAGCGAATTAACTAGAAAATCAATTAGTTAATTGGATTTGAATTGGAACTTAACGTGTGAAATTAAGAAATGATATTGAAATTAAATTAAATTTATTTGGATTGGAAACCAAATGAATATTGACCAATTGATGTTCAGACCAAAGTAAATATTAATGTTCAATATAAAATGAATGATTTGCTAAGTTGATTGTGTGTTGTATGTTATTTGTATGTTAGATTGGTTGAAATAAAATTCATCAATGGCTTAATAAAAGAGTTGAATGAATGGAAAATAAATTCCAGTATTATGAATTGGAATGAAACCGCATATAAATTGAAATTAATGATTTAAACCTGTATTTGCAAAGTAAATTGATGCTACCTAATTGATTTTTGAAATTCGTATAGTTATACTTGTTAATAAATGAAGTGTTATTTAAATATTTCATACATCTGTTACTTATATGTTGATTTGAGTTGAGTACGGATGCCAGATGGTATGAGATTTGAGTTAGGTTGCATAGATTGCACGTAAGTTGAGCAAATATGCTCAATAGAGCTCGTAAATGGTACGCCTACGCTAAAATATAAATTTTGGTTTTTGTTTTCCGACCGTGTGGGTCGATGTATATATATTATTTGTTCCTACGATATCGCAGATGTCACTCTGTATAGGGGAGACTCTGCCGAATTTTTCCGAGAATTTAACGTGTTAGAAAATTTTCGATATTTTCGAAAATTTTATTTTACAATAATGAATTAGTTTTCGATTTGGAATTAATTTGGTTTTTGAAGAGATAATGGGTATATAACATTTTCTTACCTTAGTAATTTCGGGGATGAAATTCTTTTAAGGGGGTAAGAATGTAATGTCCCGTATTTTTGGTAGTCGAATATTTAAATTATTTTATTATTTTAAATATTGAATTTGGAATATTATTGAATTTTAATATTTAATTCGTTTATTAAAACAAATTTATAACGTTATAATTTATATATAATATGAATCGAGCTCGAAATGGCATGGCAGTTCGTAATATGGAGTTTTGAAAGGGAGGCGGTTTAGTATTTTAAAGAGATTTATAAGTCTAAACATCCTATGAATTCTAATTTCCCTTATATTAATTGCAAGTTTATAGTGAATGATTGAGGCATAAGACATCTGAACTCTTGTATCACAATTGACGAAGTTCATAATGCAACTTTCTCTATCCCCATGACAAAAGTCCAGGTCCGAATGGCTTCACATCAAAGTTTTACAAGTTTCATTGTGACAAGCTTAAAGAAAGAATTATGGAGGTGGTACAGGAAGTGTTTAGAACCGGAAAATTGGCAAAGGGTATAAATCATACTTTTCTAACCCTTATCTCGAAAGTTGAAAATCCTAAGGCTATTTCAGATTATAGACCGATGCATGCTGTAATGTTATATATAAAATTGTTTCCAAAGTCATATGTAACTGGATTAAACCATACCTAAAGCATCTAATATCTGAAAACTAGTCTGCGTTTATTCCGAGAAGATATATAGCAGAAACTATTCTCTTAGCTCATGAACAAATTAGATTCTTCAGTAAAAAAGGAAGCAGAAAGATTTGCATTAAAATTGATTTGCAGAAAGCTTACGATATGATAAACAGAAACTTCATATGCCACATGCTAAAGATGATGGGATTTCCTAGATAGATTATTAAAATCATAAGAGCTTGTATTAGAACGCCTACCTTTTCTATCTTGACACAAGGCAGTCCAAATGGGTTTATTTATAGCAATAGGGGGATTAGACAAGGGGATCCTCTATCTCCATATTTTTTTCCGTAGCTATGGATTTTTTTTTCTATAATGATGTTTAAAGCTGTGAAAGCTATTAAAATTTAACCTATATATAAGGAGGAACCCAATGTAACACATCTCATATATGCTGATGACTTGATGATTTTTTGTAAATCCAAAAAGGAGGGAGTTGATACTATTAAAGAGATTTTGGTGGAGCTAAAAGAACATGCTGGTCTCAAAATTAATAATTTGAAGTCAGTAGGGAGAGGTAAGCAACAAAACTCATATTCTACATGCTCTAAGTATGAAAGAAGGAAAGCTACCTGTCAAATACCTGGGTGTTCCACTGTCTTATAATTACCTCCATTTTTCTGACTGTGTGGAACTGATTGAAAGAAGTAGGAAAAAATGGACGGATTGGATAATAGACTTTTGTTAGATCCAAAAGTGGCTCTAACACCCAAATTATCTGAATTGGCAGAGATTTATATCTAGAACTGCAAAAAACACAGAAAACACACAAGATTTACAGTGGTTTGGTGTTAACGAGCCTACTTCAGCTTTATATCCATGATTATACGTAAGATTCGAGTACAATCAATGATCTTTCTCTCAATCTCACTTATACAATGATGATTCACTCAATAATTTCGGGCTAAGACTAATAAGAAATTGTAAAATAATAATGGTGGAAACAGTACTTAGAACTGCCAAAAGATCCTGAAAATGTCAAGCATAGGGCTATTTATAGCTGATATCTGCAGGTGGATCGTGGTCACACATGGCACAAATCCCGAGAATCTCAGACTGGTTCGTAGTTTGATGGAGAAATTGTCAATATGACGGTTGTAGACAGGTGTCCTTAGATCCTGTATTTTCGGATCGTGGTAGACCAAGTCATGGTCAATGTCCTTTGGTTCCTGAGATCGGGTCGTAGAGAACTGGCGTGGAGGGATCGGATCGTGATAGGAAGTCACGATCACTGATGGGCACCACGAGTCGGGGAGGACGATGTGACCACGATTGAGTGTTTTAAGGGTTTTGACATGCGAGGCTTCATATTTCCTTTGTGTGTGAACCTTGGTGGCTTGGTCCAAAAGCTAGCCAACATTTTGCCCCCTCGAAGTATGTTTTATCAAGGATGGAACATGCTTCAAAATTGCTAAGCTATCTTTTCATGAAGCGATGTGAATCAGTGGTCGTGTTTGTTTGAAATGTCGTAATGCTTTAGGAGGTTGCATCCCTAGACTGGTATAAGTATCAAGTTAATTCTCCGATCATTTCTTTATTCATTGGTTGATTTTCATCTTCAGAATTCCAAAGTATATTACGATCGACTCATCAGGTAATCTTTCAAATCTCATGAGTATTTATGTACCTTTGATTTTAGTGGCCATTCATGAACCCAGATCATTGCAATCCCATACGGTTCACGACCATGATACACATCACGGATCAATCATTGGAGGAAACCGCCTTCCAGGCTTTAATGGGCCTTCACAAACACTCGTGTCCCGTGGTCTTTCACGGATCGAGTCGCGACAAAAAGGGGAATGCGAAGGTCCAACGTTTTTCCTATATAAGCAGGCCACACCCTATCCATTCTTCCTCTTCTTCTTTTTTCTTACACCGCCGCAGCCTCTGCTTCTTCTTTTCAAAACCGTAATCACGATTTTTAGAGAATAATTTCATCCTTTAGTTTAAGTAAAAAAGGTAATCACGCTGATAATGCTTTTATGCTATTTCATTCTTGTTTCAATCAAATTTTTACTGATTTGAATGGCGAGGACGACGGAACTAGCTGTGTTAAGGTCCTGAGACTAGCAACGGCGAAATGAGTTTATAGAGGCGAAAGGGTGATGGTGAGGAATAAGATGAGTTTCGCCAGAGTGGTTCGTGTATGGGACAACAGCGTTGTTCGGTTCGTGGTAATAGAGAGATGGTAGGAGAAGGGATGAAGATAAAGTAGTAATTCGACTGGTGGATCAGGCCGTGGGGATGGAAAAGCATTGGTTCGTGGAGATGGGAAGTAAAGTGGATCGTGGGGGGTTTGACACGATCCATTAAGGTAAAGCATAAGGGGTCAAGAGCTTCAGTGCCCCACGATCCGATGTCGTTTCATGAGCTGGTGCTTTCCCACGAGCCAAGATCTACTTCATGAACCAACGACGTATCACGATCCAAACCCTGTCTCACGAGCCAGTTTAACAAACGATCTGATGCACATGTTGACCAGAAATTACAATGTAACTCTGATATACCAATGGACAGTTAGGTTAGAGCCTTCGAGATGAACCTTTTGAACTGTACAGTAGCATAGCTTAACAGCATACAACGACCAATATCCCGTTTATTTAACTAACTTCATGTTTTTCTTTAATGTACACTCAGGCACACACTTGCACTTACACACACGGGGAATGGGTAATTATGTTCTAACTTCTCACGTTTTCTCACCAACACAGTTATGTCTGACATACGGTCAACTGAGATGTCAGAGAAAGATACAAAATCAGAGTCGTCGAGGCATTATGATCCCGATGCGCTTCCCACAGATTCAGATTGGGAGAATTCCGACCCCGACTATGAGACAGACACCGAAATTGAATCGACGACTTCTGAATGTACATCTCTTGAAGACGAGGAAGAAGAAGATGATCGGGCTCCCGACGAGATCCCAGGTGTTGAGGAAGTTGAGGAAAAGAAACCCACTGATTCTTTGGTCTCTAAATTAGATGACGTAAAGCTTAAGAAAATATGCATAAGACACGGGATCCCCTGGGACGATGTTAAGACTCCAGGAAGTGAGGATAGACCTCATTATGCCCCGCCAGGGTATATGACTGTCAGTAGGCTAATGTGCTGGGTAGGCGCTATTCCTCCATTTCCACCAATCGTTGTTGAGACCTTAAGACGATTGTGCATTGCCCCTATGCAGCTTCATCCTAACGCTTACGCAGCCTTGTATACTTTATGCATTGCGTATGCGGAGATTCTACAAACTGAGCTCACTTTCAAAGATTTGAAATTCTATTATCTCTTCAAACACCATTCCACAGCAACTCCAAACTTCTCTTTCTTTGAATCGGTAGCCAATAGGAAGGTTTTATCGGAGGGTCACAACAGCATAGGGGATCCCAAAGCTGATTGGTTCTATATAAAACACCAAGCCAGGTGTGCAAGGAAGTGGCTAAAATCAAGTAAGCTTTAAGCCTCTAGATGTGTGACCTGATTACGTAACCGAAGCACTGACATGTTTCTTTTCTCTATACAGATCACAGCTTCCAAAAACGGAAGGCTCGGTATATGATGATCGACTGTCCCGCCTTCTTAAAAGCGAACCAGACTTCTTAAAAATCAAGAAATGTATCATCGACGAGAATCTTCACAAGCACCGTCTTCTGGATATATGGTTCGGACTAGATGCAGGTGGTATTCCTTATAAATATGTTCCCCCGATTGAAGAAGAAGGGACCTCGGGGGTCACGAAAACCATCAAACTTCGCAAGAGCCCCTCACCAATGATCGATCGGGATGATGAGGATTTGAATGTATATAAAGGAGGCGAGGTTCGATCCGATGAGCCAAAGGAAGTCCCAGACTCTAAGGGAAAATCTCCCTTAAGGACTTCACTACCACCCGAGCCTCCTGCTCATGATGAATTAACAGAGGAACATATATTCAGAGAACTAAGCAAGATTCCTCTACCAGACGACATTTACACACAAGAAGACTTCAAAGGGGAACCATTCTTTCCCATCTCTAAGGAAGTGAATGTTCCAGTTGGGGAAAAAGAAAACACACAGACGAGCTAGACTCTGGGCCTTGGTCTGTTAGGGGGGATTACACGGGATGCAAAAATCACTTGCACCACTCGTCACAACACTTCTACACCACCAGCATTTATGATTCTGATACACATTTGTTTTCTTCGTAGGGAAAATGCCTCGTAAACAATCCTATTCTTATCGCTCTCTTCAAGCAAGCACACCGAGGCTCCTTTCTGATCCTGAGCATGCTCGCGGTGACAGTCGAGGGAGAGATAGTTATCGACCTCGTGACCCTTATCAATTTCATTCTACACGATCTCGTTCTCCATCAAAGCAAGATCCTGGGAGACCCCACGGTCATCCAGTGCCACCGTCGGGGGGGGGGGGGGGGGGTAAGAAACTTCCCAAAGACTTGACTCCTCTGAAAAGTACACCCTCTCATAGCAAGTCTTCCAAGAAACACCATGAGCCAAAAGATAAAAACAAAGATCCGAGCAAGGATTTAGAAAAGGAGAAAATAGCTATTGTCTCCTGTAGCCAGCGCGATTTGGATACTACCGCTGCACAAGATGTTGTCTACACGTCTGAGAATCAGGTCAAGCTGGAGCGTTTGCGGAAGCAGTTCCCTGACATCTTCTTCGAAAGGATGGTGTTTATTCCAGATCTTGAATCGGTTCCCGAGGACTGGGATGTAGAGGTCATAGGGCGAGTGAGTCATGTAGCCAAACAATACAGGGCGATGAAGAAGCATGCCGCCACTCTTTCTGCTACCATCCGTCACCTAGAGATGGAAGCAACCAGAACCAGAGTGAATATTGACAACGATGGTAGGGCCAGGAGCAAAATGGAAAAGGGGTTAGAGGATACACAAGCTCAGCTCGCTTTAGCTCGGCGGGATGCGGAAAATTACAAATCAGAGCTTGAGAGTGCTAGGAAGCATTTTCACACTGAGCTCGACTCAAATAGCCAAGAACGTTTGGCTTTGAAAAAAGAAGCGGAGGATCTCAGGACAATCAACACTGAATTGAAGACAACACATGAACATTTTGCCGCTGAATTGAAGACAATCAACACTGAATTGAAGACAACACAATGTAACACCCCGCCTCCGCTAGGGTCACTCGCAAAGGAATGCACTAGCTTTAGAGGGGCATTATTGGTAAACATGCACAGAAATATCACAAGACAGAACATATAAAATAGCGGAAGTAAAATCGAACTTTCATAAATATGAATACATAAGGTCTAAAGCCTTTTACATCAGAGTACATCAAAACCTGTCTTGCAATAGTAAAGAAGCATAAAGACTTTTTCATAAATTATTCCCCAAATAAAAACAGTAAAGTAGCCATAGCCAGGAAAAGTCCAAGCCATCCATGATGACCTTCAAGCAGAAGAAGTCCGAACTAAACAACAGTATTTCCTCCCGGTAACCTGGGGGGGGGGGGGGGGAACGGAAGAAAAGAGGTGAAACAAAACGGGTCAGTCAAAAAGACTGAGTAAGCCCTATCTACTATTAGTATAAAAACTAGTAAAGTTAACTGACATGAGAAACTGAGATGAACATAAGCATGATAACAAGATAGATAGGCTAAATCAAAATAACATGATGAACTACTGAACTCAGGTAAACTAAGGTGTCATGATAAATTACGATGTCAAGATAAAACAAGGTATCACATCGTCAGGTTTCTATCAAGTATAATATCCCCAAGATATCAATCACGTATAACGTCCCATGGCATCTATCCTGTATATCCGCTCTGCACCTACCGTACTAGTATCCCAACTGTATTACGTGTTATCCGTGAATGACCCTTACTCAAAAGTCGTGTAATGGTCCATGTCAACCTAATATGCCGCATATATAGGTTACTCAACTCATATGTTTCTTTCCATGTATAAGTTCAGTCCTTTGCCGTAGGCTGTACGGGCTTTCCCATGTAAACGGTTTATCCTTGAAGTTGTTTTGGACTGCAACCCTTGATCTAGTTGTGTTTCCTTACCATGAACTATCGCGCGTCCACTTAGGATTTATGCCACCTAGGACCGCTAGGGATTATGCTACCTAATGAACGTTTCCGTGTCTCGGTTTGGGTTTTGGCCACCTAGGACCGCTAGGGATTACGCCACTCGTCAACCGCGCCCTTGATCCCACGTATGTGTCGTGAATCGTTTTCCATGTCTAGATGCACATGTTCCCCAATGTGCCATCCGAGTTCCGTGCCAGGGCAAATCAAGAAATACGGAACTCGGTCGGGAGCTTTAAATCGTCTGCCGATGCAGATATCAAGGTCTGTTTTTGTACCCGTGGCTATGGTCCCACGTGACCCCTCCCTCAACTACTGAAAGGCAATCCAAGAAAAATCATGTATAAGAACCACTCCACGGCCCCACTATAGCCCACTTCCCTACGGGCCAACCTCACCCATGACTCGATAGCAAGCACATGGTCTGTTGGGGGTTCTCTGCCTTTCCGTACGTACACGATTGACTAAAGATGGTAGGTAGTCGGCGATGTGCTATCCAGGGCAAAAACCAAGAATCGTCGACTCCACGCTAATCCATCCCAGTCTTTAGGTCGCTCGCATAGCAACCAAGGCATACTCCTGGTCCTTCTAACGCAGACCTTAACCTCTCATGGGCCTAGTATGATTACCTGGCAGCCCACAGAGGGATCCCAAGAATATCCTCACGTCCCCCGAAGCTTCCACTTCGGCACCCAGTGCGCTGGAGCTTTTATCCAAGTCAGATAACTTGCTCCCCCTCGTATACTAAGCGATGACCTACCGTATCAGGTTACTCATCGTTTTGTGAATTAGTCCTATGTCCTTAGCTAAGAATTATTACTTAGTTACCCTTAACTAAGGTTTACCACTTAGCTTCCTTTCCCGTTACCCTTGATCAACCACGAGTCTCTACCTAGTTCCTCTAACTAGGGTTGGTCTTAATGGGTTAAGTGTTATCGTTCAAGTCCATGCCTTAACCCGCCCACGAATCACGTCAAGATTGGCTAAGTATTTAAGTTCAAGACTTAGCCCTACAAGTTGGTTAAGTGTACCCAGAGGCTCATGACTTAACCCTATCAGGTCAAATTGGTCAAGTACTGGTTTACCTTAACCCTATCGGATTATCTTGCTAGATTGATTAAGCATAGATTATCTTAATCCCATCAAATTATCGAGTCGGATTGGTTAAGTATATTCTAAAAAGGTCTTGCGACTTAACCTTGTCAGGTCCGCGTATTAGATTGGTTAAGTGTAGGTTACTTAACCTCATCAAATCATCATGTATAATTGGTTAAGTATAAGTTGCTTAACCCCATTAAATTATCACGTTAAGTTGATTGAGTATTGGTTACTTAACCTCATTGAATTACCAAGTTTAAATTGGTTAAGTGTTTAACTTAACCCCATCGAATTACCGTGTTTAGATTAGTTAAGTGTGGATTACTTAACCTCATCTAATTACCGTGGTTAGATTAGTTAAGCCTTAATTACTTAACCCCATCTAATTACCAAGTCGGATTAGTTAAGTGTAAATTACTTAACCCCATCCCATAATCATCTTTCATGGTTAAGTGTCATTAAGAAATCAAACCTGATCCCACTTAACCTAATCAAGTTATCATGTTGGATTGATTAAGTATTGGTTAACTTAATCCCCGTCCACTAGCCGTATAAAAATGGTTAAGTGTCATTAGGCAAATCAAATCACTTAATCTACCCAACCTTGTCATGTTTTGTTAAGTATCATTAGCCTAATCAATTTACTTAACACCTTTATCCATGTCATATTTGGTTAAGAGTCATTAATCAAATTAACTTAACCCTATCATGTGACATTAATTACTTAATGCACCCCAACCTCTCACATTAGACTTTGTTGTGGTTACTAGTTAAGCCGGTCGGTTCCGGGTAGCTTTACACCACAACTTGGTCTAACCTCGGGTTCAAGCACAACATGACCAACTTCTCACATTGGGTCCTATTGTATGCAACTACTAGTTAGGCCGGTCGGTTCCGGGTAGCTTTATGTTGCAAACTCAACCCAACCTCGAGTTGGCCACTTTCATGTTTAGTCTAGTGTCATGTTTATATTCAAGTTTTCAAGCAATTGGGTAGACCTAACTTAATAGGTAAATTCCCAATGGGTAGACCTAACTTAATAGGTAAATTCCCAAGCTTATGTTTTCAAGCATACTTACATGTCAACTTTCATGTTATATTTCAAGTCGTGTTTTCAAGTATAAACACATGTCATATTTAACGTTACATGTTGTCATGTTTATACCCATTTACCCAAATCATGTTCATGTCATTATATTTCCCTCATAATGTGACCCCAATGCTTTTAAACTCGCATATACGTTCGCAACAACGTAATGGACTAAAAGAAGAGACTTGACAAAGGCATGACAAAAATGGATATTAAGCCACAAGTTAATCATGGTGGCAAATGAGGCACAAATGTGTTCATTAGCTTGCATGTTACATTTTTAAGCCTCACAAAGACATGCATAAACCCAAACTTGCAACATAAGCGAATCATGGTGACAAATGACATGGAATGATGACTAGAAACTCGCATATATCATCATATAAGGGTTATGACTTCATATGCAAGTTGACATAAAAGGTATGAAGGTTCTCATGTTGCATAATGCAACATTTCAACATAAAGGTTGTAGCTTTTAGCTCATAAGATCAAGATGATGACTTCATAAACTTGCATGACATGATAGCACAAATCATACCCAATGATCAAACCCAAATTTGCAACATGAACATTTAACTGCATAGTTAATATCTAAGAGTAGGGAAAGGGCTTACATCGCTATGAAGGCCTAAATCGATTAAGCTAAAACTTGTGATGAAGCCTATGCATGCCATTACCCAAAACCCCAAAGATGAACCCTCCAAATCAACAAAAACACTCTCTTTATGAACAAAGATCAAAGATTTTGTCTTGAAATCAACTTGAGAATCTCTCATACTAACATAGGGACTCTCTAACACTCTCATGATCATGAAACCTTTCATAGAAATGAAGTGGAGGCTAGGATAGTTGAGTGGAGGCCATGAGAGTAGAAATTTTGCCATAGTTTAGTTACATGAGTGAATAATGAGGGATTAGGGGGGGTTTAGGGGTTTATTTATTGAAGATTAGGCTAGTTAGGACCCTTAGATTAACCCTAGGACCAACCTGAACCGTCAGATTTCAAACCAGGCCCAAAAACCTAGCCAAGATAGAGAATAGGTGCACCAGGCAAGAATGCTCGTCTGAGCCAAGTCGACAGCCAAGTCGACAGGGCTGTCGACTTGGTCAGACCAAGTCGACTCCCAAGTCGACAGGGCTGTCGACTTGGGTACTGTGGCGGGAATTTTCCCGCCTGGCCCAACTGGCCCAATTTTCCAAGTTCCAGTTTGAATTTGAAATCTGTTTTTACTTAGAAATTTTCTGAAAACTTCGTTGGGCCTTAATCGGGTCATACGGACTCCGATTTTCGAAAACTCGGACTCTATTTCGCGTATTTTTCCGAGACGAACGCAATGGCATAGCCCGTTTAACTTGATTCAGAATTTAAAATTAAATTCTGCCTTTATTCTCGTCTTAATCATGTTATCGAAATACAGGTTGTTACATTCTCCCCACCTTTTAGGATTTCGTCCCCGAAATCTCCAAGTTAGGAAGAACATATCCTACCATCCATCATCCATCTACTCAAAACATCATCCACAAGCAACCATTGTCCTTAGATGATTTCTAATGCTGTATGAATATATGCAAAACGTGTGTGTACATGTTCCTTAGCTAATGCTAATGATCAGGCCTGAATAATCTTTCTAATGCAAAAATATGTATAGTGCCATGAATCCAACATGTATGCAAATAGTCCTAGTCATATAGATACTATATGCGTGCACATTCATTCATTCATATGCAACAACCGCATGATAACACATTCGATTTCATCCATAAACAAGTATAAACACTCGTGCATATGCAATATGAAACGTGACCGAGTCGAGCTAGCATCTAATGTGTATTCGCGCATCCACGAGCAACCACTTGCAACCACTTGCAACCATATCACTCATAACATGTTTCAAATACATGTTTGCATCCATAGGGTTCTACCGAGGATTCCCTGAAACAGGGTCGAGAAGATAAACAAGGCAAACTCCTTACGGGGTTTGTAACAGAAAATAGGACCGAGGGGGTGTCCACAAAAGATAGCCTACAAGTAAGCTCTACAGAAACAGGGATCAAGGAGATACTCCCAAAAAGAGATATCATGTGCGTATCTAGTCTTTGACCATCAAAGTCGTACTTCCTTGAGCTCAATTCCATTGTGCCTTGACCGTCTTTTAACTTCGCGATTTCGTAGCTTCTTATTTCCTATTTCCATAACATGAGATGGAACTCATTTCTTCGTCGCCTCTCGTTCCACTTGCACTTATCCTCTTTCTAGAATACTTGACGCAAACATGACTGCGTACTCATGATCTCATGCAAGCCTTCCAAAATTCACTAGTGAACCTTGGATCTCGTACCATAAGGTATTCCATGTAGAAAAACTTTCTCTTGAAAGTAAACAGATGCCAACCAGGTTATCAAGCGCACTTACTAGGGTGACTTCTATAACCCATGCATAAGTGAAATAGACCATCCGTCTCATCGGCGAACGCCACTCGATCGGGCTTCAAATTTCCAATAAAGGCATCCAGGGATTCTAAGTAACTAGTCATGACAGAACCTCAAAAAGGTTACACGATACTTCGAGGGTATTACCAAGGCTAGTCAAAAGTCTAACTACCCTCCTATCAAAACCGGGAGTGGCACCCCTTACTGGATAACCACTTCATCCCTAGAATCCATCCATAACTTATAAACATAAGCATTATTTCCAAACTCAACACTTGGCATAGACATTCTCAAATCCAAACAAGTCATGTATACATGGACTGACTCTCCAATAGGACTTTGAGACAAAAATTGGGATTCTCTATTACGCTAGTACTTAAGGTGCAGAGACTCAACTATCGAAGCAGACTTAATTGATACCATGATCAAAACAAAGTCCTAACGGGATGATAGAGAAGAAAAGCTAAACCTTTAACAAGATCGTTACCCTCCTTCCGAGGTACCCTAGAAATGAGAGCATACTATTGCCCTCCCGATGATCTTGACCTTGTCCCATGATACTTAACTATCCACCCCGTTTCACCATGCCAAAGGTACTCTCTCGTCATGGGTTTCATTGTTCATCTTTCTCTCTCATTCTGGGTTGAGCCATACCAACAAGTTGTTCATCCTTAAACTCGCATCCTTTATCCTCTTTCTCACTATCCTTTCTTATAACGCGGCCACTGGTCTCTCGAGAACCACCTCCATCGCATGGAAAGCACGTCCGTAGATAGAAAAGACTAGTCGCAGTTAAAACCACTGTGACTACAGATGGAGGAAAGAAAGGAAAAGAGATTCAATCAAGGAAACAAGGATAATGCTAATGGCATTTGGGGAATAGCCTTATCTTTTTAAAAGAAAACTTTCTTGAAAAATGCTTCTTTATAAACGATTTTCAAATAGTTTTCAGAAGGTCTTTAAAAACTTTTGCCCAGTCTGGTAACCTTCTGCTCTGATACCAAATGTAACACCCCGCCTCCGCTAGGGTCACTCGCAAAGGAATGCACTAGCTTTAGAGGGGCATTATTGGTAAACATGCACAGAAATATCACAAGACAGAACATATAATATAGCGGAAGTAAAATCGAACTTTCATAAATATGAATACATAAGGTCTAAAGCCTTTTACATCAGAGTACATCAAAACCTGTCTTGCAATAGTAAAGAAGCATAAAGACTTTTTCATAAATTATTCCCCAAATAAAAACAGTAAAGTAGCCATAGCCAGGAAAAGTCCAAGCCATCCATGATGACCTTCAAGCAGAAGAAGTCCGAACTAAACAACAGTATTTCCTCCCTGTAACCTGGGGGGGGGGGGAAACGGAAGAAAAGAGGCGAAACAAAACGGGTCAGTCAAAAAGACTGAGTAAGCCCTATCTACTATTAGTATAAAAACTAGTAAAGTTAACTGACATGAGAAACTGAGATGAACATAAGCATGATAACAAGATAGATAGGCTAAATCAAAATAACAGGATGAACTACTGAACTCAGGTAAACTAAGGTGTCATGATAAATTACGATGTCAAGATAAAACAAGGTATCACATCGTCAGGTTTCTATCAAGTATAATATCCCCAAGATATCTATCACGTATAACGTCCCATGGCATCTATCCTGTATATCCGCTCTGCACCTACCGTACTAGTATCCCAACTGTATTACGTGTTATCCGTGAATGACCCTTACTCAAAAGTCGTGTAATGGTCCATGTCAACCTAATATGCCGCATATATAGGTTACTCAACTCATATGTTTCTTTCCATGTATAAGTTCAGTCCTTTGCCGTAGGCTGTACGGGCTTTCCCATGTAAACGGTTTATCCTTGAAGTTGTTTTGGACTGCAACCCTTGATCTAGTTGTGTTTCCTTACCATGAACTATCGCGCGTCCACTTAGGATTTATGCCACCTAGGACCGCTGGGGATTATGCTACCTAATGAACGTTTCCGTGTCTCGGTTTGGGTTTTGGCCACCTAGGACCGCTAGGGATTATGCCACCCGTCAACCGCGCCCTTGATCCCACGTATGTATCGTGAATCGTTTTCCATGTCTAGATGCACATGTTCCCCAATGTGCCATCCGAGTTCCGTGCCAGGGCAAATCAAGAAATACGGAACTCGGTCGGGAGCTTTAAATCGTCTGCCGATGCAGATATCAAGGTCTGTTTTTGTACCCGTGGCTATGGTCCCACGTGACCCCTCCCTCAACTACTGAAAGGCAATCCAAGAAAAATCATGTATAAGAACCACTCCACAGCCCCACTATAGCCCACTTCCCTACGGGCCAACCTCACCCATGACTCGATAGCAAGCACATGGTCTGTTGGGGGTTCTCTGCCTTTCCGTACGTACACGATTGACTAAAGATGGTAGGTAGTCGGCGATGTGCTATCCAGGGCAAAAACCAAGAATCGTCGACTCCACGCTAATCCATCCCAGTCTTTAGGTCGCTCGCATAGCAACCAAGGCATACTCCTGGTCCTTCTAACGCAGACCTTAACCTCTCATGGGCCTAGTATGATTACCTGGCAGCCTACAGAGGGATCCCAAGAATATCCTCACGTCCCCCGAAGCTTCCACTTCGGCACCCAGTGCGCTGGAGCTTTTATCCAAGTCAGATAACTTGCTCCCCCTCGTATACTAAGCGATGACCTACCATATCAGGTTACTCATCGTTTTGTGAATTAGTCCTATGTCCTTAGCTAAGAATTATTACTTAGTTACCCTTAACTAAGGTTTACCACTTAGCTTCCTTTCCCGTTACCCTTGATCAACCACGAGTCTCTACCTAGTTCCTCTAACTAGGGTTGGTCTTATTGGGTTAAGTGTTATCGTTCAAGTCCATGCCTTAACCCGCCCACGAATCACGTCAAGATTGGCTAAGTATTTAAGTTCAAGACTTAGCCCTACAAGTTGGTTAAGTGTACCCAGAGGCTCATGGCTTAACCCTATCAGGTCAAATTGGTCAAGTACTGGTTTACCTTAACCCTATCGGATTATCTTGCTAGATTGATTAAGCATAGATTATCTTAATCCCATCAAATTATCGAGTCGGATTGGTTAAGTATATTCTAAAAAGGTCTTGCGACTTAACCTTGTCAGGTCCGCGTATTAGATTGGTTAAGTGTAGGTTACTTAACCTCATCAAATCATCATGTATAATTGGTTAAGTATAAGTTGCTTAACCCCATTAAATTATCACGTTAAGTTGGTTGAGTATTGGTTACTTAACCTCATTGAATTACCAAGTTTAAATTGGTTAAGTGTTTAACTTAACCCCATCGAATTACCGTGTTTAGATTAGTTAAGTGTGGATTACTTAACCTCATCTAATTACCGTGGTTAGATTAGTTAAGCCTTAATTACTTAACCCCATCTAATTACCAAGTCGGATTAGTTAAGTGTAAATTACTTAACCCCATCCCCTAATCATCTTGCATGGTTAAGTGTCATTAAGAAATCAAACCCGATCCCACTTAACCTTATCAAGTTATCATGTTGGATTGATTAAGTATTGGTTAACTTAATCCCCGTCCACTAGCCGTATAAAAATGGTTAAGTGTCATTAGGCAAATCAAATCACTTAAACCTACCCAACCTTGTCATGTTTTGTTAAGTATCATTAGCCTAATCAATTTACTTAACCCCTTTATCCATGTCATATTTGGTTAAGAGTCATTAATCAAATTAACTTAACCCTATCATGTGACATTAATTACTTAATGCACCCCAACCTCTCACATTAGACTTTGTTGTGGTTACTAGTTAAGCCGGTCGGTTCCGGGTAGCTTTACACCACAACTTGGTCTAACCTCGGGTTCAAGCACAACATGACCAACTTCTCACATTGGGTCCTATTGTATGCAACTACTAGTTAGGCCGGTCGGTTCCGGGTAGCTTTATGTTGCAAACTCAACCCAACCTCGAGTTGGCCACTTTCATGTTTAGTCTAGTGTCATGTTTATATTCAAGTTTTCAAGCAATTGGGTAGACCTAACTTAATAGGTAAATTCCCAATGGGTAGACCTAACTTAATAGGTAAATTCCCAAGCTTATGTTTTCAAGCATACTTACATGTCAACTTTCATGTTATATTTCAAGTCGTGTTTTCAAGTATAAACACATGTCATATTTAACGTTACATGTTGTCATGTTTATACCCATTTACCCAAATCATGTTCATGTCATTATATTTCCCTCATAATGTGACCCCAACGCTTTTAAACTCGCATATACGTTCGCAACAACGTAATGGACTAAAAGAAGAGACTTGACAAAGGCATGACAAAAATGGATATTAAGCCACAAGTTAATCATGGTGGCAAATGAGGCACAAATGTGTTCATTAGCTTGCATGTTACATTTTTAAGCCTCACAAAGACATGCATAAACCCAAACTTGCAACATAAGCGAATCATGGTGACAAATGACATGGAATGATGACTAGAAACTCGCATATATCATCATATAAGGGTTATGACTTCATATGCAAGTTGACATAAAAGGTATGAAGGTTCTCATGTTGCATAATGCAACATTTCAACATAAAGGTTGTAGCTTTTAGCTCATAAGATCAAGATGATGACTTCATAAACTTGCATGACATGATAGCACAAATCATACTCAATGATCAAACCCAAATTTGCAACATGAACATTTAACTTCATAGTTAATATCTAAGAGTAGGGAAAGGGCTTACATTGCTATGAAGGCCTAAATCGATTAAGCTAAAACTTGTGATGAAGCCTATGCATGCCATTACCCAAAACCCCAAAGATGAACCCTCCAAATCAACAAAAACACTCTCTTTATGAACAAAGATCAAAGCTTTTGTATTGAAATCAACTTGAGAATCTCTCATACTAACATAGGGACTCTCTAACACTCTCATGATCATGAAACCTTTCATAGAAATGAAGTGGAGGCTAGGATAGTTGAGTGGAGGCCATGAGAGTAGAAATTTTGCCATAGTTTAGTTACATGAGTGAATAATGAGGGATTAGGGGGGGTTTAGGTGTTTATTTATAGAAGATTAGGCTAGTTAGGACCCTTAGATTAACCCTAGGACCAACCTGAACCGTCAGATTTCAAACCAGGCCCAAAAACCTAGCCAAGATAGAGAATAGGTGCACCAGGCAAGAATGCTCGTCTGAGCCAAGTCGACAGCCAAGTCGACAGGGCTGTCGACTTGGTCAGACCAAGTCGACTCCCAAGTCGACAGGGCTGTCGACTTGGGTACTGTGGCGGGAATTTTCCCGCCTGGCCCAACTGGCCCAATTTCCCAAGTTTCAGTTTGAATTTGAAATCTGTTTTTACTTAGAAATTTTCTGAAAACTTCGTTGGGCCTTAATTGGGTCATACGGACTCCGATTTTCGAAAACTCAGACTCTATTTCGCGTATTTTTCCGAGACGAACGCAATGGCATAGCCCGTTTAACTTGATTCAGAATTTAAAATTAAATTCTGCCTTGATTCTCGACTTAATCATGTTATCGAAATACGGGTTGTTACAGAAGGCTTCCTGGGAGAAAGAGAAAGCGGGCTTAAAGGACAGTCTCGCCCTTGTTGAAAAAGAGAAAGCAGCTTTGAATGATCGGCTTGTCCAAGCCGAAGAGCGCACAACTCTCGCTGAAAGTAATGCTAATAATGCTCTTGAATCGGCCTCCTCCACTGCTGATGAGCTTGCTACAACCAAAAAAGAGATAGAAGGTTTCGAAGAACTGCTATTCGACTTCTTTGGCCAAGTGATTAAGACCGAGACATCTCGTGTATATAGGATTATCACATTACTTTGGCCAATGTATGGGATATGATCGTCGATGGCGAAAAGCGTCGATTGAAAGCCGAGGAAGTTGATGAAAAACATCTCATACAGACTTATCTCAAAGGTGAAGAGCCTGAGGCTTTGGAGATAGGCAGACGTCTGATCCAAGAGGAAATCGAGAAAGAGAGAACAAAACTCAAGGGCAAGGATAAAATTGACGAAGGCTCTAGCTCGGTTGTGGATCCCAAGGCCTCCGAAATTAAGGAATACAATCCTGATGATCCATTGATTCCCTTGGCTCCCACCCCTTCAGTTGTCGGAGCTGCTATCACAAACCTGGGCGAGGAGTTGGCTGAAGGTATCTCCATATTCTCTCCACAGTTCGTCAAAGCGGTTATAACTTGTCATCGTTTCGTGGGATAGACAACTGAGATGACCACATTATCTCCCAAATCACTAACATTTGCTTCTCATGACATAGGTGGCAAGCCGATTGAGAAGGATGCGGAAGAGAAAGCAGAGGCGGAGAAAGCTAGTGTCCCCTCAAGTGCTGGTGCTGGAGTCCCTGAGTTTCCAAAGCAAACCGATGATACAACAAGTGAGAAGGCTACTGTGGCACCTGGCACCGATGCTCCTGCGGATGCCGAAGTCATTGCGGCTTTGCAAGACACTGATGGTGGTCACGGAGATGAAGAGGATGAGGCCGTTATCACCAAAGAAGTCAAGGATGATGATAATGAGACCATGGCTGATATGCAGGATAGGAAAGAGAAGCAGTTGGCTCTTAAAAAGGAGGAACAGGAGCCTGTATACGTGCCCCCTATCTCAGAAGTCGATCCCAAAACTGGGTTGGTTATAAGATTTTCTTCCAAATCAATAACTACACATCTTGCCTCCCAGCCTTCTAATTCTTCCCAGGAATCTCTTGTTGATAAGAGGAAGAGGAAGAGGAAGAAGGATGACCGCTCTGATGCTGACAAGGAGGAGTTGGAGAAACAGAAGAAGGAGAAGAAATCAAAATCGTCTCCCAAGCGTAAATAGGATGCACTTATTGGCTCATATTTTTGCTTTTAGGCTTTCCACTGGCCAAGAAATGTAGTTGTGAGAATGACCCTCACTTTTGTTTAGCTTCTTGGTCTTGTAAACCTGCTTTTAGTGAATGAAAATTTGTTTCTTTTGCACCATTGCGTACCTGCAAGTTTAACTTATTGTACTTAGTCATAAACATTTAGATCCTAACTAAGTTAAAATCGAACCATGAAGCATTGCAAACAAAAATTTCAAGCAACAAAAAATTTCAAAATTTTTGTGACTGCACAAATATGTGTGTATATATGCCCCCAATCAATCATTAATATGATGCCTGGCCAGGGCTCATTGAGGATTGATTAGAGTCATGTGTGCGCTGTCCCTCATTTTCAGAAATGAGGGGTTCGAGTCATTTGGCGACATATGTTGCTGCGCCCTTGTACTTTCCCGATCCTTTGGCTGGGATAGGAATTCTCATGGCGCTAAGTCACTAGCACCTATATACTCTCCCGATCCTTCAGCGGATTAGAGTCCGAGCTCGGTTCTTAGTCTACTCACCGATCCTTTAGCGGGCAGAAATTCTGGGTGCGCTAAGTCTCTAGCGCCTTTATACTCTCACGATCCTTCAGCGGGGTAGAGTGTTATCAAGGCGGCTTTATCATGGTGCACCTTCACGCCTTGGGGACGTTATCTCTGCGCCCTTTATACACTCTTTCCAATCTCGAGAGTTAGAGTGCAAGTAGTAGTGTGATTTAACTCGCTGCACCTTTTGGAACTTTGGTTATCGCTAGCCTTCCAATTTGATAGGTGGAACTTTGAATTAGGTGTTTCGAAATCGCTGCATAGTTTATAACAAATCTCGAAATGATAATGATTGATGTTAGTTAAAAATAAAAGAGCAGATAAGAAACGGTGCAGTAAAGGTAAATGACACATGATATTTTTATAGTGGTTCGGTCGAATCATGACCTACGTCCACTTTATAATCTTTTGTTCAAGTAACCAGACTGTTCTAGGCAAGTCGTGCCTTTATACATGGTCCTAAAAACAAAAGAGTAAAACTAACAATTTCACGTCAGATAAGGCCGCAGATGCTGGGCATTCCACACTACGGGGATTTCATCTCCATCCACGGTTGTTAGCTTGAAGGTTCCGTTATCAAGCCTTCGTAAAATGGAGTACGGTCCTTCCCATTTCGGGCCCATATGTATTGGGGGTGGAAAGACGCGTTTCAGAACCAAGTCTCCGGGTTCAAAGGTTCAAGCTTGGACTTTTTTGTTGTAATACCGAGCGACCTGTAGCTTGTGTCTCAAGGCGCGTAGATCGGCTTCGTCCCTCTTTTCTTCAACCATATCCAGAGACTCAAGGAGCAGCTCATTGTTGGTCATCGGGTCATAATAAGTGATTCGATGAGATGGTACTTCTAACTCAACCGGGATGACCGCTTCGGCTCCAAAAGCGAGGGAAAAGGGTGTGTGACCAGTTGCCAATTTGTATGTTGTCCTATAGGCCCATAGTGCCAGGGGTAATTCATCAACCCATATGGCTTTGGCCCGCTTCAATCTTTTCTTCAGAATAGACTTAATCACTTTGTTCGCAGCCTCGACCTGCCCGTTCGATTGCGGATGTGCCACAGAGGTGTATCTTTTCTCGATATGATACTTCTGGCAGAAATCTCGAAACTCGGTGCTATCAAACTGAGTTCCGTTATCAGTTATGACGACCTTTGGAATCCCGAATCGGCATATAATGTTCCTAACGACAAAGTTGATCACTCGCTTGGTTGTGATCGTGGTCAATGGCTCAGCCTCGACCCATTTGGTGAAGTAATCCACAGCCACAATGGCGAATTTTGCTCTGCCCTTAGCAATGGGGAGGCTTCCAATAATATCAATTCCCCAAACAGCAAAGGGCCACGGGCTCATCGTCGTCTTCAACTAGCTAGGAGGTGCCCTAGGGATCTTGGAAAACTTCTAACATGCATCACAACGCCGTGCATACTTGGCAGCATCCTTGTTTATGGTGGGCCAGAAATAGCCATATCGCAATATCTTCTTTGCCAATGTTTGCCCCCCAGTGTGGTCGCCACATTCACCTTCGTGGACCTCTTTCAGTACACGCTTGATGTCGTCATGGGCGATGCACCGGAGGAGGGGCATCGAGAAACCTTGTCTGTACAGGACTTCGCCTTGCAACACAAATCGGGAAGCCTTCCGGATAACTGTACGCCTCTCACTTTTCTTTGTTGGTAGCATTCCATTCATCATAAAATTCTTTAGAGGGGTCATCCATGACTCCCTTTCGGGTTCAATCTCTAGTACCGGATCAATTACCATCTGATCTACACTAGGAGACTATAGCACTTCAATCGGGACTAGCTCCGTATCTTCAGGATTATCAGAGCTAACCATCTTCGCTAACTTGTCTGCCTTTTGATTCTCCGTTCGAGGAATATGAGATATGCTGTAGTGATCAAAACCACCCATCAACTTCTTCACTTTTTCCAAATATGATATCAGCCTCGGACTCTTGGCCTGAAACTCTCCATTGACCTGGTTCACGACTATCTTGGAATCGCAAAAGATGTCCAGCTTCGTGATCTCCAACTCCTTTGCGAGCTTCAGCCTAGCAATTAGAGCTTCGCACTCGGAGTCGTTATTAGTGGCGTGGAAATCCAATCTAAGAGCGTAGTATATTAGCCGTTTCTATGGAGTCTCAAGCACCACTCTGGCACCAGTTCGTCTGTTGTTCTTAGCTTCGTCAGTGTACAATTTCCAGGCACTGGGGTCAAGGAGTAGTTTTGGTGGATCGGCTTCTTCACTTATTACAACATCTTCTGGGATGGTAAACTCCGCTATGAAGTCTGCAAGTACCTGCCCCCTTATCGATCGTCGGGGTTGGAAGTTCAAATCGAACTGACTTATTTCAATATTCCACTTGAGCTGTCTTCCTGATGCTTTTGGCCTTTGCAGAACTTGTTTGAGCGGGTGATCGGTGTACACAATAGTGGAATGGGCCTGGAAGTAGTGGCGAAGCTTTCTAGATGCGATCAGTAAGCTATACGCAAGCTTTTCTATTCTTGGGTAGTTTCGTTCGGCTGCCGCCAATTTCTTACTCACATAGTACACCGGTCTTTGCACCTTATCTTCCTCTCTTACCAAAGCCAAACTGATCGCGTGGGATGACACTGCCAAGTACACAAATAAATCCTCGTGATCCACAGGCTTAGATAGTATCGGGGGTCTTTCCAGATGATTCAATAGGTTCTGGAACGCTTCTATATAATCAGGAGTCCATTTGAGGTTGCGCTTATCAGCTCGAAAAGCGGGATGCATTTATCTGTGGCTTTGGAGATGAATCTACTCAGCGCTGCCACTTTTCCAGCGAGGCTTTGCACATCTTTAATCTACCTTGGTTCTTGAATATTTCGGATTTCTGCAATTTGATGTGGATTGATTTCAATTCCACGCGAGCTGACGATGAATCCTAGGAATTTTCCAGATGCTACCCCAAATGAGCATTTCAAAGGATTTAGTTTCATCCCGTATTTTCGGAGAATCTCAAACATTTCTGCTAAATCGGCAGTATGGTCGGATGATTTTCTGGACTTTACCAACATGTCGTCGACGTATACCTCCATCGTTTTCCCGATTTGGTTGTAGAACATCCTATTCACCAATCGCTGATACGTAGCACCGACATTCTTCAGACCGAAAGGCATCACTACGTAACAGTATAATCCCAGATCTGTAATGAAGTTGGTATGCTCTTAGTCCGGGACGTGCATGGGGATTTGGTTGTACCCTGAGTAGGCATCCATGAAAGAAAGAAGCTCATGACCTACCATAGAATCCACCAGCTAATCGATTCTAGGTAACGGAAAGCTATCCTTTAGGCAGGCTTTGTTTAGATCTGAGAAGTCAATGCACGTCCCGGGTTTGAAATCCAGTCAGGGTATGTTGAATCTTTAATGAACCCATTACTTCTCAGCTTTTCGACTTCTTTTTTCAAGGCAGTAGACCTCTCTGAGTCAAGCATTCGCCTTTTCTGTTTGACGGGAGGATGTTTCGGGTTGATGCTTAATGAATGACTCATAATTGAGGGAGATATTCCACACATGTCCGCATGGGTCCAGGTGAATACATCCAAGTTAGCTTTCAAGAAATTTGTTAATTCTCTGGCTCGAACAGGGTCCAACTAAGATCCAATCATCAGGACCTTCTCTGGGTCACTATCGTCGATTGGTACATCCACAGTCGTTTCATCCTCTCTAGGATCTATATCCTTGGGAACCTCTCTGGGCGACTCTCCCACAGTTACTTTCTTTAGTTGCTATGACGTTTCCTCCCTTGGAGGGGAAGAAGCGCCCTTTGTTTCTACATCTCTTCCTTTGCGGAGCGACTTCAGCTCCGCTATGTAGCATGCTCGTGCAACAACTTGATCTCCTCTGACTATACCTACACCGACATCCGTCGGGAACTTCAACAATAAGTACCAGGGTGCGATGCAGGCCCTGAATTTGGCTAGGGCCGGTCGGCCCAAGAAGGCTGTAATAACCCGGAAATTCTGAGCCAGTTAAATTTTTTTATTTTGGCAATTTTAGCTAATTTTGAACATTTAAAATAGATTATTTTAAATAAAATCGGCGAGAAATTTATTTTGAATATAATTCGAACGTATATATTATATACGTCGTCGTTAGAATATAAATAATTATATATAATTATAAATAGAATGGAAAATGGCGCGGTAGTTCGATAATTCGATTTCAAACTTCAAATGAATGTGATTTGGGTTTGTCGTGAACTGTGTTTTAAATGACATTAGTTCTTTAACCCAATAAAAGGAGTTTTAACGAATCTGCAATTAGATTGTATATGAAAAGTGAAAATTATATATATATTGAAAGTGAAAATATCGTATATATTGAAAGTGAAATAACATATATATGAAAAGTGAAATAACATATATATGAAAAGTGAAATAAAATATATATGAAAAGTGAAATAACATGTATATGAAAAGTGAAAATTATATATATATTGAAAGTGAAAATATCGTATATATTGAAAGTGAAAATATCGTATATATTGAAAGTGAAAATATCGTATATATTGAAAGTGAAAATATCGAATATATTGAAAGTGAAAATATCGCATATACTGAAAGTGAAAATATCGAATATATTGAAAGTGAAAATGTCGTATATATTGAAAGTGAAAATATTGTATATATAAAATGAAAACGATATATATATATATATATATATATATATATACGAAACGTGAAAATGATTTGATTGTTAAAAATATAATTTTTAACATATATATATATATACACTGTATAAAATTGTCATGTATATGAAATATTCAATTTTGATATAAAATAGAAAATGAATTCGAATTGAACTGAATAGAAAATGAATTCGAATTGAACTAAATAGAAAATGAATTCGAATTGAATTGAATAGAAAGTGAATTCGAATTGAACTGAATAGAAAATGAATTCGAATTGAACTGAATAGAAAATGAATTCGAATTGAACTGAATAGAAAATGAATTCAAATTGAACTGAATAGAAAATGAATTCGAATTGAACTGAACAGAAAATGAATTCGAATTGAACTGAATAGAAAATGAATTCGAATTGAACTGAACAGAAAATGAATTCGAATTGAACTGAACAAAAAATGAATTCGAATTGATCTGAATAGAAAATGAATTCAAATTGAACTAAATAGAAAATGAATTCGAATTGAATTGAATAGAAAATGAATTCGAATTGAACTGAACAGAAAATGAATTCGAATTGAATTGAATAGAAAACGAATTCGAATCGAATTGAATTGAAAAGAAAATGAATTGAAAAGAAAATGAATTCGAATCGAATTAAAATCGAATTAAAATCGATTTGAATTGAAATCAAATAGAAATGAAAGTAAAAAGAATTTATAATAGAAAATTCAATTTTGATTTGAATTTGAAATAAAGGTTGAAATTGTTTTTGAAACGAATTCAAAACTATTTATAAAATTCGTTTTAAATAGAAATCGATGAAATATATATTATATATATAATATAATGGCCTGAATAGAACGCGCCGCGCTGCGGTAGTTCGCGAATTTCGACCATTAACTTCGAACGGACATTACGGGAGATCCGACCGTCGGATTTTCCTGAAATCGGAACCATTAGGTTCGTATCGAAAAGATCTTTCTAACGAATATTAGAGATTTGAAATCTAACGGTTGGATTTGGAATTATGTCCAAATCAAATTTGGAAAAGGTCGCTGTATGTGCAGTTCGATGACCGTTGATGGAAATCGACTGTATGGGCCTTGATAAAATTATTAAAAATATCGATAATTTTTGTAAAATCATAAGAAATGATTTGTGAAGAATTGGGATGAAAAACTCCATATTTGAAAAGATAAAAAAAAATATTTTTATCGAAATGAACTAGTTATTAACTAGAAAAATAATCCAATGGTTATAAATAAATAAATTGGATTAGATTTGAATTGAAATTATCTTTGGATATTTTCGATATTGGATTCCGTGATTATATAGATATGGTGATGGGAATTTGGAAGATATCGATATCGTTATTCCCGATATGATATCTATTGGTTTCAGAATTTGATGTTGAATATAAGTCGATACTATCTTTATTCAAACCCTTCTATTTAATGTCAAATTGGATTGATTGATTGTTTGGATTGTGCTCGACCAGTTTATGAGCAGAATATGCTTTTACATTTAGCATTGGGTTGGGTTGAAAATATCTATGTGCTAACGCCTTGTGAAACACTTCACGATTTGACGATAAGGTGTTTAGCGATGTTGTGTCCATTTCAAATTTAATGAATGATTGTGAAATGATATTTTTCTTAAGTGAAAAGAAATGTATTCCCGATTTTGGACATGGAATGTTTTATAAAAATGTTTTATAAAACAGAAAGGATTTCGAGGCCCAAAACCCGATGATTTCTAAAATGATTTAGAAATGTATTATATGTTACATTGTGGTTCATCGCATATTCGATTAGTTGCTATTGATGATGTATCTGTTTGGTGTCGGAGAATTTATTCTCTTGCTTAACACCCTTCTTTGAGACGTACGAGCTCAAAGGTTATGTGATTAATAGTGACTGATCATATGTGTGAATTACTGATGTGAAGTACTATATTTTGAAAGTACTTGTGATTATTATGTTGTGAAATGATTTTCCCTACTTCGGGATATGAAATGATTTAGTATGTGGCTAAAGATTCGGGTAACCCTGAGACTAAAAGTATGGGTGAGAGGGCGGTGTATGCTCTCCATGTGTGGGAGGTGCATCGTCGGTGTAGCCTACTCCTATGTGGGGTAGGTGCACATTTATATATCGAGTTGCGAGGTGCGTACCCTTTGCCTTGTCGATGGAGAGCACGATATTTGGTTGCATACTTGTTTGTATGCATTGTTATGTTTTGGAATTCACATTTCCAAACGATTTGATTTGAGATCCCGAAGTGAAATCTACTTTGATATAGAAAGTTAGATATGTATTTCAAATGATTTGAAATAAGAAATCGGGAATAAAATCCAAAGGAATAATTTCTGTAAATTGAATTGGATTTAGAAAATCTAAGTGTAGTGATTAATCTAAGTGGGTAGATTGGGATATTGCATGTTGATTGATGCATAGTAGATCCATATATCTATATTTATTGTTGTTTATACACTGGTATTCATGGGGGTAAACCCGTTCCGCGTTAGCGGCGTGGTCCCGTGATATACCATATTATCAAATAAGTTAATTATAACTGTTAGAGTTTCTCACACCAGTCCCATGACTGACCTGGAGTTTATTGTTTTAACCTAAACTCTGGGTGCCCTTATTTTGACACGGGCAGCTAGTAGTTTTGGTTTTGCAGATTTATATTCACAGGATCCTGGTTTACAGCTGGAACGATATCCGGAAAGCTTTGTATCCGTATATCTCCTCTAGTTGTGTATTGTATTATTTTCCGCTGCGATGTATTTAAATGTAATTTAAATCTCTGATATTTCTGTGTAATATTTATTCATTTATACTCTGTATATTCTTGTATTCTGATGAATTGTTGTAATAACAATGAAATGTTCTTCCGTCTGCGTTCTGATTTGTCCTGTCCTCACAGTAATTCGTTCTTTCTCATCTCTTCGGAGACCGCGGAAGTTCGGGTCGCTTCATTTGGTATCAGAGCTTTGGTTTACAGAGCTCGAGAACAAGACACATTTGAACCATAGGAAAGAATTCATCAGATATTGGATTAGTAATATCCAATTAGAATGACTCGTTAGAGACAGGATCAGTAGTATCCTAGAACGAGTGTGAAGAGTATATTTTTCAAATGAAAACAATTTTGTTTTGAAATTTAAACCATTTTAAAACGTATTTGAATATTTATTTATTTTTGAATATGGACAATCGAGTATATAAAGATTTTTCATATACGCGTCATGAACGTATATTCGAGGTTTTAATATACTAGATAGATACGGAATCATACTCTAGTGGCCCGAAGATGATTCTGATGGTTGAGTACTCGTCGTCAGAATTTATATTCGAGTGACGAAGGTGTGATATCTATATATTTCCATTAGACTGGTGTGAGAACCAAAACTTATATAGATAGATTTATTTGTTGTGAATTGGCATCAAAAACAAGATTTTCAGTATATATATCAAAATTATGAATTTGAAACGTTAATCCACTAATTGATTGATGATTGTGTTGTTTGTTTATTTGTTTGATAATTTTGAACCATGCCTAATTGCATCAAATATTAAATTATATTGAAAATTGGTCGCATTTATTTGCATATACATATACTTATATTGAACAGGTCATAGCAAGGAGGCTAGAGCCGAAGAATAAAATTTGTTTGCCCGACAAATAGGTACATGTTTACTATAATTTACTGTTTTGTTTGGGTGATGATGATTTTATGAGCCTATTGGCTAGCCGCTTGGCTTTTTCTTTTTCTTTTTGAGATCAGAAGGCCTATATGGCAATTTCGGGATTTTCCCGTGGCTCCCGGTGCAGGGGAGGTTATGGCGAAATTTTTCGAAAATTTAGGGTGTTAGCCAAATTTTTGAAAATTTGAAAATTCTCAGAAACTGTGAAGTTGGAGAATGGAAGCCAGATCAAACGTAGAGTTGATTAATCAAACCACTTTCGACTTTGTTCCTTTTCGGGGATGAAAAGTTTTAAGTGGGGGAGATTATAATAACCCGGAAATTCTGAGCTAATTAAAATTTTTATTTTGGCAATTTTAGCTAATTTTGAACATTTAAAATAGATTATTTTAAATAAAATCGGCGAGAAATTTATTTTGAATATAATTCGAACGTATATATTATATACGTCGTCGTTAGAATATAAATAATTATATATAATTATAAATAGAATGGAAAATGGCGCGGTAGTTCGATAATTCGATTTCAAACTTCAAATGAATGTGATTTGGGTTTGTCGTGAACTGTGTTTTAAATGACATTAGTTCTTTAACCCAATAAAAGGAGTTTTAACGAATCTGCAATTAGATTGTATATGAAAAGTGAAAATTATATATATATTGAAAGTGAAAATATCGTATATATTGAAAGTGAAAATATCGTATATATTGAAAGCGAAATAACATATATATGAAAAGTGAAATAACATATATATGAAAAGTGAAATAACATATATATGAAAAGTGAAATAACATGTATATGAAAAGTGAAAATTATATATATATTGAAAGTGAAAATATCGTATATATTGAAAGTGAAAATATCGTATATATTGAAAGTGAAAATATCGTATATATTGAAAGTGAAAATATCGAATATATTGAAAGTGAAAATATCGCATATACTGAAAGTGAAAATATCGAATATACTGAAAGTGATAATGTCGTATATATTGAAAGTGAAAATATTGTATATATAAAATGAAAACGATATATATATACGAAACGTGAAAATGATTTGATTGTTAAAAATATAATTTTTAACATATATATATATACACTGTATAAAATTGTCATGTATATGAAATATTCGATTTTGATATAAAATAGAAAATGAATTCGAATTGAACTGAATAGAAAATGAATTCGAATTGAACTGAATAGAAAATGAATTCGAATTGAACTGAATAGAAAGTGAATTCGAATTGAACTGAATAGAAAATGAATTCGAATTGAACTGAATAGAAAATGAATTCGAATTGAACTGAATAGAAAATGAATTCAAATTGAACTGAATAGAAAATGAATTCGAATTGAACTGAGCAGAAAATGAATTCGAATTGAACTGAACAGAAAATGAATTCGAATTGAACTGAACAGAAAATGAATTCGAATTGAACTGAACAGAAAATGAATTCGAATTGATCTGAATAGAAAATGAATTCGAATTGAATTGAATAGAAAATGAATTCGAATTGAATTCGAATTGAATTGAATAGAAAATGAATTCGAATTGAACTGAACAGAAAATGAATTCGAATTGAATTGAATAGAAAACGAATTCGAATCGAATTGAATTGAAAAGAAAATGAATTCGAATCGAATTAAAATCGATTTGAATTGAAATCAAATAGAAATGAAAGTAAAAAGAATTTATAATAGAAAATTCAATTTTGATTTGAATTTGAAATAAAGGTTGAAATTGTTTTTGAAACGAATTCAAAACTATTTATAAAATTCGTTTTAAATAGAAATCGATGAAATATATATTATATATATATAATATAATGGCCTGAATAGAACGCGCCGCGCTGCGGTAGTTCGCGAATTTCGACCATTAACTTCGAACGGACATTACGGGAGATCCGACCGTCGGATTTTCCTGAAATCGGAACCATTGTGTTCGTATCGAAAAGATCTTTCTAACGAATATTAAAGATTTGAAATCTAACGGTTGGATTTGGAATTATGTCCAAATCAAATTTGGAAAAGGTCGCTGTAAGTGCAGTTCGATGACCGTTGATGGAAATCGACTGTATGGGCCTTGATAAAATTATTAAAAATATCGATAATTTTTGTTAAATCATAAGAAATGATTTGTGAAGAATTGGGATGAAAAACTCCATATTTGAAAAGATAAAAAAAAAATATTTTTATCGAAATGAACTGGTTATTAACTAGAAAAATAATCTAATGGTTATAAATAAATAAATTGGATTAGATTTGAATTGAAATTATCTTTGGATATTTTCGATATTGGATTCCGTGATTATATAGATATGGTGATGGGAATTTGGAAGATATCGATATCGTTATTCCCGATATTATATCTATTGGTTTCAGAATTTGATGTTGAATATAAGTCGATACTATCTTTATTCAAACCCTTCTATTTAATGTCAAATTGGATTGATTGATTGTTTGGATTGTGCTCGACCAGTTTATGAGCAGAATATGCTTTTACATTTAGCATTGGGTTGGGTTGAAAATATCTATGTGCTAACGCCTTGTGAAACACTTCACGCCTTTTGAAACACTTCACGATGTGATATCTATTGGTTTCTCTAGTCAACGGTGGTTTACCGGCCAGGTATCTTCCAAACTCGGTATCCTTATCCACTCCGTCAATTAAGGCCATCAAAATAGTTTGTTCATGGGGATCTCTAACCTCCGTGACTGCTAAATTGAAGCGATCTAGATAGGACCTCAAAGATTCGTTCGGGCGTTGCTTAATGAGGGATAATTCGATGACATTCTTAGATCTCTGAGTATGCAGTCGGAACTGATTCACGAACTGTTCACTTATTTCCCTGAAACTGGAGATCGATCGCGCTGGCAAATGAGTGAACCACATTAACGTCGTATCCTCCAGGAATATCAGGAATGCCTTACACTTCACGATGCCGGAAGCGGAAGCTGCATTCATGTACCATGAATATCTCATCAGGTGCTAGACTGGATCAACCCTTCCTGCATAACGGTTTATAGATGGCATGTTGAATTTCCTTGGGAATCGAATCTCTAAAATGTCATCGGTAAAGGGAGAATGACTGCGGCCTATACCCCAATCTTCAGTTCTTTGTCTGCGACTTTCTACCATCATTTGCCTAATCATGGCTTCGACATTTGCATGGGTCGAGGTGGATTCGGGATCAGCACTTCTTGCCCTACGAGCCTCTCCAGCATTTCTTTGACGTGCTGCTACAAGGTCTGGGCCTGAGCCGAACTCCCTTGCCCCCTATTGCCGCGGTCAGTCACGCGACGAGCAGGAGGAATGGGTTGATTCTGAGCAGGGTCAACGACGTCTCCATTCCTAGGTGGTAGGACGGGCTCATTTAAGTTACGATTATTAGTTCCCTGATTAAGCGCCTCTTCTTCTCAAGAAGGAAGTGTCCCAAATTGAAGCTACTCTATATTCTCAGCCCTTTCTAACGGAGGCTATCGTCGGTTTCTTCGAGGTTCTTTGGATGAGGATGTGTGTTCTGGGAAAAAGGGCGAGTTGGCGGTGGCGAAACCTGCCTTTGAATATCGTTAATTCGTCTGCTTAGGGCGGTAATATTCTGACGCAGCAACGAGCTCTCCTGCCTTTGAGCGGCCAATTCATCATTTTGTCTGTCCAATGCTTCAATTATGCGAGAGAGATATACTACCGTAGCTGGGGCAGAAGGGTTGAACTGGTCATCATCATCTTCTCTTATATGCAAGGAACTCGAGCCAGGTCGAGTAGAAGTACCAGCACGAGCGAAACGAGCCATAATCTCCTTCTCAGGTCGGGTAGTGGTCTGATTGTCATTTTGGATCGTGGTCCCCCTAGGATGATGGCTCGTGGTACCCTCTTGGTGTCGGTTCGTGGTGGTCCCCTGGGTTCGGATCGCGGGAGCACTGGCAGGAAGGAGGGTGGCATTATCTTGAGAACGGGTCGTTACGCCCTCAATCACACGGTTCGTGGTACCTCCAGCGGGTTGGATCGCCCCCTCCACATCACGATCCGAAGAATCAACCTCGACCCGCTCCTGAATGCTGTCATCACGAGCTTCGTTTGTAACTTCATCGGCCTGCAAAGCTCGTACATCCTTGGACTTCTTTCCAGCCATAATACTTTGGATTTGCTGAAATCTTCAAAAATCGAAACAGTGGGGTTTTGGACTGTTTTCTTCGGACTTGACTATCCAAACAATAGAACAACAATCCAATATACTGAGACTTCGTTCTCAGTGAAAGCACCAAAATGTTAGATCCAAAAGTGGCTATAATACCCAAATTATCTGAATTGGCAGAGATTTATATCTAGAAATGCAAGAAAACACACAAGATTTATAGTGGTTCGGCGTTAACGAGCCTACGTCCACTTTATATCTATGATTATACGTAAGATTCGAGTACAATCAATGATCTTTCTCTCAATCTCACTTATACAATGATGATTCACTCAATAATTTCGGGCTAAGACTGATAAGAAATTGTAAAATAATAATGATGGAAACAGTACTTAGAACTGCCAAAAGATCCTGAAAATGTCAAGCATAGGGCTATTTATAGCTGATATCTGCAGGTGGATCGTGGTCACACGTGGCACAAATCCCGAGAATCTCGGACTGGTTCGTAGTCTGATGGAGAAATGGTCAATATGACGGTTGTAGACAGGTGTCCTTAGATCCTATATTTTCGGATCGTGGTAGACCAAGTCGTGGTCAATGTCCTTTGGTTCCTGAGATCGGGTCGTGGAGAACTGGCGTGGAGGGATCGGATCGTGATAGGGAGTCACGATCGCTGATGGGCGCCACGAGTCGGGGAGGACGATGTGACCACGATCGAGTGTTTTAATTGTTTTGACAAGCGAGGCTTCATATTTCCTTTGCGTGTGAACCTTGGTGGCTTGGTCCAAAAGCTAGCCAACACAACTTCTTTCTATGGCAGGTAAAATTGAAATAGTCAAAACTGTTATTACACCTATGGTGTTGTTTTGGATGCTCGCATATCAAATTCCAGAAGCTACGACAAGCAAAATCAATAGATTATGCACTAAGTTTATATGGTTCAAAAAAAACATAAAATTGCATGGGACTCTCTTTGTTCTCCTAAAGAGGAGGGAGGGGTTGGTTTGAGAAATTTCAAAGACATCAAAGTGGTTGCTGCGCTCAAATTACTGTGGGACTTTGTTAATGGTAATAGCATGTAGAAAAAATGGATGGTAAACAGATATTGTTCCGGTAAATATTTCTGGGTCATGAGGATAGATAACCACATTTCTTGCACATGGAAGACAATTTTAAGACACAGAAACTTGAGCCTCAAGTGTATTAACAGATGTGTGGTGAATGGTGAAAACACTCATCTTTGGTTTGACCCGTGGATTAATAACAATACTATGGTTAACATACTTGGATGGGATAGCTTGGATTTGTGTGGCGGTGATAATTTATGTGTTAACAACATAATTGAGAATGGGGTTTTCAATCCAAATATACTGCCTGCCACAAGAATTATCTCAAATCGAATCAAGGAAATAAATACTCACTCAAATATGGAGGATGACTACTGGAGCTGGAATGGTAGTCCTAACAGTTTTTCTTTTCACTCAGCGTGGGACTTGTCTAGAGAGCATAAACCTGAGCTAAACTGGTGCAGAGTTATTTGGCACAAAATGAACAGTCCCAAAATGTCGGTTTGTGCATATAAAGCGTTTCTTAATCGTCTCAGCACAAAGGATATAATGGTTCATTAGGGATATGAGATAGACCCAACTTGCGTGCTATGTAATGAGGAACAAGAAAATAAAAATCACCTTTTTCCATTGTTCTTACTCTGCGTATTTATAGACCAGATGTAGACTGAGATGTGGTCTGCCTCCAACCGATGATAGGCCGATGGTATTGGAGAACAAGATGGAAGATATGAAAATTGCTTTCACCTCCGTTGATTTCAGACAGAAAGCAGCGTTTTGCTGTTTGGTTGTCATGATTTATCACATATGGATGCAGCGAAACAACCGTGTTCACAATAACAATCAAACAAATAAATTTCGGAGATGGGATCTACTTGAATTAGATGTTAAATACTTACTGACAGGATCCAAGAAGAAGAGACGAGCAAATGTTGAGAGGAAATGGGGTATTGAATGTCTGTATGCAGGTAAATTTCTATTTCTTTGTTTTGGTTTTTCTCAATTTGGGAAAGTAGAGCTCCGCTTTAATTGAAGTGAAGATGACGAAGTGTTTGACCTTTTGCTTTCTCCATTACTTCCGATGACACGTGGACATTTTTGGTGAAATCCCTTTTGGGCTTCTCTTCTGTTTTTTCCGCGGTGGGCTCTTACCATTTTGGACTTCGCTTGTTTTAATGATTTGATAATGGATTGCATAATTGGGTATAGGAAACACGATATAGTTTGATGATTTGCTTGCCTTTGTACAAAACATTGTACATTTTTATTGATGAGCTGTCAATAAAGCACCGCACTCATTTTCCCTGGCTAGTTCTCACGCTGATTTCTAGCTCAGGTTTTTAATGAGGCGATTTACCCATTTTCAATATATATATATATATATATGTGTGTGTGTGTGTGTGTGTGTGTGTGTGTGTGTGTATGTGTGTGTGTGTGTGAGAGAGAGTCTATTTAGACACAAACAATTCGAACCATTAGATCTCTCTCTGAATTCTACTCACCACAAAAAGACAAATGAATCCAATGGTTCATAGTTTGTGTCCCTAATCTTATGTTTAATTTTGTGTCCCAAAAACCGCTCCATATATATATATATATATATATATATATATATATATATATATATTTGAGCATTCCAAATAGTGCAGTACCCATGATTTTCACCAATCATTCTCGTTTTTCTCTTTTTCCACCAACTCTCTCTATCTTCACTAACTTATTTAATTATAAACGAGCGATTATTATTTGAATGCAAAAGGGATATCATATAACTCGACCCTTCAAAATATATACACACACACACACACACACACATACTGACACAAACACAACCAATACACAATTTTCAACCTTCCACTAGCCACTTATTGCACGCTGACGACCTGATAATTTGTTTCAAGTCAAATGTTAAAGCTGCTCTTAAAATTAAAGAATTATTCCTTAATTTGGCTAATTTTGTGGGGCTTAAATTGAATGAACTAAAGTCTAAGTGCTACTTCAACAAGTTTTGTATGAGTAACAACATTGTGCTTGACATTTTGGGAGTGACAGAGGATGAATTACCTGTGAAGTACCTTGGTGTTCCCTTATCATCTAACAAAATAACGGATAGAGAATGTGCTAAACTTATCACTAAGATTATAGATAAGTTGCAAGGGTGGAACTCTAGATTACTATCTTTTGTGGGTAAAATTGAACTTGTCCACACTGTTATTCAGGCCAAAGTCAATTTCTGGTTACAAACATTTCAGATTCCTGATGCATCGATAAGTAAGATTGAAAGTGTATGTGCTTACTTCATTCGGAAAGGAAAATTGCACAAAATAAAATATAACGATTTATGCAGATCTAAGAAGGAAGGAGGTGTTGGTTAGAGGAAAATCAGAGATATGAGAGAAGCTTTTACTCTCAAATAAGCATGGAAAATCATCAATAATCAAGGTTTGTGGGTTAGATGGATGTGTAAGAGATATATCAAAGACAATTTCTGGTATATGACTATAGACAATAATGCCTCTGCAACATGGAAAGTCATTCTCAAAATCAAAAATAAACTAGCACAAAATTGTGAATGTGAAATTGCTAAAGACAAAGAAACAGACTTATGTAGAGATCCTTGGATAAAAGGTGAATCAATAATTGATAGATTGGGTTGGGATACCTTCTCAGCCTATGGTTGTCCAAATTATAAAGTTAACCACATCATTAGTGAAGGTGCATAACAATGTGACAGACTTCCTTCTGCTGAATTATTTAAACGGGACATAGAATTTATGCCTATCTTTATTGACGGAGAATTTGATAAGTGGAAATGGTCATCTAGTAATGAATTTTCCATTAAAGATGCCTGGAATGCTTGTAGAAGAGCAGATAACAAAGTTGAATGGAAGGCAATTGTTTGGGATAGATTGATTCCCCCCAAAATTTCACACACCATTTACAAAGCAATATTATTTCGATTACCAACAAGGGCCAGATTACAAAAATCGTGAATTATACCTAATAACATATGTATTCTGTGTGATAAAAACAAAGAAAATCATCAGCACCTTTTCTTCCAGTGTGAATTCTCAATCGAGATAATTAACAACATACAACACAAATTCAGCATCAAGAATCGAACTAATAACTTGCTAGAAATTGTAAATTACCTGATTCGGTATTGGGTGAGTGAAGATGCACAAATAAAAGAATATGGCATTGGCATTATATTTGCATGTTTGTGGTTATGGAAAGAGAGAAACATAAGGGTTTTTCAAAATAAAAGAAGATCAGTAAGTGAGATTAGCAAGCTAAATGAAGCAGAACTAAAATTAATCCTCAAAGTCGACGAAGAAGACTCACGTCTGGAGGGGTAGCACCACCATCTAGTAGCGGAGCTGGGGATCCTAAGGCGCAACGGGTATCACTGACTGCAACTGAAAACCTAAGTCCTCCATGAACTCGAAGTTGATGCAATCGTCGTTGAACTCCATTGTTTGAGTTTCTTCGGTTTAATTTTGGGAAAGAACGACTTGTACTGAGAAAGAATGAGTTGTATTGGGATTATAAGTGGGTTACTTGATTTGCGTGCGTTTGTTTTGATGTGCTGTCGGTTGGTTGTGAACATCATCAATTCTTTTTGGCTGAAATTCCCATAATAAAGATTTTACCCACTTTCAATAAATATATACATATATACATATATATATATATATATATATATATATATATATATATAGGTATTTTTCAAAAAAAATAAAAAATATTGGTGTGTGCACGCGCGCGCGTAGCATGAATTTGGAATTATGCCGAATGTTTTAAACTCATCAATATAATATTGCTAAATAAGAGTTAAAATAAACAAAATTCAATGGTTTAAACAACTTGCAATTTTTTTATAAAAATAATAATAATCTAGTTCTTTAAAACGACTAACCGAGTTATATGTTTTGTGTTATAATATGCAGGGCCGGCTCCAGAGGCAATCAGAGCAGACTGTCTCCCGGGGGTTTGAGCGGGCAACTGGTGGTGATGGTTGATCAGTAGAACTAAAAAGATATAAATATATTGAGAGGATGTAAGTTTTCTTAACAAAAAAAAATACATAGCTAAGTTGGTTGTTAACTTCTTCATTTGTTGACTTGAGGTCTAGTGTTCAAGTTTGCATTGCATCAAATTCTTTACCCATCCATTTAATTTTTGTCCCTGCCTAATTACCCTTGGGAGGGACGGATCTACATCAAAGACCATTTGGGCTACAGCCCAGGTCTCTTCTTTTCAAAACAAATAGCACCATGTATTAAATTATTTAACCCACGGCCATTTGTTATTCTGTTTGTCATATTTTTCTATTGTGTACCTTTCATACATTTTCCCTTTGATTACAAATATAATTCGAACTGGAAGACTGAAATATTGAGCAAGCTTTGAAGCAAATTACCATTTTCAAGGAAATGTTTGTTTACTTGATTGTTTTTCAAGCACTTAGAATTTCTTCAGCGTTCACCATCGATCATAACAATAAACTTATTAGTGTTGGTTGTTAAATGATTGCTGTGTTCGTATTATAAACTAATTTTTATAGTCTGGGTCATGTTTAAATCCTGACTCCGTCCCTGATTCTTGGAGAGGAAAAGCAGCATGCAAAATATAATTTTAAATATTTTCTAAAGGATGAGGAAAAAAAAACACTGAAATCAAAAAATTTCAAACTGTAACCTGAGTAGGCCCATCACGTTCCATCATCACCGTCTAACGCACTCCAATAACATCCCCATTACACAGATCCTATCTTCCCACAAGGATACCCAACTCCTCCAGATAACAAAAAACAAGCGAACTTAAAGCCATTTAAATCGCAAGCTATGCTAACAAGAACTGGAACCACATTACAACAGAAAACCCTAGCAATCAAATGCTCAAAGCAAGACCAATTCCAGCTCCTTCGTTCCGGCACCGTCCGCGCAATTCCAGCGAAAGAGGCGAAGGAAGCAATAAGCAAAGAAGGCTTTCGGGTTTTGGATATCCGACCCAAGTGGGAAAGAGAGAAGGCCTGTGTTAAAGGCTCCCTTCATGTGCCTCTCTTTGTGGAAGACACCGACATGGGACCGGTGACTTTGCTGAAAAAATGGGTCCATTTTGGGTACATTGGCGCCTGGACAGGGCAGAGTTTCACTACCATTAACCGGAGGTTCATGGAAGATGTGGCCGAGGTGGTCGGTAAAGATGACAAGTTGCTTGTTGCTTGCGGTGAAGGGCTTAGGTATGCTTCGATGTGCATCTTTCATATTATTATGCTTGGAAAAGATTTCAACTATCGAAGTGAGTTCAAATTTTAACTAGCTGCTTAACTGAACATGGTTGAACATTTATAAAATTTTGTTATATTTGTAGTGTAGCTCAAAATATGATATGAGTGCTCTTAACATTAGCCCAAATGCTTCTTATATGTAATTAGTATGAGTTTACATGATGATAAGTATATGACAAAGAAATGGCTAGATAACTATCATGCTATATTTGGTTTAAAGAATTGAAGCAATGCTAGGTCATTGATGGCCTTGAAGGCCCTGCACAAGGGAGGATACAAGAAACTGGGATGGTTAGTTGGAGGCTTCAACAAATGCAAAAACTCTGATTTCGAATGTGTTGAAGGAACTACAAAATTGCAGTATGCCACCATTGGCGGAGCTTCCTATTTGCTTCTTCAAATTCTTTTGTCCTTGGGGGTGGTTACCAATGAATAGCGATGTAGTTTTTGTCAGCACAGAGCTTTGTATGTGTGCATTTTTTTTTCTTGAGAGTATGGGAAAAATAATTTCTTTATTTGTGCATTTCCTATTTTTATTAAATATTTGACTGTTAATAGCTTTTTTTTTTATTTTTTTTTATTTTTATTTTTTATGATCGGAAATCTGCATTTATTAATTAATGTCAGTTTAAGCACAAGAAACTTTTCAAGATACTTCATATTCGTGTTAAAATGTTCGACTGTAAAATGTTTTTCTCACCATTTGTATTGCTATGAAAATCGTTGTTTCAAAATCTAAACAATAAACTATACAACTTCAATCTTTATTGTTGATAGTGTTATTTCAAACAACAGAGAACAGAAGTAACAGCTACACGTGTTACCACAAAACTTAGAAATAGTAACAGTTTCTATTGTTAATACTCAACTTGCTCACAAGTTGATTCAATAAAACTGAAACAGTAGTTGATCGCAAGCAATTATAACAGTAGATGTACAGCGAAATGTAGAAGAAAGTAAATCGTCGGAGGCTCGGCGTACCGATTTCCTTAAGACTTTATTTGAAGTCTCCCAGGATACAACAAACGAAAACTGTTCGAGATTGTGATGAGTTCGACAGGCTGAGGAGCGACAGTTCAGCAGCAAATGTTGAAAGAAGAAATCAGAGAAAGAGGAAGAAGAGTTGTTCAATTCGTGAAGAATGTTATACTCTTCGAACGGTTATAATTTCAAAAGTTACGTCTGTTAAATGTTCGAATTCAAAACAGTCGCTTATTTTTATTATAACAGGTCGCACCCGCGTGCCTCTTCATTTTGTTTAACGGGCTGAAAAATCCTCGTTTGATTTCTGTTGGGCCGCGCCCATAGTCATTGCCGCATCCAAAAGAAAAACCCTCAAAATTGGATAACTTTTTCGTAGCAAAAACAAGGTATCATGGTAGACCCAAGCCCAAACCCGACCCACGACAAGCGGCGCGCGCGCGTGCGTTTGGTTCATATCATCTAGATCCTCCCCCTCACACAAAATTACCTAACTCTAAAGGCCAATACAAAAAATGAGGAATTGATATATAAACATAATTCTAATCATATTTTTGGCAATGTGGGACTAAAGTAAATTTCATTCATTCTTTGATATCTAAATAGCTCGCTAAAAACCACTGGAAGATTCATTGAGGCTGCCATCACTAAACTTTCTATCGTTGTGCACCGCTACTGTAAGCACAATTAGTTGTGTTTGTGCACTGCAACAATGCACAACTTGGTTGTTAAATTGAACGACCATCTACAATTTGCTTACATATAATTATTTTATTTTAATACTTCTGCATATATATTGTTGTTAAATGCACAAAATTTTAAAGGAAAAAACAGCTGTTCGGACTGTTTAATTAGTTGAACCATCAAAATTTAAAATTTTGAGTCATAAAAATAAAATCACTCAATTCTTTTTTTTTTTTTTTTTTTTTTTTTTCCAGAATGAACTTTTATCCATTATCCAGATATGCACAGAAAACATTATCAGCTTGCACAGGGAATTGTGACCTTACATTCTCTATTAGAACATGCTGGAGAAGTCTTTCTCAGTCCACGCCAAAACCATACTATTGCGGATTATGTATCCTATTAGATCCTTTTGGTTTCCTCTTATGAAATATGAATTCAAGAGGTATTTGGGTAATCTTATTAACCTTAATATATGCTCATGTATACGTCCCTAACACATAATTGTTATAATGCACATTGAAATTTTCGCTTTTATATTAAAAAACGTGAGAAGTAAAAAAGAAAAAAGAAAAAAAGGATTGTAGTAAATTGCTTCTAAAAATGAAGTGAAACAAATAAATTCAATGGATATCTCCCTAATTTCTACTAGATTTATTCAAGTTATGGATATACTCACTTGAGTCCTGAAAATCTTATTCCCTTCTACCATCCACACATTCCCACCACCTAAACTCAACCTTACCGTCCATTTATATCACTGCTTCACGTTCCAAAAATTGTGCTATGGGCAATGAATATTGGATCAGTAGGATCACATGGTAGTAGAGTTAAACGGATACCTTAAAAAAAAAAAAAATCTCTTTATTCATTTTATACAAGGTTTATGTGTAATTATGAATAAATATTTAATTATATTAAATCATGTTTAGTATAATTTTTATTTTTATTTAATTCAAGTATTGTCTTTTAGGTAAATTGAATAATTAAATGCGAGTACCAATACACACAACGTTTATATGGTGCGATGTGTAGAGATAATATATTTAGTATAAATATCTGCCCCTGCTTCTCCTAAAGTCGCGACAAGGAGCCAAAGTAAGATTAAATGGATCTTTTTGCTTGGAATGTTAGGGGTTTGAACACTTCAAACAAACAACTTGTTGTGATCAAATTTCTTAACAAATTCAGGCCTTCCCTTGTAGGTCTATTGGAGAATAAAATGAATGACAATTCTTTGAAAAATTTTCAACTAAAGTTGCATAAGAATTGGATCACTATTAATAATAGCGACTTTAACCGTAAAGGAAGAATGTTGATGGCGTTGGACTCTAGTATATGGCCAGACGTGGTGCTTGCTAGTAAATCATACCAACATATACCCATTAATGCTAACAATACTGGGGGCTTAAAGTGTCGTGTGACTTTTATTTACTCCAGCAATTTTCTGCTTGACAGGGAGAAATTATGGACTGATATAGTCAACGAAGCAAAACAGGTTGATACACCTTGGTGTGTTTTAGGTGATTTTAATAATATTCTTTCAGCAAATGATAAAAAAGGGGTACTTCTGTGCCTTTTAGACAGGTGTCTGGTCCTCTGAACTGTATCGCAGAGGCAGGTCTTTTAGATATTCCTATTAAAGGCTTCAAGTACACATGGCGAAAAAGAGGAATAACAACCAAAATTGACAGACTCTTACGTAACTATCAGTTTTTGGATATGTTCCCTTAATTGACGGCTTATGGAGAATCAAACCCTATTAGCGACCATATTCCTATATGTGTGAATTTCAATATGAAGGAGTTTGAAAAGAGGAATATACCCTTTAGAAACATTAATACTTGGCATGTGGTTGACGGCTATAGGGACTGTATTTTTTTGGGCTTTGAATCAATTAGAGATGATGCAAGAGCATGGGTCAAAATTATACACTTTCCAGTTGTTCCTGAAATGTTGTAAATTTAATTTAAATTGGTGGAATTATAACAACTGGGAATACAAAAATAATTTAAGGAGAGTGGAAGAGTAATACTATGATATTCTGAAGGAAATTGATGATAATGCAACAGACATTAATTTATTTGATAAATTGGAAAAAGTTTATATGAAATAGAGAGATCAATGTTACAATTGAGTATAAAAATGCTAGGGCAGAAGGCTAAAATCTCTTGGCTGAATGAAGGGGATTCGTGTACGAAGTTTTTCCATGCAAAAATGTCATTGAGGAAACATATCAATAATTGGGGAAATATTATACTTCCTGATGCAAAGATGCTAAATGACAGAGATAGTATTGAAAAGGAGGCACGGAATTATTTTTCAGACATTTTTTATACTCATAATCCTCAAACGATTAATTTTAATGATATCAATTGCAAGTCTATAATTAATGATCGTGGCAGGGAACATCTTTTATCTAGCATTACTATGGATGAAGTTTATAAAGCTACTTTTTCAATTCCTGATGAAAAGAGCCCAGGGCCAGATGGATTCACTGCGAAATTTTACAATATTCATTGGCAAGAGATAAAGGTGTATTTATATGATGTTATACAAGATGTTTTCAAAACTGCGAAGCTCGCTAAAGGTATCAATCATACTTTTATAACGCTTATACCTAAAAGTGAGAAACTGATGAGCATATCTGATTACAAGCCTGTTTCCTGTTGCAATTTTATATATAAAATCATTTCTAAGGTTGTTTGCAACAGGATTAAGCCATGCCTTATGCACTTAATTTCTGAAAACCAATCAGCGTTCATACCTGGCAGATATATTGCTAAAAATGTTTTACTAGCACATGAACAAATAACGTATTTCAAGAGAGAAGGATATGGCAGCATATGCATCAAAATTGATTTACAGAAACCATACGATATGGTTAATAGGGGATTTGTTTGTCATATGCTGAAAATGTTGGGTTTTCTAGAGAGCTGGTTAAGGTGATTAAAAATTACATCAATACACCTACCTATTCTATCTTGATGAGGGGCAGCCCAAAAGGGTTTATACATAGTAATAGAGGATTGAGACAAGGGGACCCCCTATCCCCTTATCATTTTTGTGTAGTGATGGAATTATTTTCTATTATGATGTACAAGGCAGACATTATGGGGCTGGTACAACCTATTTTTATAAACGAGCCTCATATTAATCATTTGATTTACGCTGATGATCCGATGATTTTTTCAAAAGCAAAGGTTAGAAGTGCCATTGAAATTGCAAGGATTTTAGAAATCATGAATATTCAGGCAAGTCTTAAGGTTAATTGTTTAAAATCAAAGGTTTTTCTTCCAGCAAGTCCGTGAATAACAAAGATACTTTATCTCGAGTACTTGATATGAAAGAAGGGAAGCTGCCTATAAAGTATCTTGGTGTACCTTTATCCAATAGCTACTTACATTTTTCTGATTGTGGTGAGCTCTTTGAAAAAATCAGGAAGAAAATGGACAGCTGGGATTGTCGGCTTATATCTATGGTGGACAGGATTGAATTGATTAAATCTGTAATCACTCCTACGGTAATGTATTGGTTACTAGTCTATCAAGTGCCGGCAGCGACTATCGATAAACTAAACAAGATATGTGCCAATTTCGTTTGGGGAGGAAAGAGTCACAAGATAGCATGGGATACTCTCTGCAGCCCGAAGAGTGAAAGAGTGAGGATAAGGAAATTCGAGGATATCAAGGTAGCTGCTGCAATAAAATTAATATGGCATTTTATGAGTAGAAATAATATGTGGAAGAGATGGATGGAGAGTAGATACTGTAAAGAGAAAAGATTTTGGGTTATGCAAATTGACAATAATGGTTCTTTTACGTGGAAAGCGATGTTAAGGAACAGAAGCATGGGGCTAAAATGTATTAATAAACGTGCTTCGAATGGGCACGACACTATGCTATGGTTTGACCCCTGACTAAACAATGAAATTCTAGTGAATTTATTATGATGGGACAGTTTAGATTTATATGGTGGCGAGAATCTGAAAGTGGATTGCCTTATACAGGATGGTGTGTTTCACACCAATCGTCTCACGGTTTCCAGAATGTTCACTGACAAAATTAGTGAAGTGACTATACAGCCTACTTTTGATTCGGTTATTGGAGCTAGAATAACAGTAAGAATGGTTTTTCTCTACATTCGGCTTGGGATATAACAAGGGACATGAAGCTAGAACTTGAATGGTGCAAAATTACATGGCACTATATTAACAGTTCAAAGATGTACATGTGCATGTGCAAAGCGTGCTACAACAGATTAGCGACCAATGATCATTTATCTAATTAGGGTTATAACATTAATCTTATATTGTAACACCCCGTGAATTTTATTACGCCATTGCGTTCGTCTCGGAATTCTGCTTGAGATAGAGTCCGAGTTTGCGTGAATCAAGACTCTGTATGAAGGAGTTATGACCTTCGGAAGTTTCAGAATAAAATTTAAATTCAAACAGCTCAGTTTAAAATTCTAAATTCGAAAAACAGGTTCAAACTGGGCTGGGCGGGAAAATTCCCGCCCAGAGACCAGGTCGACCATAGGGTCGACCATGGTGTCGACCTGGCCTCCCCAGGTCGACCATGGTGTCGACCTGGGTGTCGACATGCCAGTCGACCTACATGGTCGACCTGGCTGGCTAGGTCTGGCTCTAGCTCAAATTTCTGTGGCTCAGTGTGTCACTAGGGCTGACGTGTCTCCTCTTGATTGGCTCTTTGAACTTTGTATGGTCTAGATTCCTCCCGTCTTCATCTGACGACTCAAAACAACTTAAAAATCTATAAATAAACCCTAAGTCTCAACTGAAAATTCACACAAAAAAATAAGAAAGGAGCCGTCATGCTACCAGGGAGGAATTGAGCATAGCCATCAAGAGAGTAAAGCCTAGAGACGAATCAAATTAAGAAGAAGATTGAAGTTTAATCAAATTAATCAACGCAACGATAGTCTGCCCAAAGGAGCGCATCTCAATTTCAGAATTCAGAATCCAGAATTCAAGATTCTGCATTCGTTGTAAGTATAGTGATCTTTCAGAATATGAATAAAAACTATGATGTTATTCGATGTAAATGAAAATAGAATTGTGTTATTGTATGAATATGATATAAATTATATGTACTATAATGATTCCGTCATGACTTGTGTATTGACATTTGTGGCCTAAATTGATTGATGCAAGCCTATTGGACATTTGTATATGAAAGTAATAACAATAGCAAGTTGTGGCAAAAACTAGAAATTTATCCCCTTATGTTTATGTCGATGGCATGGACTATATACATTCCCTTAGTCTAAGCTAGAATTTATGTAAACATGTTATAGATTTGAAACCTTTTATGCCTACGTGACCCAAAACCTATGATATCATTCTTATGTTAATTTGGAAGTATAATTGGATCTATGTTAAGTATCGTTTGGATTTCATAAACTATGCAAGTTCAAGTTGAAATAGGCTATATGATTAGATGTTAAAATTTGACATTTTGGTGAATATACAACATGCTAGTTTTGTGGTTGACATTATGCCAAGTCAAACATGTTTAAACACAAGTTTGTATTAGCCTAAACTATGCCGTTTCATATGTCATCTACTTAGTTATACTTTGATTTGAATGCAAGTTCACATGTCCCATAATTTATGTTAGTTGAATCGCTAAATTGCAAGTTCATGCGTCACACACCTTTATGTGAAATATTACATGTTCTTGGTTTCCCATTTTTCTCACGTTTATAAAGTTGGGCTGAATTGTGTCAAGGCCAACACATGTTATAATGTTGCGAACGTACAAATGATGGTAATAACGTTGGGTGTAAAACATTGAAAATATATGTTGGCATGGTTGGCACATGCCAACGACAATGACATTTAAAGCAGTATGAATTGTTATACCCAAGAATAAAAGTGTAATAACCCGGAAATTCTGAACCAGTTTAAAATTTTTATTTTGGCAATTTCAATGAATTTTGAACATTTAAAATAGAATATTTTAAATAATATCGACGAAAATTTTATTTTTGAATATAATTCGAACGTATATATTATATACGTCGTCGTTAGAATATAAATAATTATATATAATTATAAATAGAATTGAAAATGGCGCGGTAGTTCGATAATTCGATTTCAAACTTCAATTGAATGTACCGGGTGCAAAACAATCCGGATTTTAGTGAAACCAAAAATAATAGAATCTATTCGTGAATATCTTCCCAACGAATCCGAAAAATCCAAATTTCATAGCGGGAATCAAAGGATATGTCCAGTTGAAAATTCTGAATAGTCGCTATGGAATTCAAGCCCTTAAAAATGGAGATTTTGCAAACGACCTCGGATTTCGACGAAACCACTTTTGTTGGATCCGCAGTGTCAAATTATTGCTAGATTTCAAATTTCATAATTTTTCGAATCAATATGTGAGCGTAGCAAAGGAAAACGCGTTTGACCAGTTTTAGTTGATTTTAATCGACTGGAAATTGGCCATTTTTCAAACAGTCTCAGAATTTGACGAAACTAATTTTGTTAGGACCATATCGTCAATACGAAGTTAGAAAATATTTTTCTGCAATTATTAGAGTTAGTATGTAACCCCGGTAAATTGAAATGCGCGTTCAAAATCAATATATAGAGTTATATGTTGATTTTGACGAAAACTGATCGAAACGATCGAATCAGCTTATGATACATATCTCATTGTGTTCGGAATGGGGGTAATACGCTAGGGACGACAGTCGGTAGGCGTGATTTCGAGTTCGTATTATAAAGCTACCTTTTTGAAAAAAAATAAAATAAAATATTTATATATATAAATATATAGCCTCAATCCCCTTTCTCTCTCTCCCCTTATTTCAAAACCATCGTTCACGAACCCAAGACCCCCCGTCGCCCTCGGTTTCGCCGCCGCCCCACCCTCTAGGCGCCGCCGCACCTCAGCCCCGGCCTCCCCATCTCCGACCGCACCTCCCCCTCCCCTCCGACGGCCCGTCCCCCTCTTCAAAAATCGAACCCCAATGCTCCAACGCCCCAAATCGACCCGCCACAGCCCGTTTCCGTCCACCCACACTTGGCCGCACCTCCCAACCTCCAACCTCCAACCTCCAACCCCGACCCCAGGCGCCGCCCTTCCGACCACCAACCCCGACCAGTGGGCCGCCCCAGTTAAAAATCCGATTTTTATTATTTTTCGAGTGTACATTTCAGTCCCCAAGATGTTTTAGCTCTTCTCCGAGCCTCCTCCGCCACTCTAACACCCCAAGTGAGTTTTATTTCAATTTTTATTCACTTATGTGATTAAAAATTTGATTTTTACATTGGATTTTAAAATAAAAATGTGATCTTTATCTATATAGAGTTGAAATAAAAACGTGATTTTTATATTAGGAGAAGGATAAAAATATAATTTTTATAATATAGGAAGGTTAAAAATATAATTTTTATATTTTATAGATTGTAAAAAATATCATCTTTTTATATGTAGCAAAATAAAAATGTGATTTTTATAGTGATGAAACCTTAATAGAAAAGATTAGATTTTTAAAATAGAAAAGATTAGATTTTTAAAATAGAAAAGATTAGATTTTTAAAATAGAAAAGATTAGATTTTTAAAATAGAGAAGATTAGATTTTTAAAATAGAAAAGATTAGATTTTTGTAATTGAGAAGGCGAAATCTTTATGGTTGAAAATGCGATATTTTTCATATTGAAAAGGCGATATTTTTATACGATGAAGAATAAAATTTCTATGTCTACATTAGAGTAGTAGCGATAAAAATTTCTATTTTTAAGAATTGAGGTTAACGAGATAAAAATTCGATTTTTATATATTGAACAGCGAAGTAAAAATTCGATTTTTATATATTGAACAGCGAAGTAAAAATTCGATTTTTATATATTGAATAGCATAGTAAAAATTCGATTTTTATATATTGAATAGCATAGTAAAAATTCGACTTTTATATATTGAATAACATAGTAAAAATTCGATTTTTATATATTGAAAAGCGAAGTAAAAATTCGATTTTTACATATGTAGTGAATACGGGCAACGAAGATGACAAAAAGGCGGGAACGATGAAGATTTCTATAAATGAAGTGTCGTGAAGTTGGGATAACTTTCGGTGAGAACTTCTCACTCTTCAATTTCTTTTTCTAGTTATATATATACTAGGATGCAGACGGTGTTAGTAGCACCCGACACCCGTCATCCACAGACCATGGATGGCTTGTTTGTTTAATTGTTTGGTTGTGAAGTTGGTTAGATTATTTGGTTTGAATTGAATTGTTTGGTGAAATGAAATGGATTTGATTGATGTGTGAATGGCGTGGGCCTTCACTAGACCGGGGATAAGGCTAGGCCTCGTCCCGTTTCTAGTATCGTGCCGTTATGCCGCCGAAATTTTCTAAAATATGTTAGAGAAATAAAAATATCATTTTATTGAATAAATGAATCGAATAGAATATTCATAGTTTGAATAAAATATTTTGGTCGTTAAAAATATAATTTTAACTTGAAAGTGAATAAATAAATATTTATAAACAAATCGGCCGATTTGTTTATATACACTGATTTGACTGATATTGATTGGGTCGATAAATTTTACACATCGCCCAACTGCACAAATAAAATCTGTGTTTGATTGTTTGAAACCCCACACGGGTATTGGGATAATATATGACATACACTAATCCCAATAATTAGTTGTATGTCGATCGATTGATTGACAGGCTGTTATAAGCGTTAAATATCTATATTTGATGCTTATACAGTGTAGGGCACTTTGGATGATGGTTGATTATTTATCGTTGCTATTATATACATGTGTTGTATGGAATCCGTATAATTAACTTTATATGGTAACTGATTGGGCCTCATTCCAATCGGGAAAATAAAGAATATTATAAAATAAAGGTTCATGTGTTGACAGTACTCATCCGTTGAGATTAGTCATGTGTTGAACGAAATATATTAACAATAAAATTTACATCTTTATCATATATAAAATTAGAAACTAACTGGAAAATAGATAAGATGAGTGGTCTCCTGGATCTTAATCTGATGTTGGTTTCGGCCTTCGGGGTTAATATTCAGGGAATCGTTCTCTTACTAATTTACGGTTGCAGTCTGATTTAATATCAAACGATAGATACCTTAATTTTCATAAAATATATTAAATAACAAAAATAGTCACAGTGGACAGTACTCATTCGTTGAGATTAGTCGTGTGTTGACAAAAATATAGATTCACATATTGAATAGAATAAATATTCATTTGTTGAATAGAATAACGGAATTATTGAAATATATAAAGCCGTGTTGATTAGAGATGCGCTATTTTTGATGCGAACGATATTTATATCGATTATATTCGTTTTTACAATTTGAATTGAATAGGAAACGAATTTGATTTGAATTGAATAGGAAACGAATTTGATTTGAATTGGATAGGAAAACGAATTTGATTTGAATTGAATAGGAAACGAATTTGATTTGAATTGGATAGGAAAACGAATTTGAATTGAATTGAAAAGAAAATGAATTCGAATCAAATAGAAAACGAATTGAATTTGATTTGAATATATAACGAATTTGATTTGAATTGAATTGAATTTGATTTGAATATATAACGAATTTGAATTGAATTTGATTTGAATATATAACGAATTTGATTTGAATTGAATAGAAAACGAATTGAATTTGATTTGAATATATAACGAATTTGATTTGAATTGAATTGAATTTGATTTGAATATATAACGAATTTGATTTGAATTGAATAGAAAACGAATTTGATTTCAATTGAATAGAAAACGAATTGAATTCGAATTGAATAGAAAACCAATTTGAATTCGAATCGAATAGAAAACGAATTTGATTTCAATTGAATATATAATGAATTTAATTTGATTTAAATTAAAAACGAAATGAATTCGAATTAAATAGAAAACGAATTCGAATTGAATTGAATTGAAAAGAAAATGAATTCGAATCGAATTAAAAATCGATTTGAATTGAAATCAAATAGAAATGAAAATAAAAAGGATGTATAATAGAGAATTCAATTTTGATTTGAATTTAAGATAAAGGTTGAAATTGTTTTTGAAACGAATTTAAAACGATTTATAAAATTCGTTTTAAATAGGAATCGACGAAATATATATTATATATATAATATAATGGCCTGAATAGAACGCGCCGCGCCGCGGCAGTTCGTGAATTTCGACCATTTACTTCAAACAGACATTACGGGAGATCCGACCGTCGGATTCTCCTAAAACCGGAACCGTTGGGTTCGTATCGAAAAGAGCATTCTAACGAATATTAGAAATTTGAAATCTAACGGTTGGATTGGGAGATACGTCTAAATCAAATTTGGAAAATGTAACGAACCGGGATTTTCGACTCCGAAAATCAACATCAAACTACCATGTTGACCATTCAGACATCGAACATTCCAGATCATTAATAGAAAGAAGTTAGAGGGTGAGAATAGATAAGGTAGAAATATTGAATAGAAGAAGAAGAAGAAACACCACACAGAGTCTCACATCGCAGCGGAACAAAATATAATACAGAAATAATCTTTATTGAAAGCTTTAAAATACTTACAGTATCAGAGTACATCATACCATCTGGACAGTGATAACCTGTCCTCATACAACACACAGCGGAATACTAGTAATATCATACGTCTGGACTCTTCCAGCTCGTCTCTTCACAGTAGTCGATAACCTGAACCTGTACAACCCGGCCTAACCCGAGCATTTACAAAACACCGGGTCAGTCTGGTGAACCAGAGTGAGATAAACTCGCACAGTAATAAGGGTGAGCATCCAACTTGATTTTAGAGTTCAAAAATCTTTTTGAAAGAAAAGGATAATCGTAAGACCAAATCCACACATAAACACGGACGGTTTTTACCTTACGATAACCCAAAACAGTTTTAAAACCAATATCTTGTTCTGATATTATAATAATGTCTAAATACAAGTAAATATCAATTTAATGGAACGCTTGCATCTCACGCTCCACATATATAGTATACAATCAAAACTGCAGGCGCTTATTGGATATTGGATTCCGAACCTGACAAGGTATGGGACCACCTGCCGATCGTGTATCTCTAGAGACGAATACACTGGGTTCAACAAGAACTTCTTGCAACCCGGCCCTCACATGACCGACCACCCATTTCGCTTGAGTGTATCGAATGTATATCACCGACGGTTGGGATCAGCAACCGTCTCCCGACAAGGGACAGCATCGAAACATAGATTTAAGAAGCAAATAGGATTTCCTCTAGATAGGTGATCATACATCCTAATGGGAGCGACCCACATAGCCATGCTGCCTGCCCGATTTTTTTTTGTCATTTCCTGGTTGATGAGGCTTGAGGCCAGAATTTACTCTTGACATCTGGTCGTCATTCACTTTGAACGCCACATCGTCAGATCCGTCAGATATCACTAATTGACGTCCACAAAAATACTCTAGCTGAAAGCTAGAGAACGGCAATTCTCCGCCAACAACTGTCGTACGTTTGAAGAAATCAACGTACGTGATCCTTTGGAAATACTCTGTCAGACATCCGTCCATATACGTCATCCAGGAACAGGATGAACCGAAAGCACTCTCCTACTGCATCCAATATAGGAATCACCCCATGGATCAGTAGCGAGAAGTCCTTGCAACCCCGTAGATTCCAACTACGACAGAATCACAGTTTATCTCTGCTTGCCAGGCAGAGAATATTAGTGGTTCTTCCGTTTATGAAGATCCACGGTCTTCACAGCACCATCTCGATCATCTTCTGAAATCTTCACGTATTTGTTGGACAGAATGGTTTTCGAATATAAATTCGATCCCGGTCTTTCCATACCAACAATCGTATTGGCCAGATTTGATAGTCGGTGTTTTAACTATCAAAATATTCAGTGTTTCAAACATGACACTCCAACGAGTTCACTGGTTCAGTATTCAACATCACTTGGCCTTTAATAAACTGATTTACTTTTGTTAAATAAAACTTCTAACTCTTTTAATATTCAAAGATACGATATTTGAATAATTCTATTTCGATTTATCTCTAATCGATTTACTCCAATTGATTAACTAATACTCGTCTTAAAACCATTCGCTTGACTCTAGATCACAGTGATCACAATGGTTACGCCTGATTCCCTCAGGAAACATCCGACCGCCGTAGGCTATCTGCAGCCCTGCGAATTACGCTAGCAGTCGTATGAAATGTCAACTCATCCTGAATAACTATGTGATTTTATTTCCTATCTCGTACTTATCAATCTGATTTACATCGGAACTTGCTTTATAAAATCAATTAAAAATAATTTAAAGTCTTACATAAATAAAATATTTATTTCTTTCTCTTGAATAATTTTTATTCGAAATAATATATTTCAAAATCTAACTTCAGTTATAAAATAATTTTTTTAACTTTATCTCTATCGACTCACCTGACGATGAATCACTGACTATAACCCGATTGATTTTAAAGGCCATACTCTGCCAAACACTTAACCAATATCGCCCATTGGTTTAAGCCAAACAGATGTTGAATATTCAATTAATAATCAACCATCAAATCAATCACACAACCAGATCAGTTCATATATGATCATATGAAAATAAATAATATATTCGAGGAATCCGGTTGGATCCCTCCAACCTGTTCTTCCCTGTATTCAAAACGGTTATCACAAACCAGGTCAAACAATTCCATTTAACTGATATATCATAGCAATTAGCAACCATTTTATATCAACTAACCAACAAAACATTTTCATCAGTTCCTCCAGTTCAAACGAAAACACGTTTATTTTATAAACGTGACCAACCAAGGTGAGTTACCTTTATTGGAACCAATCGTTAAAAATAACGGTTTGGTATTCACTGAAATTAAACACAGTTTAATTTCATCGGTTAAATCAACAGATAAGCGGATAACTAGCAAAGCAGTCAACCAAAATAAAAACATCCAATTTATATAAAATATAAAAAGGGTAACTGAGTGAGTTTAACTCACTTTGGATGGATTCGTCGACAAACAATTTGATTCAGTTGCTTTCAACACCGTCAACCCAGCTTCATAATATTACATCCGTCAACCGGCTCCGACGTCTTAGGCTATGCCGAATTCTGATAACAACTGTGACCGTTACAATACTTACATGAACATGGTATTTGATTTAAACTAATTAAATTATACGGTCACACTTAACTTGCCACATAATTAGCAGGGTTGGGTATTTGAACTATGATTTGGCAAGTATATTGATTGGCCCGCAATGGCATGCTATAAGGAAAAGTTGGGCATGCAAATGAAAACTGGCTGTATAAATATAAGTATATACCTTAATGTTAATTACCTATATTACGAATGGCATTAATCCCTTCTCAATACATATGTACGGTGATACAGTCATTATTAGCTAATAATTAATTTAAGTATGTATATTTAATTGGCACAAAATGATCTATATAATTAAGTAATCAGGTCTATTTAAATTACTACTGTTTACCATCTTTACTGAAACCGTGATCCCCTTCCATCCATGCACTTCGCTGTTTTCAGCGTCCTTCGTAAGTTCACCGTTCCATCTTCTTATGAATACTTAAATCCATACACTCCTATATTGTTCACCGCTGTTACTCATCCTAAGACCACCGAGCTACCACCCCATTTCCATGTTGCGTTGGCCTCCCTCCTGTCATCTACGCGTCAACCCATTTTAGGTCCTACTCGAGAACCGCGGCCGCCATCTTCTGCTGAATGGATCCAATCCCACGCCAAAACACCACCCTGGCTACCACCATATTCCCTTTCCACTTGAATACGCCCATCCCAAAACACCCCAAGTTAAAATCCAAATAGGCAAGACACTTGCTGCTAGAGAAAATGTAGGCAAGTTGTACTTGTATAGGAGTTTTAGTTCGGCTTCTAAAAAGTGAAATCATTTGTTTTGAAGGAGAAGCTTGGGTTTATACGAATGGGCAAGTCTATTTATAGGAGGAGATTGCAAGAGATAGAAACAACGTCACTTGTCTATATGGTACACATAGGTTTAGGCTACATCATCTTTAGCCTGTACATTTTGCGTCTGTGCATTCACTTGAAAAGAAACGGGTAGCTTACCTTTAAAAGAAATGGGTTGTATCACTTCAATTTGCACAGATAGGGTATGCGGCTCCTTTCAGCATAGGGGTTGAATTTAGGTTTGCTTGTGATGGGAAGAACTGATGAGAAGAACTGACGCAAGGAGTTGAAAATACAAGGCAATGGCAGTCACTTCAATTTATTTACTATAGAGTGTAGATGTTGTATAAATCTATATAGGCTGTACATGTTTTAATATTTTTGGTTTGCTTGAGGTGAAATGGCAGCTGAAAAGAAGGTTTGCAGTGGTAACATTTGGTGTAGTTTTACTTGGATGGGGGTAGGCAAACGTTTAGAATAGGTTTTATTTTATTTTATTTGGTCGCTTATGTTTTTAGTATTGTCTGCGCTAGGTTGTGTATTCCAACATGTAGGGGTTGTAGCATGTGCATGAATTAATTTCGACAAGGAATAGCTGCTACGTGATGTTTACAATCCAAGTAGTGGACTGTAACCGCTAAAAAAAAAATATGCTTGTACACTGTTTAGGGTAGGTACGTATTGTTTATAATTAATCCAGCGTAAAAGTAATATATGTTATCTTATATTATAACGAAACTTCGAGGTGAAATAATACGTAAAAAGCACCACATATGATCTCTGCTTTCTGATAAAAAGTCTAATCTTAGTGTAAACAGGTATCCCGAACCCAATGGAACAAGTTTCGTCGCAATCCGAGGTCGTATGAAAAAATTTCCTTTATAAAACCAGAAATGAACACGCGTTTAATTTTTCCACGGTCACCAGGTAAATCAAATTCACTTGAAACTGCGAACATCGACAATAACTTTTCGATACGAACCCATCGGCACTAATTTCGTCGCATTCTGAGACTGTTGCCCCGGTAGGCTATTTTTACCCTGAACCGCCCTACCCTTTTGAACACCAAATTTTCCGATCTCTAAAAATAACAAACTATATACCTATCCTGACTCTAATCGACGATACGAATTCAACGGAACTGGTTTCGTTGAAAACAGAGTCCGTTTGCAAAACGGCTACTTTAAAGGCCTATAATTTACTAACGATTTTCCATAGCGACTATTTCAAAATTTGATTTGGCCATAACTATCAAACTATAACACGAAATCTGGATTTTTCTCTTTCATATGAAAGCTATCGTCAACACGCTCCCAACGTTTCTTGTTTCACAGAAATCCGACTTATATCGAACTCTGTATTCTCAATTGAAGTTCAAAACTCAAATTTACGAACTGCACGCTATTTTCAAGCTCGATTTATAATTATATAAATATTATAACGTTCGACTTCGTTTCAATAACGAATTAAATATTAAATTCCATTAATATTCCCAATATAATATTTAAAATAAATAAATTAAATTAAATAATTGACGGTCAAAGACACGGGTCGTTACATTCTTCCCCCCTTAAAATAATTTCGTCCTCGAAATTGCTAAGGTAAGAAAGAACGTTATAAATCCATTAATTTCAAATCTAATTTATTTTAAATCAAAATCAATTCAATACTGTAAATAAATATTTTCAAAAATATCGAAAATTTTCTAACACTTTAAATTTCCGAAAATTTCGCCAGCACCTCCTCTGTACGGCTTAATCGGTACAACTCCAACTTGCCTTTTTAGGCCTTCTCCAATCCAAAAGAAAATGAAACAGCCAAGTGGCTTGCCAAATAGGCTCATAAATCACCAAACCCATATGAAAATAACATGTACCTTTTTGTCGGGCATATCACTATATCCTTTCCATCTGCTGTCCTGTCAGCATATACAAATGCATTCCCAAACAAAATTCCAACTTTATCCTCAAGACCAAATTCTTCATACGTCCAAGCCAAATCCCATTCTTAACTCAGTTTCCATCCATTATCAATTCCAACTCTTAACTTACCAGTCCAACACCATTTCAGATTCCTGCCTCATAATTCAAAATCTGATTCTACTTGATATATATATCTCAATTAAATTTCCAGTTAATTTGTTTTAATTCAATTCATATTTGCTTGCACAATTTCTATTTAATTTTGTTTTTGTTCGAACAATTTCCTGGGAGTTTTCAAACAGTTCAGCTCTTTCAAAAAATCAAATAATCTTTTCCAGGATTCAAACAACTTGTTCTTCTCAAAGCAATTCAAAACAAAATCTATGGTAGTAATCCGTCACTTAGAACTCGAAAATGAACACCGATAATGGCGCGCACATCATCGGAATCTATTTTCCAGTTGTCGAAGTGAGTTCCATACTATGTCACTTTCAATACCATTTCTAAAAACTTCTATTTTGAAATCAGTTCAAAATATCCTTTGCAAGGCTTGTAAAACAATTTAAAAACCTCCCAGGATTTTAAAACTCTCATATATCAAGTCCAATTCCAATTTCAACCACTTGCCCAAATTTCCAAAGTTTTAATTTCAATTCTGATTTAAATTCAGATTTATCTCCTCTGATTTTCCTATATTTCACTTATATGAATTCTGATTGGTTATATATAACCATTTCAATTTTAAATCAACCAACACAACCAATATATACATTATATTTCAAATGTTAATCATTTCTTTGTATTAAAATACCATTTGGGTAAAATTATTTCATTTACCCTCTTTCAAAAACATACTATGTCGAATTATTCTGTTCAAGAGTTTAGAAACACTTATCGACACAGTTTGCATTACTGTATCGACCAGAATTCATAAACTACTCGACAAACCAATCAACACAATATAAACAGTTTTTATATCAATTTACAAATACGCGCTCATATATATACACTCAAACTCAATCTAGGGTATTACTAACCCCATCTCTACTGAGTCACGCCACAGAGCCAAGGTAATTACTTAACCAATAGCTCTGATACCACTGTAACGAACCGGGATTTTCGACTCCGAAAATCAACATCAAACTACCATGTTGACCATTCAGACATCGAACATTCCAGATCATTAATAGAAAGAAGTTAGAGGGTGAGAATAGATAAGGTAGAAATATTGAATAGAAGAAGAAGAAGAAACACCACACAGAGTCTCACATCGCAGCGGAACAAAATATAATACAGAAATAATCTTTATTGAAAGCTTTAAAATACTTACAGTATCAGAGTACATCATACCATCTGGACAGTGATAACCTGTCCTCATACAACACACAGCGGAATACTAGTAATATCATACGTCTGGACTCTTCCAGCTCGTCTCTTCACAGTAGTCGATAACCTGAACCTGTACAACCCGGCCTAACCCGAGCATTTACAAAACACCGGGTCAGTCTGGTGAACCAGAGTGAGATAAACTCGCACAGTAATAAGGGTGAGCATCCAACTTGATTTTAGAGTTCAAAAATCTTTTTGAAAGAAAAGGATAATCGTAAGACCAAATCCACACATAAACACGGACGGTTTTTACCTTACGATAACCCAAAACAGTTTTAAAACCAATATCTTGTTCTGATATTATAATAATGTCTAAATACAAGTAAATATCAATTTAATGGAACGCTTGCATCTCACGCTCCACATATATAGTATACAATCAAAACCGCAGGCGCTTATTGGATATTGGATTCCGAACCTGACAAGGTATGGGACCACCTGCCGATCGTGTATCTCTAGAGACGAATACACTGGGTTCAACAAGAACTTCTTGCAACCCGGCCCTCACATGACCGACCACCCATTTCGCTTGAGTGTATCGAATGTATATCACCGACGGTTGGGATCAGCAACCGTCTCCCGACAAGGGACAGCATCGAAACATAGATTTAAGAAGCAAATAGGATTTCCTCTAGATAGGTGATCATACATCCTAATGGGAGCGACCCACATAGCCATGCTGCCTGCCCGATTTTTTTTGTCATTTCCTGGTTGATGAGGCTTGAGGCCAGAATTTACTCTTGACATCTGGTCGTCATTCACTTTGAACGCCACATCGTCAGATCCGTCAGATATCACTAATTGACGTCCACAAAAATACTCTAGCTGAAAGCTAGAGAACGGCAATTCTCCGCCAACAACTGTCGTACGTTTGAAGAAATCAACGTACGTGATCCTTTGGAAATACTCTGTCAGACATCCGTCCATATACGTCATCCAGGAACAGGATGAACCGAAAGCACTCTCCTACTGCATCCAATATAGGAATCACCCCATGGATCAGTAGCGAGAAGTCCTTGCAACCCCGTAGATTCCAACTACGACAGAATCACAGTTTATCTCTGCTTGCCAGGCAGAGAATATTAGTGGTTCTTCCGTTTATGAAGATCCACGGTCTTCACAGCACCATCTCGATCATCTTCTGAAATCTTCACGTATTTGTTGGACAGAATGGTTTTCGAATATAAATTCGATCCCGGTCTTTCCATACCAACAATCGTATTGGCCAGATTTGATAGTCGGTGTTTTAACTATCAAAATATTCAGTGTTTCAAACATGACACTCCAACGAGTTCACTGGTTCAGTATTCAACATCACTTGGCCTTTAATAAACTGATTTACTTTTGTTAAATAAAACTTCTAACTCTTTTAATATTCAAAGATACGATATTTGAATAATTCTATTTCGATTTATCTCTAATCGATTTACTCCAATTGATTAACTAATACTCGTCTTAAAACCATTCGCTTGACTCTAGATCACAGTGATCACAATGGTTACGCCTGATTCCCTCAGGAAACATCCGACCGCCGTAGGCTATCTGCAGCCCTGCGAATTACGCTAGCAGTCGTATGAAATGTCAACTCATCCTGAATAACTATGTGATTTTATTTCCTATCTCGTACTTATCAATCTGATTTACATCGGAACTTGCTTTATAAAATCAATTAAAAATAATTTAAAGTCTTACATAAATAAAATATTTATTTCTTTCTCTTGAATAACTTTTATTCGAAATAATATATTTCAAAATCTAACTTCAGTTATAAAATAATTTTTTTAACTTTATCTCTATCGACTCACCTGACGATGAATCACTGACTATAACCCGATTGATTTTAAAGGCCATACTCTGCCAAACACTTAACCAATATCGCCCATTGGTTTAAGCCAAACAGATGTTGAATATTCAATTAATAATCAACCATCAAATCAATCACACAACCAGATCAGTTCATATATGATCATATGAAAATAAATAATATATTCGAGGAATCCGGTTGGATCCCTCCAACCTGTTCTTCCCTGTATTCAAAACGGTTATCACAAACCAGGTCAAACAATTCCATTTAACTGATATATCATAGCAATTAGCAACCATTTTATATCAACTAACCAACAAAAATTTTTCATCAGTTCCTCCAGTTCAAACGAAAACACGTTTATTTTATAAACGTGACCAACCAAGGTGAGTTACCTTTATTGGAACCAATCGTTAAAAATAACGGTTTGGTATTCACTGAAATTAAACACAGTTTAATTTCATCGGTTAAATCAACAGATAAGCGGATAACTAGCAAAGCAGTCAACCAAAATAAAAACATCCAATTTATATAAAATATAAAAAGGGTAACTGAGTGAGTTTAACTCACTTTGGATGGATTCGTCGACAAACAATTTGATTCAGTTGCTTTCAACACCGTCAACCCAGCTTCATAATATTACATCCGTCAACCGGCTCCGACGTCTTAGGCTATGCCGAATTCTGATAACAACTGTGACCGTTACAATACTTACATGAACATGGTATTTGATTTAAACTAATTAAATTATACGGTCACACTTAACTTGCCACATAATTAGCAGGGTTGGGTATTTGAACTATGATTTGGCAAGTATATTGATTGGCCCGCAATGGCATGCTATAAGGAAAAGTTGGGCATGCAAATGAAAACTGGCTGTATAAATATAAGTATATACCTTAATGTTAATTACCTATATTACGAATGGCATTAATCCCTTCTCAATACATATGTACGGTGATACAGTCATTATTAGCTAATAATTAATTTAAGTATGTATATTTAATTGGCACAAAATGATCTATATAATTAAGTAATCAGGTCTATTTAAATTACTACTGTTTACCATCTTTACTGAAACCGTGATCCCCTTCCGTCCATGCACTTCGCTGTTTTCAGCGTCCTTCGTAAGTTCACCGTTCCATCTTCTTATGAATACTTAAATCCATACACTCCTATATTGTTCACCGCTGTTACTCATCCTAAGACCACCGAGCTACCACCCCATTTCCATGTTGCGTTGGCCTCCCTCCTGTCATCTACGCGTCAACCCATTTTAGGTCCTACTCGAGAACCGCGGCCGCCATCTTCTGCTGAACGGATCCAATCCCACGCCAAAACACCACCCTGGCTACCACCATATTCCCTTTCCACTTGAATACGCCCATCCCAAAACACCCCAAGTTAAATTCCAAATAGGCAAGACACTTGCTGCTAGAGAAAATGTAGGCAAGTTGTACTTGTATAGGAGTTTTAGTTCGGCTTCTAAAAAGTGAAATCATTTGTTTTGAAGGAGAAGCTTGGGTTTATACGAATGGGCAAGTCTATTTATAGGAGGAGATTGCAAGAGATAGAAACAACGTCACTTGTCTATATGGTACACATAGGTTTAGGCTACATCATCTTTAGCCTGTACATTTTGCGTCTGTGCATTCACTTGAAAAGAAACGGGTAGCTTACCTTTAAAAGAAATGGGTTGTATCACTTCAATTTGCACAGATAGGGTATGCGGCTCCTTTCAGCATAGGGGTTGAATTTAGGTTTGCTTGTGATGGGAAGAACTGATGAGAAGAACTGACGCAAGGAGTTGAAAATACAAGGCAATGGCAGTCACTTCAATTTATTTACTATAGAGTGTAGATGTTGTATAAATCTATATAGGCTGTACATGTTTTAATATTTTTGGTTTGCTTGAGGTGAAATGGCAGCTGAAAAGAAGGTTTGCAGTGGTAACATTTGGTGTAGTTTTACTTGGATGGGGGTAGGCAAACGTTTAGAATAGGTTTTATTTTATTTTATTTGGTCGCTTATGTTTTTAGTATTGTCTGCGCTAGGTTGTGTATTCCAACATGTAGGGGTTGTAGCATGTGCATGAATTAATTTCGACAAGGAATAGCTGCTACGTGATGTTTACAATCCAAGTAGTGGACTGTAACCGCTAAAAAAAAATAGGCTTGTACACTGTTTAGGGTAGGTACGTATTGTTTATAATTAATCCAGCGTAAAAGTAATATATGTTATCTTATATTATAACGAAACTTCGAGGTGAAATAATACGTAAAAAGCACCACATATGATCTCTGCTTTCTGATAAAAAGTCTAATCTTAGTGTAAACAGGTATCCCGAACCCAATGGAACAAGTTTCGTCGCAATCCGAGGTCGTATGAAAAAATTTCCTTTATAAAACCAGAAATGAACACGCGTTTAATTTTTCCACGGTCACCAGGTAAATCAAATTCACTTGAAACTGCGAACATCGACAATAACTTTTCGATACGAACCCATCGGCACTAATTTCGTCGCATTCTGAGACTGTTGCCCCGGTAGGCTATTTTTACCCTGAACCGCCCTACCCTTTTGAACACCAAATTTTCCGATCTCTAAAAATAACAAACTATATACCTATCCTGACTCTAATCGACGATACGAATTCAACGGAACTGGTTTCGTTGAAAACAGAGTCCGTTTGCAAAACGGCTACTTTAAAGGCCTATAATTTACTAACGATTTTCCATAGCGACTATTTCAAAATTTGATTTGGCCATAACTATCAAACTATAACACGAAATCTGGATTTTTCTCTTTCATATGAAAGCTATCGTCAACACGCTCCCAACGTTTCTTGTTTCACAGAAATCCGACTTATATCGAACTCTGTATTCTCAATTGAAGTTCAAAACTCAAATTTACGAACTGCACGCTATTTTCAAGCTCGATTTATAATTATATAAATATTATAACGTTCGACTTCGTTTCAATAACGAATTAAATATTAAATTCCATTAATATTCCCAATATAATATTTAAAATAAATAAATTAAATTAAATAATTGACGGTCAAAGACACGGGTCGTTACAGAAAAGGTCGATGTAAGTGCAGTTCGATGGCTATTGTTGGAAATCGACTGTACGTGCCTTGATAAAATTATTAAAAATAGCAATAATTTGTGTAAAATCATAAGGAATGATTTGGGAAAATTTAGGATGAAAAACTCCATATTTGAAAAGATAAAAATAGATTTTTATCGAAATGAACTAGTTTTGAACTGAAATTAAAACCCATTTATTTTTAAATAAATAAATTGGATTTGAAATTGGTTTAAATAGAATTGATTCATGGGTTTATCGTGAACTGTGTTTTAAATAACACTTGTTCTTTAACCCGATAATAAATAGAATATGATTTGGGTTTATCGTGAACTGTGTTTTAAATGACACTGGTTCTTTAACCATGTGAAAGGAGTTTTAATGAATATGCAATTAGATTGAAATATGAATTGATAATTTAAATTATCAAATTTAGAAAGTGAGCGAGAATGGAGTATCACCAGTTTTGCTCCAAAACGACAGTCAAATCTTTAATTAGATTTGAACGTGAAATGGTAATTAATTTTACCGATAACACAGTGGTGTTAGATATGGAGTATTACCAGTTTTGCTTCATGGGATGAATAGGTTGGGATTGGGAAATAAAATAAATAATTACTACGGTGTGGTTCGTTAATCTCGACTAGTTGGGAAAACCATAATTTGGTTTGAAATGACATCCAAAGGAAAATTAAAGGATAAATTTTAAAGAATTTATCTTGGATAAAATTAATGGGAACCTTTCCCTAAGAATATGAAATTTGCGGTTAGTGGATGCTGAACTGGAATGAGGCATATGTTGTGTTTGTGTAACATTTGTTTTTAATATACGCGGGTTGTTCGGAAAGTCCAGATTTTTACCCATTCTGAATAACCGATTCGACGATATGTCGGAGATGAAGACGGTGGTTGAAGACCGGAAGTCTTCACATCGTTTGGGTGATCACTGATGATCTTGATTGGGCTGTACACCCAAGATGAGGGAATCAGTTGGTTGTCGTCCTGACGTACTTGGAGATGGATGGATATGCGAGGAAAGTGCCTCCGATTTCGTTCAGTCCCAGAACGAACTTGTAAATAGATTGTGTGTCTGACATTGGATTTTATTATGTGTTGATTGATTTCTGTTAAATATATATCTGTTTGGCGGTGGAGAATTTATTCTCTTGCTTAACGCCCTTCTCTGAGACGTACGAGCTTCGAGGTTATATATCGATAGATATCAATCGCATGGCATGAATTGCCTGTGTGGCACGCTGAGTTGCACGGATCAAGGCTTCTGTTGTAAAGCAAAGTCTTGTGGTTGATGATCAAAGCACGGCCTACGTGGAAGCTTTGTGTATAACGTGAATTCGCGAGCCTCACACCTCGGTATGAGTCAAAAACGGGATACGGACTGCAGGGAGAGCACGACGTTTCTTTCTAGCTTTGGTGGTGTCAGTGACTTACCAGCCCTGACATTTATATACTTTTCACCTTTGTGGTTGTTGGATGAAGCGCCTCGATTTTAGGTCTGTAAGGACCGGGAAACGTGTGTTCAGGAATACTAATCCTCTAACGTAAGTGAGGACCGGCCCTGAAGCATCCAGGATTGCCCAGAGTGTGTAGTCCTGAGACATTTGCTAGAGTGCCTCGAAAGCGGAGAGGAGCTTGCCTCTTGCCTCGACTCATGACGGAAACCCAATTTCCAATACGAGATATTTCAGTTTTATTTGTAGAGCCTAGTATGGCGACATGATAGATGGTACCCATGCCGCCTAGGATTGATATTTATGATTGAAAAGGTTTTGACACTATACACTTATTATAGTATCAAATGATTTGTTTTAAACGTATCAAGCATGTTTGGCTATTATAAGGGAAAACCCTATCCTCCGGCTTGCGTTGCATTGTGTGATGGGACCTGGGTCTTATAATAGCTTCATTTTTTGAAAAAGCATTGCATTGTTTATTCTATGCACTTGTATTCTTGGGAAGAAACCCGTTCCGTGTTATACGGCGTGGTCCCTTGAATTACTCCCTTTTAAAGTAAAGTTTTAAATAACTGTTTTAGTTCTCACACTAGTCACATGACTGACCTGGAGTTTATTGTTTTAACCTAAACTCTGGGTGCCCCTATTTTCCGCACGGGCAGCTAGTAGTTTCGGATTTGCAGATTTATATTCACAGGATCCTGGTTTACAGCTGGAATGATATCCGGAAAGCTCTGTATCCGTATATCACCTTCAGTTGTGCTTGTATTATTTTCCGCTGCTATGTAATTTGTTGTAATCTCTGGTATTTATCAAATGTAATTCATTCAGTTATACTCTGTATATTCTTGTATCTGATGGAATTGTTGTAATAGCGAATGAAATGTTCTTCCGTCTGCATTCTGATTTGTCGTGTTCTCAAACGATCAGGGGTTTCGAACGGTCATTGTCGGTTTAACGACTGATTTGGATCAAGCGAAATTCCAGGCCGTCACATTTGGTTTCAGAGCTTTGGTTTACAGAGCTCGAGAACAAGGCACATTAGAACCATACGAAAGAATTCATCAGATATTGGATTAGTAATATCCAATTAGAATGACTCGTTAGAGATAGGATCAGTAGTATCCTAGAACGAGTGTGAAGAGTATATTTTTCAAATGAAAACAATTTTGTTTTGAAAATTTAAACCATTTTATACGTATTTGAATATTTATTTATATTGAATTTGGATAATCTAGTATATAAAGGTTTTGCTTATACGCGTCATTAACATATATTCGAAGTTTTAATATATTAGATAGATATAGAATCACATTCTAGTCGCCCGGAGATGGTACTGATGATTGTCATGACATCATCAGTATTTATGTTCGTATTTCAAAGGTGTGATATCTATATATATTTCCATTAGACTGGTGTGAGAACCAAAACTTACATAGATTTATTTGTTGTAATTTGGCATCAAAAACATGATTTTTGACTATATATCAAAATTATGAATTTGAAACTCTAATCCACTAATTGATTAATGTTTGTGTTGTTTGTTTATTTGTTTGATAATTTTGAACCATTTAGCCTAATTGAATCAAATATTGAACTGTATTGAAAATTGGTCGCATTTGCTTGCATATACATGTACTTACATTGAACAGGTCATAGCAAGGAGGCTAGAGCCGAAGAATAAAATTTGTTTGCCCAACAAATAGGTACATGTTTACTATAATTTACTATTTTGTTTGGGTGTGATGATTTTATGAGCCTATTGGCTTTTTCTTTTTCTTTTTGAGATCAGAAGGCCTGTATGGCAATTTCGGGATTTTCCCGTGGCTCCCGGTGTAGGGGAGGTTATGGCGAAATTTTTCGAAAATTTAGGGTGTTAGCCAAATTTTTGAAAATTTGAAAATTCTCAGAAACTGAAAAGTTGGAGAATGGAAGCCAGATCGAACGTAGAGATGATTAATCAAACCACTTTCGACTTTGTTCCTTTTCGGGGACGAAAAGTTTTAAGTGGGGGAGATTGTAGTAACCCGGAAATTCTGAACCAGTTTAAAATTTTTATTTTGGCAATTTTAATGATTTTTAAAATAGAATATTTTAAATAATATCGACGAAAAATTTATTTTTGAATATAATTCGAACGTATATATTATATACGCCGTCGTTAGAATATAAATAATTATATATAATTATAAATAGAATTGAAAATGGCGCGGTAGTTCGATAATTCGATTTCAAACTTCAATTGAATGTACCGGGTGCAAAACAATCCGGATTTTAGTGAAACCAAAAATAATAGAATCTATTCATGAATATCTTCCCAACGAATCCGAAAAATCAAAATTTCATAGCGGGAATCAAAGGATATGTCCAGTTGAAAATTCTGAATAGTCGCTATGGAATTCAGGCCCTTAAAAATGGAGATTTTGCAAATGACCTCGGATTTTGACGAAACCACTTTTGTTGGATCCGCAATGTCAAATTATTGCTAGATTTCAAATTTCATAATTTTTCGAATCAATATGTGAGCGTGGCAAAAGGAAAACGCGTTTGACCAGTTTTAGTTGATTTTAATCAACTGGAAATTGGCCATTTTTCAAACGGTCTCAGAATTAGACGAAACTAGTTTTGTTAGGACCATATCGTCAATATGAAGTTAGAAAATATTTTTCTGTAATTTTTAGAGTTAGTATGTGACCCCGGTAAATTGAAATGCGCGTTCAAAATCAATATATAGAGTTATCTGTTGATTTTGACGAAAACTAATCGAAACGATCGAATCAGCTTATGATACATATCCCATTGTGTTCGGAATGGGGGTAATACGCTAGGGACGACAGTCGGTGGGCGTGATTTCGAGTTCGTATTATAAAGCTACCTTTTTGAAAAAAATAATAATAAAATATTTATATATATAAATATATAGCCTCAATCCCCTTTCTCTCTCTCCCCTTATTTCAAAACCGTCGTTCACGAACCCAAGACCCCCCGTCGCCCTCGGTTTCGCCGCCGCCCCACCCTCTAGGCGCCGCCGCACCTCAGCCCCGGCCTCCCCACCTCCGACTGCACCTCCCCCTCCCCTCCGACGGCCCATCCCCGTCCCCCTCTTCAAAAATCGAACCCCAATGCTCCAACGCCCCAAATCGAGCCGCCACAGCCCGTTTCCGTCCACCCACACTTGGCCGCACCTCCCAACCTCCAACCCCGACCCCAGGCGCCGCCCTTCCGACCACCAACCCCGACCAGTGGGCCCCCCAGTTAAAAATCCGATTTTTATTATTTTTCGAGTGTACATTTCAGTCCCCGAGATGTTTTAGCTCTTCTCCGAGCCTCCTCCGCCACTCTAACACCCCAAGTGAGTTTTATTTCAATTTTTATTCACTTATGCGATTAAAAATATGATTTTTACATTGGATTTTAAAATAAAAATGTGATCTTTATCTATATAGAGTTGAAATAAAAACGTGATTTTTATATTAGGAGAAGGATAAAAATATAATTTTTATAATATAGGAAGGTTAAAAATATAATTTTTATATTTTATAGATTGTAAAAAAATATCATCTTTTTATATATAGCAAAATAAAAATGTGATTTTTATAGTGATGAAACCTTAATAGAAAAGATTAGATTTTTAGAATAGAAAAGATTAGATTTTTAAAATAGAAATGATTAGATTTTTAAAATAGAAAAGATTAGATTTTTGTAATTGAGAAGGCGAAATCTTTATGGTTGAAAAGGCGATATTTTTAATATTGAAAAGGCGATATTTTTCATATTGAAAAGGCGATATTTTTATACGATGAAGAATAAAATTTCTATGTCTACATTAGAGTAGTAGCGATAAAAATTTCTATTTTCAAGAATTGAGGTTAACGAGATAAAATTTCGATTTTTATATATTGAACAGCGAAGTAAAAGTTCGATTTTTATATATTGAACAGCGAAGTAAAAATTCGATTTTTATATATTGAATAGCATAGTAAAAATTCGATTTTTATATATTGAATAGCATAGTAAAAATTCGATTTTTATATATTGAATAGCATAGTAAAAATTTGATTTTTATATATTGAAAAGCGAAGTAAAAAGATTTTTACATATGTAGTGAATACGGGCAACGAAGATGACAAAAAGGCGAGAACGATGAAGATTTCTATAAATGAAGTGTCGTGAAGTTGGGATAGCTTTCGGTGAGAACTTCTCACTCTTCAATTTCTTTTTCTAGTTATATATATACTAGGATGCAGACGGTGTTTAGTAGCACCCGACACCCGTGATCCACAGACCATGGATGACTTGTTTGTTTAATTGTTTGGTTGCGTAGTTGGTTAGATTATTTGGTTTGAATTGAATTGTTTGGTGAAATGAAATGAATTTGATTGATGTGTGAATGGCGTGGGCCTTCACTAGACCGGGGATAGGCCTCGTCCCGTTTCTAGTATCGTGCCGTTATGCCGCCAAAATTTTCTAAAATATGTTAGAGAAATAAAAATATCATTTTATTGAATAAATGAACCGAATAGAAATATTCATAGTTTGAATAAAATATTTTGGTCATTAAAAATATAATTTTTAACTTGAAAGTGAATAAATAAATATTTATAAACAAATCGGCCGATTTGTTTATATACACTGATTTGACTGATATTGATTGGGTCGATAAATTTTACACATCGCCCAACTGCACAAATAAAATCTGTGTTTGATTGTTTAAAACCCCACACGGGTATTGGGATAATATATGACATACACTAATCCCAATAATTAGTTGTATGTCGATCGATTGATTGACAGGCTGTTATAAGCGTTAAATATCTATATTTGATGCTTATACAGTGTAGTGCACTTTGGATGATGGTTGATTATTTATCGTTGCTATTATATACGTGTGTTTTATGGAATCCATATAATTAACTTTATATGGTAATTGATTGGGCCTCATTCCAATCGGAAAAATAAAGAATATTATAAAATAAAGGTTCATGTGTTGACGGTACTCATCCGTTGAGATTAGTCATGTGTTGAACGAAATATTTTAACAATAAAATTTACATCTTTATCATATATAAAATTAGAAACTAACTGGAAAATAGATAAGATGAGTGGTCTCCTGGATCTTAATCTGATGTTGGTTTCGGCCTTCGGGGTTAATATTCAGGGAATCGTTCTCTTACTAATTTACGGTTGGAGTCTGATTTAATATCAAACGATAGATACCTTAATTTTCATAAAATATATTAAATAACAAAAATAGTCACAGTGGATAGTACTCATTCGTTGAGATTAGTCGTGTGTTGACAAAAATATAGATTCACATATTGAATAGAATAAATATTTATTTGTTGAATAGAATAACGGAATTATTGAAATATATAAAGCCGTGTTGATTAGAGATGCGCTATTTTTGATGCGAACGATATTTATATCGATTATATTCGTTTTTACAATTTGAATTGAATCGAATAGGAAACGAATTTGATTTGAATTGAATAGGAAACGAATTTGATTTGAATTGGATAGGAAAACGAATTTGATTTGAATTGAATAGGAAACGAATTTGATTTGAATTGGATAGGAAAACGAATTTGAATTGAATTGAAAAGAAAATGAATTCGAATCACATAGAAAACGAATTGAATTTGATTTGAATATATAACGAATTTGATTTGAATTGAATTGAATTTGATTTGAATATATAACGAATTTGATTTGAATTGAATTGAATTTGATTTGAATATATAACGAATTTGATTTGAATTAAATAGAAAACGAATTGAATTTGATTTGAATATATAAAGAATTTGATTTGAATTGAATTGAATTTGATTTGAATATGTAACGAATTTGATTTGAATTGAATAGAAAACGAATTTGATTTCAATTGAATAGAAAACGAATTGAATTCGAATTGAATAGAAAACCAATTTGAATTCGAATCGAATAGAAAACGAATTTGATTTCAATTGAATATATAATGAATTTAATTTGATTTGAATAAAAAACGAAATGAATTCGAATTGAATAGAAAACGAATTCGAATTGAATTGAATTGAAAAGAAAATGAATTTGAATCGAATTAAAATTCGATTTGAATTGAAATCAAATAGAAATGAAAATAAAAAGGATGTATAATAGAGAATTCAATTTTGATTTGAATTTGAGATAAAGGTTGAAATTGTTTTTGAAACGAATTTAAAACGATTTATAAAATTCGTTTTAAATAGGAATCGACGAAATATATATTATATATATAATATAATGGCCTGAATAGAACGCGCCGCGCCGCGGCAGTTCTTGAATTTCGACCATTTACTTCAAACAGACATTACGGGAGATCCGACTGTCGGATTCTCCTAAAGCCGGAACCGTTGGGTTCGTATCGAAAAGAGATTTCTAACGAATATTAGAAATTTGAAATCTAACGGTTGGATTGGGAGATATGTCTAAATCAAATTTGGAAAAGGTCGCTGTAAGTGCAGTTCGATGGCCATTGTTGGAAATCGACTGTACGTGCCTTGATAAAATTATTAAAAATAGCAATAATTTGTGTAAAATCATAAGGAATGATTTGGGAAAATTTAGGACGAAAAACTCCATATTTGAAAAGATAAAAATAGATTTTTATCGAAATGAACTAGTTTTGAACTGAAATTAAAACCCATTTATTTTTAAATAAATAAATTGGATTTGAAATGGGTTTAAACAGAATTGATTCATGGGTTTATCGTGAACTGTGTTTTAAATAACACTTGTTCTTTAACCCGATAATAAATAGAATATGATTTGGGTTTATCGTGAACTGTGTTTTAAATGACACTGGTTCTTTAACCCTGTGAAAGGAGTTTTAATGAATCTGCAATTAGATTGAAATGTGAATTGATAATTTAAATTATCATATTTAGAAAGTGAGCGAGAATGGAGTATCACCAGTTTTGCTCCAAAACGATAGTCAAATCTTTAATTAGATTTGAACGTGAAATGGTAATTAATTTTACCGATAACACTGTGGTGTTAGATATGGAGTATTACCAGTTTTGCTTCATGGGATGAATAGGTTGGGATTGGGAAATAAAATAAATAATTACTCCGGTGTGGTTCGCTAATCTCGACTAGTTGGGAAAACCATAATTTGGTTTGAAATGACGTCCAAAGGAAAATTAAAGGATAAATTTTAAAGAATTTATCTTGGATAAAATTAATGGGAACCTTTCCCTAAGAATATGAAATTTGCGGTTAGTGGCTGCTGAACTGGAATGAGGCACATGTTGTGTTTGTGTAACATTTGTTTTTAATATACGCGGGTTGTTCGGAAAGTCCGGGCTTATACCCATTCTGAATAACCGATTCGCCGATATGTCGAAGATGAAGACGGTGGTTGAAGACCGGAAGTCTTCACATCGTTTGGGTGATTACTGATGATCTTGATTGGGATGTACACCCAAGATGAGGGAATCAGTTGGTTGTCGTCCAGACGTACTTGGAGATGGATGGATATGCGAGGAAAGTGCCTCCGGTTTCGTTCAGTCCTAGAACGAACTTGTAAATGGATTGTGTGTCTGACATTGGATTTTATTCTGTGTTGATTGATTTCTGTTAAATATATATCTGTTTGGTGGCGGAGAATTTATTCTCTTGCTTAACGCCCTTCTCTGAGACGTACGAGCTTAGAGGTTATATATCGATAGATATCAATCGCATGTCATGAATTGCCTATGTGGCACGCTGAGTTGCATGGATCAAGGCTTCTGTTGTAAAGCAAAGTCTTGTGGTTGATGATCAAAGCTCGGCCTACGTGGCAGCTTTGTGTATAACGTGAATTCGCGAGCCTCACACCTCGGTATGAGTCAAAAACGGGATATGGACTGCAGGGAGAGCACGACGTTTCTTTCTAGCTTTGGTGGTGTCAGTGACTTACCAGCCCTGACATTTATATACTTTTCACCTTTGTGGTTGTTGGATGAGGCGCCTCGATTTTAGGTCTGTAAGGACCGAGAAACGTGTGTTCAGGAATACTAATCCTCTAGCGTAAGTGAGGACCGGCCCTGAAGCATCCCGGATTGCCCAGAGTGTGTAGTCCTGAGACATTTGCTAGAGTGTCTTGAAAGCGGAGAGGAGCTTGCCCCTTGCCTCGACTCATGACGGAAACCCAATTTCCAATACGAGATATTTCGGTTTTATTTGTAGAGCCTAGTATGGAGACATGATAGATGGTACCCATGCCGCCTAGGATTGATATTTATGATTGAAAAGGTTTTGACACTATACACTTATTATAGTATCAAATGATTTGTTTTAAACGTATCAAGCATGTTTGGCTATTATAAGGGAAAACCCTATCCTCCGGCTTGCGTTGCATTGTGTGATGGGACCTGGGTCTTATAATAGCTTCATTTTTCGAAAAAGCATTGCGTTGTTTATTCTATGCACTTGTATTCTTGGGAAGAAACCCGTTCCGTGTTATACGGCGTGGTCCCTTGAATTACTCTCTTTAAAAGTAAAGTTTTAAATAACTGTTTTAGTTCTCACACCAGTCACATGATTGACCTAGAGTTTATTGTTTTAACCTAAACTGTGGGTTCCCTTATTTTCCGCACGGGCAGCTAATAGTTTTGGTTTTGCAGGTTTATATTCACAGGATCCTGGTTTACAGCTGGAATGATATACAGAAAGCTCTGTATCCGTATATCACCTTCAGTTGTGCTTGTATTATTTTCCGCTGCTATGTAATTTATTGTAATCTCTGGTATTTATCGAATGTAATTCATTCAATTATACTCTGTATATTCTTGTATCTGATGGAATTGTTGTAATAGCGAATGAAATGTTCTTCCGTCTGCGTTCTGATTTGTCGTGTTCTCAAACGATCAGGGGTTTCGAACGGTCTTTGTCGGTTTAACGACTGATTCGGATCGAGCGAAATTCCAGGCCGTCACAAAAAGACATGACATTTACATATAATTGAGAAATAATAAAATATGTAAATTTAGAAAACACGATATGCTTAATCCGAGGTTGGATTGAGTTGTGATGTAAACCTTCCCGGACCCGCCCGGCTGTCCAGTAGTCACAACAATACCTATCCAATGTGGCTGGTTAAGCATTGAGCCCAATAATGACCCGTGGTTAGACTGAGCTACGGTGTAAACCTGCCCGGAACCGACCAGCACATCCAGTAACCGTAGCAATATCTGTCTAATGTGAGCGGTCATGTGCTCTAAGAGGCTAAGGACAGATGGTAGGGTTAAGTCAACTATAAATACTTAACCAAATTCACCATGTTAACAAGAATTGATGGGTGGGGTTAGGTAAATACAGACACTTAACCACTTAACATGTTTGACTAGAAAATCCTAGTAAAGACGGACCCGTTTCAGTAGTAACCCAAGTTAGGTATCATGGTACCCTGAAACTAGGCAGAGTGGGGCACGATTACTGGGCTGATTGTAAGCGGTCAAACAACGGCGGTGGGTGCACAGTGTAGGTCTAATGGGGTGCGGGCGTGCACACACTCCGGAGCAGACAACCAGGGCACTGGGGACACCAGTAGTATAACCTATGCCTTCTAGAATTTGTGTCGAGGCCACCACCATGGGTCTTGATACACCCCATGGTGGGACCAACATAGGTATCTACAATTCTTGGGGGTCGTATGACACATGTTTACGCGAGTAGGAGCCGATCTTTAGAAAATGGGGATCACTTCACCCTCACCATGGGGTGCCAGTTAGAATAAACTCAAGTAGGTGCAGAGATATAGTATGGGTGCGATAGTACATTCGACACTTCCTTAGCTTGTGACACTTTCCCGTTTTCAGTTTATATCTATCATGCCCTTTTCTTATTCACATACTGAAGAGTTACTAGATTTACTCAGACTTTATGTCTGGCTCTATTCTCTTTTCGTCTTCTTTTCTTTCGTCCCCCCTCCCCAAGGTCCACAGGGAGGAAACAACTCAGCTCAGTCAGACTCTTTACAAGCTCCAAGACCGTAGATGTATGATTTGGATCTCTTTCGCTCAGATTATGGCTTTGGATTTCACTATGGGGATTTTTGTCACTTTATTTATGTTTTATGCTTCTTTAATAATCAAGACAGTAATGAGGTTGTAATGTTGGAAGTATTTTGAGGAAATTATGGAAATGTTTTGTTTAAAACACATATTGATGAAATAAAAGTCTGTTTGGTTTCCGCTGTTTAAAATATGTGTATTTATATCTGTCTTGAGTTTATCTGTGGCTTTTACTTATAAACCTCCACCAAAGTTAAGGCATTCCCTTTGTGAGTGACCTTAACGGAGGTGGGGTGTTTCACTTGGTATCAGAGCATAGGTTTACTAGATAAGATAAAAGTTTTTAAAATTGTTTTCAAAAAGAAAGTTTAAAGAAGCATTTTTCAAGAAAAAGAGTTATGTTTACAAAAAGACGAAATCCCCCAAAGCCATGTGCCCTATATATCCCTCTCTATCCTTCGTTTTGAATTTTTCCTTTCTGTTTCAGCATGTCTGGAGACCTTAACCTCCCGGAAGGAGTGCCAATACCCGGCTAGTTTAGGAGGTACTTAGACGCAAGGGCCAATGGCGCTGGCTCAGCAGACATCTTTCCTCCAGTGGCCGCGGTTCCTCCTCCTCCACCACCTCCTCGTGGAAATGCTTTCACAAAAACATGTAGAGACTTCAAGGCTATGGGTGGAAAAGACTTTTATGGAACAGAGTCCTTTGTAGGAGCAAGAAACTGGCTAAAGGAGACTGAGGATCTGTTTGTCATCTTCGGAGTTGATGAAAGGCAAAAGATATAGCTAGCAGTATGGTTACTTAAGGATGAAGCTTCCTATTGGTGGGAAATTACCAATGCTCAGAGGGCGGTGGAAACATGGGAAGACTTCAGGACAAGGTTTGAGATGGAATTCCTCTCCCAAGCTGAAAGAAGCCTGCAAATGGAGAAGTTCCTAACTCTGAAACAGGGAAGTATGACAATCAGGGAGTATGTTAATCAGTTTAATCAGCTGGCCAGATTTGGGCTAGACTTAGTAAACACCCAACACAAGAAGGCGATCGCTTCGTCAAAGGTTTGAATGAGCCTCTACACAGCCTTGCTATGACCCATGTATCCACGGGAGCGACTTATGAAAGCTTGGTGGACATGGCGTTGCTACACGAGGAGGACCATGGCAAGAAAGAAACTAAGGGGAAGAGAAGAAAGAGGGTCTACAAGCAAAGAAAACAGACTTCAAGAAAGGAGGGAAGAACAATAAGCCCCGTGAGAGGAGAAGGTGCAATTTCTGTGGCATTGTGCGACATATATCAAAAGATTGTCGAAAAAGGAAGGCGAAGATGGGTGGTTGCTTCCATTGTGGAGAGACTGGGCACCAGGCTAAGGACTGCCCAAAGAAGAAAGGGCAAGGACAGAAAGCTGGATCCGCTTCAGGGGGTCAGGTTCATGCGCTAGTGGCACTTCACACTTTTTGATCATCCAGTTCACACACTTTTTGACTCTGGCACATCACACTCTTTTATTTCATCTGCCTTAGTAGAATCTCTACATCAGACACTAGTATGGTAGAAGATCCCTAGTAGTTTCAAATCCAATTGGGGGTCCCGCTTACTTGTCAATGGTTTGTTTGGGTTTGAAAATCTCTATTCTCAGCGTTGAGTTTAGCTGTAATGCTTTTTTTTGGCTTCTCGGGATATGGTTTGATTTTAGGCATGGACTGGTTATCCAGTAACGGTGCCATCCTTGATTGTGAGAAAAGAGTAGTTAGACTCTTGACTCGGCTTGGTAACACTCTAGAAATTTCTTGTAATCCCTTGAATGCTGTTATGCTTAGTTATCTAGAGTCGCTTGATGCTTCTGATGAGAATTGGCAATCAGTTAGAGTAGTCCGGGAATATCCGGATGTCTTTGAGGAGGTGAAAGGCTTACCTCCGAGGCGGGAAATAGACTTCCGCATATATCTTATGGATAATGCAAAGCCTGTAGCTTTACCTGTCAGACACATGGCTCCAAAGGAGAGAAAGGAGCTCAGTAAGCAGGTTAAAGAACTTCTCGAAAAAGGGTTCATTAGATGGAGCATTTCGGAATGGGGTGCTCCAGTGGTGTTCGCAACCAAAGCGGACGGTTCGCTTCGCCTTTGCGTCGATTATAGGGAGTTAAACAAATTGACCAAGAAAAATAGGCACCCTCTTCCCCGAATCGACGATTTGTTTGATCAGCTTGTAGGTGCGACGATCTTCTCCCAACTTGATCTGGAAACTGGGTTCCATCAGCTAAGAGTAGTTGAAGATAGCATTGATAAAACAGCGTTCAGAACCCCAGACGGTTTCTTCGAGTGGCTTGTCATGCTTTTCGGCTTAACAAATGCACCCCCTTATTTCGTAGACCTAATGAGCAGGGTGTCCATAGAATTCCTCAACAAATTTGTGGTTGTCTTCGTAGATGATATCTTAATCTTCTCAAAGAATGAGGAAAAGCATCCTCAGCATCTGAAAGAAATCATGGAAACTCTCCGTACACATCAGCTAAAAGCCAAATTCTCCAAATGCCACTTCTGGAGAAAGGAGGTAAGATTTCTGGGGCATATAGTGTCCAAAGAGGGATTGGATGTGGACCCCGCGAAAGTGGTGGCAGTACAAGATTGGAAGACACCAAGAAATGCAACCGAAGTTCGAAGCTTTCTTGGGCTAGCCTGTTTTTACCGAAAGTTTATTAGGGATTTCGCGAAAATCTCAGCCCCGCTCACAAGGCTAACAAATAAGAATCTGGCGTTCACTTGGGATTTGGACTGCGAGTTTGCTTTCCAACGATTAAAAAGGCTCTCACAACAGCCCCAGTTCTGACTTTGCTCGATGGAAGCAAAATGTTCACAGTATACATGGATGCATGTGGAACGGGACTAGGCGTTGTTCTAATGCAAGAAGGAAGGGTAGTAGCTTATGGTGGAAGACAATTGAAAGTTCATGAAAAGAACTACCCAACTCACGATCTTGAGTTAGCCGCCATCGTCTTTGCGCTTAAGTCTTGGCGCCATTATCTCCTAGGTGAGAAGTTCGAATTAAGTGACCATAAATCATTGAAATATCTCTTCTCCCAGAAGGATCTTAACTTGAGGCAGCAAAGATGGATGGAGTTTCTTGCCTCTTATGACTTTGAAATTTCCTATACTTCAGGCAAAGGCAATGTAGTAGCAGGTGCGTTGAGCCGAAAGAAACTGGCCTTAAGCCCGCTCTTTGTGGAAAGGAAAAGCTTGGAGTATAACCAGTTTTAACTTTAGGCCCTCCTCGGATTTAGTACTGGGTTTGTTAGCATCTCTTGAAGTACGCCCTACTCTTTTAGACTCAATAGGGGTTGCATAACGTGAAGACCCTCAGCTTGTTGATGTGATTGATAAAATTATTAGGGGTGAGACTTCTAGTCACCTCAGTAGATACGCCATCGATAATAAGGGTTGGCTGAGGCGAGATGAAAGATTATGCATCCCACAAGCAAGGGAGTTAACAAAGAAGGTTCTCGAGGAAGCGCATCATTCCAAGATGACTATACACCCTGGCAGTGATAAGATGTACAAGGATATAAAAAGGACTTTCTTTTGGAGCGACATGAAGCAAGACGTGGCAGATTTCGTTTCTAAGTGCATGACCTGCCAACGGGTCAAGGCGGAACAGAAGAAACCTGGAGGGCTACTTCACCCTTTAGAGGTCCCAAAGTGGAAGTGGGATAGCATTTCAATGGACTTCATTGATGGACTACCTAGGTCGAGAAGAGGCAACACTAGCATTTGGGTAATAGTGGATAGGCTTACTAAGAGCGCCCACTTCATACCTATCAAGAATAGAAGGACTGCCTCATCTCTAGTATCTCTTTATCTCAAGGAAATAGTTCGACTCCATGGGATACCCTCCAGCATTGTTAGTGACCAAGACCCTATCTTCACAAACGAGTTTTGGCGGAGTCTGCAAGAAGCTGTAGGCACACAGTTATGTTTGAGCACGACCTATCACCCCCAAACCGATGGCCAGACGGAAAGGGTGAATAGAGTTTTAGAGGATCTTTTGAGACTTTGCGTTCTTGACTTTGGAGGGACGCGGGAGGATCACCTTCCTTTAGTGGAATTTGCCTACAACAACAGCTACCAAGCTACCATAGGCATGACACCCTTCGAAGCCTTGTATGGAAGACCGTGCAAAACACCAACTTGTTGGTGGGAGTCTACAGATAAGCTTATACTTGGGCCAGACATGATTCGAGAGACTTCGGAGAAAGTGGACTTGATACGTAGGAGAATGAAGACTACCCAAGACAGACAAAAATCCTATGCCGACAAAAGAAGGACCAACCTTGAATTTGAGGTTGGGGACAGGGTTTTCCTTAGGGTATCCCTTTTAAGGAACGTCGTTCGCTTTGGATCCGCAGGAAAGCTAGCACCAAGATTTGTAGGACCGTTTCCTATCATCGAGAAGGTTGGGAAGATGGCCTACAGATTAGAGCTACCCGAGAGACTGGCCGGAGTCCACAACGTCTTTCATGTTTCTCACCTCCGGAAGTGTTTGCATGAGTCTGCGAAAGTGGTGGAACCTAGCATTCTAGAAGAAGCCGAAGTGGAACGTGAAGCAACTGTGAGGAGAATTCCAACCCGCATCTTAGGAACTGAAGTGAAAAAGCTACGCAACCGCGAAGTCAAACACGTTAAAGTTCAGTGGAGCGATGCCGAGGAAGACGCGACTTGGGAAACTGAGGATAGAATAAGCGCTGCCTACCCTCTTCTTTTTTAGGGTACATCTTTGATCCCTCTTTTTCCTTAAGTTATGCTTTATCTATCTTTTTAGGTGTATCTCCTCGGTCCTTTTCCTAACTCCTTAGGTAGAAAACAAATGGATGTAAACATGTATTTGAAAACATGTTATGGATGATGGCTGCAAATGGTTGCTAGTGATTGCTAGTGGTTGCTCGTGGATGCATATACACACACCCTAGGTTATATATCGGCTCAGTCACTTCATATTGCATATGCATATATGTATTCTCATTTGTATATGGTTGAAACTTGATATGCTGTCATATGGTCGTCGCATTTGTATGAATAGTTGTGCACTCATATAGAATTATGAGTAGGAAAAATTTGCATACATAATGGATTCATGACACTTACATGATTCACATTAAGGAGGTCAACTGAATCAGTAGACCGCCTGATTTCTGCATTAGATAAGGACATGTACACACACTATGCATATGATCACGAAGCATTAGAAGTCTTTTAAGGACAGTGGATGCCTGTGTTTGTTGGTTGAGTAGATGGACTGTTGGATGGTAGGATATACATTCTTCCTAACTTGAAGATTTCGAGGACGAAATCCTTTTAAGGGGGGAGAATGTAACACCCCGTGAATTTTATAACGTTAAGCTTCACAAATTAAAGTGTAATTAATTCTAAATGAAAGAATTAAGGGAAATGGGTTACGCCATTGCGTTCGTCTCGGAATTTTGCTTGAGATAGAGTCCGACTTTGCGTGAATCAGACTCCGTATGAAGGAGTTATGACCGTCGGAAGTTTCAGAATAAAATTTAAATTCAAACAGCTCAGTTTAAAATTCGAAATTCGAAAAACAGGTTCAAACGGGGCTGGGCGAGAAAATTCCCGCCCAGAGACCAGGTCGACCATAGGGTCGACCATGTTGTCGACCTGGCCTCCCCAGGTCGACCATGGTGTCGACCTGCCAGTCGACCTACCTGGTCGACCTGGCTGGGTCTGGCTCTGGCTCGAATTTTTGTGGCTCAGCGTGTCACTAGGGCTGATGTGTCACCTCTTGATTGGCTCTTTGAACTTTGTATGGTCTGGATTCCTCTTGTCTTCATCTGACGGCTCAAAACAATTTAAAAATCTATAAATACACCCTAAGTCTCAACTGAAAATTCACACAAAACAATAAGAAGGGAGTCGTCATGCTGCCAGAGAGGAATTGAGCATAGCCGTCAATAGAGTAAAGCCTAGAGACGAATCAAATTAAGAAGAAGATTAAAGTTTAATCAACGCAACGTTAGTCTACCCAAAGGAGCGCATCTCAATTTCAAAATTCAGAATCCAGAATTCAAGATTCTGCATTCATTGTAAGTATAGTGACCTTTCAGAATATGAATAAAAACTGTGATGTGATTCGATGTAAATCAAATAGAATTGTGTTATTGTATGAATATGATATAAATTCTATGTATTATAATGATTCTGTCATGACTTGTGTATTGATATTTGTGGCCTAAATTGATTGATGCAAGCCTATTGGACATTTGTATATGAAAGTAATAACAATAGCAAGTTGTGGCAAAAACCAGAAATTTATCCCCTTATGTTTATATCGATGGCATGGACTATATACATTCCCTTAGTCTAAGCTAGAATTTATGTAAACATGTTATAGATTTGAAACCTTTTATGCCTACGTGACCCAAAACCTATGATATCATTCTTATGTTAATTTGCAAGTATAACTGGATCTATGTTAAGTATCATTTGGGTTTCATAAACTATGCAAGTTCAAGTTGAAATAGGCTATATGATTAGATGTTAAAATTTGACATTTTGGTGAATATACAACATGCTAGTTTTGTGGTTGACATTATGCCAAGTCAAACATGTTTAAACACAAGTTTGTATTGGCCTAAACTGTGCCATTTCATATGTCACCTACTTATTTATACTTTGATTTGAATGCAAGTTCACATGACCCATAATTTATGTTAGTTGAATCGCTAAATTGCAAGTTCATGCGCCACACACCTTTATGTGAAATATTACATGTTCTTGGTTTCCCCTTTTTCTCACGTTTATAAAGTTGGGTTGAATTGTGTCAAGCCCAACACATGTTATAATGTTGCGAACGTACAAATGGGGGTAATAACGTTGGGTATAAAACATTGAAAATATATGTTGGCATGGTTGGCACATGTCAATGACAATGACATTTAAAGCGGTATGAATTGTTATACCCAAGAATAAAATACATGACATTTACATATAATTGAGAAGTAATAAAATATGTAAATTTAGAAAACACGATATGCTTAACCCGAGGTTGGATTGAGTTGTGATGTAAACCTGCCCGGACCCGTCCGGCTGTCCAGTAGTCACAACAATACCTATCCAATGTGGGTGGTTAATCATTGAGCCCAATAATGACTTAAGGTTAGACTGAGCTACGGTGTAAACCTGCCCGGAACCGACCGGCACATCCAATAACTGTAGCAATATCCGTCTAATGTGAGTGGTCAGGTGCTGTAAGAGGCTAAGGACATATGGTCCGGTTAAGTCAACTATAAATACTTAACCAAATTCAACATGTTAACAAGAATTGATGGGTGGAGTTAGGTAAATACATACACTTAACCACTTAACATGTTTGACTAGAAAATCCTAGTAACGAGGGACCCTTTTCAGCAGTAACCCAAGTTAGGTATCATGGTACCCTGAAACTAGGCAGAGTGGGGCACGATTACTGGGCTGATTGTAAGCGGTCAAACGACGGCGGTGGGTGCACAGTGTAGGTCTAATGGGGTGCAGGCGTGCACACACTCCGGAGCAGACAACCAAGGCACTGGGGACACCAGTAGTATAACCTATGCCTTCTAGAATTTGTGTCAGGGCCGCCACCATGGGTCTTGATACACCCCATGGTGGGACCAGCATATGTATCTACAATTCATGGGGGCCGTATGACACATGTTTAGGCGAGTAGGAGCCGATCTTTAGAAAATGGGGATCACTTCACCCTCACCATGGGGTGTCAGTTTGAGTAAACTCAAGTAGGTGCAGAGATATAGTATGGGTGCGATAGTACATTCGACACTTCCTTAGCTTGTGACACTTTCCTGTTTTCAGTTTATATCTATCATGCCCTTTTCTTATTCACATACTGAAGAGTTACTAGATTTACTCAGGCTTTATGTCTGACTCTATTTTCTTTTCGTCTTCTTTTCTTTCGTTTCCCCTCCCCCCAGGTCCACAGGGAGGAAACAACTCAGCTCAGTTAGACTCTTTACAAGCTCCAAGACCGTAGATGTATGATTTGGATCTCTTTCGCTCGGATTATGGCTTTGGATATCACTATGGGGATTTTTGTCACTTTATTTATGTTTTATGCTATTTTAATAATCAAGACAGTAATGAGGTTGTAATGTTGGGAGTATTTTGAGGAAATTATGGAAATGTTTTGTTTAAAACACATATTGATGAAATAAAAGTCTGTTTGGTTTCCGCTGTTTAAAATATGTGTATTTATATCTATCTTGAGTTTATCTGTGGCTTTTACTCATAAACCTCCACCAAAGTTAAGGCATTCCCTTTGTGAGTGACCTTAACGAAGGTGAGGTGTTTCATATATGTGAGCTGTGTATAGATAATTTCGAGATGAGGGATCACCTATTTTTCTCCTGCCCATACTCGTCTTATCTCTGGACCAGATGCAGATTAAAGCTGGATTCTCCTCCTTCGAATCAAGCCTTTTTCCTTGAAGATGAGATCAGCTACCTAAAAATCAAATTCTCTGTCAACGACGTAGCATAAGAATTAGCCTCGGGAAGTATTGTTGCCACTTTTTATCACATATGGGAGAAGCGTAACACTTGAAATCACGGTAATGGCTCGGCTGATAAATTCATGCATTGGAATTTGCTAGAATTAGATATACAGTACCTGATGATAAAATCGAAAAGGAAGAATGTGATGAACCGCGAGAAAATCCTCAGCAATTGGGGAGTCGAGATTTTTGACCTAGGTTGAGTAGCCGCCATTATCGGCATCTTTTTAGGGTTGTTGCTTTTAATTTGGTATTGGCTTGAAGTATTCCTTTCCATTTATGACCATGCGTTGCCAGTGGAAGTTTCCATGTGTATTGATATGTGGTAGATGTGGGCTTTGTGCAGTTCTCTTGGGCTTTATTTTGTAGTATTCTTATGTAATTTTGGTATGGGCAAGAGATCTTAAGATGTTTTCTTTCCCCGGATATTCATACATTTTATTGATAAGCTGTCAACAAAACACCACACTCTTTTTCCCTATCATATATTCACGCCGACTACATGTACAGGTTTTTAACGAGGCGGCTTACCAAATTTTAATATATATATATAACACAATTGGTGACACGTATCATTTATACCGTTGGATAACCCCAAGAATTCCACTCCTTCGTATAAAGACAAAATGATCGAATGGTTGAGGCTTTGCTTCCTTTTTTGTTTCATTTTGTGTTCAAATAGTCATCCCCTACACACACACACGTACATATACATGAACACACATACACACATGCTAGGTCCGACTAAACATCAATTCCTCCTTGATTTCAAACACATTTCCCAATTTAAATAAATAAATAAATAAATATATTGAAAATTGGTATGCTTTATTGATAAACTTCAATCATATGCTACGTCCATGTGCTTCATTAAGAAATTGGTATGCTTTATTAATAAACATCAATCTTACGCTTCATTCATATGCCTCATTAAAACCTTGTAACCCCCTATTATTGCTTTATAAGGAAAAAAAAAAGTATACACGAATTTCACATATTGATTGTATATAGCAATTTAGAACATCAACAGAATAAATACAAAACAAATCGAAGGAAAAGGATCACAATGCAACCATCATCTCAAAACGACACAAATGCTGCATTTGCTTATAGTATTAACTTTCAATGATGGAAAACAAATATGTTAATGAATTATAATATCAGAGAATACGTGAATATGAAAATTTTCAAACAAAATTGTTTTTTTTAACAAATACACATGCAAAAACCCTCGTTTAGTTTAAATATAATTATTAGAAAATGCAATCATAAGAGCTACATATGAAGATGCCCAATTGGTTGATCAAAATCTAAATATTGGCAATATTCATTCTTGCCATAAATACATTCAACAGAGCACAACGGAAAAAAATTCCTACATAGCTAATTGCCTGATGCATATCTTTGAAAGCTTGTTCGAAGAACTTGAAAAACTCAACCTTCGGACTACTCAAATAAGTACTCGAGAGTTTAAGGAGAAAACAAAAAACTTTGGATCGGTTTATAGATTGGTGTGATTAATAAGAGTACACATAAACCAATGATATATAGTTAGGCCATGCCGGTTAGCGGAATAGGTTGCTCTCTTACCAATGTCTTGCGACATAATAACCATCCTCGTGGTCTTGTACCCATAATGGCTAGAACAATCATAGTAAAATGTGCAAAGTGAACATAATGTGGATTATCCATTCCTTATTCTCCTAACATGTGCAGTTAATGTCTATGCAGTTAAAGCTCCGCTAAAGCCCTGCAAAACCCCTGCTATTTCCCATAGCACTCTCTGACTGCTACGCTAGTTCTATTTAGCACTGATGGTCAGTAGATACGCTTTTATCCCAGCTATGTTCCGCTATACCTGTTAAATCAAGGCTATTTAGCATCTTCTTTAGCAATATTAATATACAAAGGATGATTTGACCTGTTCTAATTTGAAACAAACTAAAAAAAGTTTAGTGTAAAGATCTAATTTAAGGCAAAAGTGCGCTATATAAGGTAAAAATCTATAATAATCATCAAACCAAATATGCAAAAACATTTAATTATTTGGTTTTCTTATACAGTATTAATTAGTATTCATTTCTTATACAAAAATAATGTGAAACTGGAAATTAATTAATTTTAAATATTTGGTTTTACATTTAATGAATCTTTTTACACATTCGCTATTTCCCCGTTTTATCCCTGCAACAACTTTTGGCACCTCCACCGCTATAGATTCGCTAAGCGATTTAACTACACAGGTTAAAGCGCAATGGATTCAATGCAGCGGAGGTGCAAAAAATTGTATAGGGGATAAAGCAAGGAAATAATGGGATATAACATATGAGTCTAAAATAACATATAAAACTCATATCTAATGTTTCTACAAATATACAAATGATAGATAAATGAAAAATTAACATTCAACTAAATTATAATTAGTGCATTCTTAATTTTAAATAAAAGCATATGCAAGTATATGTAAACTTTTATTTAGCTTGGTCAAATTTAATAGAATATTATAGTTTTTTCTATTTTAAAAAATATATGTTAAACAAATTTTATAAATTTTACAATGTATAAATGTTATTTTTAAATTCATTTTTTTTATAGAAGATATATAAAAGAAATAGCGGAATATAGCTGAAATAATGAGATATATCGGAACATAGCAGGGCTTAAAATGGAAAGACTATTTCAGAGGATATTAGGAAATAATGTAGCAGTAGAAATCCGCTACATGATAAAACGGGGTAACAACGGGGTATTAACTGCACAACTCCTGACTAACTGCAGGATAAGTTTATAATTTAAACTCATAACCACAATTGATTTACTTGCCTACTGGTTATCTTTTGTTCAATTTGAGATTAACATATCACAACTCATATATCCCAACCATTCCAGCAATAGCTTTTCTGGCATATATGAAAAGAAAAGTTCATGAGGTAGCCCTTATTGGACAGAAGCTATTTGCACTCACTCCATAGTTGTATCCATAAGATGACAATGAACCTCGTCAACACATGTGGGCAGCAACCATACACATATCATAGTTTTACCTATGGGATGACTTTAACTGCAAAAATCTGATATTCCTAGAATAAATACAAAGTATTTGTAAACCCAATATCCCTTCCAATTGTATTCCCAATGTAAACATAGCTATTAACCCCATTGGTAACCCCAATAATCATGATTAAATAATTCTATCGGTATTCACAATATTACATGATTTAATAAACCCCGTTGGTGTTCCCACGAAGTGTGGAAATCATATGCGAAAGATTAACAACAATTAATAGCATACAAAATAAATACAGGTTTGACAAGTAAGTCGTCCTGCTCTTATTGTCCCCTATCAAGGCGTCAATACCATCAAAAGTACCAAAGTCGATGTCCCGTTCCTATCGAGTTCATACATAGGTTAGCTGACTATTCATTTAAAAATGTTTTTTTTAAAACAAGGTTCAAAAAGGAACCCGGTCATTACATAGTCGATAAACAACAAGCCAAGAGGCAATAGATTCAGGTCTTTTAGAAACAGTTACGTAATAAGGCTTGCAGACCTACTTGGACTACAAGGATCAGAGACGACTACCTCAGTTGGTTCTGAAAACTAGTTTGGAAACAAAGCTTTTTAACATGGACAATGGCATCAAGTTTATAAAGGTGATAGCCTCTAGCCTTTAAAAACATATTTAAAAACAAACCTTATTGACTAGAACCATTGACGATAAGGGTAGAGGCAATAAACCACAAGGGTTCATAAAACAAATTGAAAATAAGCCTTGTCGAACTAGTCGACACGACAAGGTTAGGCTGAAGCCTCAAAACTAGTTTTGAAAACAATATAGGAAACAAGCCCTTGTCGATCCAATCGTCAAGGTATAGAGGAGATAACCTATGCAAGGTTTAAAACAATAGAGGTGGTGAGCCTATTATATTTCATAAGAAAAACAATTTTTTCGCTTCCATATGATGGCGACTTGGTATAGACGGAGAGGAAAGTTTAGAAACACAAGTCCGGACTCAAGTGATAAAGACCCCTTTGATAAGCATATAGATGATACGACATGGTCCAGATCCATCCTATATCAAGTCGAATGATATTTTGTGTATCCCGAGTGCCTCGATACCTTAACGCCCCACCTCTATACTCACGTTAGCCAAGGCCATTGCAAGCAATAGTGTCAACTAACCCAAATAATAAGGCTATTGAAGAGCGACCATATGTATATTAGCATTGAATGAGTGTTAAATATGTCGGATAATGTGGTCTTAATTTTTAAATCTCATAAGGAAACCAGATGCATCTAATTCAAGTCCAAATCTACTACATAGTGGCTATATATAATTCAGAATCAATATAAAATACATAACAATATAATCAGAGTCAGACACAGATATTCACATCACTATGGTGGAAATAGACATGAATATAACGCCTAAGAGTATAAATACAAGTTAGTGGTTATAGTCGATCCAGTATACAATGTACAAGTTCTAGCCAAAAAAGTACGTATACATGAAAATCTAAGATACATATGTAATCAAGAACTACAACTATAATGTAGATAGCAAAAAAGCCAAGAATTGGTCCTTGCTAGAAATCCAATATAAGCACCTGTATACTCGGTCTGACTCGAGTATTATTTATAAGAATAAACTATAAATGGATTAGTCTAGCTGTACTCATCATAATAATATGAGATAGAACGAGAGATATAAATAGAAAATGACATATAAGAAATAACAATAATGTTCACATGTAAAACATGAAGGCTGATATGTTCATAAAATATGTCAAAGAAAACTCAATGCTATATAAAAGATATCTCAATAACAAAGAAACAAAGATTGATAACACGGTGTCAATTGAACTAAGATTGATTGTAACAACCCGCAAAATCAGGACCAATTTAAAATTTTATTTTAGAAAATTTTAATGAATTTTGACAATATAAAATAATTTATTTAAGTAATAATGATCACAAATTTGATTTAAATCGAAGTTAGAATGAATGATTTAATTTTTATTATAAAAAGAGTTAGAAGTAGCGCGGTAGTTTGAAAAGTCAAACTTGAACTTTGACTGACCGTACATGATGCAAAATTTAACGGATTTTAGTGAAACCAAAAATATTAGAATCTATTTAAAAATATCTTTCCAACGAATCCGAAAAATCGAAATTTCATAACGGAAATCAAAAGTTATGGCCAATTCAATATTTAGAAAGGTCGCTATGAAATTTATAAGGGCCGAAATGCTACTTTTTGCATATAAAGGAATTTGAACTCGAAACCACTTCCATTGAGTTCAGAATGATGTTTCTACATTGAAAAACAGTAAACACTTATATATTTTGAGTTTTGGGATTTATTTGTTTAAAAATGTATTTTTAATATTAAATATATTGGCCTTAAAAATAGTCATTTTTCAAACGACCTCTGTTTTCGACGAAATCACTTTTGTTGGATCCGGAATGTCAAAATATTGTTAAGTTTAATTTTTCATAATTTTTAGAATTAATTTGTGGCCGTGGCAAAAAGATTTCTGTTTTGTCAATTTACGGTAAATTTTAAACGACTTGAAAAAGGCCATTTTTCAAAAAGTCTCAGAATCTGACGAAATAAATTTTGTTAGAACCGTATTGACATAAGAAAGCCAAAAATATTTTTTTTAGAATTTTCTGAGGTCGTATGTGGCCCCGGCATATTTAAATGTACGGTAGAAATTAAATAATTAATTTAATATTGCATTTTTAAATTAAAACCGAAAAAAAACGTGTAGACATCAGAATTGGACCTTGGGACATAGCCCATCGCGTTCAGAAGGCCTCAAAACGTTAAGATCGACAGTAAGCAGGCCCAAATCCGAGAAAGTCCGAAAATCCACTTTATTTCACGAATTTCGAAATTTATATTATTAAAATTTCTGGCCGAAACCCTAATCCTATTCATGGCAGCCGCCACCCTTAATTTCGAAGGCCAGAAAACACCGAACTTCAAATGCTAATATCTTTTGATCCGCTCAACGAAAATTGGCAAACTTGGTACCAAATCGAAGAGAATTTCGAGAGCTTCAGATCTATACGGCTATGATCATCATTAGGGTCGCGGATTTCGCGGTTTTCAGCCTGAAGTGGCTGCGTTTTTGGGTGCTTTCAGGGTGAGATTGGAGGCCGAGTTCGACATGCTTCTGGGTGGTGGTGGCTCGTGGCAAGGCGGTTCGAATGGAGGTGGTTGATCGATGAACGGGGCTGTGTGGAGGGGTGCGAATTTGGCTTTGGAATGGCAAGATGGGTTCGGCCGAGGGAGAACGACGTGAAGAGGAAGAAGGATCCGCTCTTTTTTTTATTATTATTTTATTATTTAATTATTTAATTACCCGATCTTTAAAAATTCATAACTCTTTCATACGAGGTCCGTTTGACGAACCGTAAATTGCGTTGGAATCACAAAATTAAGAGCTTCGCGATCGCGCAGACCGCAGTTGAAAAGGAGACAGTAAAATTTTGGCCAAAAAAATCTAGGTGAGAATTCTAATTTTGATTATTTAATTAATTATAAATTGTTTTCTCGCGTTAAAATAATTGTATTATTATATTTATTCAATTCTGAAATATTCTGTGTTGTGTGAATTATTGATTGTGCTTGTGATGTGATTTGTTGTGTACGATGTGTTAGATTTGCATTGAAATTGCAGATATTATTAAATTTATTCTCAGTTAGAGAATTAGATCTAAAATTAGATCTAAAACATAGTTATGTCAGATTTAATCGTATTTATTCAGATGTAGATGTTGAAATTTATTTTGTATAAATTAAATATTATTTTTATTTATTGATTCAACAATAGAATTAGAACGACAAATAAATATTATTTTTATTTGTTTATTTACAATAGAATTTGAACAATGAATAAAATACATTTTCTATTTGTTTAAATTAAAAGGAATTAATTAAGAAGAATATATTCTTAATGTAAATTTGTTACATTAAGAAGAGTAAATTAAAAAGCATATATTTTCAATATGAAATTGTTTCATTAAAAAGAATGAAATTAAAAGATTACATTTTTTTTTTTGTCATATTAGGATTGAAATTAAAGATTTGATTTTTATTGTCTATTGTTTTCAATAATAGTGATTTCAATAAAATGACATACTATTTGTCACTTTAATTTCAATAAAGGCGGTAACATTAGAAATCTCATTTTTAATGAAATATTGTTTTTGATTAAAGAAGTAATATAAAGAATTTCATTTGTAAGGTAATAGTGATTTCAATAAAAGAAGCAATGTAAAAGATTATATTTTTATGTGTTGATTGTTTTCAATAGAAAGATGTTGCATAAAAAGATTATATTTTTAATGTGATGTAGATTTCACTGTAAAGACGAAAATAAAAAGATTATATTTTTATTTTCATTTTGTCGCAATGAAAAGTTCATAAGCTAAGATTACATTTTTATTGTAATTTTATTCATTGTAATAAATAGAAAAGATTACATTTATATGTAATGAAAGAATGAATAAAGAAGTTATTATTTTCATTGTAAAATAGAAAAGGTCATATTTTTACATTGTAAAATAGAAAAAGACATATTTTCTTTGCATAACAAAAGTTACCTTTTTTATATGTGCTTTATATATGAATTTGCACTGTATGACAAAAATTGCATTTTTCTATGATATAAAAATGTAAATTTACATTGCATGATTTAAATTACATTTTTCTATGTAATTTAGAGATGAATAATAACGGTAGAATGAAAATTACATTTATTTTTTTCATGTAATTAAAATGTGAATTTGCGTTGTAGGATAAAAACTACATTTTTAGATATAATTTAAATATGAATTTATGTCGTATGATAGGAATTACATTTTTCTATGTAATTAAAATATGAATTCCCATCGCATAATAAAGATTACATTTTTCTATGTAATTTAGAGGTGAATTAGAATGATAAAATAAAAATGACATTTTTCTATGTAATTTATATATGAGTTATAACGGTATGATAAAAATGTAGAATTATATTTTTTTACATTTTCTTATGTAAGTAAAAGAATAGAAATTGAAAATGCAATTATTTACATTCTCTTATATAAATAAAAAGAATAGAATTTAGAAATATATTTATTTACATTTTCTATAGTAGGTAAAAATAGAATTGTTAATATTGAATATTTTATCGTCATTTGGAATGCGGTAAAAATAGAATTGTTAATATTGAATATTTTATCGTCATTTTGAATGCGGTAAAAATTGAATTGTTAATGCTGAATATTTTATCGTCATTTTGAATGCGGTAAAAATAGAATTGTTAATGTTGAATATTTTATCGTCATTTTGAACGCGGTGAAAATAGAATAGTTAATGTTGTCATTTTTATCGACATTCTTGGTGCGATAAAAATAGACAATGTTAGTGATTCATTTTTATCGACATTCTTGGTGCGATAAAAATAGACAATGTTAGTGATTCATTTTTATCGACATTTTTGGTGCGATAGAAAATAAAAAGAACAGGAACATGAGAATCATTTATTTACAACTCCTATTGTAAGTGAAAAGAGTAAAAATATGAGGGCCACTTTATTTACAACTTCTTTTGTAAATGAAAAGACCAAAATATGTTGATCATTTTATTGGTATTTCTATGGCAAATAAAAGAACAAGACATGTGAATTCTTTTTATTTTCATTTTCTATTGTAAATGAAAAAGAACAACATTCTTGTCAAGACTTGATTAGTGAATTTAAATTGTCATTTTGAGTTAACATGTCAAATTTAGAAAATGAACCTTTCTATACATTAAAAGGATTAGTTAAAAATGAACATTTTGTGTCATTAAAAGGATTAATTAGAAATGAACACTGGGTGCCATAAAAAAAAAGGAATAAATTAAAAATAAACATTTTTTTTTTTTTTGCATAAGAAAAGAGATTAAAACAAAATACTCATTTTTGTATATTAAAAGTGAATTAGACAAAATGGACATTTTTGGCACATTAAAATGAATGAAGTAAAAATAGACATCTTTATTCATTGAAAAAGATTAGACAAAATTTTCATTTTGTTGCATTAAAAGTTAAGAAACAAAATCATCATATTTGTTTATGTTGAGAAAAAGAATGGATCTAAAATGTATGTTTTCATACATTAAAGAGAATGAATTAAGGATGTATATTTTTATACATTAAAAATAATGAAGTCAAATATTCATTTTGTCATTAAAATGAATGAGACCAAAATATGCATTTTTGTAAATAAATAAAAGTCACGATTTTTATTGTCATATGTTCATAATAAAGAGTATTTAAATATTTGCCTGTGTTGTTGTATTTTGATGTGTTAAATGTGATGTTAGTATATTCAAAATTGAATATTACACTTCCATTTACAAGTCATCCGACTTGTTTATGTGATTGGGACGATTATTTTTACACATCGCCCAAGTGCACAAATAATTTATTATTTGTTTGTTGGCTGAAAACCCCACACGGGTATTGGGACGATACTTGACTGACACAAATCCCAATGTTTAATTATATGTCTATCGATTGATCGACAGGCTGCGATGAGCGTTATTGTTTTATTTTAATGCTCACACAGTTGACATTGTCACTCTGGTTGTTAATGGATGGATTGAGGATTATTTCCTGTTATTACCCTATACATGAAATGTATGAAACCCATATGACTCAAATTATATGGTACATGGTTGAGTCGCATTCCAATGCAGAATTTCTTTTTTTAAATAAAGAATTTTTATAAAATAAAAGGATTTTTGTAAAATAAAAGATTTTGTATTATAAAGTATATGTTACATTCAGAATCTTTTATATATAGAATATTTTATTGATTATTTTAAGAAATGTTTTTTATATAGTAATGAATTAATATCTTTAGGATAAATCTTTTATTTAAAATCATTAGATCTTAACAATTATGTTTGGTGATTGATATGTAGATTGGATTTGTAGTGGGTGATGTTTAAATAACATTTATCCTTTAATCCAATTTACATTGAAATTACTATTTGAAATTTATAAATCTATTTTATAAATTAAATCAAAATTGGAATATTAATAAATCTTTTTAGAAAGATTAAAAATTTAATTTATTTTATCTTTGATAAAATTAATGAGAACCTTTTAACATAAATAATAATTTTTATTTAAAAGGATATTCAAAGTTGGAATGTGGCGTTTGGTTGATTTTAATTACAAATACGCGAGTTATTCAGAAAGACCGGGTCTAACCCATTCTGAATAATCATCACGACGATCAAGAGTCGAAGATGAAGACGGTGACTGAAGACCGGAGAGCTTCACATCGTTTGGTTGATGGTGACTAATATCTTGAATTGGGACTGATCCCCCAAGGCAAGGTAAAAGTGATGATCTTCCAGACGTACTGGAGATCGACGGATACGTTGTTTCGTTCAGACCCAGAACGGACTTGTAAATGGATAGCATGCCTGACATTGAAATTTATTCCATGTAATTAAATTGGTTTTTATTTAATATATAAATGCATGGTGGCGGAGGAATTATTCTCTTGCTTAACACCCTTTTGTATGTTAAATAATAACCGATCGCATGATATGAGTTGTTGATGTGGTATGCCAAGTTGCACTTGATCAAGGCTTATTGTTGCAAAGCAGAGCCTTGTGGGATGATCAAAGCATAGTCTATTTAGGCATAGCTTTGTGTATGACGTGACCTCACGAGCCTCACAGCCCGGTAGAGTCTAAAACGGGAGAAGGGAATGCAGGGAGTGCGCACGTTTCTTTCTAGCTAGAGTGGTGCCAGGGACCTACCTGCGCTGGCATTTATTCATTGTGGTTGTTGGATTGTTCGAGGCCTCGGTTTATGCGGTCGCTACTGGCCGTAGTATAGGTCCAAAAGGACCGGGAAGCGTGTGTTCAGGAATTGCCAATCCATTAAGCGTTAACGTATGGACCGGCCCTGCAGGATCCAAGGGTTGGACAGAGTACCAATCCTGGGGCATTGCTAGAGTGTCTCGAATCGGTAAGGATCTCCTCCCTAGCCTTGACTCAGATGGAAACCCAAATTTCCAATACGACATCACGCGGTTTTGATTGTATACCTACATATGGCGACATAGTGGGATGGGGCACTCATGCCGTCTAGGATTGATACATTTACTTTGATGTACTTCAAATTGGTTGCACACTATTATTATATAATACCGTGTTTATCGTATCAAGCATCTTTTGACCATTATAAGGTAAAACCCTATCCTCCGGTTTGCGTTGCATTGTGTGATGGGACTTGGGTCTTATAATGGTTTCATTTTTCTAAAAAGCATTACGTTATTTTGACGATTTACTTTAGTCATGCACTGGCAATCCATAGGAGAAAACCCGTTCCGCGAAAGTGGTGTGGTCCTGTGATTAGCCTCATTATATTATATAGGTTAAGTAGAATTCTCACACCAGTCCCATGACTGACCTGTAGTTTGTCCACTGGCAAACTCGGGTGCCCATATTTTCCACACGGGCAGTCGAGTAGCTATTTTTGCAGATATATTAAACAGGATTCTGGGTTGAAGCTTAAAGCTGTGTCCAGAGATAGAAAGTCTTCCGTTGTGTTCTTCCGTTGCAGTATATTACATTTTTGTATTTATCTTCCGCTGTAATTATATTCCAATGTACTCTGATATGTATATTCTGTACTCTGATGTAACATTATATGATGATATGTTATAAAAGTCTTCTGTTGTTGTTTTAATATGTTGTATGCCCAAAGTTAAAGTATTCGTAGATTTTCACTTTTTGGGTCAGACCTGTGTGGTTTATGGTCGATTCAAAGGGTGGGAATTTGCGGGTCTTTACAGTTGGTATCAGAGCTCTGGTTAGTTCAAATCTTTGGGGTACAACTTGTTAGAACTGAACAGAAGACTCATCAGAGATTGGATTAGTAATGTCCAATAAGAATACTCATTAGAGATAGGATCAGCAGTATCCTAGAATGAGTAAACTCGTTAGAGATGGGGTTAGTAATGCCTTAGAACGAGTTCAGAGTTAGGAATTTATAATTAACGTATTTTTGATATTTATAATCTATTCTTTGTAATATGATTTATATATATAAAGTTATGTATATTTTGAAAAGATAATCTACCATTAAAATTTAAAATTAAGATAGTTAATTTTACAATTTTTAGCTACGTTCCTTTTCGAGGACGAAAAGTTTTTAAGTGGGGGCGATTGTAACAACCCGCAAAATCAGGACCAATTTAAAATTTTATTTTAGAAAATTTTAATGAATTTTGACAATATAAAATAATTTATTTAAGTAATAATGATCACAAATTTGATTTAAATCGAAGTTAGAATGAATGATTTAATTTTTATTATAAAAAGAGTTAGAAGTAGCGCGGTAGTTTGAAAAGTCAAACTTGAACTTTGACTGACCGTACAGGATGCAAAATTTAACGGATTTTAGTGAAACCAAAAATATTAGAATCTATTTAAAAATATCTTTCTAACGAATCCGAAAAATCGAAATTTCATAACGGAAATCAAAAGTTATGGCCAATTCAATATTTAGAAAGGTCGCTATGAAATTTATAAGGGCCGAAATGCTACTTTTTGCATATAAAGGAATTTGAACTCGAAACCACTTCCATTGAGTTCAGAATGATGTTTCTACATTGAAAAACAGTAAACACTTATATATTTTGAGTTTCGGGATTTATTTGTTTAAAAATGTATTTTTAATATTAAATATATTGGCCTTAAAAATAGTCATTTTTCAAACGACCTCTGTTTTCGACGAAATCACTTTTGTTGGATCCGGAATGTCAAAATATTGTTAAGTTTAATTTTTCATAATTTTTAGAATTAATTTGTGGCCGTGGCAAAAAGATTTCTGTTTTGTCAATTTACGGTAAATTTTAAACGACTTGAAAAAGGCCATTTTTCAAAAAGTCTCAGAATCTGACGAAATAAATTTTGTTAGAACCGTATTGACATTAGAAAGCCAAAAATATTTTTTTTAGAATTTTCTGAGGTCGTATGTGGCCCCGGCATATTTAAATGTATGGTAGAAATTAAATAATTAATTTAATATTGCATTTTTAGATTAAAACCGAAAAAAAAACGTGTAGACATCAGAATCGGACCTTGGGACATAGCCCATCGCGTTCAGAAGGCCTCAAAACGTTAAGATCGACAGTAAGAAGGCCCAAATCCGAGAAAGTCCGAAAATCCACTTTATTTCACGAATTTCGAAATTTATATTATTAAAATATTATTAAAATTTCTGGCCGAAACCCTAATCCTATTCATGGCAGCCGCCACCCTTAATTTCGAAGGCCAGAAAACACCGAACTTCAAATGCTAATATCTTTTGATCCGCTCAACGAAAATTGGCAAACTTGGTACCAAATCGAAGAGAATTTCGAGAGCTTCAGATCTATACGGCTATGATCATCATTAGGGTCGCGGATTTCGCGGTTTTCAGCCTGAAGTGGCTGCGTTTTTGGGTGCTTTCAGGGTGAGATTGGAGGCCGAGTTCGACATGCTTCTGGGTGGTGGTGGCTCGTGGCAAGGCGGTTCGAATGGAGGTGGTTGATCGATGAACGGGGCTGTGTGGAGGGGTGCGAATTTGGCTTTGGAATGGCAAGATGGGTTCGGCCGAGGGAGAACGACGTGAAGAGGAAGAAGGATCCGCTCTTTTTTTTATTATTATTTTATTATTTAATTATTTAATTACCCGATCTTTAAAAATTCATAACTCTTTCATACGAGGTCCGTTTGACGAACCGTAAATTGCGTTGGAATCACAAAATTAAGAGCTTCGCGATCGCGCAGACCGCAGTTGAAAAGGAGACAGTAAAATTTTGGCCAAAAAAATCTAGGTGAGAATTCTAATTTTGATTATTTAATTAATTATAAATTGTTTTCTCGCGTTAAAATAATTGTATTATTATATTTATTCAATTCTGAAATATTCTGTGTTGTGTGAATTATTGATTGTGCTTGTGATGTGATTTGTTGTGTACGATGTGTTAGATTTGCATTGAAATTGCAGATATTATTAAATTTATTCTCAGTTAGAGAATTAGATCTAAAATTAGATCTAAAACATAGTTATGTCAGATTTAATCGTATTTATTCAGATGTAGATGTTGAAATTTATTTTGTATAAATTAAATATTATTTTTATTTATTGATTCAACAATAGAATTAGAACGACAAATAAATATTATTTTTATTTGTTTATTTACAATAGAATTTGAACAATGAATAAAATACATTTTCTATTTGTTTAAATTAAAAGGAATTAATTAAGAAGAATATATTCTTAATGTAAATTTGTTACATTAAGAAGAGTAAATTAAAAAGCATATATTTTCAATATGAAATTGTTTCATTAAAAAGAATGAAATTAAAAGATTACATTTTTTTTTTGTCATATTAGGATTGAAATTAAAGATTTGATTTTTATTGTCTATTGTTTTCAATAATAGTGATTTCAATAAAATGACATACTATTTGTCACTTTAATTTCAATAAAGGCGGTAACATTAGAAATCTCATTTTTAATGAAATATTGTTTTTGATTAAAGAAGTAATATAAAGAATTTCATTTGTAAGGTAATAGTGATTTCAATAAAAGAAGCAATGTAAAAGATTATATTTTTATGTGTTGATTGTTTTCAATAGAAAGATGTTGCATAAAAAGATTATATTTTTAATGTGATGTAGATTTCACTGTAAAGACGAAAATAAAAAGATTATATTTTTATTTTCATTTTGTCGCAATGAAAAGTTCATAAGCTAAGATTACATTTTTATTGTAATTTTATTCATTGTAATAAATAGAAAAGATTACATTTATATGTAATGAAAGAATGAATAAAGAAGTTATTATTTTCATTGTAAAATAGAAAAGGTCATATTTTTACATTGTAAAATAGAAAAAGACATATTTTCTTTGCATAACAAAAGTTACCTTTTTTATATGTGCTTTATATATGAATTTGCACTGTATGACAAAAATTGCATTTTTCTATGATATAAAAATGTAAATTTACATTGCATGATTTAAATTACATTTTTCTATGTAATTTAGAGATGAATAATAACGGTAGAATGAAAATTACATTTATTTTTTTCATGTAATTAAAATGTGAATTTGCGTTGTAGGATAAAAACTACATTTTTAGATATAATTTAAATATGAATTTATGTCGTATGATAGGAATTACATTTTTCTATGTAATTAAAATATGAATTCCCATCGCATAATAAAGATTACATTTTTCTATGTAATTTAGAGGTGAATTAGAATGATAAAATAAAAATGACATTTTTCTATGTAATTTATATATGAGTTATAACGGTATGATAAAAATGTAGAATTATATTTTTTTACATTTTCTTATGTAAGTAAAAGAATAGAAATTGAAAATGCAATTATTTACATTCTCTTATATAAATAAAAAGAATAGAATTTAGAAATATATTTATTTACATTTTCTATAGTAGGTAAAAATAGAATTGTTAATATTGAATATTTTATCGTCATTTGGAATGCGGTAAAAATAGAATTGTTAATATTGAATATTTTATCGTCATTTTGAATGCGGTAAAAATTGAATTGTTAATGCTGAATATTTTATCGTCATTTTGAATGCGGTAAAAATAGAATTGTTAATGTTGAATATTTTATCGTCATTTTGAACGCGGTGAAAATAGAATAGTTAATGTTGTCATTTTTATCGACATTCTTGGTGCGATAAAAATAGACAATGTTAGTGATTCATTTTTATCGACATTCTTGGTGCGATAAAAATAGACAATGTTAGTGATTCATTTTTATCGACATTTTTGGTGCGATAGAAAATAAAAAGAACAGGAACATGAGAATCATTTATTTACAACTCCTATTGTAAGTGAAAAGAGTAAAAATATGAGGGCCACTTTATTTACAACTTCTTTTGTAAATGAAAAGACCAAAATATGTTGATCATTTTATTGGTATTTCTATGGTAAATAAAAGAACAAGACATGTGAATTCCTTTTATTTTCATTTTCTATTGTAAATGAAAAAGAACAACATTCTTGTCAAGACTTGATTAGTGAATTTAAATTGTCATTTTGAGTTAACATGTCAAATTTAGAAAATGAACCTTTCTATACATTAAAAGGATTAGTTAAAAATGAACATTTTGTGTCATTAAAAGGATTAATTAGAAATGAACACTGGGTGCCATAAAAAAAAAAGGAATAAATTAAAAATAAACATTTTTTTTTTTTGCATAAGAAAAGAGATTAAAACAAAATACTCATTTTTGTATATTAAAAGTGAATTAGACAAAATGGACATTTTTGGCACATTAAAATGAATGAAGTAAAAATAGACATCTTTATTCATTGAAAAAGATTAGACAAAATTTTCATTTTGTTGCATTAAAAGTTAAGAAACAAAATCATCATATTTGCTTATGTTGAGAAAAAGAATGGATCTAAAATGTATGTTTTCATACATTAAAGAGAATGAATTAAGGATGTATATTTTTATACATTAAAAATAATGAAGTCAAATATTCATTTTGTCATTAAAATGAATGAGACCAAAATATGCATTTTTGTAAATAAATAAAAGTCACGATTTTTATTGTCATATGTTCATAATAAAGAGTATTTAAATATTTGCCTGTGTTGTTGTATTTTGATGTGTTAAATGTGATGTTAGTATATTCAAAATTGAATATTACACTTCCATTTACAAGTCATCCGACTTGTTTATGTGATTGGAACGATTATTTTTACACATCGCCCAAGTGCACAAATAATTTATTATTTGTTTGTTGGCTGAAAACCCCACACGGGTATTGGGACGATACTTGACTGACACAAATCCCAATGTTTAATTATATGTCTATCGATTGATCGACAGGCTGCGATGAGCGTTATTGTTTTATTTTAATGCTCACACAGTTGACATTGTCACTCTGGTTGTTAATGGATGGATTGAGGATTATTTCCTGTTATTACCCTATACATGAAATGTATGAAACCCATATGACTCAAATTATATGGTACATGGTTGAGTCGCATTCCAATGCAGAATTTCTTTTTTTAAATAAAGAATTTTTATAAAATAAAAGGATTTTTGTAAAATAAAAGATTTTGTATTATAAAGTATATGTTACATTCAGAATCTTTTATATATAGAATATTTTATTGATTATTTTAAAAAATGTTTTTTATATAGTAATGAATTAATATCTTTAGGATAAATCTTTTATTTAAAATCATTAGATCTTAACAATTATGTTTGGTGATTGATATGTAGATTGGATTTGTAGTGGGTGATGTTTAAATAACATTTATCCTTTAATCCAATTTACATTGAAATTACTATTTGAAATTTATAAATCTATTTTATAAATTAAATCAAAATTGGAATATTAATAAATCTTTTTAGAAAGATTAAAAATTTAATTTATTTTATCTTTGATAAAATTAATGAGAACCTTTTAACATAAATAATAATTTTTATTTAAAAGGATATTCAAAGTTGGAATGTGGCGTTTGGTTGATTTTAATTACAAATACGCGAGTTATTCAGAAAGACCGGGTCTAACCCATTCTGAATAATCATCACGACGATCAAGAGTCGAAGATGAAGACGGTGACTGAAGACCGGAGAGCTTCACATCGTTTGGTTGATGGTGACTAATATCTTGAATTGGGACTGATCCCCCAAGGCAAGGTAAAAGTGATGATCTTCCAGACGTACTGGAGATCGACGGATACGTTGTTTCGTTCAGACCCAGAACGGACTTGTAAATGGATAGCATGCCTGACATTGAAATTTATTCCATGTAATTAAATTGGTTTTTATTTAATATATAAATGCATGGTGGCGGAGGAATTATTCTCTTGCTTAACACCCTTTTGTATGTTAAATAATAACCGATCGCATGATATGAGTTGTTGATGTGGTATGCCAAGTTGCACTTGATCAAGGCTTATTGTTGCAAAGCAGAGCCTTGTGGGATGATCAAAGCATAGTCTATTTAGGCATAGCTTTGTGTATGACGTGACCTCACGAGCCTCACAGCCCGGTAGAGTCTAAAACGGGAGAAGGGAACGCAGGGAGTGCGCACGTTTCTTTCTAGCTAGAGTGGTGCCAGGGACCTACCTGCGCTGGCATTTATTCATTGTGGTTGTTGGATTGTTCGAGGCCTCGGTTTATGCGGTCGCTACTGGCCGTAGTATAGGTCCAAAAGGACTGGGAAGCGTGTGTTCAGGAATTGCCAATCCATTAAGCGTTAACGTATGGACCGGCCCTGCAGGATCCAAGGGTTGGACAGAGTACCAATCCTGGGGCATTGCTAGAGTGTCTCGAATCGGTAAGGATCTCCTCCCTAGCCTTGACTCAGATGGAAACCCAAATTTCCAATACGACATCACGCGGTTTTGATTGTATACCTACATATGGCGACATAGTGGGATGGGGCACTCATGCCGTCTAGGATTGATACATTTACTTTGATGTACTTCAAATTGGTTGCACACTATTATTATATAATACCGTGTTTATCGTATCAAGCATCTTTTGACCATTATAAGGTAAAACCCTATCCTCCGGTTTGCGTTGCATTGTGTGATGGGACTTGGGTCTTATAATGGTTTCATTTTTCTAAAAAGCATTACGTTATTTTGACGATTTACTTTAGTCATGCACTGGCAATCCATAGGAGAAAACCCGTTCCGCGAAAGTGGTGTGGTCCTGTGATTAGCCTCATTATATTATATAGGTTAAGTAGAATTCTCACACCAGTCCCATGACTGACCTGTAGTTTGTCCACTGGCAAACTCGGGTGCCCATATTTTCCACACGGGCAGTCGAGTAGCTATTTTTGCAGATATATTAAACAGGATTCTGGGTTGAAGCTTAAAGCTGTGTCCAGAGATAGAAAGTCTTCCGCTGTGTTCTTCCGTTGCAGTATATTACATTTTTGTATTTATCTTCCGCTGTAATTATATTCCAATGTACTCTGATATGTATATTCTGTACTCTGATGTAACATTATATGATGATATGTTATAAAAGTCTTCTGTTGTTGTTTTAATATGTTGTATGCCCAAAGTTAAAGTATTCGTAGATTTTCACTTTTTGGGTCAGACCTGTGTGGTTTATGGTCGATTCAAAGGGTGGGAATTTGCGGGTCTTTACATTGATAACATACTATCATTAGTACTAAGATTCCAGAAATCAATAAATTAGAAATCCAGAAGATCCCAAGGAAAGGGAAGGCCTAGGTCAAGGTGGGAGCCCGAAGACTCATCAAATCAATATGGGAGTCTGAAGACTTAACCAACTCATTATGGGAGTCTGAAGACTCAACCAACTCATTAAGGGAGTCCGACGAGTCAACCAAAATGAACCGAAGTTGCTCAAGATGATCCGAAGATCATCAAAGCGACCCGAAGGTCGGAATGATCTAAAGATCACTGATATAATCAAAATAGATCAAGTATAGCGTAAACTACGTCGAGCTAGTAAATATAAGATTTGAGCTACATGTCCCATAACCACTTGCTCTACTTGAATATTTACAAACAAGTTGTATATTCCACTAGAGATATGAAACAATCATTGCCACAGTGTTCAATCGACCGAGTCCAAGAATTAATCGTCGAAGCAAACATAATGGGTCATGGTCCTTGTTTTTACTAAGGCATTTAATTAGGTTTCTCATATGAACGAGAAAAAGGTTAATGTAAATATACACTAGTAGATTTGTAAATCAGTTTATAAAATAACTACATATAATGAAGTTTTAGTAGAAACCAATTTATAAACTAACGTCATATAATGTAGTAGAGTTGGAAACTATTTAGTAAAAGTTTGGTGTCTATTAATAGCTTAAAAACCCTTTTATATAGTTTCAAAGTGGCAAATCCCGTATAATAGCGATCGAAATAACGATTGAACTAAGAATTCACATTTTAATAACATAAGTTAAATCTCACAAGTATCAATTATAAATTCGTTTATCACGAACGAAATGAAAGTACACAAACTCGAAATGCAGAAATATGCGAATCAGTGAAACTGAAAAGTCAAAGAAAAAGGCCGAACGGGTCGGAACTCGGCTGGGAGAGAGTCTGAAACAACCTAAACTGTTGACTGTGGTTTCCATTGTTTAACAACAGGAAAACATGCATTAGACATCTGAGGCTTCAGGTTAGACATCTAACCTAACAGACAATAGCTTTTTTTAATCTTTCCCAAGAGCTTGGACAGACGTCTGACCTATCTGGTCAAACGTATGAGCAGAAGCATGGGCAACAATTTGCCTTGGCAATGAATGTGCAATTGGCTTTGGTTGGGCTTGAATCATTGGTGATTGTATATGATGTTTTCTATGTGAAAATGAAGCATCTAAGGCTTGCTTAAACGACCTATAACACCAAACTCAATTCACTACAAAGATTCACACATGAAATCATCGAATTGAAATTGGAACTCATAAATTGGAAAATGTCAAAATATAAACCAGTCAACACAACCAAATGCACACAACATATCCACAATACAAACGTTCCACAGGCACACTAGACAAGCATAAATGCTTGGGGCTTAGATGTGAGTTCACAAGAACTCACCTTTGACTGTTGGAAACAAGGAATCGATCCAATAACAAGCTAGAATGACCTCTCTTCGATGAAATGCACATGAGATCAAAACCCTAAAATTTAGGCTTAGGAATTCTCAAAAATAGAAGAGGAAACAATATGGAGAAGGTAGAGAAGCTTAACTAAGTCTCTACACATGATTTTCCTCAAGAATTGGAGCTCTTAGGATTAACTAGGTTTAGGGAATTTTAGTTTCCCTTTCCCTCCCCATTTTCTATTTTTAACAAAGTGTTTTGAGTGAATGAAGAGGAGACGGCCATGGGAGGTTTAAAGGATAGTTGGCTAACCTAAGCCCCAACCAAAGTCCCAAAATTCGCAAACTCTAAACATATCGATTTTTATAGTTCTCGATCACGTAAACGACATTTTAAACTCAATGGAAGTCGTTTCGAGTCCAAATTCATCTTTATGTGACTTTTTGTACATACACTTGGCTAACGATTTGCAACATTATATTTAAATATATTAACGTTAACTATGTCGGTTATTGCATATACCATTAATATGACATGACTATAACACCACAGTCAACATGGCCGTTAGGACTGGCCTGACACGTAAATCATGTGAAAATTGTTTTATTGCTATTTTTAGTAAAACTTTTCACTTGCTATATGTTACTTCGAAAAATGTTGTGGGTTATGGGAAAGGATAAATCTAAGAAGCACCCAAACTTTTTCATTTTAAAAAATTTAAAATGGTCAAAACATGTTAATTACAATTGCTTAACACATCACTTACGTAAGCCAATCAAACTTAGGAAAATCAGAGAAAAATCCCAAAAATTTCATAAGTTACCGAATGTATCCCCTTCTTCCTTGTGTCAAAATTTGAGACCAAAATAATTTATTAAATTATTTTTAAAATTAATCCCATAATTAATTCTTAATCAAACTTAAGAAATTCATAAAATATTCATACATGCTCAGAAAATTATTAAACTTGAAACTCATCTCCAAATTGTGCCATAGACAACATAAAAAAATTCACAACAACTAGGGGCGTCAAACTTTAGGTTTTGATCAAAAGTTTAACTAATTCTTACGCAAACAAGCATATTTAAAACAAACAACCAATTGTTTCATCTTAGGAATGTCAGCGCATCGTATTCATAAATAAAATTTCGATGCATACGTCCAACTCGAGTATAGCATATAACATAAAATAAACAATGTTTAAACTATTATTATGCTTGGAAAAGATTTCAAATATCGAAATGAGTTCAAATTTTAATTAGCTGCTTATCTAAACATGGTTGAACATTTATAAAATTTTGTTATATTTGAAGTAGTGTAGCTCAAAATATGATATGAGTGCTCTTAACATTAGCCAAAATGCTTCTTATACGTAATAAGTATGAGTTTACATGATGATAATTATATGACGAAGAAATGGCTATATAATTACCATACTATATTTGGTTTAAAGAATTGAAGCAATGCTAGGTCATTGATGGATTTGAAGGCTCTACACAAGGGAAGATACAAGAAATTGGAATGGTTAGTTGGAGGCTTTGACAAATGCAAAAACTATGATTTCGAATGTGTTGAAGGAACTACAAAACTGCAGTATGCCACCATTGGCGGAGCTTCCTATTTGCTTCTTCAAATTCTTTTGTCCTTGGGGGTGGTTAGCAATGAATAGCAGTGTAGGTTTAGTCAGCACAGAGCTTTGTATGTGTGCATTTCCTTTTGTTCTTGAGAGTATAGGAAATATAATTTCTTTATTCATGCATTTCCTATTTGTATTTAAATGTTTGACTGTTAATAGCTAAATTTTTTGTCTAATTTTGTTTAGGATCAGAAATTTGCATTTACTAATGTCAATTTATGCACAAGAAACTTTTCAAGATATTTCATATTTGTATTAAAATGTTTGACTGTAAATGTTTTCTCACCGTTTGTATTGCTATGAAAATCGTTGTTTTGAAATCTAAACAATAAATATGCAACTCCAATCTTTTTTGTTGAAAGCTTATTAAAAACCACTGCAAAGATTCATTGAGTTTGTCATTACTAAACTTTATGTCGTTGTGCACCGCTGCTGTGTGCACAACTAGTTATGTTGGTGCATTCGTGCACGGCAATAATGCACAACTTCGGTTGTTAAATTAAATGATCATCTATAATTTGCTTGCATACAATTATTTTATTTTAATACTTTTGCATATATCTTGTTTTTAAATGCATAAATTTTTAGAGAAAAAATTGACTGTTCCAACTGTTTAATTGATTGAACCATTAAAATTTAAAATTTTGAGTTGTCGAGGTAGCGACTCGCGATCAAGCGATGGCAAATTTATTTGGTAAGGACAATAATATCGACACACTAGTTGTTCAGTTCAAAAATTTATTGGATATTTAACTGAGTAAGTTCCTAAATAACCGTTTGTAATGTAGGAATTTTACTTCACTGACTCAGAGTCTAAAGTATCCGTAATTCCGTATAACTTCATTTTGCCATTAAATAACTTCACTTCTAATTTTTTTATAGAAAGAACTTCTATCCAGATATGCACAGAAAACATTATCAGCTTGCACAGGGAATTGTGAACTAACATTCTCTATTAGAATATGTTGGAGAAGTCTTTCTCAGTCCACGCCAAAAACCATATTATTTTGGGCTATATATCATATTAAATCCTCTCTTAATTTTCTTTTATGAAATATAAATTCATGAGGTATTTGGGTAATCTTATTAACTTTAATATATGCTTATGTATAAGTTCGTAACACGTAATCATTATAATAAACATCGAAACTTTCACTTCAAATTTAAAAACATGAGAAGTATAAAAAGGGGGGGGGGGGAATGTAGAAAATTGCTTCTAAAAATGAAGTGAAACAAATAAATTCAATGGATATATCCCTAATTTCTACTAGATTTATTTCCCTTAATGGAAATACTCATTTGAGCCCTAAAAAGTAAAAACCTTATTCCCTTCTACCATCTGTATGTAACTACGTTCCACTACATAAACTAAACCTTAATGTGCATTTATATCATTGCTTCATATTCAAAATATTGTGCAATGAATAATGAATATTGGATCAATAAGATCACATAACAGCAGAGTTAGATGGATAGTGTTTTAAAAAAATAATCTCTTTATTCATTTTGTACAAGGTTTATGTGTAATTATGAATAAATATTTAATTATATTAAAGTGGAAATTACGCATATATGTATAATTATATTAAAGTGGAAATCATATTTAGTGTAATTTTTATTTTTATTTAATTCAAATATTTCTTGTAGGTAAATTGAATAATTAAATGTGAGTACCAATTACACACAATGTTTATATGGTGCTATGTGCAGAGATAACACACACACACACACACACACACACACACATATATATATATATATATGCATACACACACACACACACACACACACACACATATATATATATATATATATATATATATCTACATATACATGCACACACATGCACATATGCTAGATCCGGCTAAACATCAATTCCTCCTTGATTTCAAACACATTTCCCAATTTAAGTAATTACCTGATTTTTCCACACACACACACACACACACAGAGAGATATATATATATATATAATTGGTATGCTTTATTAATAGGCACCAATCATATGCTTCCTCCATATTCCTCATTGAAACCTTGTAACCCCTCATTGAATGCTATACAAGGAAAAAGAGTATATAAATTTTTTGCTTATTAATTGTACATTGCAATTTACAACATCAATGGAATACATACAAAACGAATCAACGGAAAAGGATCACAATGTTACAATAATATCTAAACGCCATAGATGTTGCATTTATTTATAGTATTAACTTTCAACGACAGAAAACATATATGTTAATAAATCATAACATCATATAACACGCGAATATGAAAAATTTCAAAACTCATTTTTTTAACAAATACCCATGCAAGAACCACCGTTTAGATTAAATATATTATCAGAAAATGCAATCATGTAACGACCCGCATTCTATGCATCAAAGGATCGTAGAATATTTATTTCTTTCACATACAAAGTCGTATGCTCATGTAAGTTTGAAAGATGACTATTGGGGTCATTTCCCATGTTCATGATTTTTGCCGATTTTTAAATGACCATTTTGCCCCTATTTAATCTTGTTTTTGCCATAACTTTTGATTGGTAAGGAATTTTGACCTGAAACCACTTCCATTAGATCCGGATGATGGTTTACCTTTTCGTAGATGGGTCATATTTGAAAAATGGATTTATCGTTTGGGAGACATGGACGAAATAAGGTTTAGAAGGTGAAAAACTTCTTAACCGGGCCAAATGAGGTGAATAGTGAATGGGCCCATAACCCATTTCAGGATTAGGGTTATGGGGAGGCTGAAATGAGTTAGGTTTTTTTATTCTATTTCAGTTTTCAAGCCGCCATTTACCTCTTAGAAACCTTAACAACGGTCTCCAACTTCTAATTTCATCCCAAATTGCTCTCTAATCAAGGATTAAGCTTAGCAACATCAAATCAGGGAGAAATAGCACCATTTCAGAGTTAGAGCTGTTGTTAGACATTGGTATACGCCCCAATCAAAGGAGTTTCAGTTTTGAAAGTTTTAATTGCGTCAAAGGTGAGTGATTAGCATTGTTTTTACAATAATTACAGTTAATTAGGATGATAAGTGTTAATTAACGAAATTATGCGTGTCAAAAATATGGAAAAATGTTTAGAAATTCTTAAATATTATTTTAAGCCTCTGTTAGAAGTTTGAGTTAATTTGGTTAAGTTTTGTTAATCCTATCATTAGTTATCGTTAAACATTCTTAAGGAGAAAATATGGGTTTTGGGTAGATTTGATCCATTTTGACATATCAGATTGTTGATTTGGTGTTTAAGGTCAATTCTATATGTTGCTATGACTGTATGGTATGATTTATGATTGATTAGAACAGTTAGAATAGTCAAAAACGCCGTCGTATGGCGTAAAACAGTCGCAGGAAAAGTTGCAAGAAATGACCCAGAGCCGGATCGGATCGCCTCCCTTATCCGAACCGACCCGATCGTTGATGTGAAGACCACGAGCTGGAGGACTGATCGCACCTGAAGCTCATGACCCGACCCAACCGTGGAGAGCTGTCACGACCCGAACCCGATCGTGAGGAATGATCACGAACCGCACACCCCGATCGTGAGTAATGATCACGAACCCCACACCCCGACCGTGAGGAATAATCACGAACCGCACACCCCGATCGTGAGGAATGATCACGAACCCCACACCCCGACCATAAGGAAGATGGTGAACCCTCACACCTCGACCGTGAGGAATAGGGCGAACCCTAGGATGGTAAGTCACGATCTGAAGCTTGGAGCCATGATCAGGAGTCACGAACCGAACCACATGGATAAAGGCCACGAACCGGGAGAAAGGCCACAAACCGAGCTCACCATCACGACCAGGGTATGGGTCACGAGTGGACCCCACGACCAGAAGGTGGTCCACGAGCAGGACCCACGAACCATGCGAGTCACTAACCATGCATATCTGAACTGAAGTATGGACATGAATGGAAGCTTGGAGCTACGAACCGAACCAAATGGAGATCAAACGGGAATGATGACCAAAACCGAGATGCAAAGGTAGTCCAAGTGAGAAGTTATAGCTCAGGATCCAGATGGGAACCAACGAGTTAACTTCATGATTGGGCTTTTCTGCGGGACGTGCGCGAAGGGGTTATCGATACCTATAATTTTGGTTCACCACTGAGAGACGGATTAGGGGCTTGTAGTGAAAGTTATACGGGGTTGGATTCCATCATGGCCCAAAGGATTAGGTGAACAGAGTAATGGGTATCGTATGCTTTACACACTAAGTGAGAGATGTGAGGATGGTTGCTATGCTTGATTTTTTTTCTATCTCTATGACATGCACACCCCCTCCCCTGTATCCTTTCCCTATATGCTAGTGTTACCTTAGAGCATTGTACATCTTGTTGTGCTGACTCTTTGGTTGTAGGTCCTTGTTCAGGTATGGTTTGATATACCTGTTATTGTTCTATTTTTCTGCTTATCGCTCATACTAGACTTTTGTCTGACCCAGAATTTTATGTCTCTTCTTATTACTCTATGTGCTCTTAAACGAGAAGACTAGAGACAGGTTAGCTGGTTGTGCACGAGTAGCTGTCCGGAGACGAGCAGGAGGCTTACATGCACTATTCTATATATATTCTCCCTATGTCGCTACTGGTCACTACTTTGGGCACTAGTAGTGTATCTTCCTTATTTTGCTTTAGAGACAGTTTTTTTTAAACGTTGTAATAACGATGATGTGGAACATAAGCTGTATTTGAATTTTCCGCTGCTACGATGATTTAAATTTTCAACTTATGCACTGTCTCACCTGTTTTATGTCAAGTTATGTTATTATTATATTTTATTCCATGCACTGTAGGTCCCTTGTTAGTTCAAATTTCCTTCTTTCCTTTCTTTGACAACTGCCCCATGCTGGTTGGACATTGGCATAAGGTACTTTCATTGGAAATGTCGGCTGGTGCAGGGCGGGCCGTCACATTTGGTATCAGAGCTCTAGGTTGCGTAGTTAACCTAGGGAAAGACATCAAGGATAGATAGTATACATATATGAGAGCGCGTACTTGTGATATTTTGGTTTTCAAAAGCTATATATGTACTATTAGTATATGTAAGGTTGAAGTCGCACTGCACTGGCACCACTATGGAGATGGTTAATCGTTTTATCTTTACAGATTTGATGATGAGCCGATATACTAGTAGTACGGGTTCAAGGGCTACTAATAGGAATGTCCCTGATATGAGGACGATGTTTACTACCTTCATGCGAGAGATGCTTAGGGAAGCTCGGGGAGCAGTTCCTAATGCTGCTAATGGTGGTGGTGCAGTAGTGCAGGCGCTTAGGGCCGATTTCGCTAAGCTTAACAAGGATTATACTAGTCTTGGCGGGAAGCCGTTCCACAGAACGGAGTCGGCTACGGACGTTCAAGATTGGTTGGATAGTTGTGAGCGCATCTTCGAGGACTTGGTAATTGATGATGCCATGAAGAGAAAGCTAGCATCCCGTCAGCTACAAGGACGGGCAATGAATTGGTGGAACGCCATTAAGGTAGCTACTCCCGAGGATCAAGTTACTTGGAATCAGTTTAAGACATGCTTCAGTGATAAGTTTATCCCAGCTGTTCAAAAATCAGAGTTGTTTAGGAAATTTTTGGAGCTTAAGCAGAATGGTAGGGCCGTCTCGGAATATATTGCTGAGTTTGATACTTTATCGAAGTATGGATTATCTCTTATCAACACTTTCGAGAAGAAGAACAAGAAGTTCATAACCGGCTTAGATGAGTACTTAGAGGAAAGGCTGATAAACCACATCGACGAGACGTTCGAGTCTACAGTGGGGAAAGCATTGAGATCGGAAAGTCTTTACCCTAAGTCAAAGGCCGATGTTGCTTTTGCATCTGTAAAGGAAAGCGGTGGAGGTAAGAAGGAGTCTCAGAATAAGAGAAAACATGATCAGACCAAGGGTGGTCAGAAAAAGAAGGACAAGAAAGATAAAGAGTGCTTTAGTTGTGGCAAGAAGGGCCACTATGCTATAGATTGTCAGGAAAAGCCTGGGGAAAGGAAGTGCTTCAATTGCGGCCAAGTATGACATCACAAGGATAATTGCACGCAACCCCCTAAAGAGAAGCAGATTGTGAAAGCATATGCTATTAACCCTGTTCCTTCTTCGTCGAATGCCCCAACTGCGGCGGAGAAGGGAAATGGCGTCATTATTCGAGGTATGCTTTCTATTTATGATGTTTCTGTTCTAGTTTTGTTGATAGCGAGGCATCCCATTCCTTTATATCTAGTGGCCGGGTAGATAAGTTGGGATTGGAACCTGAGATAGTCGATAGACCTTTAGTTGTGACGAACCCGATATGTGGTTCGACTAGTCTTTGCATTATTTGTTGTAATGTGGTCTTCCCTAGTTATGGATGTATGTTTGCTTGTAATTGCTTAGTTGTTTTGCTAGTATTATCTCACGTAGATTGTATGAATTCGGAGGATATGTTCCTTGAGTGCTTGTTGGATATTGGTTTAGGCCTTTGGGGCTTGTGCTTAGGGAATGTCGAATTCGACTAGGATTGTTTGCGTGAGATATAAGTAGTTGTTGTGATTTCCACTGAATGATATCTCGGCTTACTCGAGGAGTGATGTGCAGCCATGACATGATAAGACTGCTCAATGGTATGGGCTGATGCGAGTTAGACTCGATAGGGTTATGAGATGACTCGAGTGAGACTCGAGAAAGATGCAAAGTAATGGATTGTTTAGGATCCTATGTTGATGTTTTTTTGAGGGAATAGGATGTGTTCGTTAATCATAGAAGATGCAACGAAGGTTAGGACGACTCAAGTTGGACTTGAACTCGTAAAAGAAAATAGGTGTTCATTGATCTTGGAGATGCAACGAATAAGGAGACGACTCACGCTAGAATAGAGTTTGTCGGTAATGGATACTCAAGACTGGGTCTGAGTTTATGGGTAATAGATCGACTCGAGTTGGACTTGAGAAGGCTACAAGGAAATGGATTGGCTCGAGTTGGACTCGAGAGGGCAATAAGATAATCGATAGACTTGGGTGGGACTCGAGTGTTTTAGGTGGACTAGGAGCAGGGGTACCTGGGGACGCCCGTTACCTTGGATCCGTTGGACGTGACCTAGTTATCCTTGGAGGATAAATGTACGTTGGACGTACGGTAGTCCGTATGGAGGCGGGGCTTCCATTACCCTTGGGATTGGTTGGACCAGTCAAGTAGGTATCGACGTGTGTATGGCTTTAGTAGGTGATAGATAGGACATGTTTGATGGTTGCTATGTTTGTTCCTGTTTTATTCCCTTGAGTAGACTATCAACTGTAGGATTCTAGTAATAGAGAACAAAGAGATGACGGTATACATACATGCATGTGGTACCAGACTAGGTGCTGTACTGATGCATTACGTAGGAGACATGCCAGTTTAGATGCTATGTTTCTTGAATGAAAGTAACTGGAGTATATCATGGGATATGATTTCAGACCTAAGTATGGACTGGATCCAGAAAAGTTAACAAGTTTGACGATCAAACCGACTTTGATTGAGGGGATTGGTTCCAGTCAGAGGGATGATCCTAATCTATTAGGAATCATCTCCAAGGTAGAGATGGGCATCGACAGTGAGAAGATGAACAAGTACGGACTTGATTGAGGAAGATGGCTTCGAAAGAATGATAGACTAGTTATACCCAATGTCAATGGATTGAAAGATGAAGTTCTTAGAGAACGTCATCACTCAAAACTGACTATGCACCCCCGGTGGTAACAAAATGTATCGAGACATGAAGCAGACCTACTACTGGAAAGGGATGAAGAGAGACGTTGGGAAGTTTATCTCCAAGAGTATGAATTGCTAGTTAGTTAAAGCTGAGCAAAGGAACCCTGGTGGTCTGTTGCAACCATTAGAAATCCCAGAATGGAAATGGGAACAAGTCTCAATGGATTTCATTTATGGGTTACCAAGAACTAGATCAGGCCATGATAGCATTTGGGTGATTGTGGACCGATTGACTAAGAGTGCAAGGTTTATACCCGTCAAGTCGAATAGAACGACAACTAAGTTAGCAGAACTATATATGTAATGGGTAGTGAGATTTCATGGAGTACCTAAAAGAATTGTGAGTGACCGAGACCCGTTGTTTACTAGTGGGTTTTGGAAAAGCATATAAGAGGCTCTAGGGTCAGAACTACACCTCAGTACCGCGTATCATCCTCAAACTGACGGTCAAACAGAGAGGGTGAATCGAGTATTAGCAGACCTCTTGAGAGCTTGCATATTGGATTTTGGTGGATCATGGGATGACCATTTGCATCAAGTATAGTTCGCATATAATAATAGTTATCAATACAATATTAGTATGGCTCCATATGAAGCTTTGTACGGAAGACCGTGCAACTCACCGTCATGTTGGTTAGAAACCGGTGAGAAATTTGTGCTTGGGCCAGATGTGATAAGAGAAACCTCGGATAAGATCAAAGTTATCTGACAACGAATGAAGGCTGCCCAAGATAGGCAAAAGAGTTATGCTGATAAGAGGAGGAGAGACTTAAATTTCTCCATTGGCGACTTGGTTTTTGTCAAGATTTCTCCATTAAAGAGCGTGATACGATTTGGTAGGAGAGGCAAGTTGTTGGTCCATTCCCAGTTCTCGAGCAAGTTGGGAATTTGGCATATAAAGTTGAATTACCAGAAAAGATGGCAGGAGTCCATAACGTATTTCATGTTTTCCAGTTAAGGAAATTCGTGCATGACCCCGATATTACTATTTCACTTGATCAGTTGGATGATATCGAAGTAGAACCCGAGGCGGCTGGGAACTGCAAGCCGATTCGTATTGTCGAGCACGACACAAAGAAACTTCGAAGGAAAGCTGTGGATCTAGTCAAAGTTCAGTGGGGCGACAATGAGGAAGACAGTACTTGGGAAACAGAGGAGAATATAAGGAGGACTTATCCAGAACTCTTTGCCTGGTATGATTTTAATTGCGACTAAGTTTCCACACGCTAGGATAGACTTGTTTGTTTGTTTTTGTATGTTTGATTGTTGTGAATGGTTGGTAGGCATGCGAGATCCTTTGCTTGTTTCTTAGTTAAGGAATTTCGGGGGCGAAATTTCTTAAGGGGGGAGAATGTAACGACCCGCATTCTATGCATCGAAGGATCGTAGAATATTTATTTCTTTCACATACGAAGTCGTATGGTCATGTAACTTTGGGAGGCAACTATTAGTGTCATTTCTAATGTTCATGATTTTTGCCTATTTGTAAATGACCATTTTACCCCTATTTGAACTTGTTTTGGCCATAACTTTTGATTGATAAGGAATTTTGACCTGAAACCACTTCCATTAGATCTAGATGATGGTTTTCCTTTCCGTAGAATGGTCATATGTGAAAAACGGACTTACCGTTTGGGAGATATGGACGAAATAAGGTTTAGAAGGTGAAAAACTGCTTAACCGGGCCAAATGAGGTGATTAGTGAATGGGCCCATAACCCATTTCGGGATTAGGGTTATCCGGAGGCTGAAATGAGTTAGGTTTTCATTCTATTTCAGATTTTTAGCCGCAATTTACCTCTTAGAAACCCTAACAATGGCCTCCACCTTCTAATTTCATCTCAAATCGCACTCTAATCAAGAATTAAGCTTAGCAACATCAAATCAGGGAGAAATAGCACCATTTCAGAGTTAGAGCTGCTGTTAGACATTGGTATTCACCCAAATCAGAGGGGTTTCAGTTCTAAAAGTTTTAATTGTGGAAAAGGTAAGTGATTAGCACTGTTTTTACACTAATTACAGTTAATTAAAGTGATTAGTGTTAATTAACGAAATTATGCATGTCAAAAATATGGAAAAATGTTTAGAAATTCTTAAATGTTATTTTAAGCCTCTGTTAGAAGTTTGAGTTAATTTGGTTTAGTTTTGTTAATCATATCATTAGTTATCATTAAACATGCTTAAGGAAAAATATAGGTTTTGGGTAGATTTGATCCATTTTGACATATCAAATTGTTGTTTTGGTTTGTGGTCAATTCTATATGTTGCTATGACTGTATGATATGCTTTATGATTGATTAAAACAGTTAGAATAGTCGAAAACACTGTCGTATGGCGTAAAACAATCATAGGAAAAGTTGCAGGAAATGACCGAAAGCCGGATCGGATCCCCCCACCCTTATCCGAACCGACCCGATCGTGAATGTGAAGACCACGAGCTGGAGGATTGCTCGCGCCTGAAGCTCACGACCCGACCTGACCGTGGAGATCTATCATGATCCGACTTCGATTGTGAGGAATGATCACAAACCACAACCCTGATCGTGAGGAATGATCACGAACCCCACACTTCGACCGCGAGGAATGATCACGAACCGCTCACCCCGATCGTAAGGAATGATCACGAACCCCACACCTCGACCGTGAGGAAGATGGTGAACCCTCACACCCCGACCGCGAGGAATAGGGCGAACCCTAGGATGGTGCGCCGCGAACCGCGATCTGAAGTTTGGAGCCATGATCATGAGTTATGAACCGAACCACCAGGATGAAGGCCACGAACCGGGAGAAAGGCCACGAACCGAGCTCACCATAATGACCAGGGTATGGGTCACAAGTGGACCCCACGACCAGAAGGTGGTCCACGAGCAGGACCCACGAACCATGCGAGTCATTAACCATGCATATTTGAACTGAAGTATGAACATGAATGGAAGCTTGGAGCTACGAACCGAACCGAATAAAGATCGAACGGGAATGATGACCAAAACCCGAGATGAAAAGGTAGTTCAAGTGAGAAGTTATAGCTCAAGATCCAAATGGAAACCAACGAGTTAACTTCATGATTGGGCTTTGCTGCGGGACGTGTGCGAAGGCGTTACCAATACCTACAATTTTGGTTCACCACTGAGAGACGGATTAGGGGCTTGTAATGATAGTTATACGGGGTTGGACTTCGTCATGGCCCAAAGGATTAGGTGAACAGAGTAATGGGTATCGTATGCTTTACGCACTGAGTGAGAGATGTGAGGATGGTTGTTATGCTTGATTTGTTTGCTATCTCTATGACATGCACACCCCCTCCCCCTTATCCTTTCACCATATGCTAGTGTTACCTTAGAGCATTGTACATCTTGTTGTGCTGACTCTTTGGTTGCATGTCCAGGTTCAGTTATGGTTTAGTATACTTGTTATTGTTCTGTTTTGCTGCTTATCGCTTATACCAGACATTTGTCTGACCTAGAGTTTTATGTCTCTTCTTATTACTCTGGGTGCTCTTAAACGGGCAGACTAGAGACATGTTAGCTGGTTGTACTCGAGTAACTGTCCGGAGACGAGCAGGAAGCTTACATATATTATTCTATATATATTCTCCTTGTGTCGCTGTTGGTCACTACTTTGAGCATTAGTAGTGTACCTTCCTTATTTTGCTTTAGAGACAGTTTTTTTTAAACGTTGTAATAATGATGACGTGGAACATAAGTTGTATTTAGATTTTCCGTTGCTATGATGGTTTAAGTTTTCAGCTTACGCACTGTCTCGCCTATTTTATGTCAAGTTATGTTATTATTATATTCTATTCCATGCGTTGTGAGATATAATATAGGTTCCTTGTTAGTTCAAATTTCCTTCTTTCCTTTCTTTGACAACCGTCCCATGCTGGTTGGACATTGGCACAAGGTACTTTCATTGGAAATGTTGGCTGGTGCGGGGCGGGCTGTCACAAATCATAAGGGCGACATGTGAAGATGCTCCATTGGTTGATTAGAGTCTAAACACTGGCAATATCCATTCTTGCCATAAATACGTCCAAAAGAACACAGTGGAAAGAAAAACTACTATATAGCTAATTGCCTCCTACAAGTCTCCTAAAGCTTGTTCGAAGAAGAATCTAAAAACCTCAACCTTCGGACTACTCAAATAAGTAGCTAAGAGTTTAAGGAGAAAACTAAAAACTTCGGGTCAGTCTATAGATTGATGTGAACAATAGGACTACACATAAATCAATAGATATATAGTTAGGTCGTGCCGCTTAACGGAACATGTTTCCCTCTCACCAATATCTTGCAACATAATAACCATCATCGTGCTCCTACACCTACAATGGTTAGTACAATCACAGTAAAATGTGCAAAGCAAAACATCATGTGGATTACCCATTCCTCATTCTCCTGACCTGTGCAGTTAGAAAGCTCAGCAGATCCAATGCGGTGGAGATGCAAAAAGTCGTATAGGGGATAAAGCAAGGAAATAACGGGATATAGCAGATGAGTTTAAAATAACATATAAAACTCATATTTAACGCTTTTACAAATATATAAATGATTGATAAATGGAAAATTAACATTCAACAAATTATAATTACTACATTCCTAATTTTAAATAAAAGCACATGCAAATATATGTGAATAAATGTAAACTTTATTTAGCTTGGTTAAATTTAATAGAATATTATAGTATTTTCTATTTTGAAAAATATATATCAAAATAAATAATTTTGCAAATTTTATAATGTATAATGTCATTTTTAAATTCATTTCTTTTATAGAAGATATAGCGGAAATAACGCAATATAACTGAAATAATGAGATATATCGGAAATATCGGAACATAGCGGGTTTTAAAACAGAAAGACTATTTGGAAATAGCATAGTGGTAGAAATCTGCTACATGATAAAATTGGGTAATAGCGTAGTATTAACTGCACAACTACTGACTAACTATCGTAACGGTTTATAATTTAACCTCATAACGACAAATGATTTACTTGCCTACAGGTTATCTATTTGTTCAATTTGAGATTAACATATCCCAACTCATATAGCCCTACCATTCCGACAATAGCTTCCCTTGCATATATGAAAATAAAAGTTCATGAGGTGACCCCTTATTGGGCAGAAGGTATCTGCACTCAACCCATATTTTTATCAAAAGATGAATATGAACCCCATCAACACATGTTCGCAACAACCATAAACATCGTAGTTTTACCTATGGGATGACTATAACTACAAAAATTTGATAATTTTAGAATAAATAAAAAGTAATTATGCATCCAGTATCTCTCCCATTGGTATCTCCAATGTAAATATAGTTGATAACCCCATTGGCAACCCCACTAATCATGATTAAATAATTCCTATTGGTATCCACTATAGTACATGATTTAATTTATTATATCGATGTTCCCAATATGTGTGCAAATCATGTGTGAAAGATTAGCAACAATTAATAACATACAAAATAAACATAGGTTTGACAAGAAAGTTGCCCTGCTCTTATTGTCCCCCTAATAAGACGTCAATACCATCAAAAGTACCAAAATCGATGGCCCATTCCTATCGATTTCATACATAGGTTAGCCACCTATTCATTTAAAAATGGTTTTTTTAAAACAAGATTTAAAAAGGAACATCGTCGCTACATAGTCGGTTAGCGACAAGCCTGGAGGAAACAGGCCCTTCTTTTAGAAATAGTTACGTAATAAGCTTTGTTGACCTACTCAGACGACAAGGATCAGAGGCGACTACCTCGATTGGTTTTGACAACTAGTTTAGAAACAAAGCTTGTCGACATGGATGATGATGTCAAGGTTATATAGGTGATAACCTCAAGCCTTTAGAAACAGATTTAAAAATATAACTTATTGACTATAATCTATGACGATAAGGATAGGGGCGATAAACTACAAGGGTTTTTAAAACAAATTGAAAATAAGCCTTGTCGAACCAATAGGCACGACAGGGTTAGAGGCGGAAGCCTCGAAATTATTTTTGGAAACAATTTAGGAAACAAGCCCTTGTTGATCCAGTCATTAAGGTATAGAGGTGACAACCCGTGCAAGGTTTAAAACAATATAGGCGTTGAGCCTCTTATATTTAATAAGGAAAATAGTTTATCACTTCCATATGAAGGCGACTTGGTATAGATGGAGAGGAAGGTTTAGAAACACAAGTACGGACTCAAGTGATAAAGACCCATTTGATAAACATATGGATGATACCACATGGCCCGGATCCATCCAATATCAAGTCGAATGATATTTTTTGTATCCCGAGTTCCTCGATACCATCAATACGACATGACCATATTGACATATTCGACATGGCCGATAGGACTGGCCTAACATGCAAATTATGTGAAAAATGTTTTATCGATATGTTTAGTAAAACATTTCACTTGCTCTATGTTACTTGGAAAATGTTGTGGGTTATGAGAAAGGATAAATCTAAGCAATACCTAGACTTTTCAGTTTTAAACATTTAAAACCGTCAAAACATGTTAATTACAACTTCTTAACGCATTAATTACCCAAGCCGATCAAACTTTGGAAAATCATAGGGAAAATCCAAAAAATTCACAAGTTACCGAAAGTATCCCTTCTACCTGGTCTCAAAATTTGAGATCAAAATAATTTATAATTAATTCTTAATAAAACTTTAGAAATTCGTAGAATATTCCTATATGCTTAGAAAATTATTAAACTTGAAACTCATCTCCAAAATCGTGCTATAAACAACATATAAAATTTTCATAGCAAATATAAGTGTCAAACTTTAGGTTTTGATCAGAAGTGTAACTAACTCTTATGCAGACAAGCATATTTAAACCAAACAACCAATTGTTTCATCTTAAGAATGTCAGAGAATCAAAGTATTCATAAAATAATATTATACACATAAGTCTAATTGGAGTATAGCATATTACATAAAATAAACAAGGTTTAAACTAATATTTCCCTTAGTTTTAGGATGAGAATATTGATATTTGATGTAGCTTTAATCTTAGCTTGATTTCATTAGCCTTTCCTTATGTCTTCCTCCTCTTCTTCTTCCTAGTAATGGTCAGCCTCCCTTGTAGTTTTATTTGAGAAATGAAAATGAAGGGATAAAAGAATATAAAGTTAAGTCTATATATTAGGTTGTGTGTTTCACACTTTGCTCCTCGAAAAACCCTCTTTTTATGTCTAATTGATCAAAATCAGTTACCATGGCCGAACCAGATTATCATTTGATATATATTAATCTCAACTCAACAACCTGCTGCAATATTCTCATCTAATTTATCTTATTAAATTTCTCGAATACTGTTTACCATAAATTGGGGATATTACATCCCCCTTTTCTTAAAAGAATTTCGTCCCCGAAATTCAGCCAAGGACTAAACAAATGCGTTAGTCAATAAACAGTGCTACTAATACTAGTATAACCCACTTGATTCCAAGTCTATAAAACAATATAAAAAATACAGTGAAGCAAATCAGGTTAAGTATACCCAATCATGCATTGATCTCCGGAGTACAGTCCTTTTCCATTATTGCTTCATTATACTTTCACCAGTTTGACTATGTTGTTATGTAACTTCTTCTCATCTTTAGTAGCAACTTAACTGATTGTCTCATAAAAGTCAGATCTGGCTCTACCACTATGTCTTCCAGTATCCACTGAACTATAGCTTCTTTTGGATCATATACATACTTACAAAGATGAGATACACGAAAACATTATGGACTCCCGCTAGACTTTTTAGTGACAGTACTCGATAAAAGATCTTCTCGATATTTTCCAAGATGGGAAAGGGTCCAACGTGTCTCAGTACCGGTTTATCCGCCTTTCCAAAACTTAGTACACCCTTTACTGGTAATATTTTAATGAAAACACAATCTTCAACGGCAAATCCAATATCCTTATGCTTTTTATTAACTTAAGTCTTCTGCCTTGACTAAGCTTCCTTCAACCAGTCTTGGATTAACTCAATCTTTTTGCAACTTCTCTTATTAATTCCGGCCCTAGGACTAATCTGTCTAAGATCTCTAACCAACATGCTGGCTATTATTATTATTGGAGAACTCAACTAAATGTAAATGAACTTCCCATGAGCCAATAATTCCAGAATACAAGCCTTTAAAAAAATCTTAAAGTACCTTATTGACCTTTTCGGTTTTCCCATCCGTTTATGGATGATAAGCGATACCCATCTTCAATTTTGTTCCCAAAACATTCTATTAACCTTTCCAGAACTCGCTAATAAACAATGGGTCTGTATTACATACAATACTATTAGGAATCCCATTAAGTCTAAGTATATTCTTTAAGAATAACTCAAACAACATAGGTGCCATTCTAGTAGAATTAACAGGAATGAAATGGGAACTCATAATCATCCTATCCATCTTTGGTTCCCTTTTCATGATCTCGGAAAATTATCATAAAAACCATGGAAATTGAATCCCATTTCCAAACATGAATATTTAATGGTTGAATAAAAATTCTAGGCTTCTGATGCTCGACTTTAGCTTGATGACAGTTCATACATTGCCTTACCCCATAAGCCAACATCCTTTGTCATTCCTTCCTAGAAGGAACCCTTCTTCATATCTTGATACATCTTGTTACCTTTAGAATGCATTGTGAACTTAGATCGATGAAACTCTTTTAGAACTTCCATTCTTGGATTTTCAATATCCGGGACGCATAATTTTCCTTTTTTCTTAACCATCCATTATGATCATGAATTAAGTCTTTTAAATCATCAATCCCTACTTCAGCTTGGAGTTTTCTGATTGTTTCAGCTAGAACTTGAATCTCCATTTTTTTTAGAAACAATCCTCTAAGTTAAGATTGGTTGAACGTACAATAGGATAACACATTCGTGCCTTGGCTTTAACTTGCCTTCGATCTGATCCATATATCACAAGTAGTTAGTTCCTTTAAGTCTTTGCATTCTGCTAACATAGTCAACACCACATCTTAATGTTTTCTCTTAAGGGCATTAACAACTTTATAACCTTTTCAATGGTATACTCAATGCCAAGATCATAAGTTGCTAAAAAATCTAGCCATCTCTGCTATCTTATGTTCAAATCTTTCTAAGTGAAAAAATACCGTAATATAATCCGTGAACAACTTGAATCTTTCCCTTAAGAGGTAATGCCTCCAAATCTTGAAAGAAAAAACAATGGCTGCTAACTCTAAATCATGAGTTGGGTATCTAACTTTATGTGATCTAAGTTCCCTAGAAGCATATGCAATGACTTTACCTTTCTCCATAAGAACAACTCCTAAAACAATTCCATGCACATCTGTGTAGACTACCAAACCTTAAGTTACGTATGGAACTATAAAAAAAGGGAATTGGTCAGTAAGCATTTTAACTTATGAAATAGTTCCTCACATTCACTGGACTAAACGAACTTAGCATCCTTTCGTGCCAACTTAGTAAGGGGTGCCGCTATCCGTGAGAAATCCTTAATAAGTTTCCAGTAGTAGCTAGCCAATCCAAGAAAACTTCTTATCTTGGTAACACTTGCTGGTTTATTCCAACTATTGATAGCTTTAACTTTGACTGGATCTAGAGATAGTCCTTCGTCTGAAACAACATGACCAAGAGACTTAACCTCATCTCCAGAAGTAACACTTAGAAAACTTAGCTTTCAACTACTATTACCCCAAAGTATCATGCACAGTTCGAAGGTGAATCCCTTGATCTTTCTCGTTTTTAGAGTACACCAAACCGTCATCAATGAAGATCAGTATGATTTCCTGGAAAACTTGGTTCATTAAATCCATAAATAAATTAGGTTCATTCATTAACTTGAAAAACATAACCATCCGTTCGTATGATCCATATCTTGTTCAAAACGTCGTTAATAAAATGTTGTCTTCCATTACTCGCAATTGATGAAAATCAGTAGCCTAGTCCAATTGAGAAAATACTTTAGCTCCACATAGCTGATCGAATAAATCGTCTATTCTCGGGAAAAGCTGCCTATTCTTCATCACTCTCTCAATGATCTTTCATTAATCAATACGCAATCTGAGCGATCCATCTGGTTTCTTCGCAAACACCGTTGAAGCTTCCAATGGTGAACTTCTTGGCTGGATAAAATTCTTACCTTTCAACTCCACTAGCTGCACCTTCAGCTCCTTCATTTATGTAGGTATCATTCGGCAAGGTGGTCTACTCATTGGTTCAGCCCCAGGCACAAGATTTATTTTGAACTCTATAGCTCTCTTTGGCGGCAGTCCAGTTACTGGCTTGAAAACATCCGCGAACTCCTTAACAACAGGAACTTGAGTTACTTCGACTTCCAGTTTTGAAGCTCCCAACAAAGCATATATCGTGAACTTGCATCTCTACTGAGTACAAAATTTGACTACCACTACTAGGTTGACTTAATGATGTTCTATTTTGGCAAGATATTCCAGCATTATAACGGTTCAACCAATCCATACTAAAATAGTGCTAGAGTCCATTAAATTAAATATGTACAAACTACCAATAAAGGTGTAAACTAGCAAACACTACAAGAAAATTGATTTTTTGTAGCGCCCAAAAACCGCTACCGAGCATTTTTGGTGGCGTTTTGATAATCGTTATGAGAAAACATGCAACTAAAAATCCTTGAGTATTGTTGCACTTTTTTAAATGCCACTAAATATTTATTCATTGAGAGGACCTTTCCCTAGTACGAGAGGACTGGAAAGGATGTATTTATTTTTAGTAGCGTTTTTTAAACGAAACGAATGTTATTTTTTATAGCGTCTATATAACGCCACCGAAAGGGTTTCTTCACTACATTACTGGTTTGTAGCGGTTTTTAAACGCTACAAATATAGTAATATTCCGTAGCATTATTTTCCGCTACTGTTTGTTTCCAATTTGTATCATAATATTTCAAACATACCCATAATTTTGCCTCCGATTATATAACGAAGTGATACACAAACACATACACTTTTGAACATAACATATTAAACAACCACAAAATATATTCAAAGATCCACAAGATACATATGCATTCAAACATCCACAACATACATAAATGTCAGGACAAAAAGTTAGTCGTACGTTTACACAACCAAACTGCCATTAACAATGTCATAACCAGACTGCATGCAGCCAAAGTACATTAAACACTGAAATAAACATCTGAAATAACCAAGGTGCCAAGCAAATATCATTAAGTAGTGCTGCTATTGCTGATGTCAAATAGAAGTATGCTGTATTTATTATCACCCCGCAGCCTTCACAATCAAATAGAATTATGGTGTATTTATTGTCAAGATAATAAAATTTAGTGAAATGTTTAGGTAAATGGTTAAAAACAAGGCTACAACTATATTTAATAGAAATTAACCACTATTGCTAATACAAAGTAACCAATTTCCTTCATGAAAATAAAATAACTTCGCTATAAAAAATTACTGCAAATTACCTCCACTGAATAATAAATTCAATATTAAGTTCTTGATCCATTTTAACGATTTCTATATTGACTTTTACTGTTTAATGACTCCTATAAGATTTCAAGAGAGAATCATAAAGAGCCATGATTGAATAAAATTAATGGATATAGTATAGTGTTATCGTTTTTAGTCATTTTTAATACGGTAGTGTAATGCTGCCAAATTTCTGCATATATTACATTCTGAGTTCGCTCAAAGGGCGAGCCTCTTAGTTTGCTTCACTTACTTACAAGTGTTTGTAGTTGAAACTGAAACAACGAACGTTGTTATCTTACAGAACTAAACATTTTCATATTTGGCAAATCAGATTGCTCAGCGCTCACAATCCACTTTTGCTCCAACATCTGCTTCATATCCCTTTAGAAGTCTACAGATAGTGTTCAGTTTATCTGGACATAAAAAATACAGGTAAAATAACGGTACTCATACGAAGAATGTTGAAATGGAAAAACATATGTGTTTTTATTAAGAATATCTTCATCAAGGAACTGTTCCCACTTTGTTTCAACGTTAGTGGATAAATCAGCAGTTTTTTTACAATGCTCGATGAACTTGACTCATATTGCAATGACTGGCTGTAATTGTCCGATGACCGTTCAATGTGCTCTGTGATCTTCGGGCCTGCAGCAGTTCTTCTAAATACATGGCACAATGCATATACATCCTGGAATGATCAAATAATTTTATATTATATATAACTCCGAGGGAAAAAAAGAAGAGATAAGACTTCTGTAACTGTTAGTATGTTGCCTGTAAACCAGAAGGAAACACAGCACTCATTTTTATCGAGCTGATACTCATTCATGATCAGTTAGTTCTTGAGCTATGGGGAGCTCTTCATCTATAGTACACTAGTGTCTTCTTTGTATCGACTACTCTTTTTTGTGAATTTACTTTTCCGTCCTTGCCTGTAGCTTTCCAGTATCCTGCTTGAGTAGCTCGGTTCGTCCATGATCCATTTGTGTATTTTCGATCTCTTGGACTAAAGAAAAACCACTCCGAATCTTTGCTCGGTAAGAACAACTTCTCTACAATCATATTTTTTTGCATTGTAATCACAATATGCTTCTAAATTTTTTGGAGTTAACTTGACAATAGAAAGGTCGAACATTAATAAGCACTTATCAATCATGCAACAAGCACATAACAAATGAGCGAAACGCTGTAATTTAAGTTTAGTTTCTAAGTGCAAGCAAACATAGTCCGTAGAAGTACCAAAATAGAATAGCAAAATCAACACATGACACATGCACAAAACAAAGCCAAGGGTATGCCACAATGCACAGTCCAGGGAAAGTACGCAAGAAACAAGTAAAAACAAACTGAAATTTAAGATTCAACAGCAAGTGCAAGTGCACAAGTCATTAACTCGTACTTGGATTTGAAAGGCAAGTGCCTAGGCATGCACAAGAAGATAAAAAAGGAGTCGGTTACCAAAGTGCATTACAGGATACCTACATACACAAGGCCTGCAACAAAGACTCATACAAGGGAAGCACATTATAAATACAATGAAAGTCAACAACATAGAGGAACTCAGTGTGCATGACAAAGATGTACTCAAAAAAGGAAACAATCAATTATACAATCTACTTCACTAAATAAAACTTACTAACCATGTCTTGTCACGTGAGTTCGAAGTCTTGTCTTATAGATAACAATCTACAGGTTGAATAAAAGAAACACTTGATGACTAAATAAAACTTGTTGGAGTAAACCAAAATTAATTAATTATAGTAGTGTCTATTAAAATAAAAAAGACATGTCCATTCGTTAAAAGACATGTCCATTCATTAAGAGTCATATCCGTTCGTCAGGTGTCATGTATGTCCGTTCAATGAAGTGTTATGTCTGTTCGATGTAAAGTCATGTTCATTTAATGTTGTATCTATTGAAATGGTTTGTAAACAACTATATATATGTGGCCATTTTAGTTGAAAAAAGTGAATGTAAGTAGTGAAGAAAAAGAAGAAAAGAAGTGAATAAAAAAGAACAAAAGTTCAAAGAAAATATTATCATCTTCCTCCTATAAATTATTGTCTCTTCCTCCAACAAACTAGTATCATATCTTCTCCACTCCATCAAACTGGTATCAAAGCCAAAAAAAAACTCTAACAAGTGGTATCAGAGCCTAATTATCGGAGCCTGGTTGAAAAATGACATTTCAATTTCTTTTTTCGTTTGTTCTCACAAAAGAAAACTTTGAAGCGTGGAGTAACAAAAAGAAAGAAGAATTGATCTCTAAAGGATTATGGGAGATCGTTGAAAATGGCTTTGAAGATCCAGAGGATACTAAAGATTTGACAGAGAAAGAAAGAAAATTGATCACAATATTGAGTTGGAATGACCTGCAAGCTCGTATTGTGATGACTGCAAATATTGATGATGAAGCATATGATCATATTATTGTAGAAAATTGCGCAAAAGATGCGTGGAATTTATTAAAGGAGATTTATGGTAAGAATGTGGAGGAGAACATACACGAAGATAAATTGAAAGAGGCTATTTCTGAAGTCAAAGCTGAAAGTAGCGTAACTGAGCCCGCAAACGTGCCAAATGGCAACGAAGCCAAAGTACACATTGAAGAGGTTAAGTCAACCGATGATGTGAAAGATAATGCAAACAATATGAAATACGGGGATGTAGCAAACAAGCCTAAAGAAGAAAAAGATGATGAATCACTAACGAAAATCAATGATGTTGCAAAAGAAAATACCGAAAATGATGTCAAAGACACGGTTAGTAGCATTGCAGATATGGGAAAAGAATATGAAATAGTGGTTTTAAAAGAGGCAAACTCTCTGCAAAACAATACACCCGTAGTTGAGCATAACAAGAACGAAAGGATGATGTTAAAGCATAAAAATGTTGCAGCTGAACCAAAAAAGAAGAAGGTCATGGTGACTGAAGTTGTTGCGGGTGGATCGGTGGAGATAATAAAAGAAGCAAATGATGCTTCTTTGGTTGAGAAATCAAGGGAGGTCAAAGCGGATAACTTGGCAAGAAAAAAATCTGAAAAAGTGGATAAAATTGCAAAAGAAAGCAGAAGAGAATATCCCATCAGTTATGATAATGCTTTAAAAGCTGAAAAGTTGGTCCTTGCAGCGAAAGAAGAAATCAAGCATATCAGAAGAGATGATACATACAAATTGACCATTACTGCAAAGGGATACAAGCAAAAGAAAGCTCTCTTGAACGTTTTTCTTCAAGATGTAATTTACATTAAGCAACCTTCCGGACTCATAGAGAAAAGTGAAGAACTAACTGGTGACGTATACAAACCCCCTTAAAAGACTTATGTTTTCAAATGAATTTTGGTTTAGAGGAGGCATTGTTGGAGTAAACCAAAATTAATTAATTCTAATAGTGTCTATTAAAATAAAAAAGACATGCCCATTCATTAAGAGTCATGTCCGTTCGTCAGGTGTCATGTCCGTTCAGTGAAGTGTCATGTCTGTTCGATGTAAAGTCATGTTCATTTAATGTTGTATCTATTGAAATGGTTTGTAAACAACTATATATATGTGGTCATTTTAGTTGAAAAAAGTGAATGTAAGTAGTGAAGAAAAAGAAGAAAAGAAGTGAATAAAAAAGAACAAAAGTTCAAAGAAAATATTATCATCTTCCTCCTATAAATTATTGTCTCCTTCCTCCAACAAACTAGTATCATATCTTCTCCACTCCATCAAACTGGTATCAAAGCCAAAAGCCAAAAAAAAACTCTAACATACTAGCCATGTGAGTAATCTTCTCTTTACTACCATGGCCACACTGGATCGAGGAAGAAGCACTCTACTGCCCTATCGATTACAACAATCAATTATACTATATGGATACAAAGATCATATAACACAATCATCATAATATATGTAAGATTTTAATCATCGTATGGTTTAGGTAAATCTTATCTTCTCCATTTGGCTTTTGTTCATTCTCCTCCTTAATGCGAACTTCGGTGCACCTTTTGTTAGTAGCGCAAAGAAACATCTACTAGCTACCAACAATGCATATTTTCTCCCCTGTGGTATTTGCTTAAAAATTTATAAAAAAAGGATAAGTAAAAAAGATGCTAAGTAATTGGTATACTTGCTAATAACATGCTTTGATTAGAGTACAAGCTTTAATCCATAGTACAATCTATTACTTCTAATAGATAATAGGAACGCAGCCTCGCTGATTTGGACACCACAAGATTATTCCATTTCAAAATACTTGCCCTCTGCTAATTCTTCCATCATCCTTCGTTTCCATTCTGACCGTTCCCCCCACGTTCCGAGCCTTGCAAAATAGCCATCACGTCTGTAACCCGCATACCACCCGTCATCGTATAATAAAATACTCCTTCTTATTCACTTCCACTGACCCTTCCACTTTAACCGTATTTACCGTATGCAATCTGACATTTTGTACCTCTAAATACGTTCACACTACTTACCTCTTCCCAATCTTAAACGCTAACCTTATCAACTAATTTATATCCTAATTTTCTTACTACAGATCCTTCTGTCTTTCAAGTAAAAAATACCTACTTGTAGCCACTTCGATGTTTAACTTCTTAGTTCGACATCAATTTTGCGACTTACCACTGCATAGTGAATGATCATCAACTGCGGAGGTAAACAGTTATTTCCCATTTTTTAACCACCGACGTGCTCCCAGTATATATCGACAATTGAGAATTGCATGTTGGAATATTTCTACAATTGGGTCAGATATTTAAAATAAATTGTGTTGTGCTATTTCAGTGTAAAGCTTAATTAAAGTGATTTAATTTTAGATTAGAATTAGTAGGCTTAAAGTTTAAGTTATCATGGACCTAATGAGTAGATACCGGTAGGGCTATCAACGGATACTTTCGGATACGGATAGTGTCATATTCGTATCCGCATCCGAAACCATTTTCGGATATCGGATATCCGCATCCGCGAATACGGACGGATATCGGATAATTATCCGCTCCGCCAATGATCGATAAATCAATGATCATAAATGATTTTTTTAGCTTAATATTAAGCTTTTTCAACCAAATTTATTATTAAAGTGCTAAAAATAAATAAATATGATGATAGTATATAATTTTGAGCAATTAACAAGCATTTAGTTAGACTTTTAATTTTGTAAATAAATAAATTAGTATATTTAATTGTGTTAAAATACACATAATTTAAGCTATAATCAGGAGAAAAAGCGGATGGATAATTTTCGGATGCGGATATACTTATATCCGCGTCCGCATCCGCTTTCCCGGATATCGGATATTTATCCGCTTTTCAGATATGGATGCAGACGGATTTCGGATTTTTCGGGTATCCATTGACAGCCCTAGATACCGGGGCATTTTATAATTTGTTAAAGGGCCGAATTACAAAATGCCAACTCTATAAATAAAGGGTTATGGTCCCCGAATTATACTAGCCTTAGTAACTCTCTAATCTCTTCTACGGGGAGCTGATTTCAGATATAGGGTTTGTGTCAATTTGGAAGACCAAACCAAATTATATCTTCTTCTTAGAAACCAAATATGGATTAAGGTATTGCCATGATTAACTACAGATTCAGGTACGCTTCCACTAATCTATTTCTGATTTGTTCTCAATTAAATCAATATGGATTACATATTTGGATCTAGGGTTTCACAATTGGATATTGTTAAAGTATACTGAAATCCTAACAAGTGGTATCATAGCCAACCATTATTGATTCTATTGGGAAAATTTTATTTTATTTTCTTTTATACATATTGTTTTTCCATTTCAGAACAAAGGTTGAATTGTGTTTTCAATTCATATGGTTTATATGTAATGTTTTCATTTCACAACAGGTTGAGTTTATTAACTACGGCTAATAATTTTTTTTTAAAAAAGTTTTTTTTTTATTTGGGTTAAGTCTCAGATCTATATGGATTAAGATCTATTATCTCCTTCACGTTCTTTCATTGGTTCTATGGATCCAGCATGAATAATGTTAATATAATATAGTTTGTCAATATGTTAATTTAATGGGTTCTGGTTTTTTATTTAAAAATATATCAAAAATATAGGTTTATTACGTTTAGTTGTAAGTTGCATTCTGCAGCCGCCGGTCTGTTGTTACTTCTGATATCATATATTATACTATATTATTTGTTTTGACCAAGTCTTAAACCCGTTTTATGCATAAAGTTTCGGAAGCTCTACTGAGCGAATCTCTTGCTATCCTTACGGGCTTTTAAAAAAAAGTTTTTTTATATACCATGTATACTGTTTGGAAGAATTATTGCTTATTGTATGGATGTAGGACATGCCACATTAACTTATTTTTCATATGCAAATAATGTTTCATGGCATGTGTATGATGTTTCATGCCACATTAACTTATTTTTCATATGCAAATGATGTTTTTTTTTTTATATATTTGATCCTTGCATTGTCCTAGAATTTTGTAAATTCATACGATTGGTTATCTTAACTACAGCTATACCTGCCACAACATTAATATGGCAATGGACATATGATTGGATTTTCTAACTTATTGCGTAATTGTGTTACGATACAGGTGTTTTAAATTTTGTAGAATAGTTCAAAGTTAAAAGCTAGCAAAGTTATTACACTTTACGCAAATAAATTTGTGTATGACTTGAACATGATTTCGTTTATAGTTGTCCGGTTCTTTCCATCTTTTTAGGTGAAATGTTTTGATTTACTTGCAAAATTATGTCTGATAATCATACAGTAGATTATACTCATATGCGTTACTTTCCAGATGATTCCCTTTGAACAATTTTCTTTTATTACATTGTCAAAATTCTATCTTTCAATTCCTATATGTCAATTTGTCCATTTTCAATGCTTTGGTATTAGGTTGGATAGCAATCATATCCATCTGCACTACAAATAAGAGAAGTTCTAATTTACTTATTTCACAAGAGAGGACAATATCAAATAAAGTACGTGCCATCGAGCCAGGTGTTGATAATTTTATTACAAAACAAAATCAAATATAGCAGTGCGATTAACCTATGTGTTGGTAATTTCTTTATGATTCCTTGTTATTTATATGTTCTCCTCAAAACTATATTGATACGTTAACTGTATCTCCTCATTACCATAAGTCGTTAGCAATTATCATCTATCCTTCTGTTTTGTGTCAAAATTATTTCCAATTTAAAAGTTCCAACCAACTGACAATACATATCCCTGTCGATAGCAACTTTCAAGACAAGAGGCGAAGAAAATAATTTATGCTAATTGGTGCACCTATGTTTGCATTTCTTTATACTCTGTCTTAAAACGGTGTTGACCTTTTTACCTGACATTGGTTTAATTTATCGTAAATCTGAACAGATTGTAATTGTATTGATTTTGTGTAATATTCCAACAGAATAAAATGTACAGACGTTGCACTATTTACATATGTATAGGCAACGGTTTACAAGAGGTAAATAAAGATAAATTGTAGTGACCGGCATTTTTAGCTGTTGAATAATTTATTTATTTAATTATTAAAAATCGATTTATCGATATCGAGAACGTGAATTAAATAATATTGAATATTTAATTAATAATTATAATATAATAAAATATATTATAATGTCGAAATAATCAAAAATATTGGAAATCACAATATTCTGTGAACGGGGTCATCCCTAAGATGTAATTCAGCTTAGAGTTGAATTATACTGACGAATATATTCAATTAACGTCAGTTTGAACGTAGAATTTTAATATAATTAAAATCGAGCTCGAAACGACGCGGCAGTTCGCGATTTGGCGATTTGAACTTCAACTGAATGTACAGGATTCGTTTTAAGCCGGATTTCAGTGAAACAAGAAACGTTGGGAGCTGGTGGAGTATATTTTTCTAGTGGAAGAGAAAAATCGGGATTTCGTTGTGTAGATTTTGATTTACGTCCAAATCAAATTTCAGAAAAGTCGCTGTGGAGTTCCTTTATAATTTGCGATGCTTTATATACGTTATAAATGGATTTTCAGTATAAACTGAATATCGAGATAATCTGGAATCTGAAATATCAAGCCGTAAATTCTGATATGATATTCTAGAGCCGTATGACATCATATGTTAGTATATACGATAATATAAATTTATTTATATTTAATTTAATTTATTTAAATATATTTATATATTTAAATGGGTCATTCAGAGCGTTAAAAATAGCCAGTTTTGCAAACGACCTCAGAATTCGACGAAACCAGTTTTGTTGGATCCGCAATGTCAAATAGTTGTTAGATTTCCAGTTTCGTGATTTTTAGAGTCCATATGTGAACGTACGGATTTTTAGAGTGAAAAATAGTCGATAAATTGACCTTTAAAAATACGCTGTGTGAACATACGAAGTCGGAATTCGACGAAACTAGTTTCGTTGGGACCGAAATGTCGAACTCTAGCTATATGTCCAGTTTCATGATTTTTAGATGTTATGTGTGATCACAGGAATTTTAGAGGATGAATAAAATTAGCGATTGGTTAAATTTGAATAAAATAATCAATTTAAAATAAAATAAAATATTTAAATTTTCTATAAATATACACTTACTTTCCCTTAAACCCTAAACTTCATTTCTCAAAGTCAAAGCCAGAAAATCGGCCGCCACTGGAGGAAAAACCCAACAGTAAAAATGGTTCTTCAAAAAAATCCTAGAAAATAAAATAAATCTCCTTAAATCTTCAAACACTTATAATTGGAATCAGAAGAAGATGCTCTTCACACTCAGGTCCGTTTCAGGGAGTTCGAACCTGATGGGTTTCGATGCTTTAGCCCTAGGGTTTGCGCTAACTTGTGGTTCTAACATCAAGGCATCGAATGGAATGTAGGATCGAGGTGCTAGTGGCGAGGCGCATGGATTGACCTAACCTGGAGGGGTTCCGTTCGAAAAGATGTCGTACTGACTTCTGTACAGTATTCGAAGACCTTGGTGACACGTTAATAGATTTTTGTGCGAGTTGTTCAAGGTGAGGATGGAAAGATTAGGGTTGAGGAGAGGAGTATCTCGGTGGTCGATGTGTGTGGTTACGTTGAGGAATGAAGTCGTGTGGTGTGGTTGAAATCGCTGTAATGGTGAGGATTAGAAGTGGCGTACTGTGTTTGGCTGTAGGAGGAAGGAAGGGAGATTACGGTTGGGCTTTGGAAGATGGTTGGGCCGGAGATATAAGGGGTGAGGCCCATTTAAATTTAATTAAAGTTTGGTTTTAATTTAAAACAGCGTATAAACTTCTAAATGCTGTAACTATGTCATACAATGTCAGAATTTCAAACCGTAAGTTGCGTTGGGACCGTATGGATGGGAGCAACACAATGAGACTGACCAGGAGCAAATCAGAGCTCGTTACAATTTATGGCGAAATAAATTGTCCAACTGAGTCGAATAACGTAAACCGATATTTTTCGGTTAACGCGTAACTGTGAGTAAAACTCACTAACTCTCCTCAATTTATATTTTTAATATAAATTGTATTTTTATTTCTGTATTTGACTGCTAGTTATGTACTGTTAATTTGGACTGTTAAGTTGTATTGTTAAATTGGACTGTAGATTGGACTGTTAAATAATTGATTGAAAACAATATGGATATATATATATATATATCTACATATATATATATATATCGTTATTAAACGGTGATTTTGTTATCAGTGTATTTCATTAGAAATGCAAGTGATGTTATATACGTTGTTTAACATCGGTGGATGCAGGGAAACAGGTTGGAGGAATCCGACTGGATTCCTCAACATTTATTTTACTGTTATTTGTATATTGTGATATATATTGTGATATATAATCTGTGGTTGATTGTATATGTTTGGATGATATTGATCATTGACAGTTGGTTGTTTAAAAACAATAGAAAACACTGAAAATGTAGAAAAGGGGATTTTCAATATTTATATTGAAAATGAATCTATTTATAAAATCGAAGGATTTTATAAAAGAATATTTATTTAGAAATAAATAAATAAAATAAAGGAATGTTTATTTAGATTTAATAAATAGAATAAATGATATTTAATTAGGGATAAAATAATTAGAGTTATAAAGGAAAATCTATTTAGGAAAACAAATAGATTATACAAAAGGAAATCTATTTAGGAAATAAATAGAAGTTAAAATAAATAGAAATAAAAGAAAAGTTAGTTAGTCGGATATAAAATATTCGAATCAAGTTAGTTAAGTGGTCAAACCAAGCTAGTCGAACCAACCGAGTCAAAATGGTCGAGTCAAACCAATCGAGCCCAAATGGTCGAGTCGAACCAAATCGAGCCAAATGGTCGAGTCGAACCAATCGAGTCAAGATGGTCGAGTCAAACCAACCGAGTCGAGCTGGTCGAGTCGAACCAATCGAGTCAAGCTGGTCAAGTTAGTCGAACCTGGTCAGTACAACCAAGCTGGTCAAGTTAGTCGAACCTGGTCAGTCGAGTCGAGTAAATCAAATCTTAGTTAATCGAAAGGAGTTTATCGATTTAGTTAATCGATAGGAGTTAATTGATTTAGTCAATCGAGATGAGTTAATCGGTTTTAATGAATCGAGAGGAGTTAGTCGAATATGGTATTCGAACCAAATGGTCAAACCAAGTGGTCGAACCAAGTAGTCAAGCCCAGTGGTCAAACCAAATGGGTCAGGTTAGCCAAACATGGTCAGTCAAACCAAATGGGTCAGGTTAGCCAAACCTGGTCAGTCAAACCAAATGGGTCAGGTTAGTCAAACCTGGTCGGTCGAACCAAGTAAGTCGAGTTAAGTTAGTCAAGTTAGTCGAGCCTAGTTAATCGAATCGAATTGGTCAAACCAAGTAAGTCGAGTTAAGTTAGTCGAGCCTAGTTAATCGAATCGAATTGGTCGAACCAAGTAAGTCGAGTTAGTCGAGTAAAGTTAAGTTAGTCGAGTTAAGTTCGTCGAGTTAAAGTTATCGATGTTAGTTTCATCGAAAGGAGTTATCGATGTTAGTTTCATCGAAAGGAGGTATCGATGTTAGTTTCATCGAAAGGAGTTATCAATGTTAGTTTCATCGAAGGGGGTTATCGATTATAGTTTAATCGAAGTGAGATGTTCCAATATGGGATATTTGAAAGGAAGAGTTATCGAATATTAGTTATTCGAAGAGAGATTATCGAATATCGTTTATTCGAGAAGGAGTTAATCGAATATAGGTTATTCGAAGAAGAGTTAATCAAATAGAGATTTCTTGAAAAGAGTTAATCGGCAAATTCGATTATATCGAATTCGGGAAAGTACTTATACTTTCCAGTGTTTTAAATAGAAATTTATTTATTTATAAATAAATAAGTGTTAGGTTAATTATTCACTAATAAGAATAGAAGTTATAATTAAAGTTAGATAATTCGAAAGGCTTATAACGTTATCGTTATAACCAATGTTTTAAATATAGAAGTGGATTAGTAAAATTGGATCCGAGGAAGGCGTAAAGAAGTTGTTAAAGATTAAAAGATAAACTTTGACCATTTCGAAGTTATAACGTTGTTCAGTTAAGGTCTGAGAGGTAATTATACCCCAACTTGAGTTACTTCCTTCTTAACTAAGAAATGGTAAGGTTTGATCGTAAAGGAGTTTTGGAAATGTTTTCCAAACGAGAATCAGAAATGTTTTCTGATAAAAGAAAATAAGAATTTAGAATACAGGGAAACAGAAGATAAGTAAATAAATCAACTAAAGAGATTAATGTTAAATGATGTTTGTTCGATATAATTTCCATCTGGGAATAATATCGTTGTTTGTACACTTGTTTTTCTTTGATGGTTAAATCACAGACTATCGAAGTTTTGACCATTTTAACGTTGTTAATATGGAGAGACGGGTTGGATTATTATCCAAAGAACCCTCTGTATTGGCATAAGCGTCGCGAATCATATATGCCAAAGATAATTGAAGACGGAGTAAAATGCAAGGGCTATCCTGTTTACAGAATAGTGCCTTCGGTTTGTCCAGTCCCAGGACAACTTGTATGGACGAAGGTCTGACAGAGTATATCTAATGGATCGCATAAGTTGATCTGTTCAAACGTATTCACGTTTGGTGGTGGAGGAATTCGTTTCTCTTAGCTGTATACCCGTGTTATTTTTGGATAAGTCAATTTGTGATTTGGCGGGTATGACGATGTGACATTCTAAGTGAATGAAGATGGATGTCTGACAGAGTATTTCCAGAAAGGTCACGTATATTGATTTCTTCAACCGTACCAAGAGTGGAAGCGGAGAAGGAAACTTCTTTTAGCTGACACGTAATGTATTGTTGTAGACGTCAATTAGCGATTTTCGATGGATTTGACAATGTAGCATTCGAAGTGAATCTGATGTAATGATAAAGCGTAGCTTCTAGCCTCATCAACCGGTGAATGACAGAAATCGGGCAGGCAACATGGCTAAGTCGGTCGCACCGAAGTAGGGTGTATAATCACCTATCTAGTGAATATTCATTTGTTTCTTAAATCTATCAATGCTGTCCCATATATATATACGGGAACAGTTGCTGATCCCAACCGTTGGTGATGTACATTCGATACACTCAAGCGAAATGAGTGGTCGGTCATGTGTGGCTGAGTTGCAAGATGTTCTTGTTGAACTCCAGTGTATCGTTCCTAGAGTACACTGATCGGAAGGTGGTTCCTTACCTTGTCATAGTTGGAAATCCAATCACCCAATACGTGCTTGCGATTTTGATTGTATACTATATATGTAGTAACGTGAGATGCAAGCGTTTCTACTAGACTGATATTTATTTGTACTTAGACATTATTATAATATCAGAATGATATTGTTTTGCAAAGATGTTTGGATTCTCATAAGGTAAAAACCCGTTCCGTATTCACGGCGTGGTCTTATGAGATATCATATACCTGTTTTAAATGATTTGAGTTTATTCACACCAGTCACATGACTGACCCGGAGTTTATTTTGTTTTCTCTAAACTCTTGGGTGCCTAAATTTGTACGGGCAGTCAAGTAGTCAGGATTTACAGGTATACTTGAAGAGCTTGGAGCAGGAGGCTTCAGCAGTCGATAGCTATTATTTATTTCGCTGTGATGTTATGTGTTGTACTCTGAAATGGTATGTATATACAGTTATAACTTTGTATTTCAAAAGTTATGTTATATTTTATTCGTTCCGCTGTGAGATTCGTGTTACTCTGATGATGTTGTATGTTCTTCTTCTTCTTCTATTCTAAGTTTCTATCTTATCTATTCTCACCTTCTAATTTCTTTCATTAATTACCGGGATTTTTCGATGTTTTGGTTATCGACGTCGAGCTTACGTCGATAACCAAAGCCGCAGAAAAATCCGGGTCACTACAGTTGGTATCAGAGCATTGGTTTAGTTATTACCTTGGCTCTGTGGCGTGATTCAGTAGAGATGGGATTAGTAGTATCCTAGACTGAGTTTGAGTGTATATATACGAGTGAACGTATTTGTTAGTTAATATAAAATGATTTTATATTGTGGAGTTTTATTGGTTGAGTTGTTTGTAAATTCTGGTCGATCGGTTTGATCCACTGTATCGATGGGGGTTACTAAACACTCGAATACGATGAACCGTCATGGTATGTTTTGAAAGAGGGTAAATGGAATAATTTTACCCAAATATATTTGATATAGTATATTGGTTGTGTTGGTTGTTATTATAATCGAGTAAGATTATAAAAAGGTAAAATGATTATAAATGACTAATCAGAATTCATATAAGTAAAGTATATGAAATAAAATGAAGAAAAATCTGAATTTAAATCAGATTGGAATTAAAATAAGGAAATTTTAAGTTCCTGGGAGATTTTGAAAACGTTTTTCAAACTGAAGGTGATATAGTATTGAACTCACTTCGATAGCTGGAAAATAGATTCTGATGATGAATCGCGACATCATCAGTGTTCATTTTCGAGTTCTAAGTGACGGACTACTACCAAAGGTTTTGTTTTTGAATTGTTTTGAGAAAACAAGTTGTTAGAAATTCAAAGGTTTTGAATTGGCATTGTAATTTCAAATTGATTTGAAATAGACCCAGGAAATTAAGTTTCGGAATTTAATTTTAACTTATGAAGTTAAATAGAATAAGATAGTAGAAATAAATTGAAATATTAACTTGAACTGAGTTAAATAGAATTGAAATGGATTAGAGAATAATCTGTTATGGAATTGGGTTGATGAGTTAAGAATTTGGAATTTGATATTGGGGTTCGAATGAAATTCGATTTGGTTTTGAGGATATGAACTGATTGAAATTTGATGGAAATAACACTTGTATATGCTGAGTTGATAGCATATGGAAGTGATAGAGTTGATATTCCCGACAAAAAAGTACCAGTTTATATTATATATGGAGATGAGATTTATGAGCCGAATTGGCAAGCCGCTTGGCTGTTTGATTTTCTTTTGGGTTAAAGAAGGCCCAGAGAGGCGAGTTGGAGTTTGAGATATTGACCAGTACAAAGGAGGTGCTGGCAAAAAATTTCGAAAAGTTAAGGTGTTAGAAAATTTTCAGAATTTTTGAAAATTTAGTTAGTCGGAATAAATTAATATTTTAGCCGATATTAATTGGTTCAGTTGAAACCGGAGACAAGAGGTAAACAGATAAATTTTTACCCAATAGATAGGGTCGTCCTCTAGCTTAGCAATTTCGAGGACGAAATTTTATTAAGGGGGGAAGATTGTAGTGACCCGCATTTTTAGCTGTTGAATAATTTATTTATTTAATTATTAAAAATCGATTTATCGATATCGAGAACGTGAATTAAATAATATTGAATATTTAATTAATAATTATAATATAATAAAATATATTATAATGTCGAAATAATCAAAAATATTGGAAATCACAATATTCTGTGAACGGGGTCATCCCTAAGATGTAATTCAGCTTAGAGTTGAATTATACTGACGAATATATTCAATTAACGTCAGTTTGAACGTAGAATTTTAATATAATTAAAATCGAGCTCGAAACGACGCGGCAGTTCGCGATTTGGCGATTTGAACTTCAACTGAATGTACAGGATTCGTTTTAAGCCGGATTTCTGTGAAACAAGAAACGTTGGGAGCTGGTGGAGTATATTTTTGTAGTGGAAGAGAAAAATCGGGATTTCATTGTGTAGATTTTGATTTACGTCCAAATCAAATTTCAGAAAAGTCGCTGTGGAATTCCTTTATAATTTGCGACGCTTTATATACGTTATAAATGGATTTTCAGTATAAACTGAATATCGAGATAATCTGGAATCTGAAATATCAAGCCGTAAATTCTGATATGATATTCTAGAGCCGTATGACATCATATGTGAGTATATACGATAATATAAATTTATTTATATTTAATTTAATTTATTTAAATATATTTATATATTTAAATGGGTCATTCAGAGCGTTAAAAATAGCCAGTTTTGCAAACGACCTCAGAATTCGACGAAACCAGTTTTGTTGGATCCGCAATGTCAAATAGTTGTTAGATTTCCAGTTTCGTGATTTTTAGAGTCCATATGTGACCGTACGGATTTTTAGAGTGAAAAACAGTCGATAAATTGACCTTTAAAAATACGCTGTGTGAACATACGGAGTCGGAATTCGACGAAACTAGTTTCGTTGGGACCGAAATGTCGAGCTCTAGCTATATGTCCAGTTTCATGATTTTTAGATGTTATGTGTGATCACAGGAATTTTAGAGGATGAATAAAATTAGCGATTGGTTAAATTTGAATAAAATAATCAATTTAAAATAAAATAAAATATTTAATTTTTCTATAAATATACACTTACTTTCCCTTAAACCCTAAACTTCATTTCTCAAAGTCAAAGCCAGAAAATCGGCCGCCACTGGAGGAAAAACCCAACAGTAAAAATGGTTCTTCAAAAAAATCCTAGAAAATAAAATAAATCTCTTTAAATCTTCAAACACGTATAATTGGAATCAGAAGAAGATGCTCTTCACACTCAGGTCCGTTTCAGGGAGTTCGAACCTGATGGGTTTCGATGCTTTAGCCCTAGGGTTTGCGCTAACTTGCGGTTCTAACATCAAGGCATCGAACGGAATGTAGGATCGAGGTGCTACTGGCGAGGCGCACGGATTGACCTAACCTGGAGGGGTTCCGTTCGAAAAGATGTCGTACTGACTTCTGTACAGTATTCGAAGACCTTGGTGACGTGTTAATCGATTTTTGTGCGAGTTGTTCAAGGTGAGGACGGAAAGGTTAGGGTTGAGGAGAGGAGTATCTCGGTGGTCGATGTGTGTGGTTACGTTGAGGAATGAAGTCGTGTGGTGTGGTTGAAATCGCTGTAATGGTGAGGATTAGAAGTGGCGTACTGTGTTTGGCTGTAGGAGGAAGGAAGGGAGATTACGGTTGGGCTTTGGAAGATGGTTGGGCCGGAGATATAAGGGGTGAGGCCCATTCAAATTTAATTAAAGTTTGGTTTTAATTTAAAACAGCGTATAAACTTCTAAATGCTGTAACTATGTCATACGATGTCAGAATTTCAAACCGTAAGTTGCGTTGGGACCGTATGGATGGGAGCAACACAATGAGACTGACCGGGAGCGAATCCGAGCTCGTTACAATTTATGGCGAAATAAATTGTCCAACTGAGTCGAATAACGTAAACCGATATTTTTCGGTTAACGCGGAACTGTGAGTAAAAACTCACTAACTCTCCTCAATTTATATTTTTAATATAAATTGTATTTTTATTTCTGTATTTGACTGCTAGTTATGTACTGTTAATTTGGACTGTTAAGTTGTATTGTTAAATTGGACTGTAGATTGGACTGTTAAATAATTGATTGAAAACAGTATGGATATATATATCTATATCTATATATATCGTTATTAAACGGTGATTTTGTTATCAGTGTATTTCATTAGAAATGCAAGTGATGTTATATACGTTGTTTAACATCGGTGGATGCAGGGAAACAGGTTGGAGGAATCCGACTGGATTCCTCAACATTTATTTTACTGTTATTTGTATATTGTGATATATACTGTGATATATAATCTGTGGTTGATTGTATATGTTTGGATGATATTGATCATTGACAGTTGGTTGTTTAAAAACAATAGAAAACACTGAAAATGTAGAAAAGGGGATTTTCAATATTTATATTGAAAATGAATCTATTTATAAAATCGAAGGATTTTATAAAAGAATATTTATTTAGAAATAAATAAATAAAATAAAGGAATGTTTATTTGGATTAAATAAATAGAATAAAGGATATTTAATTAGGGATTAAATAATTAGAGTTATAAAGGAAAATCTATTTAGGAAAACAAATAGATTATACAAAAGGAAATCTATTTAGGAAATAAATAGAAATAAAAGAAAAGTTAGTTAGTCGGATATAAAATATTCGAATCAAGTTAGTTAAGTGGTCAAACCAAGCTAGTCGAACCAACCGAGTCAAAATGGTCGAGTCAAACCAATCGAGCCCAAATGGTCGAGTCGAACCAAATCGAGCCAAATGGTCGAGTCGAACTAATCGAGTCAAGATGGTCGAGTCAAACCAACCGAGTCGAGCTGGTCGAGTCGAACCAATCGAGTCAAGCTGGTCAAGTTAGTCGAACCTGGTCAGTACAACCAAGCTGGTCAAGTTAGTCGAACCTGGTCAGTCGAGTCGAGTAAATCAAATCTTAGTTAATCGAAAGGAGTTTATCGATTTAGTTAATCGATAGGAGTTAATTGATTTAGTCAATCGAGATGAGTTAATCAGTTTTAATGAATCGAGAGGAGTTAGTCGAATATGGTATTCGAACCAAATGGTCAAACCAAGTGGTCGAACCAAGTAGTCAAGCCCAGTGGTCAAACCAAATGGGTCAGGTTAGCCAAACATGGTCAGTCAAACCAAATGGGTCAGGTTAGCCAAACCTGGTCAGTCAAACCAAATGGGTCAGGTTAGTCAAACCTGGTCGGTCGAACCAAGTAAGTCGAGTTAAGTTAGTCAAGTTAGTCGAGCCTAGTTAATCGAATCGAATTGGTCAAACCAAGTAAGTCGAGTTAAGTTAGTCGAGCCTAGTTAATCGAATCGAATTGGTCGAACCAAGTAAGTCGAGTTAGTCGAGTCAAGTTAAGTTAGTCGAGTTAAGTTCATCGAGTTAAAGTTATCGATGTTAGTTTCATCGAAAGGAGTTATCGATGTTAGTTTCATCGAAAGGAGTTATCGATGTTAGTTTCATCGAAAGGAGTTATCAATGTTAGTTTCATCGAAGGGGGTTATCGATTATAGTTTAATCGAAGTGAGATGTTCAAATATGGGATATTTGAAAGGAAGAGTTATCGAATATTAGTTATTCGAAGAGAGATTATCGAATATCGTTTATTCGAGAAGGAGTTAATCGAATATAGGTTATTTGTAGAAGAGTTAATCAAATAGAGATTTCTCGAAGAGAGTTAATCGGCAAATTTGATTATATCGAATTCGGGAAAGTACTTATACTTTCCAGTGTTTTAAATAGAAATTTACTTATTTATAAATAAATAAGTGTTAGGTTAATTATTCACTAATAAGAATAGAAGTTATAATTAAAGTTAGATAATTCGAAAGGCTTATAACGTTATCGTTATAACCAATGTTTTAAATATAGAAGTGGATTAGTAAAATTGGATCCGAGGAAGGCGTAAAGAAGTTGTTAAAGATTAAAAGATAAACTTTGACCATTTCGAAGTTATAACGTTGTTCAGTTAAGGTCTGAGAGGTAATTATACCCCAACTTGAGTGACTTCCTTCTTAACTAAGAATGGTAAGGTTTAATCGTAAAGGAGTTTTGGAAATGTTTTCCAAACGAGAATCATAAATGTTTTCTGATAAAAGAAAATAAGAATTTAGAATATAGGGAAACAGAAGATAAGTAAATAAATGAACTAAAGAGATTAATGTTAAATGATGTTTGTTCGATATAATTTCCATCTGGGAATAATATCGTTGTTTGTACACTTGTTTTTCTTTGATGGTTAAATCATAGACTATCGAAGTTTTGACCATTTTAACGTTGTTAATATGGAGAGACCGGTTGGATTATTATCCAAAGAACACTCTGTATTGGCATAAGCGTCGCGAATCATATATGCCAAAGATAATTGAAGATGGAGTAAAATGCAAGGGCTATCCTGTTTACAGAATAGTGCCTTCGGTTTGTCCAGTCCCAGGACAACTTGTATGGACGAAGGTCTGACAGAGTATATCTAATGGATCACGTAAGTTGATCTGTTCAAACGTATTCACGTTTGGTGGCGGAGGAATTCGTTTCTCTTAGCTGTATACCCGTGTTATTTTTGGATAAGTCAATTTGTGATTTGGCGGGTATGACGATGTGACATTCTAAGTGAATGAAGATGGATATCTGACAGAGTATTTCCAGAAAGGTCACGTATATTGATTTCTTCAACCGTACCAAGAGTGGAAGCGGAGAAGGAAACTTCTTTTAGCTGACACGTAATGTATTGTTGTAGACGTCAATTAGTGATTTTCGATGGATTTGACAATGTAGCATTCGAAGTGAATCTGATGTAATGATAAAGCGTAGCTTCTAGCCTCATCAACCGGTGAATGACAGAAATCGGGCAGGCAGCATGGCTAAGTCGGTCGCACCGAAGTAGGGTGTATAATCACCTATCTAGTGAATATTCATTTGTTTCTTAAATCTATCAATGCTGTCCCATATATATATACGGGAACGGTTGCTGATCCCAACCGTTGGTGATGTACATTCGATACACTCAAGCGAAATGAGTGGTCGGTCATGTGTGGCTGAGTTGCAAGATGTTCTTGTTGAACTCCAGTGTATCGTTCCTAGAGTACACTGATCGGAAGGTGGTTCCATACCTTGTCATAGTTGGAAATCCAATCATCCAATACGTGCTTGCGATTTTGATTGTATACTATATATGTAGTAACGTGAGATGCAAGCGTTTCTACTAGACTGATATTTATTTGTACTTAGACATTATTATAATATCAGAATGATATTGTTTTGCAAAGATGTTTGGATTCTCATAAGGTAAAAACCCGTTCCGTATTCACGGCGTGGTCTTATGAGATATCATATACCTATTTTAAATGATTTGAGTTTATTCACACCAGTCACATGACTGACCCGGAGTTTATTTTGTTTTCTCTAAACTCTTGGGTGCCTAAATTTGTACGGGCAGTCAAGTAGTCAGGATTTACAGGTATACTTGAAGAGCTTGGAGCAGGAGGCTTCAGCAGTCGATAGCTATTATTTATTCCGCTGTGATGTTATGTGTTGTACTCTGAAATGGTATGTATATACAGTTATAACTTTGTATTTCAAAAGTTATGTTATATTTTATTCGTTCCGCTGTGAGATTCGTGTTACTCTGATGATGTTGTATGTTCTTCTTCTTCTTATATTCTAAGTTTCTATCTTATCTATTCTCACCTTCTAATTTCTTTCACTAATTACCGGGATTTTTCGATGTTTTGGTTATCGACGTCGAGCTTACGTCGATAACCAAAGCCACAGAAAAATCCGGGTCACTACATAAATAGAAGTTGAGCTTCAGCCCAGCCCATGAATATTGTGATAAACTATATGCCTGGTTACAGTGAGATATCTGTTTCATCAGCCACCCTCAAATCAATTTAGGGTTTTCCCTTTTCTTCCTGCGCCGCCACCATCATCGATTCTCATATCTTCCTTCAGCCTCACGAAATTCTTCACTGAAAGGCCACCATCATCGATTCTCATATCTTTCCTTAGCCTCACAAAATTCTTCACTGAAAGGGGTTTCGTGAGTCCATTTGCCTTTTGAAATTGAGCTGGAAAATGGTTCACATCTAGCTTTCCATTTATGATTTGTTTTCGCACGAAGTATAGATCGATCTCAATGTACTTCGTGTGGACATGTTGGACGGGATTGGCTGATAGCGACATCGTGCTCAAGTTATCACACCAAATCACTGGTCTTTTGTTGGGAAGAAACCCTAGTTCTCCATGCAGCGGGTTTATCCACATGACCTTGGCTGTTGCACGGGCTAACGATTGATATTCAGCTTCAGTGCTAGACCGCGAGATGGTTGACAGCTTCTTTGAACACTAGGAGATCAGATTAGCTCCCATGAATACACAGTATCCTGAGGTTGATCTACGATCATCAGGATCGATGCTCAATCCGAATCACTATAAGCTTGAACATTTAACTCTTTGCTAGATTCCAATGTGATGCCGTAGTTAATGGTTCCTTTTAAATATCATAAAATACACTTGACAGTAGTCTAGTGTTCATTGAACGGTGTTTGCATAAACTGGCACACTTTATTCACACTATAGCAAATATCAGGTCTGGTTACGATTAGGTATTGCAAATCCCCCACTATACTTTTGTATTCCTTGACGTCATGAATAGCTTCACCTCTGTGTTTAGATAGTTTTAGACTGCTGGTCATAGGAGTAGGCATAGGCTTGGCTTTGTCCATCTTAATTAGCTCGAACAAGTAATTTAGAGACGTATTTTCTCTGTGGCAGTAGAATTTCAGTCTTAGATTTATGAATAACTTGTATTCCCAAAAAATAGCTTAGGTTACCCAAATCTTTGATGGAGAAGGCCTAGTTCAAATATTGTATGATTTTATTGATTTCAGCTTGATTACTCCCAGTGATCAGAATATCATCAACATATACGAGAATGTAGGTTGTATCAGTCCCACTCTTCTTAGTATGTAATGAGCTGTCAGACTTAGCTGTGATGAACCCCAATTTTGAAAAAGTATCTTCGAGTTTGTCATACCAAACCCTCGATGCCTGCTTCAACCCATAGATTGCCTTATGTAGTTTACAAACTAGATGTTTATCATTGGAATTTTTGTACCTCTCTGGTTGCTCCATATAAACATCTTCTTGTAGTTCTCCATTTATAAAGGCGTTATAAACAACCAGTTGACTTATACACCATTGTTTGTGAAGAGCGATACTAATGATTACCCTTATGGTTGTGTGCTTGACCACAGGAGAGAAAGTTTCCTTAAAGTCAAAACCGTACTCTTGTTTGTACCCCTTTGCAACGAGTTTCGCTTTATGTTTTTGTGTGCTCCCATCTGCGTCTTTCTTTAACTTATACGTCCACTTGCACCCAACAATATTTTTGTGGCTAGGTGCTGTTACTAAACTCCAGGTCTTATTTCTGATAAGTGCATCATACTCCTCATTCATGGCATTTTTCCGTTGTTCACACTTTATAGCTTCATTAAAATTGGATGGCTCTTTGTCATTAGTTATAGTTGTATAAACTTTGGGCTTGAAAATACCATGTTTAGCTCTAGTCATCACGTGATATCTGTTCTGATCATGTTGTTCATCATCACTACTTGAACTAGTTGTGTTCCCATTGCTGCTAGTAGGTAGGTCTCCCACATTCTCTGTATCACCTGTGTTATTGTTTGCATCATCATCCCCATTCAGTGAGTCGACAGGACTGTAGTCAGACCTTGTACTGGGTATGCTCTCTGTTTCTTTGTCTTCTGTTTGCTCTTGAAGTTTGTAACTGCATGTCAAGTCTTCTGTTAATTCAGGTGGTGCCCTGATGTTTCTTTCTGTGTTGGTGATTCTTTTAGTAGTTTTGATGCATTTTTCTACAAAAGGAAACGCGTGTTCATCAAACACCACACGTCTAGAAATATATAACCTCCCTTTCTATTTTTCTGCATAACCCAAAAAGGTACATGGAGTCGATCTCAAATTTAGTTTATGTTTATTATAGGGTATGAGGGAAGGAAAGCATAGGCAGCCAAATGTTTTTAACCTAGAATAATCTGGTTTAACACCATACATTATCTCATGTGCGCTTTTATATTTCAAAACTTTAGTAGGCATTCTGTAAGGACCCAGAACTTCCCCGGTCTTCGAAGAGAAAAGGAAGAACGAATTTCCTTGAGGACAAGATGAATCAGAACACAAACAGAAAAACATTTCATTGCTTATTACAAAATTTACATCGGAATACAAGAATATACAGAGTATGAATAAATATTACACATTTACTAACCATCAGAGATTTAAAAGTTACAATGCAGCGGAAAAAAATACAAAACATAACTGAAAGGAATATACGGATACAGAGCTTTCCGAATATCATTCTAGCTGTAAATCAAAGCCCTGTGAATATAATATCTGCAAAACCCAACTACTAGCTTCCCGTGCGGAAATAAGAGCACCCAAAGTTTAGGTTAAAACAATAAACTCTAGGCCAGTCATGTGACTGGTGTGAGAACTAAAATAATTATTAATCTGATTTTAAAGTAAGGTATATCAAGGGACCACGCCGTATAACACGGAACAGGTTTCCTCCCAAGAATACAAGTGCATAAAAACAACAGCGCAATGCTAAATAAAGAGCAATGAAACTATTATAAGACTGAGGTCACATCACACAATGCAACGCAATCCTGAGGATAAAGTTTTTACCTTATAATAGCCAAAAATGCTTGGTACGTGGAATTTCATTTTTTATTATTACTATAAGTGTATAGTGTCAAAACAATTTCAATCATAAGTATCAATCATAGATGACATAAGTGCCCCATACAACTATGTCGTCATATACAGGATTACAACAAAAACCGTAATGTCATATTGGAAGTTGGATTTCCATCTGTGAACCAAGGCAAGGGATCGTCCTTACTGCTTCGAGAAGCTCTAGCCCGTGTCTCAGGACCCAGACTCAGGTGGGCCCTTGGATCGTTAGGGCCGGTCCACTTGATGTGGATTAAAATGCCTGAACACTATGTTTCCTCGCCCTATGGGGCGTCAACTGGTCATATCCTGACCAAACTATTGGTCTCGGATCGACCGATATAACCGAGGCGCCTCGCTATCCATCATCAACATAAGTAAAATGCCAGGGCTAGTAAAACGCTAACACCACTCCTAGCTAGAAAGAAACGCATGTCCTCCCTGAGGTCCTCTCCCGTTTCTGGTTCACACCGGGGTGTGAGGCTTGCGAATTAACGCTACACAAAGCTATGCTATATTAAAGCCGTGCTTTCATCATCAACCATAAGACTCTGCTTTTCAACAGAAGCCTTGATCATTTGTATCTCAGCATGCCACACAGGCAATTCACGCTATGCAACTGATGTCTATTAATCACACAGAATGAAATCTGATGTCAGACACACATCCATTTACAAGTTCGTTCTGGGTCTGAACGAAACCGGAGGAACCTTATTCCTCCCCCATATGTCCAATACAGGGGAGAGGCCCTCGCATATCCGGTCGATCTCCAAGTAAGTCTGGACGATCACCACTTATTACCTTGTCTTGGGTGTACAACCCAATCAAGACATCAGTAATCATCCAAACGATGTGAAGACCTCCGGTCTTCAACCACGACGCATCGTCAAATCAGTTATTCAAAATGGGATAAACCCGGTCTTTCTGAATAACTCACGTATATAGTAAACAAGTGCTATAAAAACACAACATACGCCTCATTCCAATCCAGAATATTCCTTTATTAAAATATTCTTATACTTTCCCATTAATTTTATCAAAGATAAATTCTTTAAATTTATTCTTTAATCTTCCTTTGGATATCATTTCAATCAAATTAAAGATGCATTAAAACTCCACTTGGTTTTACTCTTCCCAAAAATCAATATTAACGATTGTTTAACTTGGGAAATCATATCTTGCCTTTAACTAGGTTAAAGAACCAATGTCATTTAAAACACGATTCACGATAAACCCAAAATCACGTTCCATTCCACCAGCCTTTAACCTTAAATTAGCAGGTGAACAATTCTCTAAGTATTAACCTCAAAGGCCGGAACCAACATCTGATCAATACCCAGGAAACCATTCAACTTAACTAATCTCCAATTAATTTTTGATTTTCTTAACTCCATTGTTCTAAGAATAGTATTATTAAAGATACCATTCACGACAACCCAAAATCTTATTCATATCTTTAACTGGGTTAAAGAACCAATGTCCTTTAAAACACGGTTCACGATAAACCCAAAATCACATTCCATTCCATCAGCCTTCAACCGTAAATTAGCAAGTGAACAATTCCCTAAGTATTAACCCCGAAGGCCGAAACCAACATTAGATTAATACCCGGGAAACTATTCAACTTAACTAATTTCAAGTTAGTTTCTGGTTTTTCTTAACTCCATTGGGTCTAAGAACAGTATTATTAAAGATACCATTCACAACAACCCAAAATCTTATTCCATTGTTAATCGGGTTAAAGAACAAGTGTAATTTAAAACACCATTCACAATAAACCCAAAGACCAATTTCAATTCCATTCTAACATAATATCAATTAATTGGTATCCTTCATTAAATCTAAATAAAAAGATTTAATCTTTTCTCAACTGGGTTCATGAACAGTGTCAGTGAAGACACCATTCACGGCAAACCTTAAATCACATTTAATATTAAATACAAGGATCTGAATAGAAAATATATCGGCCTATATTCAATATCAAACCTTGGAATCAACAAATACCGTATTGGAATAACGATATATAATTATATAAATATCTTTCAAATTCCTTCACAATATCCTTATAATCATGGAATCCAATATCGAAATATTCCGAAGATAATTTCGATTCAAATCCATTCCAATTCATATTGGAAATTCCGGTTATTTTTAAAACCATTTCAAATCCAATTTATTTATTTAAAAATATTGGATTATAATTCTAGTTAATAACTAGTTCATTTCGATAAAAATTTATTTTTATCTTTTCAGATATGGAATTTTTCATCCCAATTCTTTCCAAATCATTTATTATGACTTTAAACAAATTATTGATATTTTCAATAATTTTATCAAGGCCCGTATAGTCGATTTCCATAAACGACCCTCGAACTGCACTTACAACGACCTTTTCCAAATTTCATTTGGACATAATTCCAAATCCAACCATTAGATTTCAAATCTCTAATATTCTTTAGAAAGCTCTTTTCGATACGAACCCAACGTTTCTGGTTTTAGGAGAATCTGACAGTCGGATCTCCCGTAATGTTCGTTCGAATTCAATGGTCGAAATTCACGAACTGCCGCAGCGCGGCGCGTTCTATACAGGCCATTATATTATATATATAATATATATTTCATCGATTTCCATTTAAAACATATTTTATAAATCGTTTTAAATTAGTTTTCAAAACGATTTCAACTTCATATTCAATTTCAAATCAAAATTGAATATTCCATATCATCGATATATAAATGATAGTATTTTCAAAACATTAGATTTGGAAATCAATTCCTTTTCTATATTCATTATATAAATGAATAAAATCGATATAAATATCCTTCACGTCAAAATGGCATTAATCTAATCAACATGGCTTTATATATTTAAATATTTTCGTGTCCATACCAAATCGGACATCAAAATCATATTTTGATTCTTTTCTGAATATTATTTAAAAATATTCGTTATTTTAAAATAATCGTTATTTTAAAATATTCATTTTTTCTGAACTGGAATCAGACACTGTCAATTACCATATAATGTTGATTATATGGATTTCATACAACACATGTATATAACAACAATAATAAACAATCAACATCATCCAGAGTGCATTCTATACTGTATAAGCATCAAATATAAATATTTAACGCTTACAACAACCTGTCAATCCATCGATCGACATACAACTAATTATCGGGACTAATGTATGTCATATATCATCCCAATACCCGTATGGGGTTTCAATCAATAAATAATGAATTTTATTTGTGTAGTTGGGCGATGTGTAAAATTTATCGTCCTAATCAATATCAGTCAAATGGGTGTACATAAACAAATCATCTTATATGTAAATGAATATTTATTTTATTCATGTACACGTTAAAAATTATATTTTTAACGATAAATTATTTTATTCAACATAAGAATATTATATTCAGTTCATTTATACAATAAAAATGATATTTTTATTGTTCTAACATATTTTAGAAAATTTCGATGGCATAACGACACGATATCAAAATCAGGTAATGTCTAGCATTACCCCTCTCCTGATATTGGCTCGCGCCATACACCCATAACAGTTCTAATCAGTTCATTTCACCCAAACAAGCAAATTCAACCAAATAATCTAATCAACCAAACCAAACAATCAAACAAGCAGTCCATGGTCTATAGACGATGGGGAACAGTTCATATATGTAGTTATAAAATAAATAACTGTATAAGAAAATTATAGTGAGGAGTTCTCACCTTTGGGATCCACTCCACTATTTTTATTTTTGAATTTCAGAATAGTCCTAAGTTGGTTGAAATTCCAACGCAATCTTCTTCACGGTGTTCATAGTAAAAATCCCATTTTTGTTTCAGTTCTAAAATTTACATTTTTACCTCGCTAAAAAAAATATTTTTAATACTGTACATATATAAAAATCATATTTTTCTTGTCGTTACATGCACATAAAAATCATATTTTTATAACGCTACTACATAGGTAAAAAAACATATTTTTATCTTTCTAAAAACATTTCCATGCCATACATTAGTTAAAAATTATACTTTTAATCTTGCAAAAAAATATTTCCTTCCTACGATAAAAATCCTATTTTTAACTAACCAAAAATGATATTTTTACATAACTAAAAATCATAACTTTATGTAATTAAAAATCATAACTTCATATAAATAAAAATCATAACTTTATATAAATAAAAATCATAACTTTATATACTTCAAACGTCAAAAACCATAAAAGCTTTAAAGCGGAGAAAACTCACATATTTTCCGCTCGGATTTGCTGTTCTGGTTCCAGAATTTGCAAACGAGCTCCAATCGGCACACCATCTTTTTTGCTAGCTTAAACGCGCCATTCCGGATATTTTTCACTTAGTGATCTTTCTTCCGAAAATGTGTCATTTTGCCGGAAATCGTGAAAAGACAGTATTTTGACAGTGTTTGGACAGCAGACGTTGGACGCGTTTTCCCGACAGCTCCGCAATCCAAAATAGAACTGTCATATACCAAACCGAAGAGAAAATCGTGCTCTTCGAATTTGGTACTATGGAGTTTTGACCAGAAGAGCACCGTTTGAGAGTTATTGGCGAGGGTTTTATGCAAAAACGGGAATTTTATGAAAAATGAGTTTTTGGCGACGGGGGGACCCACGACCGGAGCTGGGTGGCCAGAGAGCGGTGGCGGGACCTGCTGGCGGTGGGGGAGGTGCAGGTGGCGGCTCTAGGGCAGTGGGGGCCCACGACGGCTAGGGTTTGCAATTTTGGGGCTTAGGGTTTGCAAATTTGAAGAGAGAGAGGAGATGAGGAAGAGGAGGAGGAGGAGGAGGGGAGGAGGCCAACGGTGGTGCTAGGGGGGCAGTGGTGGCGGCGACGGGAGGGATGTGCGTGTGTTTCTCTTTTTTTTCTTACAGTGAATGAAGATGGGGAGGAGAGATAAAAGGAGGGTTGGCTAAGTATATATTTATTTAATTTAATTCTCCAAAAAGTTATTTTTTTCTTTCAAACTCCTAATCGAACATAACGAATGTCGCCCCTAGCTAAATACCCCCATTCCAGACACAATGGGATATGTCCCATAAGCCAATTCGACCGTTTCCATCAGTTTTTCTCAAAATTAAAATATGAATCAATATATTGAATTCTAATATACATTTTAATTTACTAGGGCCACATAGTGACTCCAAAAATTCCATAAAAATAAATCTGGCTATGTTTTGACGATACGGTCCTAACAAAACTAATTTCGTCGAATTTGGAGACCGTTCGAAAAATGGTCATTTTCTAGCCGATTAAAATTGACTAAAACTGCCAAAACACGTTTAACTTCGCCACGCTCACATATTGATTTTAAAGTTTATAAAAATTGGAATCTCGCAATAATTTGACATCCCGAATCCAAAAAGTGGTTTCGTCGAAAACGGAGGTCGTTTGCAAAATTGCTATTTTTAAGGGCTATATTTCCATAGCGACTATTCTGAATATTCAACTGGGCATAACTTTTTATTCCCGCTATGAAATTTCAATTTTTTGGATTCGTTGGAAATATATTTCCAATTAGATTCTAATAATTTTGGTTTCGCTAAAATCCGGTTTATTTTGAATCCTATACATTCATTTGAAATTTGAAATCGAATTTTTGAACTACCGTGCCATTTTCAATTCCTTTTATAATTAAAATAAATATTTAATACTCGAACATCGATTCAAATAAATATATACGTTCTAATTCTATTCAAAATAAATTTCTAACAGTATTTATTTAAAATAAATCATTTTAAATATTCAAATTTCATTAAAATTACCAAAATAAAAATTTTTAAATTGGTTCGGATTTTCCGGGTTGTTATAATCTCCCCCACTTAAAAATCTTTTCGTCCCCGAAAAGGAACAGAGCTGAAAGTTTGATTAACTAATCAACTCAACTTTCAGTTTGGCTTTCACTCTTAACTTTTCAGTTTCTAAGAATTTCTAATTTTTCAAAAATTAGGCTAACACCCTAAATTTTCGAAAATTTTCGCCATAAACTCCTTTGTACGGGAGCACCGGGGAAATCCCCAACTGCCACACAGGCCCTATCATCTAAAAAAGAAAAAGAAACAGCCAAGCGGCTTGCCAATCAGCTCATAAGATCATCAAAAACCCCAAGAAATACAATAAACGTGTACCTATTTGTCGGGCAAACAATTTTATTCCTCTGGTTAGCTTTCCTTGCTATGACATGTTCACATATATATATGTACATGGATGTATTTGCGATCAATTTTCAATATTCGACAAAATTTGGTTATTTGTACCGTTCTTTCACAAAATGGTCTTATTAGATAACAAACAATCATACAACACAACCATCAATGAATTAGTGAATTAACGTTTCAAATTCATAATTTTGACATATATACAAAAATCACTTTTTTGATGCCAAGTCACAACAATATATTCTAACTATATTTTGGTTCTCACACCAGTCAATTGGAATCATATAAACATCACACTTTCGAAACTCGAACATAAATTCTGATGATGTCTGGACGATCATCAGTATCATCCCCGGGCGACTAGAGTGTGATTCTATATCTATCCAGTAAACTAAAACTTCGAATACACGTGGATCAGACATATATGCAAAGTCATTATATACTTGATTGTCCAAATCAATTTAAAATAAATATTCAAATACGAATAATAAAGTTAAAATTTTCAAAACAAAACTTGTTTTCAATTTTATTTTAAAAATAATGCTCTTCACACTCATTCTAGGATACTACTGATCCTATCTCTAACAAGTCATTTTGATTGGATATTACTAATTTAATCTCTGATGAATTCTTTCGTTTGGTTCTAACGTGTCTTGTTTTCCGAGCTCTGTAAACCAAAGCTCTGATACCACTGTAAGGACCCAGAACTTCCCCGATCTCCGAAGAGAAAAGGAAGAACGGATTTCCTTGAGGACAAGACGAATCAGAACACATACAGAAAAACATTTCATTGCTTATTACAACAATTTACATCAGAATACATGAATATATGGAGTATGAATAAATATTACACATTTACAAAACATCAGAGATTTACAAGTTATAATGCAGCGGAAAATAATACAAAACACAACTGAAAGGAATATACGGATACAGAGCTTTCCGAATGTCATTCCAGTTGTAAATCAGGGCCCTGTGGTTATAATATATGCAAAACCCAACTACTAGTGGCTCGTGCGGAAAAAAGGGTACTTAGAGTTTAGGTTAAAACAATAAACTCCAGGTCGGTCATGTGACTGATGTGAGAACTAAAACAATTATTAATCTGATTTTAAAGTTAGGTATATCAAGGGACCACGCCATATAACACGGGACGATTTCCTCCCAAGAATACCAGTGCATAAAAACAACAGCGCAATGCTATCAGGTCCCATCACACAATGCAACGCAAGCTGGGAATAGAGTTTTTACCTTATAATAGCCAAAAATGCTTGGTATGTGAAATTTCATCTTTTATTATTACTATAAGTGTATAGTGCCAAAATAATTTCAATCATAAGTATCAATCATAGACGGCATAAGTGCCCCATACCACCATGTCGCCATATATAGGATTACAACTAAAACCGAAATGACGTATTGGAAGTTGGATTTCCATCTATGAACCAAGGCAAGGGATCGTCCTTACTGCTTCGAGACGCTTTATCCCGTGTCTCAGGACCCAGACTCAGGTGGGACCTTAGATCGTCATGGCCGGTCCACTCGATGTGGATTAAAATGCCTGAATACTACGTTTCCCCAGCCCTATGGGGCATCAACTGGTCATGTCCCGACTAAACTACCGGTCCCGGATCGACCGATATAACCGAGGTGCCTCGCTATCCATCATCCACATAAGTAAAATGCTTGGGCTAGTAAAACGCTGACACCACTCCTAGCTAGAAAGAAACGCATGTCCTGCCTGAGGTCCTCTCCCGTTTTTGGTTCACACCGGGGTGTGAGGCTCGCGCATTAACGCTACACAAAGTTACGATATATTAAAGCCGTGATTTGATCATCAACCATAAGACTCTGCTTTTCAACATAAGCCTTGATCATTTGCATCTCAGCATGCCACACAGGTAATCACTCTATGCAGCCGATGTCTATCAATCACACAGAATGAAATCCGATGTCAGACACACATCGATTTACAAGTTCATTCTGGGTTTGAACGAAACCGGAGGCACCTTATTCCTCCCCCATATGTCCAATATAGGGGAGAGGCCCTCGCATATTCGGTCGATCTCCAAGTACGTCTGGACGATCACCACTTATTACCTTGTCTTGGGTGTACAGCCCAATCAAGACATCAGTAATCATCCAAACGATGTGAAGACCCTCGGTCTTCAACCACCGTCTTCATCCACGACATATCGTCGAATCAGTTATTCAAAATGGGATAAACCTAGTCTTTCTGAATAACTCGTGTATATAGTAAACAAGTGCTATAAAAACACAACATACGCCTCATTCCAATCCAGAATATTCCTTCATTCAAATATTCTTATATTTTCCCATTAATTTTAGTAAAGATAAATTCTTTAAATTTATTCTTTAATCTTCCTTTGGATATCATTTCAATCAAATTAAAGATGCATAAAACTCCATTTGGTCTTAATCTGCCCAAAAATCAATATTAACGATTGTTTAACTTGGGAAATCATATCCTGCTTTTAGCTGGGTTAAAGAACCAATGTCATTTAAAACACGGTTCATGATAAACCCAAAATCACATTCCATTCCACCAGCCTTTAACCGTAAATTAGCAAGTGAGCAGTTCCCTAAGTATTAACCCCGAAGGCCGAAACCAACATCAGATCAATACCCAGGAAACCATTCAACTTAACTAATCTCCAGTTAATTTCTGATTTTCTTAACTCCATTGGGTCTAAGAATAATATTATTAAAGATACCATTCACGACAACCCAAAATCTTATTCCTGTCTTTAACTGGGTTAAAGAACCAATGTCCTTTAAAACACGGTTCACGATAAACCCAAAATCACATTCCATTCCAACAGCCTTTAACCGTAAATTAGCAAGTGAACAATCCCCTAAGTATTAACCCCGAAGGCCGAAACCAACATCAGATCAATCCTCAGGAAACCATTCAACTTAACTAATTTCCAGTTAGTTTCTGATTTTCTTAACTCCATTGGGTCTAAGAACAGTATTATTGAAGATACCAATCCCAACAACCCAAAATCTTATTCCATTGTTAATCAGGTTAAAGAACAAGTGTTATTTAAAACACCGTTCACGATAAACCCAAAGACCAATTTCAATTTCATTCCAATTAAATATCAATTAATTGGTATCCTTCATTAAATCTAAATAAAAAGATTTAATCTTTTCTCAACTGGGTTTAAGAACAGTGTTAATGAAGACATCATTCACGACAAACCCAAAATCACATTTAATATTAAATACAAGGCTCTGAATAGAAAATATACCGTCTTATATTCAATATCAAATTCTGGAATCAACAAATACCGTATTGGAATAACGAAATATATACCTTCCTAATTCCTTCACAATATCCGTATAATCACGGGATCCAATATCGAAATATTCCGAAGATAATTTTGATTCAAATCCATTCCAATTCATATATTGGAAATTCCGGTTATTTTTAAAACCATTTCAAATCCAATTTATTTATTTAAAAATATTGGATTATAATTATAGTTAATAACTAGTTCATTTCGACAAAAAAACTATTTTTATCTTATCAAATATAGAATTTTTCATCCCAATTCTTTCCAAATCATTTATTATGATTTCACACAAATTATTGATTTTTTTAATAATTTTATCAAGGCCCGTACAGTCGATTTCCATAAACGATCATCGAACTGCACTTACAGCGACCTTTTCCAAATTTGATTTGGGCATAATTCCAAATCCAACAGTTAGATTTCAAATCTATAATATTCGTTAGAAAGCTCTTTTTGATACGAACCCAATGATTTTGGTTTTAGGAGAATCTGACGGTCGGATCTCCCGTAATGTCGTTCGAAGTCAATGGTCGAAATTCACGAACTACCGCAGCGCTGCGCATTCTATTCAGGCCATTATATTATATATATATATATAATATATAATATATTTCATTGATTTCCATTTAAAACGTATTTTATAAATCGTTTTAAATTCGTTTTCAAAATGATTTCAACTTCATATTCAATTTCAAATCAAAATTGAATATTCCATATCATTGATATATAAATGATAGTATTTTCAAAACATTAGATTTGGAAATCAATTCCTTTTCTATATTCGTTATATAAATGAATTAAATTGATATAAATATCATTCACGTCAAAATGCCGTTGATCTAATTAACACGGCTTTATATATTTAAATATTTTCGTGTCCATACCAAACCGGACATCAAAATCATATTTTGATTCTTTTCTGAATATTATTTGAAAATATTCGTTATTTCAAAATAATCGTTATTTTAAAATATTCATTCTTTATGAACTGGAATCAGACACAGTCAATTACCATATAATGTTGATTATATGGATTTCATACAACACATGTATATAACAACAATAATAAACAATCATCCATCATCCAGAGTGCATTCTATACTGCATAAGCATCAAATATAAATATTTAACGCTTACAACAGCCTGTCAATCCATCGATTGACATACAGCTAATTATCGGGACTAGTGTATATCATATATCATCCCAATACCCGTGTGGGGTTTCAATCGACAACTAATGAATTTTATTTGTGCAGTTGGGCGATGTGTAAAATTTATCGTCCCAATCAATATCAATCAAATGGGTGTACATAAACAAATCATCTGATTTGTAAATGAATATTTATTTTATTCATATACACGTTAAAAATTATATTTTAATGATAAATTATTTTATTCAATATATGAATATTCTATTCAGTTCATTTATACAATAAAAATGATATTTTTTTTGTTCTAACATATTTTAGAAAATTTTGATGGCATAACTGCACGATATTAAAATTGGGTAATGTCTAGCATTACCCCTCTCCTTATATTGGCTCGCGCCATACGCACATAACAATTCTAATCAAGTCATTTCACCCAAACAAGCAAATTCAACCAAATAATCTAATCAACCAAACCAAACAATCAAACAAGCCGTCCATGGTCTGTTGGCGACGAGGAACAGTTCATATATGTAGTTATAAAATAAATAACTGTATAAGAAAATTATAGTGAGGAGTTCTCACCTTTGGGATCCACTCCACCATTTTTATTTTTGAATTTCAGATAGTCCTGACTTGCCTGAAATTGCAATGCAATCTTCTTCACGCTGTTTATAGTAAAAATCACATTTTTATTTCAGTTCTAAAATTTATATTTTTACTTCACTAAAAATTATATTTTTAATACTACATATATAAAAATCATATTTTTAATGTCGCTACATGTACATAAAAATCATATTTTTATAATGCTACTACATAGGTAAAAATCATATTTTTATCTTTCTAAAAACATTTCCACGCCATACACTAGTTAAAAATTATATTTTTAATCTTGCCGAAAAATATTTCCTTCCTACGATAAAAATTCTATTTTTAACTAACCAAAAATGATATTTTTACATAACTAAAAATCATAACTTTATGCAATTAAAAATCATAACTTTATATAAATAAAAATCATAACTTTATATAAATAAAAATCATAACTTTACATGCTTTATACGTCAAAAACCATAGAAGCTTTAAAGCGGAGAAAACTCACATATTTTCTATCGTCCGGATTTATATATTTCTGGTTCCAAAATTTGCAAACGAGCTCCAATCTTCACACCACCTTTTTTACTAGCTTAAACGCGCCATTCCGTACAACTTTCCCCTTGTGGTCTTTCTTTCGAAAATGTGCCATTTCGCCGGAAATCGCGAAAAGACCGTATTTCGACAGTGTTTGGACAGCAGACTTTGGACGCGTTTTCCCGACAGCTCCGCAATCCAAAATAGGACTATCATATACCAAATCGAAGAGAAAATCATGCTCTTCGAATTTGGTAGTGGAGTTTTGGCCAGAAGCGCACCTTTTGGGAGTTATTGGCGAAATATTGACAGGGGGTTTTATGCAAAAACGGGAATTTTATGAAAAATGGGTTTTTGGTGACGGGGGGACCCACGGCCGGAGCTGGGTGGCCAGAGGGCGGCGGCAGGACCTGCTTGCGGTGGGGAGGTGCAGGTGGCTACGCTAGGGCAGTGGGGGCCCACAGGGGCTAAGGTTTGCAATTTGGGGCTTAGGGTTTGCAAATTAGAAGAGAGAGAGGAGAGAGAGGAGAGGAGGAGGAGGGGAGGAGGCCAACGGTGGTGCTAGGGGGAGGTGGTGGCAGCGACGGGAGGGAGGTGCATGCGTTTCTTTTTTTCTTACAGTGAATGAAGATGGAGAGGAGAGATAAAGGAGGGTCGACTAAGTATATATTTATTTGATTTAATTCTCCAAAAAGTTATTTTTTTTCTTTCGAACTCCTAATCAAACACAACGACTGTCGCCCCCATCTAAATACCCCCATTCCGGACACAATGGGATATTTCCCGTAAGCCAATTCAACTGTTTCCTTCAGTTTTTCTCAAAATTAAAATATGAATCAATATATTGAATTTTAATGTACATTTTAATTTACTAGGGCCACATACTGACTCTAAAAATTCCATAAAAATAAATCTAGCTATGTTTTGATGATACAGTCCTAACAAAACTAATTTCGTCGAATTTGGAGGCCGTTTGAAAAATAGTCATTTTCTAGTCGATTAAAATTGAGTGAAACTGCCAAAACACGTTTAACTTCGCCACACTCACATATTGATTCCAAAAATTATGAAAATTGGAATATAGCAATAATTTGATATCCCAGATCCAGCAAAAGTGGTTTCGTCAAAAACGGAGGTCGTTTGCAAAATCGCTATTTTTAAGGGCTATATTTCCATAGCGACTATTCTAAATTTTCAACTGGGCATAACTTTTTATTCTCGCTATGAAATTTCAATTTTGCAGATTCGTTGGAAAGATATTTCCAATTAGATTCTAATATTTTTGGTTTTGCAAAAATCCGGTTTATTTTGAGTCCTGCACATTCATTTGAAATTTGAAATCAAATTTTCGAACTGCCATGCCATTTTAAATTCCTTTTATAATTAAAATAAATATTTTATATTATAACTTTGATTCAAATAAATATATACGTTCTAATTCTATTCAAAATAAATTTCTAGCCGTATTTATTTAAAATAAATCGTTTTAAATATTCAAATTCGTTAAAATTGCCAAAATAAAATTTTTAAATTGGTTCGGATTTTCCGGGTTATTACACATTATGTTTATCAAATATACTGATGTCCTTAAGGCTTCAAACCGAAATTTCAGTGGTAAAGATGATTGTGACCTTAGTGTAAGCCCTGTTTCAATAATGTGCCTATGCTTTCTTCCGACTAGCCCATTTTGTTCCGATGTATGTGCGGTAGGTTATTCTATGTAATATTCCTTTATTATCAAAAAATTTCTTTAGTGCCTTAAATTCACCACCCCCACCTGTTTGCAAAGCTTTAACAATGCAGTTAGTTTTCCTTTCAGCAAGTAATAAACTGTATAGTTGTGACATATGCATCTGACTTACTCTTAAGTGGATATATCTAAGTACATCTGGTAAAAGCATCTACAAAGGAAAGATAATACCTGTACCCATGGTCTGTTTTAATTGTAGAAGGACCCCATAAGTCTGCAACAATGAGTTCAAGAGGGCTGCTGTATGTTGTATCAGACCCAGTGAAGAGTAATTTGTGACTTTTACCTATTTGACAGTGCTTGCATATATAATTATCAGGTACACAACTGCAATCAATTTTATTTTCATTCAAGGCATGTTTTACTGTTTTAACATTGGGATGTCCCAATCTACAATGCCATTCATTAAAAGTTTTGTACGTGTCATTACTAACAGTCCTAGATTCAATATTTTAGCAACAATTTCCATTGTCAATAACATGTCTTGACTTCAAGTTCTTGAACTTGTATAGCCCTTATCCAAACTACCCTGTAGTAATATATTTTTGTTCAGTAAATTTCTAACTAGACAGTAGTTTGGGTGAAACTCGAAGTATACATGATTGTCATTAGCAAATTGAGATACGTTGATTAAGTTTTTCTTAATCTTAGGGACTCTAAGTAAGTTATTCAAGTAGAGTCCCCTTTTTCCTTTAATATAACCACATCCAATGGGTGATATACTAACAGTTTCACCATTACCCATGGAAACAGAGCACATACCTGAATAGCTTTTGTTCCCCAGATTTAAATTCTGCAAGTTGTTAGTTACATGATTTGTAGCCCCTGAATCTGGGTACCAGTCGTCAAGATTAATGTCCTCTGACCTGCTTGAGTCTTTTGTGTTTCCACTTTGTGTCTGCATTCTTGACCCTTCACCATTGGTTCTTTGTTGTGCCATTTGAGTCACATTCACATTAGGTTTTCTCTGATTTCCTTGTGTTTGCTGATTTACATTATACTCTTAAATCTGAATTAGCATCTGCTCGCAACATGCTCAAACATTTTACAAATTTGGCATTTTACTCTGTTATTGTTGTTAAATCTGCCCCCTCTACCTCTTTGGCCACCATTGCCTCTGAAAAAAATGATTTTCTTGTTTGTTACGTTGACATTTGTTACCTTTCTACTGGCCTTTCTTTCTTGTTGCGGAGGCATACTTGATAGAAAACTCTAATTGAGATAGCTTTTTCTGATCAACTCTACCTTCATGTGCAAGCAGAGTTGAATGTGCGTACTGTAAATCAGGTACAGTCTTTTGTGATGCTATGAATTTTACAATAGATACATAATCTTCGTCTAACCCTCTATTGATGTAAAGAACATGCTCACTTTCACTAATCATATGTCCAGTTGACCTTAACTTGTCACATAGAGTTTTCACTTTGGTTAGATAATCATTCATGGACATTTCATCTTTCCTAATGCATTGTAACTGTCGTCTATATAGCATAACTCTCGCGCCTGATTGTGCACTGAAAATTTGTTCAATGGTATTCCAAACAACAAAGGAAGTATTACATCCTACAACTTGTGATAGCATGTTAGCACTGATTAATGATATTAACCATGATACAAGAAGGCTATCTTGCTTTTGAAATCTTAGATAATCCTCATTGCTAACCAAATTTCCATCCTTGTCGTGCATAATTGTAGGTGGAATAATCACAGTGCCTTTGATGAAATCAAGAAGTCCATATCCTCTAAGTGTCGCTTCAACCTGAAACTTCCATAGCATGTAATTATCCTCGTCTAGTTGGATGGTAATATTTGGCTTTTGGGTTTAATCAGAGGGAAACTTGGCGGTGGAGGAGGCATGGATGTGGGATTGGTTCCAGAATTGGTTGATCTGAGGGCTTCATTCGTTCCAGCCATTAGAAATCAAGAAGCGCCGCATAAATAAGGCTTTCTTGAATGAGAAAGGGGACTCTTGGAGAGCAAAATCACTGCAAAGTAATTTCTGCAACTGGATCTCCAGCAAAGCCAATGTAAAACGAACAGAAAAGAGATCTTAGACGGCAAAAATTACTTGAAGTGGTGATTTATGCAGCCAGATCTCAGGTCAGATGAAGACAATGATGTCTGATGGCCAAATTGCAGCCAAGAAGGGAGGAAATGATTAAAATACTCTGATTCTACCCCTTGGCGAGGCAATTCTGATTAGGTAACGTCGATAAGAATAGTACACAGATCGGAGAGGGGTATATTCTCTAATGATGAAGATTAACCGAGGAGAATCCACCAAATATACACTGTAACGACACGGATTTTGCCCGGACCTAATCGATTGTAAAATCGTTCAAGACCGTTCAAAACTCGCATACGTTAACTTTGGGAATACAATTCATAAGAACAAATAACAATAGAATTTTATAGATATTACAATAATGTTACATCAGAGTACAGAATATCAGAGTACATCAAATAAAGGAATGATACAGCGGAAGTTAAATTACAATACATAAATACAATACACAGCGGAAGACTATAAATGCTCTGGACACAGCTTTAAGCTTCAATCCAGGATTCTACTAAAAGAATAGATATCTTCAAAACAAACAAGCTACTCGACTGCCCATGTGGAAAAATATAGGCACCCGAGTTTGCCAGTGAAACAAGCTACAGGTCAGTCATGGGATTGGTATGAGAAATCTAACTTAACTATCTGATAATAAGGCTAATCACAGGACCACGGCACTAACGCGGAACGGGTTTACTCCATTGGATTGCCAGTGAATAAAATAAAGTAAAACGTTAAACAACGCAATGCTATTTAGAAAAAATGAAACCATTATAAGACCCAAGTCCCATCACACAATGCAACGCAAACCGGAGGATAGAGTTTTACCTTATAATGGTCAAAAGATGCTTGATACGATAAAAGGGATTTAATATTGGTGTGTATATCTATGGGTATATATATTTCAAAAACAATTTCAATCATAATGTATTAATCATAGACGGCATAGTACCCCATCCTACTATGTCGCCATACTAGTTCTACAATCAAAACCGCAAGGTCGTATTGGAAATTGGATTTCCATCATGAGTCGAGGCTAGGGGCAAGCTCCTCTCCGATTCGAGACACTCTAGCAAATGCCTCGGGATCCCCCGCAGTGAACCCTTGGATCTTCAGGGCCGGTCCCTACCTAAGGGTAGTGGATTGGTTATGCCTGAAAACATGCTTCCCGGTCCCTTTGGACCTATAGTATGACCACCAACGGCCTATAAAAATCCGAGGAGCCTCAAAATCCATCATCCACATAAGTAAATGCCAGCCAGTTTAAGCTCCGACACCACTCCTAGCTAGAAAGAAACGTGTGCACTCCCTGTAGTTTGTATCCCGTTTTTGACTCATACCGGGGTGTGAGGCTCGCGAAGTAACGATATACACAAAGCTATGCCGTAATAGGCTATGCTTTGATCATCCCACAAGGCCCTGCTTTTCAACAAAAGCCTTGATCATTTGCATCTTGGCGTGCCACATTGATAATTCACGCCATGCGATCAATCACTATTAATATATCCCAGGGTGTTAAGTGGAGAATAAATCCTCCACCACCAAACAGACATACATTAACAGAAATCGATTTAATCCACATGGAACAAAATCCAATGTCAGACACACATCCATTTACAAGCTTATGCTCTGGGTCTGAGCGAAAACCAAATCCGAACAATCAACCATAGTCCGGACAGCTACCACTGAAGCCCCTTCAAGTTAGCTACTCCCATCATAGGTCTCAGTAGAAACACATCCATTCGATGTGAAGATCGTCGGTCTTCAAACAACGTATTCATCTTCGACTCTTCATCGTCGTAGTGATTATTCGGAATGGGTTAAACCCGGTCTTCCTGAATAACTCACGTATTTTTATAATTAAAAATCAAGTACTATAAAAACACATCCAACGCCTCATTCCAATTCAGAATTATTCTTCTAATGAATTATTCATATTATCATGTCAAAGATAAGTTATTTACATTTATTCTTAAATCTTTCTTTTAAAGATTTATTAAAACCCCAAATTGGTTTCAAATATCAAAAATCATTAATCAGTGATTATTCAAATTTAAGAAATTAATCTTATTCTTAACTGGGTTAAAGAACTAATGTCATTTAAAACATAGTTCACGGTAAACCCAAAGTCATCTTCCATAAAATATGGAATCTTCACAGAAATCAAATCAATATATATATATAATCGTTATAAATTTCTTTATCTGACCAATAATATAAATGGAATAACAGCAAAGCCTCTTAAATTCCATAGGTAGTATCGGTTTTCTTTTACAGAAGCTTATCTCATTTATTATTAATTTGAATTCCATTCAATTCCAATTTAATATATTAAATTGGGATACTTTACTTTGGAAAATTTTCTATTAAATCTTAATAAAAGATTTATAAATTCCAAGTTATATTCTCACTGTAAATTGAGTTAAAGAACAGATGTCATTTAAAAACATTGTTCACGATAAACTCAATTCACAAATCATTTTATTCAAATTATTAAATATAATTGAAACTCTAATAATCTTAAATTAAAGATTTATTCTTATCTTAACTGGGGTTAAGAACGGTGTTATTTAAGACACCATTCACGACAACCCAAAAATCCAATTTATTCTATTTAATTCCAAGTAAATATTAATTTATTGGAAAACTTTATTAAAACTTAATTATATGATTAATCTAGTTAATAACTAGTTCATATCGATAAAATATATTTTTATCTCTTCACTATTGGACATTTTCATCTAAATTCCTTTTAAACCATTTATTACGATTTTACCTGATATTTCCATATTTTTAATAATTTTATCATCGCTCGTACAGTCGGTTTCCAATAACGGCCACCGAACTACATCCGTAGCGACCTTTCTAAATTTTGATTTGGAAAACCGTCAGATGTTAATACTCTTATATTCATTGAAAATCTCTTTTCGATACGAACCCAACGGTTCCGGTTTTAGGAGAATCCGACGGTCGGATCTCCCGTTACGTCCATTTAAAGTTAACGGTCGAAATTCGCGAACGGTCACTGCGCGGCGCGTTCTATTCAGGCCATTAAATATATATATATATATATATGTATGTATGTATGTATATATATATATTTAATATATATTATATCGTCGATTTCTATTTAAAACGTACTTTATAAAATATTTACAAATTCGCTTTAAAACGGTTTTAACTTCATTTCTAATTTATTTTATCTAACGCTTTAAAACGTACTTTATAAAATATTTATAAATTCGCTTTAACGCTCATCGCAGCCTGTCGATCAAACGATAGACATACAACTTAAGATTGGGGTTTTCAGCCATCAACATTTCATCTAAATAAAATGATGTCTATATATTAACATGGCATGATTCAAATAAAATAGTATATTTTGATTTGACATAACATTTTATAATAACAATGATATTATAGTCTAATATGACAATACCAATGTGACATTTTAATCTATTCTTTTTATTGTCTTTAGAAAGACAATAAAATGTTACACAAAATATATTCTTTTTATCGCATTAAAAAGGTCGATAAAAATGAAACATTAACATCGCTATTTCTATCACATCAAAGATGTCGATAAAAATGAATTGCTAACATTGCCTATTTTTATCGCACCAAAAATGTTGATAAAATGAATCACTAACCTTGTCTATTTTTATCGCATCAAAAATATCGTTAAAAATGACAACATTAACCATTCTATTTTCACCGCATTCAAAATGACGGTTAAATACTCAACATTAACAATTCTATTTTTACCGCATTCAAAAATGACGATAAAATATAAACATTAACAATTCTATTTTTACCGCATTCAAAATGACGATAAAATATAAACATTAACAATTCTATTTTTACCGTATTCAAAAATGACGATAAAATATTAACATTAACAATTCTATTTTTACCGTATTCAAAATGACGATAAAATATAAACATTAACAATTCTATTTTTACCGCATTCAAAATGACGATAAAATATAAACATTAACAATTCTATTTTTACCGCATTCAAAATGACGATAAAATATAAACATTAACAAAATGATAAAATATAAACATTAACAATTCTATTTTTTCCGCATTCAAAATGACGATAAAATATAAACATTAACAATTCTATTTTTTCCGTATTCCAAAATGACGATAAAATATAAACATTAACAATTCTATTTTTATCGTATTCAAAATGACGATAAAATATAAACATTAACAATTCTGCTGCTACGTAACCGTTCCTTTTTTTTTATAAAAAGAAATGCCACACAAAGGTGTTCTTTTTATCTCCAAAAGAAATAAAAATAAAAATGTGATCTTTTTAACATAAAAAGAGACGACAACAAAGATAGTTCTTTTTATATGTAAAAGAAATGCGGCAAAATATTCCTTTTCATTTCCAAAAAAGAAATGAAAGCAAAATGTTCTTTTAATGTATAAAAAGAAGAAGCGACCAAAAATGACCCTTTTCATGCTAAAAAGAAAAGGTGACAAAATATGCTTTTTAACGATAAAAATTGTCTTTTATTCTAATGCAATATTCTACAAAAGTGTTATTTTAATATCAATGCGACATTTTACAACAAAAATGATATTATTAATCTAAATAAACATTTTTAACAAAAATGCTGCTTAAATTCTAAATGAACATTTTAACAAGAATAATAATTTAATTCTAATAAACAATTTATAACAAAAATGTTAGAATTTGTTTTAACAAGACGATTTATAATAAAAATGTTAAGTTTGCTCCAACACGACAATTCATAACAAAATGCTAAATTTGTTTAACATAACAATAATCAAAAGATGAACATTTTAACAAAAATAACAATTTTAAATCTAAATGAACATTATTAACAAAACAATGTTTTTAAATCTAGACACTATAATTTAAAATCCGAAGGTCCATTTTTAACTATCATTACCGTTCATAACAAAATGTAAATTTTGTTTTGACTATTAAATATTCTACACAATTTTACCTTACAGCTATTTTTACACAAACATGAGACACACAAACAGACAAACAATTCATCATCCAAATTATTACAACACAGAACTATTTTATTAAATACAAACAATTATTAAACAGAAATTAATTAATAAATTTAAAATCGGAAATCTCACCTAACAATTTAGATCTGAAATTTCAAAGTCCTCTTCTTCTTCGTTAACAGTAGGAGCCCGTAACCTAAAGCTCGATTTCGAAACCTTCTGAATGCGCCACCCACGAGCCACCGTACCACCATCAGACACCCCCATATCGAAGCTCGCGCCGACCTCCCCTTGCGCCAGTAGCACCCCACCTGCGGTGGCCTCCACAACCGCGAATTCCAGTCCAAAGCCGCCGGTTTTGGGTGCAAAATTCGAGAAATCTGTAGCTTTATTTTAGATCTTAACTGTTGAAATTATAGAACTTGACATGCTCGTCAATAATTGCTTTGATTCAATGTTTTAATTCTTCATAATTGGTTAGAAATTAGTGAATGAAATCGGCTGTGTTTAGGCCATTGAAATGAGAACTGGCGGCTATGGTATTAGGATATTAGGGTTTCGTATTTCCAAGTGTATATATATAATATAAATAATTTTATAACACAAATTTCCCTAATTGGAGTTAAAACATTTGTCCCTATATATTTTTGAATTGTAACCTCTTAACATTTATTGACATATTTATTTCCCATAAATTACTTATTTACAATCCTAATCCCCTTATTTAAAATTTATGACCTTTACAATTCTGCACACAATTCCATATTTATTGCCAAAATCCCAAGATTACAAATTATTTATTTCCCATTTATTATGAGAAAATTTCAATATTCCTGCCTTTAATTGAAAAATTCAATCAAAGCTTACTTAACATTGTTTCTAATTCATAATTATACTTACGCTGTTTACATATATTTTTGGGATGGACTATATATATATATATATGTATATATATATAATGTAAATGTAGAATTATGTATTTACCAATTTATTATTTTAGTTCGTTTACATTACAACCTATGTTACTGAATGAAATAATCCTTTCATTATTCTTTTTCCTTCTTTATCTTTTTCTTGCAATAAATGACACCCCTCTAATTTCCGTTGATTATAATTTCAAATTTTATTTATTAATGAAGGAGGTGACTTTCCCCTTTTTATTCTTCTTTATTTGGTTATATATTTTAGATTTTATCTTTCACTTGTTTCTACACATGTAATAGGTGACAAATGAAATTTAATTAGCTGACTAGGCATGATGGGACCACACTTATTTTTCATTCAAATTTTTATATGAATGTTTGATTCATTTTCTCTGATTATTAAGTTGTGCAACTTTTTGTATGTTTCATCTTACATTAAAAATGTGCTTTTAATGTTAACCAATTTTCTTTCAATAGTGATCATTTAATAATGATTCTTTTTCCATTAAAATGTAACTTTTTAATGAATCATATTATTACATAAAAATGTGAATTTTTATGTTACAACAACTTTCCTATTCAAACCAATGCTCATTTTTCATATTTTCTCCTTTACAATAAAAATGTAAACTTTTTATTGTTTAACCCTTTTTTTGATGCATTTTCTATTAAAATTTCCTGAAATAAATTTTTTAAATTGGTTCCAAAATTTCGGGTTGTTACATACACTCTCTCAATTTGAGAATAATCGAATACTAGTATGTAATCTTAGATTTGTGCCGTTTGGCTTATTTCTTCTCTGATACCATATCTTAAATCTAAATAGATTGTAATTGTATTGATTTTGTGTAATATTCCAATAAAATAAAATGTACAGACGTTGCGCTATTTATATATGTATAGGCAACGGTTTACAAGTGGTAAATAAAGATAAATAGAAGTTGGGCTTCAGCCCAGCCCATGAATATCGTGATAAACTATATGCCTGGTTATGGTGAGATATCTGTTTCATTATAATTGTTTTTGATTTGTATTTTTAATCATACCTTATGTATACCACTTTTATTTCCTTTGCAATACATGTGTATTTTCATGTCTGCATGGGCAAATTTGCCTACTGATCTGCTGGTATTCATAGCAATTTCATATCTTGGATTCTTATCGATGCCTATTTTGATTACACTTTGGTGAGGGTTCGAAGTATTGTTATCGACTTAAACATTTGGCTTATTGAAAACTATGTGCACCTTTGTCACATATTTATATTCATGCAGACTTAATGGATCAGGCTTGAAAACATATTCATAGGAGTGGTTTTCAACTGTGTTTCATGTGTGAGTAGTATGTGTTTTCATATTTAAATATACAAGGTTTTATGAGAGGTGAAAGAGAGTTATTTTTCTTTTGTGTTTTCTTCGTGTATGTATATGTGTTTATATATAAAATATATAGCTTAATGCGTGTGTTTTTGGATGTTTGAGTACTGCGTTCATATTTTTATGTGTGTGTGTATATATATAATTTATAATGAACATATACGTACTTATATAATGATTTTAGGGTGCTTATATATATTTTATAATATATAAAGCTTTGGATGTATTTATATAATTTATAATATATATGTTATAGTTTTATTTTGCGTTGTGTGTTTGCAATGTGCATTGAATTTTAAATAAATATATATATGTTATAAATTTATTGTGTGTTTATGTATATAGAAATATTTATATAATATTTTTTAAAAGAGTTTTGTGTTTATTTTTATTTTGTCAAATTGAATTTGGGTTTGAGTTCTGGAACCGTTCCAAAACCCAATACCATACCGTCCAAAACTCAATTGTTGTACCTATCCATTGAGACATTCCCTAACCTCCTCTTATTAAAATAAACAAATATTGACTGGTCATCTAGTTGAATCTATTCTGAATCGTGCCTAGAAGTCGACGGTTTATTCTTTGTCAAATCTTCTACTGTCTCCATTTATGCGCTACGAAAGGTGAGTTTATCTCACACCTAACCTACATTGTTTCATGGTTGTTAGATCAGCGTAAATGAATTGTTATGAAATGTATAGGACTGCTGATAAAAATTATTTTATTTGATATGTATACACACTTCATATACGACACAATGATATTCATATGACACGTAGTCACACTGATAATATATGATTTCTGATGTAATGATATTAATGCTATGAATAATCCATATTGTTTATCTATGCTATTGATTCCCCTAGTTTAGGAAAAATCACTAAGGGTTGAAATGATACATACCCGAATGGACATTAGATTAGGGAAACATCGTTATGGGTTGAAATGATAGGCCTGGATGATTTTACTGAATTTGGGATTGCTGGTTGAAATGATAGACCCATAGAAACGTTATAAATTGCGGGTTGAAATGATAAATATTCGTATCACTTGACTATAGGGTAGAAAACTATATACAGACACCGTTGGACATGTTTTGTAGTAAAATGATTTTTAAATTTGATTTTTAAATAACAACTTAAGATTTTATATTTTAAAGATTTTAAAACTTAAGTTTTGAAAATTTTAAATTATATGTTTATAATGATTATATGAGTAAATATGGATTTAAATATTTATTTAAGATTTTACTTATGATTTTATTTATTTTAAACCATATAATTTAATCATACAATTATTTACATTTTTTATATTATAATAAATATTTCTTCTAAACCTATTTTAAAAATTATTTTATATATATTTTATAAACTTTAATAATAAAAACAAAGATGGATATGTTAAGATTCGTGATTTAAATTTGAGATTTAAAGATTTGAATGTATATAACTATATTTGACATAACGAATGACTTATATAAGATACGAAATTGAATTCGAATTGATATGAACCTTTAGTAGAGATGAATTAGAATTGGTTTAAAATATGAACTTGTAAGAGATGAACTTGAATTGTGTAATTGTTTTGAAATTGAATTTCAAAATTTAAGGGATGAATTTGAACCTATAATGGATATGAAATGAATTTGATTTTAAATCAACTAAATGTAAATTCTGAATTGACTTAAACATTGAACTTTATAAGAAATGAATGTGAATTGTGTAATTGATTTGAATTCGATTATAAATTGACTGAATATGAATTGATATAATTTTATATATGGAATTGATTCATAAACTGTTTGGTTTGAATTAAAGAAATTTCTTAAATCAAACTTATTTCAAGATATGATTTTATAAAATGACCACGGTGTGAAAAATGTAAACGTTTGGTTGTTAAAGAGACTAGGATCGGATATTGTCACACTCTCTACCAATACCAAAAACCACTTTAACAACTGTGTACGCGGTGGAGTTCTAGAGTGAAGTAGGATGGTTTGGTGGCGGTTACTGGATTGAAGAAAGAGAACGTTGATGGATAGCCTTGACCTTCGGGTCATAATTAAAATGACTAAAAAAGGTACTATCCCATGACTAAGTGAGGTCGCACCTCCATCGGACACACTCCTTCGAATTATATATATTACTTTGTGATTTGATTGGTGGCCACCCTTGATTATGGGAGTGTTGTTCGAGGTGGGCGGTAGTTGCGGCCATGCGTTACCACCAGTCCGCGCGTGCATCGGTAGAATCCTGCCGTGGGTATTCCTCGTGTGCGTTGTCATATTATCCTAATTGAGCTCCCTACGATTTTGATTTAGCGTTGTCGTATTACGGCGCATTCCTATCCGTCGACATACTGGTGTGTTATATGCAAACTGTACGATAACGGTATAAACGGTGTAAGTGTAATATTGGTAATCCCGCTCACACTATTTTCAATAGTATATTTAAACATAGATACTGTTGACGGGCAAAATTATCGCACGCCAACACCCAAATGCTTGTGTGTGAACAATTATCCAAATAAGCGGTAAAATATGTAAAAGCGGGGATACCTAGCTTTTATAGTGGTTCGACACTAACGCCTACATCCACTTTATAATCACTATTCATCATATCTTTGGTTGATTATAAGGTTGTACAAGTTCAGATAATAGCTAAGTTCAAAGTATTACAATGGAATAGCAAAATATAGGCTTGTTCTACACTTTGACTAAATTGCCCTTCTTCTTCTTCGTGAAAAAGCGTTGACTTGGTCAATAATATCCAAGTTTGGTGTTCATGTCCATGAAGTTCAAAAGTAGCATAACAATCCTTGTTAATGTTCAAATGTTGAAGGAAAACATGCACACCATGTTTTAATTACCCATGTCATCTTCCATGGCCATGGTGGAGGTGTTGGAAGCCATTAATGAGTGTTTGGAGCTCTCAAGGTCCAAAAATTCCAAGGGAGATGGATCCAAATGAAGGCCAAGGCTTGGGGTATTTATAGGAGGTAGGTTAGGTGGGAGTAGGTGAGCAGCGGGACCCACATGAGCAATTTTCGCACCCCCAAAACAAGCCAAATGCAGAAAATTGCATGTAATTTGATAGAAAAAGATGATTTACATATTGATTACAATATTACTTCGATAGTAAAATAGCACTAATATTATTTACTATAAATGTAAAATGGTTACATGCAAGGATTTGATAGAAAAATAAGTAATCAAAAGATTATTTAACTGTAATTGTTCGACAGAATTACATGCAGGGACTAATTACAATATTACTTTGATTAAAGTATCCTTAAAAGATGGTCCAAAATGGGGCGCCTGTTCAACAGGCGCCCGGACGTCGGGCACTTGCTGAACAAGCGCCCAACTTTTTTCTAGCGCCTGTTCAACATGCACCTGATTTCCAGATGTCTGTTGAACAAGCATCCTGCCCTGAAAATTATTGGAGAACCGAAGAGATTACATTTTGTAATCTGCTGAATTGTAATTATGGATCCAATAACAATTGGAGATGCTCTAAAAGTCATCTTGGATATCTGACTCGGACATGTCTAGGGTTCAATCCAGATCCTACATGTTTAAGCGGCCTGAAGTTGCATTATAAGTAGTCATGCTAGATATCCGATTTTGAGCTGACTAAGGGCCAATCTGGATTTTGTGAATGACCAAATGCTAGGGTAATTATCCTAATTACCCAAAGCAAGAAAAGGTATAGTTTGAGAAATGAATCTGCCGTTTATCTATGCTGTTTTTGGGATTACAAATCTCAAAACATGACCCTACTTGTTCCTTAAAGAATTCGTCGTAGGTGGTGGTTGTTTGCCCAGTTGAGGTTTTTTCACCTGCGCTACTACAGATGGATTCCTCATGTACTGTTGCAGCTAGTTGTTCTGAACCAATTGCTCAATGAAGTTTCGAAGGTGTCTATAACTCTTTTGACTCTCCAGTTCATAAAAATTGCGATATTTCATAGTTCTTTTTTCCTGATCTGAAGGTTCACACCGAATTAGCTTCTGGTAAAGGATGCGTCCTTAGTTTTTAGATAGATCCTCTCCTTGTCTCTGTTAGTTGCGTATACAAAGAGAACTTCGTTCCTCTCCTCAACCATTTCAGTTCCTTGCTACCTCATCGGTTTACCTTTTCCTTTTATCCTTTCAAAACTCAGCTCTCATGAGAGGGCCTCCACCTTCCACAACATTAATCTCATCAAGTAGCCAGTTTCTGTAGTCTTAGCATATTCCAAGCTAAAGTAGAATTATATTTATAATAGAATTCTTCAAGTTCCATTGGTGGATCTCTCTCTAAAGTAGTCTTAAAATCCATCTTGCTTGCAACTCCCGAAACTACTATTATCATAATTATTGACAGGTCTAGTCTATCCACTGCAGTAGCCGCCACATTGAATCTCATCAAGTCTCCTTTAAAGAACTCTCCAGGCATTAATTTCATGCTCGAAAATGTCATTAGATTCTTTATTATTGAGATGTGAACTTTGAACTACCTTAAGAATCGATCTTCCAATTCAATCCATTTACATGCAGATCTATGTACCAGTTGTCAAAACAACATTGCCGCCAAATCGGTTAAGTGTAACTAGAAAACCAACCAATCACCTCCTCCTAATAACCCAACAATTTTATATATCGGATGTATATCATCCGATGAACTGTCAGATCTTACTTTCCATCATACATCTCCAACGTCAAAAGCTTAAATTGTGGGGGATCGCTTGCGTTTTGAATGTTAGCAGCAAACAAATTCTTGTTCATGTACTCCAAGTTTTGATCTTATGGTCCATCTCCAACAACCTTTCAAAACATACCAGTCATCTAACTCCTATTGTTAATAGAAAATTTTGATCCAAAGCAACATGCTACCCCTCACGGGGTACTCCAGCACGTATTCCATCACATAATCCTTTGGTCATTGTCCATTCACATTCTGCCCTACGTCTCCTGATCCGTTCAGCTTAGTGTTCCTATATTGGAATTTTAGAATTCTTTTTGTTGCACTCTAGAATTTAGATATACATTTATAACTCCAACATAATTAGTTCCCAATATTTCAACAACCACTCTAGCATTGCTCCCAAATATAGTTCTCTTAGTATTCCCATAGTTTAAAATGTGGACGTCAAAAGCTTAAAATGTAGGGGATCGCTTGCGTTTTTAATGTTAGCCGCAAACAAATTCTTGTTCACGTACTCCAAGTTTTGATCTGGTGGTCCATCTCTAACAACCTTTCAAAACATATCAGCCATCTAATTCCTATTTTTAATAGAAACTTTTGATTTGAAGCAACGTCCTACCTCTCGAGGGGACTTCAGCATGTATTCCATCACATAATCCTTTGGCCATTGTCCATTCACATTCTGTCCTACATCTCCTAATCCATTCAACTTATTATTCCTATAGTGGAATTTTAGAATTCTTTTGGTTGCACTCTAGCATTTATACATTTCTAACTCCAGCAAAAATAATTCTTGTTAGAACTGTTGTAATTACATAATTGTATTACAAACAGACAGTAAGAACAGTCAGCGTTAATCAATTATGCCACAATTGTCACATCAAACTGTGTTTACAATAATCACAGAAAGCATAACCGATTCTGTGCACAAGACTGAAGGTAAGCAGAAAGTATTCTGTTTTAGTAGTGTTCGAGTCCAGAAGTTTTCTGTTTCCTTGAAACAATATTGCCATCGTATGCACCAATCGACGTAATTGCAATTTGTTTCCCAGGATAAAACGGACTAACTCCGTTGCGTAGTGCCAGCAAACAGAGCTCTGACGAACTGAAGATGATTACAGAAACTAGATAAGAGGATTACTGTGAAGAAGAAGAAGCAATGCAAGCAGAAAAAGTGAATTCTGTCTTGTTTTGGGCAGTGTATATATAGGCAAGGAGGAGTGCCTGTTCGCATGCATTAGTAACCGTCAGAATAGGAAAGGTTGTGACCCTTTAACCACCCGGTTATTAATATGCGTACGCTGAGAATTCAAATGGTTGCACTCATTCAGCCAACAGACATTCCTTTCGAATTCTGGACTAAATGGACACACCTTTGAAATTCTGAGAAATATATTCTCATGCCGGTGCACTAGCCCAATTAGCAACCGTTGGCTATATCCAATCAGGTGACCCCAAGTGCCCCAAGGCCCAAGGCCCTTATCTTTGACATTTTAATGTGTTATTATGTCATGGCCAAACCCATATCCTCATATCATCCCTCACCTTTCTATTTTACAAAAGCCAATTTGGCTTTTAATATATTAGGAGAGATTGTGCTAATAATTCTATGATGTGGGACTTTAAATGTTGCTATCTCTTCTTCTTCCCTATCTCTTCTTCTTCCTACTTTCCTCTTTCTTTACTCATTCATTTCCAACAATCCCCCACATGAATGAGCAGTCGATCTTAGTTTCACGAATCATTTATCGCATCGGTTAAAGTAGTACATGGGCCTTGAACTTTCCTAGTGATTACCTATTTGAATCACAGGAGAATCAGTAGACATAGACTATCCTTGAACTATAAGCCTTTTGTGTAATTCAAAGTAGATAAGACACGATAAATGTTTCTTATAACCCTTCGTTCTCTATATGTGTTCGTTTTTGCCTTGAACACCTGCCTGGTCTCATAAGTGCTTAGAGAATTTGGCCTCATAATTCTCTTTGAAGCGGTGGCTTTGCACTTATGTAGGTAATTCTGTAAAGGGTATTCTCTAATTCCTCAAATACATACATCATTAAAAGTACTAATACTTATCCTCATTCAACATATAATGCACTGACTTATCATAGGAATGGTTTGTGTATAACAGTGCCATCAAATTTCTCTTAAACTTCGTTGTCCCTTTTAACCTAGATCTTGGGATCTCCAATTAAGTAGGTGGGGTTTCCATTTTAGGAAAACCTTCAGTCTATAGGCCCTAGCCCCATTCCCTTCGATAAGGTTTGAACTTTCTCTCTTGGCAAGCCTTTTGTAAGTGGATCCACTAAGTTATCATTAGATCGAATGTAATCTATTGTGATAACCCCATTAGAGAGAAGTTGTCTTATCGTGTTATGTCTACGACGAATATGTCTAGATTTACCATTGTATAGTGTACTATTAGCTCTTCCAGTAGCTTATTGACTATCACAACGTATACATATTGGAGGCATAGGTTTGCTCCAATTATGAATATCTTCCAAGAAGCTTTGAATCCATTATGCTTCTTCTGCAGTCTTATCTAGTGCAATAGACTCTGATTCCATCGTAGATCTAGCGATACAAGTCTATTTGGTTGATTTTCATGAAATTTCTCCATTTCCTAATGTGAACACATATTCACTTGTAGACTCTGTATCATTTGATTTAGTGATCCAATTTGCATCACTGTATCCTTCCACTATTGAAGGATAGTTTGTATAGTATAGACCATAACTCTGTGTATACTTTAGATATCCTAGAGCTCTGATTATCGCTTTCCAATGATGCTTACCAGGATTGTTGGTAAATTACTTAGTTTGCTTACAGCATATGCGATATCAGACCTAGTACAGTTCATAACATACATGATACTTCCCAGTATACGAGAGTATTCCAATAGGTAAATACCATCATCAGTGTTCTTTACCCAATTTTGGTTCATATCTACTTATGATTTTGCAATAATTACATTATATTGCTTGAATTTCTCAATTATTTTGGTGATGTAATGCGATTGGGATAATGCATATCCCTGTGGTGTTCTCAGAATCTTTACACCCAATATCACATTAACCAGTCCTAGGTCTTTCATATCGAATCTAGAGGATAACATATCCTTTGTAGATGTTATTATGGCCTTATTATTGCCTAGGATCAATAGGTCATCAAGATAAAGACAAACAATGACATATCCAATATGTGTATTTTTTATGTACACACATTTATCTGATTCATTTATCATGAATCCATTTGATAACATAGTATAATCAAACTTCTCATGCCACTGTTTTGGAGCTTTCTTAAGGCCGTAAAGTGATTTTACCAGTTTGCAAACTTTATGCTCATTTTCTGAGCTTAGAAATCCTTCAGGTTGTTTCATATAGATTTCCTCCTCTAGTTCACCATTCAAGAATGCAGTTTTAACATCCATTTGATGTATTTCCAAGTCATGTATGGATGCAATTGCAATGAGCATTCTAATTGTGTTATTCTCGTTACAGGTGAATATGTATCGAAATAGTCTAGGTCTTCCTTTTTTCTAAATCATTGGACTACCAGACGAGCTTTCACTAGTACAAAACAGGCCATTTGCGTCGGTTGTTTAAGCCTATTTGCGACTGTTCTACAACCGTAGCAAATGCGACCATCGCAACAGGCATAAACTTATTGCGACAGTTGTAAAACCGTTGCAATATTTTCGTTCTTGCGACGGGTATTCTAAAATAACTGTCGCTTTAGACTAATTTATTCGCAACGGTTTTTTAATACCTGTAGAAACAAACCGATATTTAGCTCTAAAACTTTGACCTAATGCGACATATTTTAAAATAACCGATGCAATAAGTCTGACATTTGCGACTGTGTTTTATTTTCAACCGCAGCAAGAAAGTTAATTGTCGCTACGTTTTTTATTACAATAGACGCATAAAATTACATTTTAATTCAAAAGAGCCAACCCAATCATGTTTTATCTCAGCCTTCATGGTTGTCAGACTATAATTCCAATTCAACGTTTTTAGACTTGTATGATATATAAACAGTTCACAAAATTAATGGATACAAGTAATAAACAAGCAGTTCACAAAATCTTATATTATTCCGAAAAAAAATACTAACATGCATAATATACAACATAATTAGTTTGTATAAGTCCTAACAAGTCATAAATGTTAAGCTCCAACCAATACATGTATCTACTTACAGAATATAACGTGTTAAACATAAATTATTACAAAACTATGTCCAGCCTTTTAAGTAACACCTGCTTCAAGCCTAGCAACATCATTGGTCACCTAAATTTAATTAAAAAAATAGATAAATCATTCAAGTGAATGAACTTGAAAATAATTGGTGGTAAGAATAATTCAACACCGTACCTTTTCTGTTTTAACATGAGTAGTAAATAGGTTCATCAAATTCAATATGGCCATTAGTTTCTGCATTTCATGAAAAAGTATGAACATACGGACAAGTTACAAGTGTCAAATTATTTCATTACCAGAAACATGAATAATGGTACTTCCTGAAACTTTTTTCCTCAACCCTTTGTTGATCGATTATATTTATGAACTTATAAAAATAAACTATTTTACTATTAAAACATCAAATGAAGACTCGCACCTATTTGCTTGCATAGAATTCCATAAGTACATTTCGTTGTGCATTCTAGGAGAATTCTCAGTAGATAGATACATAGGAGAATATAAATGAAAACTGGAAGGAGTAAACAAGTATAAAGCTTGAAGATTTCATTAAACAGATTTTACTATTTTTAATGCAAATAGATATAGCGTACAATTCACACATATTTGTTTAAACACTTGTACTGATGTTATTTACCTAAATTGATAGATAAATATCAAACACAACCTGACTTCAGATTAAAGTTGATGACTTCAAACATGGACAATGCATAGTTCTTTAAACTTTCACACTGCCTGCAGTCATAAACGAGAGAAACTTACACTTGGGAGTCACATGGATTATGCATAGAATCTTATAATTCTTGGCTCCGAGACAACTTTGCATTCATTTTCTAGCTTATTTTCCATCATGATCCTGAATGGTTTGTTGATCTGCTGTTAGCCCCTTATTGAGCATTTTTTTATCATAGAACTGACCCACTGTATCCCTTCACAAGTTATAATAAACGAAGTTAACATTTTGAGTAGATAATATTGAAAAAGTTCATAGCCAGGTATATTGACCAAGTTTTGAGGTTCTATGATTGTTTACAAACAAAATTTCCATCCTCGCAATCATTCTAAACAGTATATTCAGTATCAATATCAAAAAGTCAAGTCGATTCTATTTAGCAAATCAATATAAATTTTAAATAGTACATTCAGTATGGTAAAGAATGTTGACAAAAGCACATAAACAAATTTCATGCCACCTATTGGTATATGTCCAAACGGTTATTAATATTATCCAAATGTCATAATTATATAAAACAAACCATGGTGCTATTTTCAGGAAGAAATTATATGATATAAAACCAATTTCAATTTAATATATTTTCATCTAAAATATAAACTAAAAAAGGAAAATAAAATAAAGAATAAGAGTTACGTAAACATTTGAGTTCTTGTTGTTGATGCCTTAACAAGTAACCATTCAATAGTGTTAATTGAGTTTTACTAACTATAGTTTTTAGCTCTATATGAAATATTGTTGTCTAATGTACCATGTACAACTCTGGGACATTAGCAGGAGAAAGGAAACTAATGCTTACAATCAAGGAAGTGCTGGATCGTCGCCAAAATCTATAGCCTTTTAATTTCACTCACGAACACGTATGAATCTTTTGTGGTCTTCCCTTTCAAAATAGTACATGAGCTCTTTCAAGAAACTAATATACACCTTGTTTAATAATATATGACAATGTTCCAGACTTGGATAACGGCAAGGTAACTCTACTTCCTGTTTGTACCAAAGCTCCAGGTGGTCTGGTTGCTCGACCTGTGCTAACAAGTAATTATTGGTCAGAACAATTCAAATTTTGTCTAAATTATATTTTTCAGTGTACACAAGCCCTATAGCAACAATTTTTTACGCTGACTCTTACCAAAGCATGTACGTTCAGATGCTTTGCGAACTATATCAACTGTTGGATGCCCTTGCTGTTGCTATCTTTGCTTCAGAATTTTGCCATACCATCTGCCTTCTCCAACTTATTGGTACAATACTTGTTTATTTGATTATATATCACCATATAATATTTTTATAACCTAAACAGTAAATATTGACGTTTTACCTTTTAATCAACAGGAAAGATCCGGTCCAGGACATCCGAACAGGCACCCTCAACCTGAAAATAACAGACGTTTGCAAAATAAGCATTATTACTATTATTTTACTTGAGTGTAGTATTTTCAAATGTACTATCTCTGCCTGAGAAATGGCCAATCGAGTCTGCAGCTGCTTCGCCTGCCACTGTATGGAAGAGATCCCACCGATGCACCCGTAAATCAGGTCCCGTATTCTAGCATTGGCCTTGTATGCCATGCTGCTCACTGCATCACCCCTGTATGACTGGCAGCTCCTGATGAATACATAATCCTGCATGTTTGTGTTGTCTAAAACCAGATGCAATGGCATAACAATGAAAAGAGTACATGTAGAAATTAGTCTAAAAAAATATGTGAATGATAACTTCTAGTAGTATAGCCATGGAAGGTCTTCAAATTAGAGGATGTATTATCAAAGATATTGATCAGGAATGTTGTACGTTGGGCTAGAATTACTACTTCAATGCAAAATGTAATTGCAGTTGTCCAAAAATGCTATCATCTGTCTCAGATCACAGAGTTTATAAGAAAAATTTTTGGTGAAGATTTCTTAGGTTACAGTAAAGCAGATAGGTGAATCAGAACTTGCACAAATAAGTTTAGAACATGCGTTAGCTGAGTAGTCCAAGTAAGAAATGAGGCCCAATCTATGGATAAGATGGACAAATATAACGACAAGAAAAATAATTATGCGCTTATAACGACAAACAAAATAATGACCTAGTTCAGTTTTCCAAAACTGTAGCTGCATTGCAAACTGAGATGCATTTGCTATTATGTTTTGAAAAAAAACTCAGTAGAAAATGCAACTCAGTTTTGAAAACTGTGTTGCAGATTAAGAAATGAATAACCATCAATCAAAACATCGCAAAATGGAAAGCTCATAAATAAGTACCTGTATTTGTTAAGGAATAGTGCTCACAATGAAAGAATCAGCCCTTAACCGTCCAGTTGCTTCCTTCTCTTTACAAGGTTCATTCATAATAAACATTGACATTCCTTCTCCAAACTAGGCAAAGTTCTCACAATGTATGTTAGCATCATTTTCTAGCAGTAATTTTCCAGGTCTTATTTAAATGCATAAAATTTTACCTAAAAAGCACACTAATGATAAATTAAAAATGAGAAGGTTAAACTAAAGTTAATGAAAAAATAATTTTCAGATATGCTTGAATAAAAATCCACTAACCCGATGACATAACATATAACTTGCTTAAAGCAATTCAGCAAATTCCTAGCAGACCATATAATACCTGTAAGTTACACAAATTATTATAGAGATGAGATCGTATGTAGCGCTCTTTTTTAAAATTTAAAAAGAAAAAGAAATTTTTGGCTGCTTCAATACATGGTTTTTGTACTAAATTAGCAGCATATAACTGTGCAAATAAAAAGGATAAGATGTAGGAATTTAATTCTGAATTATACAAAGTGGAATACCTTATACTTTCATGTAAAATAAATGCTAACTGAAATGAAATTATCAGCATATAACTCAACCTGCAACATCGTAAACAATCACATAGCAGTATCACCAAATGATCATCCAAACCATTGAACAACATCAACCATCACAACCATTTCATTTCAGCATTACACCCTCATAACAGACTTCTCAAACACCAACCTGACATCATTGTCATCAATACAACCCTACACCACACATACCAAACCGAGGAACAGCTATAAAATCATGCTGAGCATCAAAAAATAAATAAATAAAATTCTATTCATGATACTTTTTCAATCTAGCTTAGTTTGATCCAAAAAATTACATATTGGTAATCATAAATATAAATTAGTAGACTGGAACAATGAACAGACAATTAGAAATACCAACGAAAAATTGTCCAATAGAAGAAATAAAATTTCTAGTTTATTACATAAACTATGAGCCTGAGAATATAAAACAAAGAAAATAATATCATGCTCCAATTTATATTTACTCTATTTTTTCTCAAACCTTGGAATAATTTTTTAAGAAATAATGTCTTTCTTTATAGAAAGAATGCTACCTAAAATCATGGTATACTGGTCATTATATCAATCCAAATTTCGCAAAAAAAAAAAAAGTCACAAGAGCATTGTTCATTTACAAATTATTTAGACTTCCATATAGGTAATCTAAGTCTGAAATGTATCACACTAGGAATAATTTGAAATTAAGACACAAACATGTTATCCAGAATACATAGATTCCACAACAACTGCTAAAGGATCAACCTCAATTAAAATAATTAAATAAAACTGAAAGTCTGACAAATCAAAAATAAGGTAATTCTACTTAAAAACATAATATCTATCGAAAGAGATATATATATAAAAGTTTAATTATAACAACATGAGATAGGCAGCAACAACAAATTGCTGACAACACAAGAGTGTAGAGCTAAATGGCATGGATATACTAAAAAAAGGTAAAAAGAAGTAAAGTCCATGTTGAACAGTGTTAGTGTTCATTTTGATACATCAAATAAAGGTAAACTGATATTTGTTCACTTTACATAATTTACCATTCAGCTTACTTAGAATCCATTTTTTTACAAAGGAATAACCCTGTCTGGAGTGCCCGATAAGTTTTCTTTTTCTTTTCTTTTTCATGTATAGGTAGTAAGTTCAATTAGCTTACTGTAACATTATAAGTGTCTTAAATGATGATGGCTTTGTCTACGTCTGAATGTACTTGTGTTTTTGGCCTATTACACTAGTAAGCAGGGTTTCTAGGTAGTTTTTTGGTGCATTGTTTTCTCAGTATTATATGTCAATGTATTTTGCAAGCTTTGCTAGCGTGGTACTACCATTCATAAACAAGGAAAAAGCTACACTCTCTAGAGTGCCCAGTAGTGCTACCATTGAATCTACGTTTATCTGCATTGCTGTGTTATGAACATTCAAAATAAAATGGTCAAGGTTGAGAAAAAAATATTATGATCCTTAGGTATGGCTGCAAAGAATCAAATATACTCTGCTGTAGATGTATCTCAAATTTTGTCATGTTTCTCCAACGCATGACCACACACGCACAACCACCAATATGTTAGCACAATTTTATAACTAGTTCTGATTGGCATCAAATTTTATGCTAAAATAATATATCCCTAATTACAATTTTATTACTAACTACGCACATGAAACGTGAAACCCAGCAAATGGGAGAATATAAAGATTCCAAAATTCTAGTTAACAGTATCATGGATTAGTATCATCAAATAACAAATAGGAAATTGCAAAACAAATAAAAGAGGATAAGAATTTGTACAAAAAAGCTTTAGCATTAGCATGCATTTTTCTTTAGACTTTTCAGCAAGAAACCATGCTGAGAGTGAAAAAGAAATTTTGGAAAACCAAATGGCTAAGAGTAATTTCAGTTCACTTGCAAAACAGGTAAAGATAACTTTCAATTCATTTTGTCCAAAAATAAATTGTTGCGATGTACGCTAACATAGTACTATTGAATAAACAAAACCTAGACGCAAAGCAATAATTTTTTGGGAGGAAATGCACTGAAAAATGGCAACTGTAATATCTGGAAAAACTAGTTTTTGGAAAGTAAACAGTAAATGCAATTATTTTTGTTTTAGCATCATACAAACTTAAAATTTGGTAGTGCAACAACATCATGTAATAAGCGTTAACTAATAGTATTTTTTGTACAAGGATCTATCTATTCTTTATCACAAACATCGTAATTGCAATGATTAATATTTTGTATGTGTAAATTTGATGGAGTTCTACTCATGATTACACTAGGCATGGAAAATCGCAACTATGAACATTTGTATAGGAAAAGCAGACTAAAATATTTGCAAGGAAATCATTGTCACCTCATTTATGTGTCTGATTTCAGTAAGTATTTCCCCTCACTAAATACTAATTAGGCCAAAATTATCAGGAAAGTGGGAGTTACCTCAGCTATGGTTGAAGCAATAATTAGCAGTATTGACTCTGTTGTGTTCCCAATTCCCAAGCTAATCACATTTGCCTTAGGATGCTTCTTCTTGTGTTCCATTCTTCTCTTATTTATCTAATAAAAAAAAGTGTTTTATATTTATTTCATGAATATGAAGAAAAAGAAAAAGAAAAACAAAGAAAAAAACACCTTAGGGAATAAGTAGCCATTTATTAGTTTCTCCTTGTTTGGATTCCTAGAGACATTTGTCCTGCAACCGATGATGCTGTCGCACATGCATGTAACATTTAGACTTATACTGAACAAACAATACACACACAGACACATGTAAGAGGAGAGTCGAATGAACAACTACTAACCTTGACACCATTATATGGAGAGTGTGAGTAAAACAGGTATGTATAGTTAGAATCAAATAAAGCACAAAATATTGCAGTGTACAAGAAGATAGGATAGCAACAATATGCATTTATAAAAGTTATAGTTGGAATAATTCGACTAGAAATGCAATATGAGGCATAATGTTAAATGACGTGTCATGTTTAATAAATTGTTTCACGGTCAATGGTCAATGTACCAAAGCTATTGATAGGTTCATACATGTAGAATTTCTTTACCATTCTTAATACACTATAAATCATATATATTTTTCCACGATTATACTCTTTGTACAAGTGTAAATAGTTCTTAGGGCACTATAAACAGGGAAATGAACCTAGTTTATAGCCTGTAATAAAAAAATTTACATACGCAAATCCCTACTCACAGCTGGAGAAGTAGGAGTTCAGGCTATTTTCCTCCTTGTTCCCTCCTTGAACCACCCCTCAATGCTAGAGATTTTCTTATGCAGCAACATAGACTCCAGACAAAATGGGTACAGAGCATGTATACTTATAGTAAGAGCTTTTTACAATACTAACGCCATAAGACAGTTTAGTTAACATCAAACAATAATCCAAACTTGTTAACTGGCTAAAACTACATGATTATAAGATATGGTCGAATGTCTCATAGAACCTAACTAAATAAATTCATAACGTTAGATGACTGAGATGTGCTTGAAACTTGCATATAACTGTCATGCTTTTTGAGGGAATTATAATTTCCAGATGCTACTCTAAACCAGAATTTGAGCTATGAAGTAGAGAAATCATTAAGTCTTGAATATTATATTTCTTTCGTTCAATCATTATTCCATATCAAACATGCACTGAAAACATATCCAATCACAAAATCTCCATATCACGAAAATCCAACTCAAAATTGGCTTCAGTATAGCAATTCTTCAAACATAACATGTGTCATCTACATCCAAAATGTGTACTCAGAGTTAAACAGTACCCTTAGTTGTAAGTAACATGAGTTTCAAGGTCTGGTATATATTAAAAAAATATGTACAACCCAAATCTAAGGACGTACCTTCATCCTCTTAACCACTTAATGAGGCTACTGTAATAGAATACCGATCAAAATACGAGAATAGAATAAATATTAAAATCTAGATCAAGCTTGCTACAGTCCTATATATCTATTTTATTTTACTCTTTTGTAATTCGAGTTTTGATCATAATTAAGCACTGTAGGATATCTGTATCATTTTTTAATTACACTATATTTACAAAGAAGCACTGAAATATATGTAAGATCTTTGAGTCAGAAGAAGGCATAAAAATGAAGAGAAGAACTCAACGGTAGGGAAAAAAGTATAAAGTAAAATGGTGGAAATCACGATAAATTGAAAAAGGGAAAAATAATCACAGTATCAAATAACATGGAGAATTGCATAAAATGAAACACACACAAAATATATAACTTCACTGCTTTGAGACGAACTAGTGATTTCAGAAGATCGATCTTAGGAGGAAGGATCTTTTTCATTACTATAAACGTGAAAAAAAAGGCTAGGAAGAAATAAAAACCTGATTCCAGCTGCAAGAAATACCTCCTCAGATCTTACAGGAACGGGGCCCGAAGCTCGGAGTCTAAAAGGAAGTTTTCGCTGAATGCAAGGAATCGCAGATTGAAGCACCGATTGATGGATCCAGAAACCCTACCCGGAACGTGTGATAGCTCAGTGAGTATCGAAAAGACGGATTGAGATGGCTGGTTAGGGCAAGCGATCCAATGGTGAATAGATCGGACGACGATTTACAAATCGTTCAAGTATAATCTAGAACTCAGTTCTCTGGATGTTAGGGCAGGAGATCTTGTTCGATTGAAAAAAAATTAGGTTAAAGAAAGGTGAAGCTGGTGTACGGCATTGACCCAGACAAGAACGTATGTGCGACAGTTTTATATTTAACTTATCGCAAAATGGAAGTTCAGTATTTCAATCCCTATTTTATTTGCCACGGATTTGAATACAACAGTTGCAAATTGTAAATATTTGCTACTGTTTTTAAAGAAAACCATCGCAAATTTGTCTTCTACATCTTTTCTCTAATAACCTGCTATGGTTTGTAACTAAAACAGTCGCACATAACCATATGTGCTACTGTTTTTAGCCAAACCGACGCAAATAAGGCGTCGCAAATGACATGTTTTGTACTAGTGTTTGTACTTGTCTATTAAACCATCAGGTTTCAATTTCCTTTTAAATATCCATTTATTACCTAAGGCCTTACATCCTTGAGGTAAATCAACCAATTCCCATGTATGATTGGACATAATGGATTCAATCTCATTGTCAATTGCCTCCTTCCAATAAGGGGCATCGTTGGAAGACATAGCTTGTTTATATGTCAATGGATCATCTTCTAACATAAATGTATAGAAGTCCGGTCCAAAGGTTTTTAAAGTCCTTGACCTTTTACTTTTTCTTGGTTCCTCCACTTGCTGCTCAGCACTACTTTGCTGAGTGTTATTTTGTTTAGCATCCTCAATAGAGTAAGGAACTTCATCTTCCCATGGCCTCTTAGTGCATGATTTTTAGTACCATGTTTCATGGGAAATACATGTTCGAAAATTCTAGCATTTCTCGACACAATGATGGTATTTTCATGAATATCATCAATTTCAGATTTGCGTACCAAAAGTCAATACACAGCACTGTTTTGTGCATATCCAATGAATACACAATCAATAGTTTTTGGTCCAGTTTTGACTTTCTTTGGTTTTGGTACCTCTACTTTGGCAAGACATCCCCATACTTTTAGGTATTTGTAGGATGGTGGTCTGTTTTTCCAAAGTTCATGAGGAGTTTTAGATGTTTTCTTTTGGGGTATTTTATTTAAAATATGATTTTCCAAAAGGATAGCTTTTCCCCAAAAATTATCTGGCAAGCCAGAGCTAATCAATAAGGCATTCATCATTTCTTAAGAGTTCTATTTTTTTGTCTGGCTATACCATTGGATTGAGGTGAATACGGAGCTGTAGTTTGATGTATAATTCCATGCTCAGCACAGAATTCCTCAAATGGAGACTTGTATTCTCCTCCTCTATCACTTCTTAAAGATTTGATTTTCTTGTTGAGTTGATTCTCAACTTCTGCCTTATATTGTTTAAACATTTCAAATGCTTCATCCTTACTTCTAAGGAGATATACATGACAGTATCTAGTACATCATCAATGAATGTAATAAAGTACCTTTTTCCACCTCTATTTTGACACATTTTCAGATCCATACATCGGTATGTATTAAGTCTAGAGGTTCAGTATCTCGTTCAACATGATGAAACAAGGTTCTTGTCAGTTTTACTTCTGCACAAACTTGACATTTATAATTTTAATCTATATTGCATTTTGGTATAAATTCTAGATTAATCAATTTTCGCAATGTATCAAAATTTACATGCCCTAATCTAGAATGCCATATGTTAGAAGATTCAACAATATAAGCAAAAGATTCACTTTCGTTCATTTCAGTGTGTGGTACGATAGTGGTTACATTTTCTTTAAACAAACCATCACACACATATCCTCTTCCAACATACACTCCATTCTTGGAAGGCACAAATTTATCAGCTTCAAAGGTCAATTTGAAGCCATGCTTGCTCAGCAATGATCCTAAAATCAGGTTCTTGCGAATTTATGGAACATGGAGAACATCATTTAAAGTCAGTTCCTTTCCAGAAGTCAGTTTCAACACAACTTTTCCTTTGCCTTCAACCTTTGAAGTAGAAGAATTGCCCATAAAAAGTTGTTCGACATCATTTGCAGTTTTATAGGTTGTAAACATCCACTTGTTAGCACATATGTATCGAGTGGCTCTAGTGTCTACAAACCATTCCTTTGAGTTTCCAACAAGGTTGCATTCTGATATTACTGCACATAAATCAAGATCAAAAATGCCTTTCGAAACGTCAGCCGTATTTGCTTCTAACTTTTTCTTTTTAGGTGCACGACATTCGGCTGCTTTGTGCCCTTCTTTCTACAGTTATGGCAAGAACCCAGAAATTTCTTTGACTTCTTAGGAGCATTCTCCCTTTTTCTTTTGTTATTCTTGTCTGACTCAACAGCATTTGCTTTGGTAGCGATATTCTGAGAAATTTTTTTTCTTAGAATTTCTGTTATCTTCCTCAATGCGTAGCCGAACTATGAGATCTTCCATTGTCATTTCCTTATGCTTATGCTTAAGGTAATTTTTGAAGTCCTTCCAAGAAGGAGGCAATTTCTCAATAGTTGCAGCAACTTGAAAAATCTCGCTAAGAGTCATCTTTTCATCTTCTAATTGATGGATGATAAGTTGCAGTTCTTGAGCATGACTTATCACCATCTTTGAGTCAACCATTTTAAAGTCTAGAAATTTTCTAGCAATGAATTTCTTCTTGCCTACATCTTCAGTTTTGTACTTTTTCTCCAGAGCCAACCAGAGTTGTTTAGACGTTGCAAAAGTACAGTAGACATTGTAAAGGCTATCATCTAGACCATTCAGAATATAGTTTTAGCACATGAAATCAGAGTTTGTCCAGATATTGAGTGCCTCTACTTTAGTAGCATCAGGTTCGAGTTCGTCTACCACAAGAGCCTCTTCTGTCAGAAACTTGGCAAGGCTTAATGTTGTTAAATAAAACAACATTTTCTGTTGCCAGCGCTTGAAGTTGATTCCATTGAACTTCTTTGGCCTTTCACCATGAGACAAAGCCATTGTTGGTAGCACAGGCACTGGCTGAGCAGTTTTCACCGTCTGAATCGATGCTGCTGTTTTTTGTCATCTGCCGGAAAATATTGTTTCAAGATTGTTAGAACTGTTGTAATTACAAATTTGTATTACAAATAGACAGCAAGGACAATCAACGTTAATCAATTATGCCGTAATTGTCACGCCAAACTGTGTTTACAATAATCACAGAAAGCGTAACCGATTTTATGCACAAGATTGAAGGTAAACATAAAGTATTTTGTTTCAGTAATGTCCGAGTCCTGAAGTTTTCTGTTTCCTTGAAGCAATATTGCCATCGTATGCACCAACCGACGTAATTGCAATTTGTTTCCCAGGATAAAACGAACCAACTCCGTTGCATAGTGCCAGCAAACGGAACTCTGACGAACTAAAGATGATTACAAAAACTAGATAAGAGGATTACTGTGAAGAAGAAGCAATGTAAGCAGAAAAAGTGAATTCTGTCTTGTTTTGGGCAGTGTATATATAGGCAAGGAGGAGTGCCTGTTCGCATGCATTAGTAACCGTCATAATAGGAAAGGTTGCGACCCTTTAACCACCCGGTTATTAATATGCGTACGTTGAGAATTCAAATGGTTGCACTCATTTAGCTAACATACATTCCTTTCGAATTCTAGACTGAACGGACACACCTTTAAAATTCTAAGAAAAAATATTCTCATGTCGGTGCACTAGCCCAATTAGCAACCGTCAACCATATCCAATCAGGAGATCCCAAGAGCCCCAAGGCCCTTATCTTTGATATTTTAATGTATTGTTATGTCATGGCCAAGCCCACATCCTCATACCATCCCTCTACTTTCTATTTTACATTAGCCTATTTGGCTTCTAATATATTAGGAGAGATTGTGCTAATAATTCTATGATGTGGGACTTTAAATGTTGTTATCTCTTCTTCTTCCCTATCTCTTCTTCTTCCTACTTTCCTCTTTCTTTGCTCATTCATTTCCAACAGTTCTCGATGTTTCAACAACCACTTTGTCATTGCTCCCAAATATAGTTCTCTTAGTAGTGGGTCGTTCAGATTTTAGGGGCTTTATTTCATCTTGTTCCTTACTGAATCTAGAAATTTATACATTGTTTCCTAGAGTTTGATTTGGAATCTTGTAGTTTCAACTATTCTATATTATTTTATCCTTTAAAAAAAGTTATTCAGTATCTCTTGTTACAAAGTCATGATCCATCATGCATATCTTTCATCATTCTCTCCATTTTATATGTAATGACATGGCTAGATCTGTTAGATTAAAGGACACCTCACATCTTCCCCCATGCAATAATTGATTCCATTCTGATCCAGATTTCGTTTTGGCTTTTTAATATTCTCTTAATCCAAAATCCAAGTTGTTTCTAGTAAAATCACCAAACCGTTAATCCGAAAATTATATCAACACTCTAAAATCTAATTAAAAGCAACATTCCTGGTCTATGCAGTCAAAGCCTTACTAAAGCCAACAAAACCAAGCTATAGCACTCTTTAATCTCTACACTTTTGAAATTTATTGCTAATGAATAGTAGATCCATTTCAAGCTCCACTGTTTTCCATACACCTGATAAACTAAGGCTTTTAACACCTGCTTTAGTAAAATAAATATAAATAAGCTGATTGGACTAGTTCTTTCTTAAATGAAGTGTAACACCCCGTAATTTGGTTATAATTAAATTAGTTATTTAGTTATATTCCAAAAGTGAAATTTTATCAAATTATGGAACTTGACCATGAAACGTATGTTCATAATGGAATCCTGAAACTTCCAAACGGAGTCCAAATGAAAAAGTTACGAACAAAATACGAAAACAAACGAAAAATAATCAAATAGAATAAATAAAAATTATTACCATTTATTCACCTGCTACACTGGAGGTAAGATAACCAGAGCAGGCGACAGAGTGGCAAATAAGGTTAAAGGTATTATCAATTATATATTAACAGATGGATTTTTCTATATTTAACTCTAATGGTTCTGGGTCATTTCTACGCCTATAAATAAAGGGCAAACCCACACTCTTTTGCTCATATTTTCTGGAGGCAGCAGCGAAGCTCTACCATTTCCAATTATCTAACCTCTTCTAAAATTCTAAATTATAAACATATTCAAACAAAATAAACAAGAATTGGAGAGACTGAATCTATATTTGTGCAAAAGGGTTGGTTATACGAATAGATAATCTATATTATTAAATTTCCTTTCTCTTTTCCAATTTTTCTTTCAAATCTATAAATCTTACTATTATTAATATATCCCTTTTGTATATAAATTGTAGATTTTTAAGATTTGGAAATTATAGCCCTAACAGCTATGTCCAGATTTGGATAGCTTTCATGTGAATAGGAAATATATTCATTGTTTAGAATATCTTATATACCTCATTTGCGTTGAATCTGGGTTGTATGCCTAAAAATATTAGATTTGTTGTTTATGTCAATTCTAGAATAATATATATGAAATCTAATATGAATCTATTGGCCTTTTAGTTTAATATTATTATATTTCCTAAAATTCTTTAGGATAGCTGTGGTTAATGAAAACACCCTAAATCTAGAAATCAGTCCAAAAATATTGTCACATGTGAATGTTGTTATTCTAGATTCAGAGGATTTGGGTGTAAGAATATGATTTGTGCAGTTATGATTTTAGAATTATAAACCATTTGTGTTTGGCATTATTAGGTTTTTATTAAATTATTGTAAATTTGTCCTTTTTTGCTCTTTTTATATAAAAAGCATCATTTGAAATCTACAAGGAATATAAATAAACCAAATAAGAAAAGATGTGTAAACTCATGTATTTTTTGTATGTAGTTTGCGACATCTATTCCAGATAAAATATTAACCTATTTCCTTGTGATTTGAAATATGCCAATATTCTTCTTTTAAATGGTTTGGGTAAAATTTACAATAATTACAATAAATAACATTTCCATGAGATTTTGAATCTTAAACGAGAGTAAACACAAAAAAGATTATTCTGGTTATTAGTTTAGATTGGGATATAAATAATAATAGTAATAATTAAATAAAATTAATAACTACATTAACATTGCGCTTAAAATATAAATATACAATTATTGTAATCTTATTCGTCCAAATCTACGTTGATAACACTAATATATTATTTAAATTGAATTTGTTGTATGCTTGAATTTCAAAGCTTTTCAATCTTATAGGGATAAATATATGGCAATATTTCCCATAATAAATGGAAAAGAATGTTTATGACCATTATAACAGTAAACGTGGAATTGATGTCTATAATTAAAAGGTAACAAATAAGGAGATAAATATTGTAACCATGTATGTTTTACGGGAATGAATCGAAAAGGAAACAAATGCCGAAGGGCTACAATTTAATGTGATTAGGAATAAGTGTTGTGACTCTAGTTAGAGGAAAAAAACTTATATATACACACACACACATATGCAACGAAATAATGAAATTAAAAAATTATAGTAATATATGGGAGCACAACAATTAGAATTAGTGTACTTAAACGGGACTGATATAAAGAGGCATTTAATAAATGGTGTGATGCCCAAAGAAATATGACCGTTATATTCTGCTTCCTCTCAGTAGTAAGAGACTAGGGTAAAGTCCGCCTTGGAATTAGGTATCAAATGTCCACATGATTGCTTATTCGGTGAGAAGTACTAAGTGACTAGGGGATTATCTACTAAGGTTAGCGATCCGCCGAACCCTAACCTTGTGAATGGTTTAGGAATACTTGGTTCAGTGGTTTTTTAAAGGCTTCATACTCTTGCGTAAAAGTTCTATCTTGGTATTGCGATAACGTTATCTTTAGAAAGTCCTGTCTTGGGTATGGTAGTTTAATGGTCGTGTGTTAATCTTAAGAAGTTTGAGTTAGAATTTAATTAGTAGTCTTGTTAGGCATATGATTTTGTTAAAACCAAATGGAATGCATTTGTGTATTGTGGATGGTGCTGCATATTTTCTACTTTCCAAGACTTGTTGTTCTGAGTCCCTCCTCATAAAAACTCTTAGGTTTATCTCGAGTAGGCAGGTCTTTGCAAGTGTCCAAGCTTGGTTTTTTTGTCCTTGTTCTCTTATGCTCGGTATTGATATGACGATTTTCTTTAAAGGTTGTTTCATAAGTGGACAGTTGTTACTCTATCTTGTTTCCTCAATGAGCTAGTTTTATCATACTCTAATTATGCTCATGCCTACTATTTGCAAGTACCAGATTTATACTCTCCATACTTGAATGGGTTTGTGCTTCGATTTTTGTTGAAATTTAGGCTCAAAAAAGTGTAATGTTACATTTGGTATCGAGCTTAGGTTTAAATGATCAGAGGAATTAATAAATTAGGATTTAGTGAGATAACATATTCAAATTTCTTTTCTATTTTCTTTGGTGTTTTTCATATGACTCTAATAATTTTGACAACGAGATAGTCGCTGGCCTATTTATTTAAAATGAGTTTAAAAAGACCAGGACTTGGAAGTATTTTGAGTTCGAGTTTCTGACCAAGCTCGACTTACCCCGCGGTGCATTTGGCGATTTTCTATGAAGATCTTGAGGACGACATATGGTGAATCCCATGAATTTGAGCGTGATGACTAGACGAAAAGACAGCTACAGCCGAGATAGTTGTGATTTCTAATTTTTGGTTTTGTCTGGGTATTCCAATTGATGACCTCTTTCTTGATCTTAAAGGGGAAATTCATGTTATTGTCTCATAATAGTCTGGAAATATAATTATGGGGTATATCCATTTGATAGTTCCTTCCCCAAAATCTTATTTTCCTTTATCTCCCTCATTTTGCAGCCGCCGAAACCTAACTCCACCACCAGCACAAGCTGCTAGCTCCAAACTCAAGGCTCCATGCTTCTTTTCTCCTCCAATCACCACCAAAATTCTTGTGTTATAGATCCAGCCCATTGTATACTCTAGATTTTCTCTTTCCCTTTTCGATTTTGTCCATTTTTCATGGTGCCTCCTTGAGCTTCTAATATTCTTGTGCAACACCTTGGTCTCACCACTTAAGAGGTTGCATGGCTTGACTGTAGTAAAAGGAAGACAGCCGCCTACTTGGAAACAACAAATTATGAATTTCACTAAAGGCTTCCGGTGAAATTCCCTGATTTTTCTCCTTTCCATCTTGAGGGACTACTAGACGCCACAGGCTTATCACCGATCCTTAAATTCCCTGTTTTTTTGACACCCTAATGGTTGTTTATTTTGATGAGGGCGTTAGTTTGATACGGTCCAAGGTGAAGGGGACCCAAATCGAGTTCACCAACTGGGATTTATTTGAGATGTCAGCGATCGCATCGAATTTGGTTGGTACTAAGATGACAGACCCTTAGATCCTTCAGTGTATCTTTGTTGGAAAGGTCGATATCTAGGACGCCGATAATTTGCACCTATCGCCCTTTTCATTGTGCGCATAATTCATCGTAACATTATTCCCAAGACGGGAAGCCTTGAGAAGATCTATCCTTCCGTGTGTGGAGTCACCTATGTTATCATTATCTGACCAGCCATCGACTGGGCTCACACGATGATGATTCACTTTTTAGAGCCTCCTTTCAATACTCCGAGGAATCACTTCCCTTACAATATCTTCTCACCCATGTCTTCTAAAATTTTGGGGTGAATTTTCTAGGGGATTCCATGATTAAGAAGACCTCTGTACTGTCGATTGCGCCATTATCCAGAGGATGAGCATTCAACTGCCTGCGGCTCCAGCACATATTCCAACACCTCCAGATCCAGTCCAACGGCAGCAGCAGCCAAACGTAGCAGGCCAAGAGAACCTAGAGCTTGTCGTTTTCCGCTAGATTAAGGATGAGCTTCGTGAGGTTCGTACAGAGAAGGGTCGATAGATGTATGAGATTGGATGAATTTATTAAATGCAATGATCCTAGAGAGGATGTGGCAACGGTTCGAGTTCCAGCCACGAAGTACGACCTTCTCGTAGCCTATAGGTGTTATCTTGTGTATCTTATGTATCATCTTTATCTTTCCTTTCCTGTATTTTATCATTATTGTCTTGTAGTAGTGTGGTAGTAGCTGGTAGTGTGTTGTCTTTGAATTTGCACAATGATTTGTGTGAATCTGTTAGTTGGAATTATTTTAGGTCATTTGCGCTCGTCAGTATTTTTGAATCAGAAAAAGAAATCTCATTTTCTTTATTTAACAAACAGTTATTTTAGAGCTGGAAAGAATAGAATTTTGTGGTAAATAAATTTTAGCTAATGACAGATTTTTTTTCCATTATTTCGTCATGGGTATTATTATATACTGTCTGTTCCCATTAAGATAAAGTTTATTTTTAGCTTTGTGCGTGGTTCCGGTTTTTGCATTTTTCTGCGTAACCCACTTCCTTTTATGCCGAAACATGACCTAAGTCATCTAAATTTTTGCAAAATATATTATAGAATTTTTTTGCAAATGCCATTTGAAAAAAAGAGAAACTAAGTTCTTCTAATTTTTAATTATTTGGTCTAGTTTACTTTCTTTCCATTATATTTTAAATTCGATTTATTCAAAAACACATATTTTCGTACGACAAATTACATATGTTTAAACATCTGTTTTGGTATAAAAATAGATGGTTTAAAAGATAGTAAAACACATGTTACCAAAATCTTAGTTTTTGTGCAAATTTCAAACAAAAAGTAAAGCACTACCAAAATTTAATCCTAAAACTTACATGAATTTAATAAGCGAAAATTTAGTTTATGGAAAATTTTGATTTTATGGTCACATGGAAAGCATAAGGAAGATTTTGGATGGTTTATTTCTGCGTTTTGACGGTGCAATAGAGATAACGATGCATTGAAAATGTTAAAGATAACAAGGGAAAAGCTGTTTTAGCTTTGGAAACTTTGTTTCCATGACTTTTCAACGATGCGGGCGAGTTATTATTTAACTCATTTTACATCTTAGAGCTTGTTTTTAAGCCTCCTTTACAATCTACATATGGAAAATTTTGGAGTATTATGGGGAATTGAGGCAAAATTTCACTGTAGGATGAAGATTGGAAAGTTTATAAATGGTAAGAACGTTAAAATTCTATGCTTTAATTTTCTTTTTTCAGCATAAGAGAAATTAGTAGCAAATGATTTATATGTGTCAATGTATTGGATGTTAGGCTTTGGATGAAAAATTGGTTGCTTCACACTTCTACTCGTAGAGGGTTTTGAATGAGAAATGTTTCCAAAAGATGCATTCATGTAGAACTGCCAGTATATTTTAGGATGTTTGCATCATGTTTTCGAAAGTGTTTTCAAATTGAAATGCATACATATAGGAACATCTGATTTAGAATCATTGTGCGTACGTATTTTGTGGTTGCGACTCGTTATGTATATTATGCACATGCGCACGTTTGGTTGCAAAATTGGATGTACACTATGATCATGTAGTTTAGGATAATTACGTGCCAATACCCTGACTTAGTCGATGGAAAAATTTCGGGGTGAAATTTCTTTTAAGGTGGGATGAATGTAACACCCCGGAATTTGGTGATAATTAAATTAGTTATTTAGTTATATTCCAAAATTGGATTTTTTTTTCAAACGATAGTATTTGAAAGTGAAACATACAAATTTGCATTTTCGAGGTGAAATTTCTTTTAAGGTGGGATGAATGTAACACCCCGGAATTTGGTGATAATTAAATAAGTTATTTAGTTATATTCCAAAATTGGATTTTTTTTTCAAACGATAGTATTTGAAAGTGAAACATACAAATTTGCATTCATAATGGAATTCTGGTCAACTTTCATGTTTGGACTTCGCAAATGGAGTTGTATGAAAAGTTACGGATGAAATACGAAAACAGAAAAAAATAATTAAATAGAATAACTAAATTTTATTACCATTTATTCATCTGTCCCACTGGAGGCAGGACGACCAGAGGGGTCGACACTACACCAAAACAGGGGATTCCCAGTGAGAATAAGTGTTACAAATAATTTCTGTAACACTTTTTAAGTGTGACTAATGGCTTGTGGGGAATTGGTCGACCAAATTTGTAACACTTATAAGTGTCACAAACATACTAATTGCTAACACTTATAAATGTTGGAATCGTAAGATATTGTAACACTTATAAGTGTTATAAACAGACCCATTGCTAACTCTTATAAATGTTGGAACCAGAAGACGTAACACTTAGAAGTGTTACAAACATATTCATCGCTAACACTTGTAAATGTTGGAACCATAAGATATAGTTACACTTGTAAGTGTCATTATCATAATCCAACAAACGCTTATAAATGTTGCCATAAATAAATTACTTTGTTGATCTTTTAGTTTTGCAACATTTAGAACCATTGCTAGTCCATAGTATTGGTAACACTTATAAGCATCACAATACGAAATTAAGTTCATTCCTATTTTTTGCACAATTAATCTTAAAATTCTCAAAACAAATAAATATACGTTGTAATATATATCGGTGAATATGTTCTTGTCATATTCTATTTAGTCCCACATCATGGGAATAAATCTAACATCAGCTCCAAAGCTTATATATAAAGGAGCCAATGTAATAGAAATTGTACGCACTTGAAGCTTGGGGTGGGCATAAATCTCACCGCAATGCGGAAACCGGCCAGACCGGACCACATAAACGGTGCGGAAAACCGCACCAAATTCTCTCTCTAAAGCTAACAACCCAAACCGAACCGGCCCGCAATGATACGGTTCGGTTGCGGTTTGAACTGTTACCAAACCATATTAAACCGAACTGAACCGCATAACTCACCGGCAATGTTACAATAAAAAATTAACAAATTCCGTTCTAACTTTTTATTTTAACTATAAATATTCTATTTTTAGCGTGTGTTGTAGTTATATCAATTTAAGATAATACCATGTGTTTTAACCTTCAGGTTACATGTCATATAATCATAAATTAAATGCTGATGGAAGTAATTCTCTTGTTTCATATTTAATACGGGTTCAAACCGGGCCGAACCAAAACCGGACCGTATTACATCGAAATCGAACCGAAAGTGAACCGTTCGAATCGTTAGTATAATGGTTTGTATTTTTGATTAATCGTTTGATGTGATGTGAAGCGGTTTGAGCTCCAAACCGCACTGAACCGAACCGCGCCCACCTCTAGTTGAAGCAATAGAAATAAAAGCCTCTCACCTATCTTTATATTCTCTCTATTGGCTTCTTGTTTATTATATGTTCTATTTTATTTTATAACACGTTATCAGCGCGAGATTCCACTAGAGCCTGGAGAAACAGTAGAAGATTCTACTGCACAAGAACCTCACCCTACAACAGATGAAAGAAGAAATACTTTGAAAAGGTGAAAGAAGGAGCAAAAAAAGGAACGATGGAAAAAATACTAAGAAAGATCAGAGGAGTAATAGAAAGAAGGCCAAAGAGTCTAAAAGTGGAGAAGAAAATTCGGTAATAATATACCACAAAAGCTTATAGTTAGATTTTTTTTTTAAAAAAAATGATACCTCATTGTTTTAAAAATCTGATACTCATTTTTTAAAAGTTCTAGTTAATGTTTGTTTTTCCAGTTTCTTGGTATCAGTTTTCATAGCCTGGTAGTATCAGTTTTTTTGAGTTCTAGTTAAAATTTATTCTTCCAGTTTTCTAGTATCAGTTTTAGGACCCTGGTAGTATCAGTTTTAATGACTTATGGTTAGAATTTATTTTTCCAGTATCTAGGTATTAGTTTTATGAGAATAGTAGCATCAATTTTTTTATTATTAAAATTTAATTTTACATTTTCTATCTATCATTTTTAAGTGCCTGGTAGTATCAGAATTTATACAATCTTAATATCAAAATGATATTCTATTATTAATCAACAATTTTGATTAAAAACAAATTTCTTTTTGAAGGTGCAAGAAATTTCAAACATACGTCCACATGAATCAAAATTTTTGGAAACATCAGATAAAGTTTCTTCTAGATCAATTAAAGGAAAAAATATCCACCAACAAGAAAAAGAGAACGTCATGAACAACAAACACTAGAGGATTCTTTTGTGGATGACTTGACTGTGAGAGTTTTGAAAATTCATATAGAAAGTATTAAGGAAAAAAACATGAAACTAAAAAATGAATTGGAAAATGAAAGATTTTTTAGAAGAGAAGCAGAGATAAAGTTTCATATTTTGGAACAACAATTCAAAGGAAAAAAATAAATTTTTTGAAGAGATAAACTTCTTAAATTTGATTCAGAAGAAACTAAAAGTGATTCACCTTCTCAACATAATGAAGAAGAAGAAGAAGGAAAAAATGACAACGAGAATGTAGAGAATGAAAATCAAGGCAGTATTCAATTTGAGAAAGGTGAATGTAAGAAAAAGAAAAAAAAAATGAAACTGCGAAAAAGATAATCACACCTGCACAAGACCTAAAAATCAACAAAAACGTACCAGCAAAATTCATTCCACCCACCTTCGACTTTGGTCTGACACAAATTATTAACGAAATACATGTAGCAAAATCACCTCAGCAAAAAAAATTGCTGCAACGAGACTGCATGGATGTAGAGGTACCATATATCTTTTGCTAATGTTGCTAGTTTTAGGTGCATGTTAGAATCAATTATAATTCTTTCTTGTTAAAATTATTTTTCCACTGTGTAAGTATCATTTTTAGGAGTCTGGTGGTATCATTTATTTCGATTTATGGTTAAAATTCAATTTTACAGTTTCTTGGTATCAATTTAAAGTGCTTGTAAGTATCAGTTTTTTGATTTATCACTTTAAATTTATGTTCCCAGTTTTTTGGCATCAGTTTTAGGAGCCTGATGGTATCAGTTTTAATGATTTCTGGTTAAAGTTTATTTTTCTAGTTTTTAGGTGTAACAACCCGTATTTTTGAATAACATGTTATAACATAAATGGAGGCAGAATTAAACTGTAAAATCTGAATCAAGGGAAACGGGCTATGCCATTGCGTTCGTCTCGGAAAAATACGCGAAATAGAGTCCGAGTTTTCGAAAATCGGAGTCCGTATGACCAAGATATGGCCTCGCGAAGTTTCACGAAAAATTCCCAAATTAAAGTATACTTAATTAAGTGAAATGGGTTGCGCAGAGAAATATATATATATATATTGATATATATATATATATAATTGAAAATTAAATAAATAAATATGCAAAAATGTTCAAAACAGCGAATTGGGAGAGGGGAATAACCGAACCGGCCGATTTTTGAGGTCGACCCGAGCTCGCTGGGTCGACTAGGGGTTAATCCAGGGTTTTTGGCTGTCAACCCGTGGGCCGATTCGCTCAAATGCAGATTTTGCATTTGAATGGTTCTCATGGTTCATCTTTAATCTAAAGGCCCTAAATGGTCCCTACACTTGACTTCTTCCCCAAGATATGCTTTGATGGCTTGGATTGAATCTAGGTTTAATCCTATGGCCTAAAACACTTGCCTAATCTATAAATAAGACCCTAACCTACCCTAAATCATCATTATTCATTCATATAACTAAACTATGGCAAAATCAATCCTCTCATGGCCTCCACTCTCTTCATAAAATTCCTAAATAAATTCCTAAGTGATTTTCCATGCATACAAGTGTTTTCAAACTTGTATGAGCATCATTAGCTTGCATTCAAGTCAAGTTTATATATTTGCATCATAAAGAAAGAGTCTTGATCATTTTGGCTCAAGGGTTTTGCTTGCATTTTGGGTTTAATTGATTTCATAAGGGCTTTGTCATATTTTTGTGACTTCTTAAGCATTGTAAGCCCTATTCTACTTTCATACTTAAACTCTAAAGTTAAATGTATGATATGCAAGTTTATCATGTTGTGATATGCAAGTTTATATGCAAGTTTATCATGTTGTGATATGCAAGTTTATATGCAAGTTTATCATGTTGTGATATGCAAGTTTATATGCAAGTATGCCAAGTTATGTTATGCGAGTTTGGGTTGAACATTTTGTTCATGCTATCATGTTATGCAAGCTTATTTTGGGTTTATGAACATAAAGCTTTAAGCTTTATGCCAAAGGTTGCATTTTAGCAACATGTAAGTTATCATATCTCTTATGATAACTTGCATGTGAGGCTAAATGCGAACTTATGGCCATCTCTACATGTCATTTAGCACCATGTATCACCAATATGCTAAGTTTGGTTTTATGCATGCTTTTGAGGCCTAAAAATGTAATATGCAAGTGTATGAACATATGAACATTTCATATGCCACCATGTTAAGCTTGTGGCTTCAATACCTTTATGTCATGGTTATGCCAAGTTCCCTCTTTCTATCCTTTATGCGCTATTGCGATATGTAAGCGATGGGATTGCGTTTGGGGTTGGGTAAACTTAAAAGATATAAAACATAAGCTTGGGAATTTACCTATTAAGTTAGGTCTACCCATTGGGAATTTACCTATTAAGTTAGGTCTAACCAATTGCTTGAAAACTTGTAACATGTTTTGGAAACATGATGGACATGACACTTAGAAAAGATAAGTGTGGCCAACTCGAGGTTGGGTTGAGTTTGTAGCGTAAACCTACCCGGAACCGACCGGCTTAACTAGTTGCTACAAACAATAGGACCCAATGTGAGAAGTTGGTCATGTTGTACCTTGAACCCGAGGTTAGACCAAGTTGTGGTGTAAAGCTACCCAGACCCGCCCGGCTTAACTAGTAACCACAACAAGGTCTAATGTGAGAGGTTAAGGTGCATTAAATTAATTAATGCCTCGTGATTAGGGTTAAGTCATGGTCCACTTAATACTTAACCAATTTGGGCTTGGTAGATTAATCGGGTTAAGTCGTGAACTCATCGTTACACTTAACCAAGTTAATCCAGGATTAGCAAGAGGGTTAAACCGTACTTAACCCACTAGAAAAATCCTAGCAATGGGGGCCCACTCCAGCAGTAATCCCAAGTTTGTATCATCATGACCCTAGGGACTAGGCTAGGGTGGGGGCACGATTACTGGACTGGAGGTAAGTGACCAAAAGCGACGGCAGAGGGTACGCCGGTGTAGTTCCGAGCGGACTCTGGTCGTGCACATAGTCCGTAGCCGGAGAAAACATGCATGTGTACCAGTAGATCGGGACTGTGCACTCATGTTCATGGTGTCCAGGGGTTGACACCCTAGGGCTTGATACACCCGAAGGGTGGACCCGGCACAGTTCGACTACAATTATGATTGGGCCGTATTGACACCAACACGTGACGAGTTAGGCTTAGGGAGCCGATCGACTAGACCGTTTGGTTGGACCTTGTATTAGGGTCATTTCATGTTATTGGGCCAAAGCTTGGGCCAAGGGATCAATACTTGTTTATTCAAGTCATGTTAGTTTGCTAGTACACCTGTGGTGCAAAACCTTAATCCTGATTATGCGATGACACCTTTATCTACCTTGTTAGTTAATCATCATGCTAGTATATTGTTATCCTTATGTTCATCCCTGCTGCTCATGCCAGTTAATTTTATCAGTTTACATTGATTGTAGTAGGGCTTACTCAGTCTTTTTGACTGACCTGTTTTCTTTCGCCTCTTTTCTTCCGTTTCCCCCCCAGGTTCTCAGGGAGGGAATACTGGAGCTTAGCTTGGATTTCGGATTGCTTGCTTGTGGGATTTCAGCTCATGTACGGTTTCGACATGAAGCTAGCTATGGTTACCACTTAATTGGGGATAGCACTTATTTATTTCCGTTTTTCAGTTGATGTTGTTTTATCTAGACTTGTTTATTTGGAAAGCTATGTTGTACCAGACTTGTTTTGAAATGTTTTGAAATCTTCCGCTGTTTTATCTATGTTATTTACTCTGTTTACATATATACATATGTTCTTGTTCTGCCTTGATATATCATTATGCATGTTTACCTGATTCAAACGCCCCTCCAAAGTCAGAGTGCTTGCAAGAGCCACCCTGGTGGAGGTGGGGTGTTACATTTGGTATCAGAGCATATGGTACGAGAAGGAACAAAAAGGCTTTTAGAAAACTTTTGGAAAACTATTTTCAAAACCAAGTATAAAGTATTTTCCAAAGAAAAGTCTAGTTTATTTTAAAGGCTATTCCCCAAAAAGTCATTAGCAAAATTCCTTCGTTTTTCTCCATTCTGAATCTGTCTTTTTCTTCGTTTTCAGTATGGCCGATAACATTGCTATTCCGGAGGGAGTACACGTACCTGTTTGGTATAGGAGACTTTTGGAGGCTAGGGCGACCGAAGCCGGCCCCGCAGATGTTCCTCCTCCTCCTCCGGTAGTTAATGTTCCTCCTCCTCCTCCTCCGGTGGTTAATGTTCCTCCTCCTCCTGTCGCTGAGGTTCCTCTTCCTCCTCCCCCTCAGCATCCTCAAGTGGACTTCGCAAAGACTTGCAAAGATTTCAAAGCAATGGGTGGCAAGAACTTTCAAGGCACTGAGACTTTTGTAGAGGCCAGAAATTGGTTGAAAGAGACCGAGGATTTGTTTGCTATCTTTGGGTTAGACGATCAGAGGAAGCTCTTGTTAGCGGTTTGGCTTATGAAGGATGAAGCCGCTTATTGGTGGGAAGTCACCAATGGTACTAGGCCTATTGAGACTTGGGCCGATTTCAGGGCAAGGTTCATGCTTAAGTTTCTATCTTCTGCTGAGGAGAATCTGCAAATGGAGGGGTTCATAACTTTGAAACAAGGAGATATGTCTGTCAAAGAATATGTGAACAAGTTCAATCAGTTAGCTCGTTTTGGCTTGGATATGGTGAATACTCCTCAGAAGAAGGCTCTTCGTTTTGCTAGAGGATTGAATGAGCCGTTGCAGGGATTGGCTATGTCACATATTCCCCATGGGGCCACGTTTGAGAGTTTTGTTGATATGGCGTTACTTCAGGGAGATGTCAAGAAAGAAACCAAGATGAATGATACTCAAGCCAAGAAGACTGATTCCCAGGGAAAAGGAAATCAGGGTAATCCAAGTGGTCAGAGCAGTCAAGGCAATCAGAACAAGAACAAGAGTCAAGGCAACAAGAGGAACAACAACAAGGGCAATAACAACAAGGGCAAGAACAACAAGGGGAAGTGCCATTATTGCGGTTCAATTGGGCATCTTATTAAGGATTGTAAGAAGTGGAAAAGGAAGAATGGTGAATGCTTTTTCTGCGGTGAGACTGGACATTTCAGTAAGGATTGCCCGAGGAAGCAAGGGCAAGGCCAGGGTCAGACTCAGCGTGCTGGATCTTCAGGAGGGCAAGTTCATGCTCTCAATGTCGCTCCAGTTCCCAATCGAGGTAGTATTTCTGTTGAGAGCCTTGTATATATTTCTGATTTTCCAGTTCGTATCTTGTTTGATTCTGGTGCATCGCATAGCTTTATCTCATCTGATCTTGTTGATAGTTTGCACCTTAGTACTAGCTTGGTAGATGATCCCGTCTGTGTCTCAAATCCTATTGGCGTTTCCGCCCATTTGTCTATGATATGTGGGGATTTGAGGATCTCTATACTGAGTGTAGAGTTCTTGTGCAGTGCTTATGTTCTTGGTTTTAGGGGATACGGATTGATATTGGGCATGGATTGGCTGTCCAGATATGGAGCCATTCTTGATTGTGAGCATAGGGTTGTGAGGCTCGTGACTCGCCTCGGAAACACCCTAGAGATTTCTTATGATCCGAGAGGTCCCGTCATGTTGTGCTATCTGGAATCACTCGACTCGTCAATGGAAACTCTTCATTCTGTGAGAGTGGTTCGAGAGTATCCGGATGTTTTCGATGAAGTTAGGGGGTTGCCCCCTAAGCGAGAGATTGATTTCCACATTTATCTGGTGGATAATGCAAAGCCTGTTTCTTTGCCCGTTCGGCACATGGCTCCGCGTGAAAGGCGGGAGCTAAGTAAGCAAGTGAAAGAGTTGCTTGAGAAGAACTTCATTAGACGAAGTATATCTGAATGGGGAGCGCCTGTGGTATTTGCTACCAAGGCGGATGGTTCTCTCCGACTTTGCGTTGACTATCGAGAGTTGAATAAGCTGACTAAGAAGAACAGACACCTGTTACCGAGGATTGATGATCTCTTTGACCAGCTTGTCGGTGCTTCTGTTTTCTCTCAGCTTGATCTTGCTACGGGGTTCCATCAGCTCAGGGTAGCTGAAGATAGTATAGACAAGACTGCGTTCAGAACTCCAGATGGATTCTTCGAATGGCTTGTCATGCCGTTCGGCTTGACTAATGCACCCGCATATTTCGTGGACTTGATGAGTAGGGTGTTCAGGGAGTTCTTGAACAAGTTTGTCGTGGTCTTCGTAGATGATATTCTGATCTTCTCTAAGGATGAGGAAGAGCACGCAAGGCATCTCATGGAGGTGATGGATACGCTTAGAGCGCATCAGTTGAAGGCCAAGTTCTCCAAGTGTCACTTTTGGAGAAGGGAAGTTAGATTCCTTGGGCATATAGTATCTAAGCAAGGCTTAGCGGTGGATCCCGCTAAGGTAGTGGCAGTTCAGGATTGGAAGACTCCAAGAAATGCAACCGAAGTGAGAAGTTTTCTAGGTCTTGCGGGTTTTTACCGGAAGTTCATCAAGGACTTCGCAAAGATATCCGCTCCTCTCACTAAATTGACGAAGAAGAATTTAGTTTTTGCTTGGAGCATAGAATGTGAGCTTGCTTTTCAGAAGCTCAAGAGAGCCCTCACATCAGCACCTGTTCTAGCTTTGCCCGATGGAGGGAAGTTATTTACCGTATACACCGATGCATGTGGCACGGGGTTAGGAGCTGTTCTTATGCAAGAAGGAAGAGTGATATGCTTTGGCGGTAGACAACTCAAAGTGCATGAGAAGAATTATCCCACTCATGACTTAGAGTTGGCAGCAATAGTATATGCACTCAAGGCTTGGCGCCATTATCTTCTGGGAGAAAGATTTGAGCTTTATACCGATCACAAGTCATTGAAGTATCTCTTTTCTCAGAAGGATCTGAATCTGAGGCAACAAAGATGGATGGAATTCTTGGCGTCCTACGATTTTGAGATAGCTTATACCCCTGGCAAGGGGAATGTGGTAGCAGATGCATTGAGTAGAAGAAGGTTGACCCTAGGTCCTCTATTCATTGAGATGAAGAATTTAGAGTATGTCGCAACCTTTGATTTCTCTTTGGCGATTGAGTCGATGACCGGTTCTTTAGCATCTCTGGAACTCAGACCTACCCTTCTTGATCAAGTTGGGGCTTCGCAGAGAGAAGACCCTCAGATAGTTGAGATTATGGATAAGCTAATTCGAGGAGAGACGTCTAGTCATCTCGCTCGATATTCTATTGATGACAAGGGTTGGCTGAGGAGAGACGGAAGGTTATGTGTTCCAATGGTAGAAGATCTAGTAAGAAGAGTTCTTGAGGAAGCGCATCGCTCTAAGTTGACTATACATCCGGGCGGAGATAAGATGTATAAAGATATGAAGTGCATTTTCTTTTGGCCTGGGATGAAGAAGGATGTGGCAGAATTTGTCTCTAGTTGTATCATTTGCCAGCAAGTTAAGGCCGAGTCGAAGAAGCCCGGTGGGCTATTTCATCCTCTAGATGTTCCACTATGGAAGTGGGAGAGTATTTCCATGGATTTTATCGATGGGCTACCAAGGTCAAGGAAACGGAATACGAGCATTTGGGTTATTGTGGATAGACTTACGAAGAGTGCTCATTTCATTCCGGTGAAGAGCAAGAGGACCGCATCTTGGCTAGCGTCTGTATATCTTCGTGAGATTGTGAGACTACATGGAGTCCCTTCTAGTATAGTCAGTGACCGTGACCCAATCTTTACAAGTCAATTCTGGAATAGCTTGCAAGAAGCTATGGGCACAAGGTTGAATCTAAGTACGGCTTATCACCCACAGACGGACGGTCAAACCGAAAGGGTGAATAGGGTACTCGAGGATCTGTTGAGGCTTTGTATTCTGGATTTTGGTGGTACTTGGGAAGACCATCTTCCTCTTGTTGAGTTTTCATATAATAACAGTTATCAGGCAAGCATAGGGATGGCACCATTTGAAGCTTTATATGGGAAGCCGTGCAAGTCGCCTACATGTTGGTGGGAGACTACAGATGAGCTTATACTTGGACCTGATATGATCAGAGATACATCCGAGAAGATCGAGTTGATTCGGAGACGGATGAAAGCGACCCAAGACTGACAGAAATCCTATGCTGATAAGCGAAGAACGGATTTGGAGTTTGATGTTGGGGATATGGTTTTCGTGAAGGTTACTCCTTTGCGGAATGTGGTCCGATTTGGAGCTGTTGGGAAGTTGGCACCGAGGTTTGTTGGACCATTCCCTATTATAGAGAGGATCAGGCAAATGGCTTATAGAGTGAAGTTGCCCGAGAAGCTTGCTGGAGTACACGATGTTTTTCATGTCTCGCATCTCCGGAAGTGTTTACATGAATCAGCAGAGGTTGTTGAGCCAAGTGTTCTAAAAGATGTAGAAGTGGAGAAAGAGGCTACCTTGAGGAGAGCTCCGATTCGTATCTTGGGGACGGAGACCAAGAAGCTAAGGAATCGAGAGGTCAAATTGGTGAAGGTTCAATGGGGTGAAGCCGAAGAAGACGCAACTTGGGAAACCGAGGAGAAGATGCGTGGGCTTTATCCATTCCTTTTTGAGGGTACACTCTCAATCTCTTTTCTTTGTTAGCATATCTTTCTCTTTGCTATCCATGTTTATCTAGTTTATCGTGTTAATCTTGTCATGAGAACCTTAGGTAGAAACCCTTTGGATGAAACATGTGTTTGAAACATGTTATGCTTGATGGTTGCAAGTGGTTGCAAGTGTTTGCAAGTGGATACTCGTGGATGCATAATACACGTTAGGCACTAAGATCGGCTCACACACTTTCATACCGCATATGCATGAGTGTTTATGCTTATTCATGGATGAAAACTTGTTATGCTATCACGTGGATGTTGCATATGGATAAATGTTATGTGCACTCATGTAGAGATTATAAATTATGTTAGGAATTTGCATACATATGGACTCATTTCACTAACATATTTTGCATTAAGGGGGTTTACTGAATCAGTAACCTCCTGGTTTTTGCATTAGATAAGTACATATACACACACCTTTGCATATGATCATACAGCATTTAGAACCTTTTAAGGACAACGATTGCTCGTGGATGATGTTTTGAGTAGATGGATGATGGATGGTAGGATACGTTCTTCCTAACTTGGAGATTTCGGGGACGAAATCCTTTAAGGAGGGAAGAATGTAACAACCCGTATTTTTGAATAACATGTTATAACATAAATGGAGGCAGAATTAAACTGTAAAATCTGAATCAAGGGAAACGGGCTATGCCATTGCGTTCGTCTCGGAAAAATACGCGAAATAGAGTCCGAGTTTTCGAAAATCGGAGTCCGTATGACCAAGATATGGCCTCGCGAAGTTTCACGAAAAATTCCCAAATTAAAGTATACTTAATTAAGTGAAATGGGTTGCGCAGAGAAATATATATATTGATATATATATATATATATAATTGAAAATTAAATAAATAAATATGCAAAAATGTTCAAAACAGCGAATTGGGAGAGGGGAATAACCGAACCGGCCGATTTTTGAGGTCGACCCGAGCTCGCTGGTCGACTAGGGGTTAATCCAGGGTGTTTGGCTGTCAACCCGTGGGCCGATTCGCTCAAATGCAGATTTTGCATTTGAATGGTTCTCATGGTTCATCTTTAATCTAAAGGCCCTAGATGGTTCCTACACTTGACTTCTTCCCCAAGACATGCTTTGATGGCTTGGATTGAATCTAGGTTTAATCCTATGGCCTAAAACACTTGCCTAATCTATAAATAAGACCCTAACCTACCCTAAATCATCAATATTCATTCATACAACTAAACTATGGCAAAATCAATCCTCTCATGGCCTCCACTCTCTTCATAAAATTCCTAAATAAATTCCTAAGTGATTTTCCATGCATACAAGTGTTTTCAAACTTGTATGAGCATCATTAGCTTGCATTCAAGTCAAGTTTATATATTTGCATCATAAAGAAAGAGTCTTGATCATTTTGGCTCAAGGGTTTTGCTTGCATTTTGGGTTTAATTGATTTCATAAGGGCTTTGTCATATTTTTGTGACTTCTTAAGCATTGTAAGCCCTATTCTACTTTCATACTTAAACTCTAAAGTTAAATGTATGATATGCAAGTTTATATTCAAGTTTATCATGTTGTGATATGCAAGTTTATCATGTTGTGATATGCAAGTTTATATGCAAGTTTATCATGTTGTGATATGCAAGTTTATATGCAAGTATGCCAAGTTATGTTATGCAAGTTTGGGTTGAACATTTTGTTCATGCTATCATGTTATGCAAGCTTATTTTGGGTTTATGAACATAAAGCTTTAAGCTTTATGCCAAAGGTTGCATTTTAGCAACATGTAAGTTATCATATCTCTTATGATAACTTGCATGTGAGGCTAAATGCAAACTTATGGCCATCTCTATATGTCATTTAGCACCATGTATCACCAATATGCTAAGTTTGGTTTTATGCATGCTTTTGAGGCCTAAAAATGTAATATGCAAGTGTATGAACATATGAACATTTCATATGCCACCATGTTAAGCTTGTGGCTTCAATACCTTTATGTCATGATAATGCCAAGTTCCCTCTTTCTATCCTTTATGCGCTATTGCGATATGTAAGCGATGGGATTGCGTTTGGGGTTGGGTAAACTTAAAAGACATAAAACATAAGCTTGGGAATTTACCTATTAAGTTAGGTCTACCCATTGGGAATTTACCTATTAAGTTAGGTCTACCCAATTGCTTGAAAACTTGTAACATGTTTTGGAAACATGATGGACATGACACTTAGAAAAGATAAGTGTGGCCAACTCGAGGTTGGGTTGAGTTTGTAGCGTAAACCTACCTGAAACCGACCGGCTTAACTAGTTGCTACAAACAATAGGACCCAATGTGAGAAGTTGGTCATGTTGTACCTTGAACCCGAGGTTAGACCAAGTTGTGGTGTAAAGCTACCCGGACCCGCCCGGCTTAACTAGTAACCACAACAAGGTCTAATGTGAGAGGTTAAGGCGCATTAAATTAATTAATGCCTCGTGATTAGGGTTAAGTCATGGTCCACTTAATACTTAACCAATTTGGGCTTGGTAGATTAATCGGGGTTAAGTCGTGAACTCATCGTTACACTTAACCAAGTTAATCCAGGATTAGCAAGAGGGTTAAACCGTACTTAACCCACTAGAAAAATTCTAGCAATGGGGGCCCACTCCAGCAGTAATCCCAAGTTAGTATCATCATGACCCTAGGGACTAGGCTAGGGTGGGGGCACGATTACTAGACTGGAGGTAAGTGACCAAAAGCGACGGCAGAGGGTATGCCGGTGTAGTTCCGGGCGGACTCTGGTCGTGCACATAGTCCGTAGCCGGAGAAAACATGCACGGGTACCAGTAGATCGGGACTGTGCACTCACGTTCATGGTGTGCAGGGGTTGACACACTAGGGCTTGATACACCCGAAGGGTGGACCCGGCACGGTTCGACTACAATTATGATTGGGCCGTATTGACACCAACACGTGACGAGTTAGGCTTAGGGAGCCGATCGACTAGACCGTTTGGTTGGACCTTGTATTAGGGTCATTTCATGTTATTGGGCCAAAGCTTGGGCCAAGGGATTAATACTTGTTTATTCAAGTCATGTTAGTTTGCTAGTACACCTGTGGTGCAAAACCTTAATCCTGATTATGCGATGACACCTTTATCTACCTTGTTAGTTAATCATCATGCTAGTATATTGTTATCCTTATGTTCATCCCTGCTGCTCATGCCAGTTAACTTTATCAGTTTACAATGATTGTAGTAGGGCTTACTCAGTCTTTTTGACTGACCTGTTTTCTTTCGCCTCTTTTCTTCCGTTTCCCCCCCCCCCAGGTTCTCAGGGAGGGAATACTGGAGCTTAGCTTGGATTTCGGATTGCTTGCTTGTGGGATTTCAGCTCATGTACGGTTTCGATATGAAGCTAGCTATGGTTACCACTTAATTGGGGATAGCACTTATTTATTTCAGTTTTTCAGTTGATGTTGTTTTATCTAGACTTGTTTATTTGGAAAGCTATGTTGTACCAGACTTGTTTTGAAATGTTTTGAAATCTTCCGCTGTTTTATCTATGTTATTTACTCTGTTTACATATATACATATGTTCTTGTTCTGCCTTGATATATCATTATGCATGTTTACCTGATTCAAACGCCCCTCCAAAGTCAGAGTGCTTGCAAGAGCCACCCTGGTGGAGGTGGGGTGTTACATTAGGTATCAATTTTAAGTGTCCTTAGTAATTGTTTTATGATTTCTATTTTACAATTAATTTTTTCATTCTTATTTTATCATTTTTTTTCACGATATAATATGCCTTCTTGTTTACATTCGTATGGTTATTACAAATTATCGATTGGTTTATAAGATATTATGCATTAACTATACATGCGAACACAAAAGTGATTTACTTCCCACTGCATAGTGGAAATCACTGGACGCTAGTGACTTTAACGTATGCAAATATGTTGTGGTCGCATTTTGACTCAAATCGACCGAGAAAATCAAACCCTAATAACAACGACAATTTGAAAGCGGCAATGGCATTGGTATAAAATAGTTATCAAAAACGAAACTACAGATTAGATATAACCGCTATATTTATTTAAAAAAGTCAATAATGGTATATCATTTTTTTTATTTAGAGAATTGAAGTTGAGCGACTACTTTTGTAATTATGGGTGATGAACAATATTACAAATATGCAGCTTAGTAATAATGAAATGCGTCAAGAAGAGAGTGCACAACAAGTCTATGACACATAATTTTTTTATCATGTATTAATTTCCATACCCAGCTCAGTAATTCTTTATCGTGTTGATACAACTAACATCATAGTTTCCTTTGAACAGGCTTGACTACGGGATACTTGGAATGATATTTATAATATTAATGAACATGCAAGAGATACTTAAGAAGGTTGCCAAGAAGAACACGTTGAAATGCAGAGCTCAACTAGTCTACGAATTTTTGCAAACAAAGGTTGTTGTTGGGATTTAGGAGACTTTATGCCTAATCTTTATTTGGAGGAAAATTGATTAAATTTGGTAGTTGAAATTGCTTGGCTGTTACAAGTGTAAATATGATGATATTAGTTTCAAAACTAGTTGTTTTTAGCTATTGTATATGATGTTAAATGTTGCAAATGTTCAACATTTCTTATGGTGTAAACTGTTTTTTTGATATGAAGATACGATATTAGCTTGAAATTGATTGGTTGTAACAAATGTGTTTATGCTGCAAAAATGTAAACTATCATGTGTCGTAAGGTTGTGTGTATGAAATTGATAGCTCATTTTTTCGAAAAAGATACTACAATTTTTTTTCAAAAACTGATACCAACATTGACACAAAACTAATACCCACTTACTGAAATTTTAACAAAGCATGAGAAATAATGAAAAACTGATACCACATTTGGTTCAAAATAGATACCCAATTGATAACAATTTGTCCCAAAACTGATACCAGAGTTAAAAAAACTAATACTAGAAAACTGCTCACTACATATATAAAAAACATCTGTCACCAAATCCAACATTAAACAACAAATCTTATCATGAGTTCCACCACGATGTGAGAGCAGTCTGATCAAGGAAGATTGTGGAAGCAGTGATGATGGGCTTGGTTTAAAACAGATACCCAATTGATGTAAAAACAATTTTTCCCAAAACTAATACCAGTGTTAAAGAAAAACTGATACAAAATACTGCTAACCATAAAAAAAGACACCTGTCACCAAATTCCACATTAAATAAAAGATTGGTCGATTTGTTCCACCACCATGTGAGAGCAGTCTTATCAAGGAAGATTTATTGTGGAGGCAGTGATGGGCTAGGTTCAAAACAGATACTAACGTTAAATAAAAACTGATACAAGAAAACTACAAATTACAAAAAATACATCTGTCATCGTATGCAACATTAAACAACAGATCGGTCATGGGCTCGGTTATGGCTCGGTCATGGGCTCGGTCATGGGTCGGTCATGGGCTCAGTTATGGCTTGGTCACGGGCTCGATTATGGCTCGGTCAATGGCTCGGTAATGTGCTCGGTCAATAGCTCGGTCAATGGCTCAGTCATGGGCTTGGTCATGGGCTCGGTCATGGGCTCGGTCGTGGGATCAGTCATGGGCTCAGTTATGGTTCGGTCATGGGTCGGTCAATGGATTGGTCAATGGCTCGGTCATGGGCTCGTTATGGCTCGGTCATGGGTTTGGTCATGGGCTTAGTTATGGCTCGGTTAATGGCTCAGTCATGGATCGGCCATAGGGCACGGTCATGGGATTTGTCATACAAACAATTAGAAAAAAAACTTATAATAGAACGCATATAAAACTGATACCAAACTCATGTGCACAGAAAACTAGAAATAAACCGATACTATTACTTTGGCAAAACTGATATACTATTCATTAAAATATAAATCTAAGTAAAAAAACTAATATTAGTATGCTAACAAGGCTGATATCTTTACATTGTTATCACAAAACTGATACTAAAATTCATGTAAAACTGATACCATTGCTTTTGCAAAACAAAAACCCTATTCGTAAAAACATATTCTAAACGTTAATTGATAAATTTGTGCTTCCAAGGCTCATAACTTCACATTGTTATTACAAATTTAATACTACAATGCTTGAAACATTGATACTACCATACTAATGTAAAAGACTTCCGGACACAAGGTCTAATCGGGTACTCCAGCAACGATTCTGCACTCAGTAGGGATTAGTTAACTGAGTTGGTACATATGACACGTAAAAGACTTCTGGACGTAACGCCTAATCGGGTACCTATGACACGTAAAAGACCTCTAGACGCAAGGCCTAACCGGTTACTCAATCAACCAGTAAAAATTAGTTAACCGAGCTAGTACGTATGACACATAAAAGACTTCCGGACGCAAGGCCTAATCGGGTACCTATGACACGTAAAAGACCTCCGCACGCAAGGCCTAATCGGGTACTCAATCAACGATTCTACACCCAGTAGGGATTAGTTAACCGAGCTGGTACGTATGACACGTAAAAGACTTTTGGACGCAAGGCCTAATCGAGTACCTATGACATGTAAAAGACCTTCGGACGCAAGGCCTAATCGGTTATTCCAGCAATGATCCTGCACCCAGTATGAATTAGCTAACCGAGCTGGTACATATGACATGTAAAAGACTTCCAGACGCAAGGCCTAATCAAGTACCTATGACATGTAAAAGGCCTTCAGACGCAAGGCTTAATCGGGTAATCCAGTAATGATTCTGCACCTAGCATGGATTAGTTGACCGATCTGGTACGTATAACACATAAAAGACTTCCGGACGAAAGACCTAATCGGGTACCTATGACACGTAAAAGACCTCCGGACGCAAGGCTTAGTCGAGTACTCCAACAACGATTCTACACCCAGTATGGATTAGTTAACCAAGCTGGTACGTATGACACATAAAAGACTTTCTGACGCAAGGCCTAATCGGGTACCTATGACACGTAAAAGACCTCCGGAGCAAGGCCTAATCGGGTACCTATGACACGTAAAAGACCTCCGGAGCAAGGCCTAATCGGGTACTCCAGCAACGATTCTGCACCCAGTTGGGTTCAGTTAACCGAGTTGATACATATGACATGTAAAAGACTTTTGGAAGCAAGGCATAGTCAGGTAACTATGACACATAAAAGACCTCCGGACGCAAGGCCTAATCGGGTAATCAATCAACGATTCTACACCCAGTAGGGATTAGTTAACCGAGCTGGTACGTTTGACACGTAAAAACTTCCGGACGCAAGGCCTAATTGGGTACCTATGAAACGTAAAGGACCAACGAACGCAAGGCCTAATCGAGTACTCCAACAACGATTCTACACCCAGTATGGATTAGTTAACCGAGCGGGTACCCATGACACGTAAAAGACTTCCAGACGCAAGGCCTAGTCTGGTACCAATGACACGTAAAAGACCTCCGGACGCGAGGCCTAATTGGGTACTCCAGCAACAATTCTACACCCAGTAGGGATCAGTTAATCGAGTTAATACATATGACACGTAAAAGACTTCTGGACGCAAGACCTAGTCGGGTACCTATGACGCATAAAAGACCTCCAGACGCAGGGCCTAATCAGGTACTCAATCAACGATTCTACACTCAGTAGGGATTAGTTAACCGAGCTGGTACGTATGACACGTAAAAGACTTCCGGATGCAAGTCCTAATCGGGTACCTATGACACGTAAAGTGCCTCCGGACGCAAGCCCTAATCGGGTACTGAATCAATGATTCTACACCCAGTAGGGATTAGTTAACCGAGCTGGTACGTATGACATGTAAAAGACTTCCGGACGCAAGGCCTAATCGGGTAGCTATGACACGTAAAATACCTCCGGATGCAAGGACTAATCGGACACTCTAGCAATGATTCTACACCCAGTAGGGATTAGTTAACCGAGCTGGTATGTATGACACGTAAAAGACTTTCGGACGCAAGGCCTAATCGGGTACCTATGACACGTAAAAGACCTCCGGATGCAAGGCCTAATCGGGTACTCCACTAATGATTCTACACCTAGTATGGATTAGTTAACCGAGCTGGTATGTATGACACGTAAAAGACTTCCAAATGCAAGGCCTAATCGGGTACCTATGACAGTAAAAGACCTCCGGACGCAATGCCTAATATAGCACTCTAGCAATGATTCTACACCTAGTAAGGATTAGTTAACCAAGCTAGTACATATGACACGTAAAAGACTTCCGAAAACAAGGTCTAATCGGGTACCTATGACATGTTATATTTGTTTATTTATGAGCTCAGTTATGGGCTTTTTAATATAAACATAATCTCAAAAAAAAAAAAAAAAAAACCTGATACTAGAAAGCTAGCAAAACTGATACTGCATTAACGTGTACATAATTTCGAAAATAAAATTGATACCATTATGTTTGCAAGAATGATATGCTATTTATAAAAACATAATTTATTAGTATGCTTCCAAAAATGATACCAAAACTGGTATACTAGCTAATTTGCAAAAATGATACCATATTCACATAAGCAGTACCTCAATATTAAAACTGATACCAGATAGCTTGGAAAACTGATGCCACATTTGATTAAACATAATCATGGTACCAAAACCGATACCAGTATGCTTCCAAAACTGATACTAGAAAATGTATAATACAACCTTTAAGATAAAAACTATTCCAATACAATCAATAACTGATCTCTACAAATCAAGCAACATAACTGATAGAAAAAATGCATCGACTAAAGCCTAATAGTAAACCAAAAATTCAATGAATACTCACAACTAAACTCAAATTTATTACATTTCCAAATATGAATGCATAAGTGAACGAAAAAGATGTAAAATCTGTAATACAAATGTAAGAAAATATCAATTCTTCAAAGCTTGACAGTTGCGCTTGTTGTGGCCATACTGCTTACACACATCACAACGATTTTGTTTATTCTGGAAAAATGCAAATCCTCCTTTTTGTTCGGTAGAAGGTCTGCTAGCACCATGCTTATCTTTAGGAGGCTTAATGACATCTTCAATGCAACGGTCAACAATGGGCTTATCATAGTTCAGAATTGGATTCACTGGATTAGCTAAAGAAGAACGATAAGCGTCTACAGTGAAATAATGTTTAAAAAAATTGTATACCCGAAGTTTAGATTTAATAATGAACTTGATAGCATGTGCACAAGGAAAACCAGTAACTTTCCATTGATAGCAAGTACAACTTCGATTTTGAAGATCAACATGTTGAGAAGATGGAGAATTGACTTCAAATATGAATTTTGAAGATTTGTAAACAACCCAACCAAATCCTTCATCAACCAACCCTTTTAACATATTCTCCATAGATGGACTAAGAATGGTAGTCCACAAATGACACTCCTATCTCCTTTTAGCCATTTGTTCCATAATTTTAATCCTAATTCCATCTAAGCATGAATTAATTGACAATGCTCTTTTCTCTACAATCCAACTATTAAAACTTTCAGCTACATTTGAACTATACTCTCTATATCATTTACTCTTAAAAAACAAATCAGCCCACTTATCAAACGATTTATCCTTCAAAAAGTTCATGGCTGCAGCACCTCCAATGTCCAAAAATTTAGAATGTGCATCTTCAAATTCATTTAAATTTGAAGCTCTAGAATATAACTTAAACAACTGAAAAACCGAAATGCTAGATGTGAAAATAGGGATAATTCTTCCATGAAAGGGAAGGGGAATAAAAAAATAGACATTAACTAAACTATATATCTATATATAGTTAGATATATAGAAAACAAATTAAGGAACAACAATTAAAGTCCCCTTTGAAGAAAGAATTTCTTTTCCTTAATATCAAACATAATGCACGAAAGGATCCTTGAAGAACCACAGAGTTCTATGAAAATAGTTACAACATACTACTAAAATATATTCAATTTGAAGATGTTCTATTTTCACTGCGAACCGCGGTTTGATTCAGGCATGATACACTTATTATTTATAGGGAGAATCCAAGTATAGTATTCTTTGACTTAACAGCTGAAAGCAAGTTTTGTTCGATATGAAGATAACAAAAACAATGAAATGCATTCGGGAAAACTTCATGAACACCCAAAACTAACCCTTGATGACAATCTGATATAAAAACCAAATAATGTGTATCTTCAAGAATTTTCTTGAAGTGACAATTATCCACATTTTCAATGGGGACTACACCTATAGCTAAGGGGAAAACCCTGCAAATTAAATAGAAGGTAAATAGACAATCAAAATAAAAGACAAATACATGTAAACAATAGCTGATACCAGCAAATACCTAAACCTGATATCAGAAAACTGGAAATAAGTAATAAAATCATAAATCATAAAAACTGATACTACCAGCCACATAAAACTGACACCAGAAAATTGGAAAATTAATTTTTAACATGATATCAAAAAATTGATACTACCAGGCTACGAAAGCTGATACCAAGAAACTGGAAAAATAAATATTAACTAGAACTTAAGAAAAGTGATACTACCAGGCTCCTAAAATTGATATCTAAAAACAATAAATAATAAGATATAATATAAGTGAGACGACCCGAAATCCCGTTCAGACGGAGACAAGGGTTATCTTTGGAATATAACACAGAAACAGATAATAGCAGAACAAAATTAAATAAATACACCAGATAATGAACAATAGAATATACTGGATAAAAGGAATCATCAGAGTTACACAGTACAGGATCTTACTTAGTACAAATACAATTCAGCTATACATAAATGTCTACAGCGGAAAACAAACAAAATATGTACAATAGGAGCTGAACAGCATAAAAAGAGATAAATGATAGAATCCATCTTCAGCTCCAGCTATCCAGAAAGAACCAGCTAAACCTGAATACAAGGCTGCCCGTGTAGAAAAAGGGGCACCCAAGTTTGAAAGTGAAACAAACTACGAGTCAGTCATGGGACTGGTATGAGAAACCTATTCAACACATATATAATATGGCGAATCACAGGACCACGCCACTTTCGTGGAACGGGTTTACTCCATTGGATTGCCAGTGCTTTAAAAACAAATCATTCTCTTAAACATCGCTATGCTTTTTATAAAAATGAAGCCATTATAAGACTCAGTTCCCATCACACAATGCAACGCAAACCGGAGGATAGAGTTTTACCTTATAACGGCCAAAATATGCTTGATACGAACAAAACAAAGGCATTTGATATTATTTCTAGTGTTTATATGTTCTGAAAACAATTTCAAATCATAACTATCAATTATAGACGGCATGGGTACCATATATCATGTCGCCATATATATATACAATCAAAACCGCACGATGTCGTAATTGGAAATTGGATTTCCGTCTTGAACCAAGGCAAAAGATAGTCCTTACCGAATTTGAGACAATCTAGCCCATGTCTCAGGCTCAGACTCAGGTGGGCCGTTGGATCGTCAGGGCCGGTCCACCGATGTGGATTATTATGCCTGAACACTACGTTTCTCCGCCCTTTGGGGCGTAAACGAGCCAACGAATGACTCCATCGGACCCGGATCGTCCGATCAAACCGAGGCGCCTCGCAATAGCAACAACCATATAGGTGAAAAGTATATAAATGTCAGGGCTGGTAGGTCACTGACACCACCCTAGCTAGAAAGAAACGCAGGCCCTCCCTGATGTCCTCTCCCGTTTCTGGTTCATACCGGGGTGTGAGGCTCGCGATTTTACGTTATACACAAAGCTACACCACACTGGCGGTGCTTTGATCATCACCACAAGACTTTGCTTTTCAACAGAATCCCTGATCACTGCATCTTAGCATGCCACACAGGCAATTCATGCCATGCGACTGATGTCCATCGATATACAACCTCTGAGCTCGTGCGTTTCAGAGAAGGGCGTTAAGCAAAAGAATAAATTCTCCGCCGCCAAACAGATGTATATTTAACAGAGATCAATGGACACAGAATAAAATCCAATGTCAGACACACCATCCATTTACAAGTCCGTTCTGGGTCTGAACGAAACCGGAGGCACTAAATACCTCGCAAACCCATCGTTCACCACGTACGTCTGGACGATCACCACTCATTATCCATATTTCGGGATGCCTCCCAATCAGGACCTCGGTTACCATCCAAACGAGGTGAAGATCTCCGGTCTTCGACCATCGTTTTCATCTTCGAATTACAACCGTCGGTCAATTATTTGAAATGAGAATTGACTCGGCCTTCTCAAATAATTCACGTATATTTAGAATTTCAAATCAATTTATTTCGATGGTTAAACCATTCGACAACACCAATTTTGTTCTTTAATGTAATTTTCCCACCAAACACATTCAACCATCAAATACCACACAAATCGAGAAAATTTAGTTTATTTTCATTCCATATTGTTTATGGTACTTTATAATGATTTATCGCTATTTTAATTTATTTTAGAATAGCCAATTTCTTCAAAACGACGCTTCAGGCCATAACACGGCCGTGGCGCTGTTTTTCTTCAGATTTGATTTACACATATCTGACAATCTAACCGTTGGATCTTCACAAAATTTACATCATTAGAAAGGTCTTTTCAAAACGAATCCAACGGTTCCAGTTTTAGGAAAAATCCGACGGTCGGATCTCCCGGTACAATCGTTTGAATTTTCGATTTCAAAATACGAACTGCAGCGTCGTTATTCGATTAAATATATAATTATATTTATATATATATATAAATATAATCGCTTCTGGCGATGTTTTTCATCAGATTTGAATTAAACATTCTCGACAATCCAACCGTTGGATTTTTACAAAGTTGGTGCCGTTGGGAAGATATTTCCAAGGCGAACCCGACGGTTGAGGTTTCGGGAAAATCCAATGGTCGGATTTCCCGCACTAGTTGTTTGAAATCATGGTTTCAAAATGCGAACTGCACGACTACGTTTCATTTTAATTTTATTTATATTTATATATTTATATAAATATAGTTCATTCAATGATTTCAATATCGTTTTCACTTCAAATATTTCGCTAACGCCTTAAAATTTTGGAAAATTTAGCCATAACCTCCCCTGCACCGGGAGCATCGGGAAATCTCAAATAGCTTCCCCGGTCCTTCTAATCTAAAAAAGAAAAAGAAAAAGCCAAGCGGCTAGCCAACAGGCTCATAAAATCATCACCCAAACAAAACAGTAAATGTGTACCTATTCGTCGGGCACAAAATTTTATTCCTCTTCTCTAGCCCCTTTGCTATAACCTGTTCAATGAATATGCATGTACATATATATAGTTCTTATCATTTATCATTTTCTATTCAACTTCATATTTGATTTCTATTTGGTTTTAAAACACCATTCATTCTAATGTTACATACATAGGTACAAATCATATCATTAGCTAATTAATGAATATTTCAACTCATATATATTTATTTGAACAAGTGGCTATTTTTAACACTTCACATTTCAACGATTCATGCATATAATAAAAATGTGATTTTTATTGTAAAACAACTCATTTCAAAACACTATTATTTTATATATTTCATATTTGTGATAAAAATAGGATTTTTCTTATAAAACCATTTCTTTCAAAACGAGATTATTTTACACAGTTCATATAGTCGATAAAAGGTGATTTTTATTATCAAACAATTTATTTCAAAATATGAATACCATTCAACACATGAATTTCAAATCAACGAATGAATATCGATTCAACACATGAAGGTTTTCTATAGTTTCTATATATAGATAAAAATGTGATTTTTATATTTAAAACGCGATTACCATTCAACACATGAATTTCTAATCAACGAATGAATATCGATTCAACACATGAAGGTTTTCTATAGTTTCTATATATAGATAAAAATGTGATTTTTATATTAAAACGCGAATACCATTCAACACATGAATTTCTAATCAACGAATGAATATCGATTCAACACATGAAGGTTTTCTATAGTTTCTATATATAGATAAAAATGTGATTTTTATATTTAAAACGCGAATACCATTCAACACATGAATTTCTAATCAACGAATGAATATCGATTCAACACATGAAGGTTTTCTATTCAATGAATAAATATAGTTTTAGCAAATGAAAATAATTCAAACACATGAATATTATTCAAAATTTCGGCAGCATAACGGCAGGGTAGTTAAAACTGGGACCGTCCCTAGTACGGCTCCTCGCTCTACCTTAAAACCTCGAGGTTTTTGACAATGGGAATCATGCATCTAGTTCGCACGAAGGCGGCATGTATATATTTATTTCATTTCCACAAAACTAATCCTATGCGGTTTCAACCAAATATTTCTCAACCACAAATGGGTATTTTTCAACCACAATCAACCAATATCAACCACAAACAATCCCAAACAACCATTCGCTATCAATCAATTTTCACAATCAATAAATATCGTCCATGGTTTGTGGACGAGGGGCGTATATATATATATATATATATATATATATTTATTTATTTATATATAGCAATTCACTTTTATTTCAACACATATATAATTTTTACAACACATATATAACTTATACATCGAACATACAACTTATACAACGCTTATACATGAGGTGTACAACGCTTATATAACTCATACATCGACTATATAATTTATACATCGTCCTTTTCCACATTGTTTTTAAATTAGAAATCTCACATTGGGTTCCACTCCACCAAAAATAGCAGAAGGCTCAGAAAAATATGCGGTCTCTTCTAAAATGTAGAAGGCGTCCACACAGTCACGATGTTTCCTGTTTCATCGAATTTCGTTAACATAGCAAAAAGATATGATTTTTCAAAGGTTTGCAACACTTAAAAGTGTTATTTTCAATTGAAAAATAAACAAGCCGTATACTAGTTTTTTTCTTCGAAACTAGGTTTTCGATTTTCTCGCGAATCGATGCACGATACCACGATCGACCTTTACCACAGCGTAGGGCTTCGAACTAGCTTCCCGGCGCCGGCAACCACCTTCAGTTCGATGCCCAGAAGAAGCAGCGGCGGCAGTTGCAAACGGCGAACTTTGTGGCTTTGATTCGAGCGATATACTCAATGAAAAAAATCAAACTTGGTATGGATTGGAAGGTCTCGACACGCTCTACAAAATTCCCAACAGGATGGAGGTCTAATTTTGAGCTGATTGAGAGGAATCGAGGAGAGAAGGTTTGGGGTAATTTCCATCGTTCGTCGGCGAAGGGAATCGGGGAGAGAGAAAAGCTTTCGACCAATGATTTTTTTTTATTTATATATTTTTAAATTTCGAAAATACCCCTTTTACTCATGAATCCCAATTCAAACCCAACGACTGTCGTCCCTAGCGTTTTACCCCCATTCCGAACACAATGGAATATGTTTCGTAGGCCCATTCGACTGTTTCAGCCAGTTTCCTTCAAATTAAAATATATAACATTCAATATTTAATTTGAACGTACGTTTCAATTTACCAGGGCCACAAACTGATTCGAAAAATTCCAGAAAAATAATTCTAGCTATGTTTTGATGATACGGTCCCAACAAAACTAGTTTCGTTGAATTATGAGGCCGTTTGCAAAAAGGCCCATTTTTGGTCGATCCAATTTAACTGTAATTGACCAAAACACATTTTCCTTTGCCACGCTCACATATTAGCTTCAAAATTTATGAAATTTGAAACCTAGCAATAACTTCACATCCCGGATCCAACAAAAGTGGTTTCGTCGAATTCCGAGGTCGTATGCAAAATGGCCAATTTCACGGGCTATATAAATTCCATAGCGACCATTCTGAAAATTCATTCGGCCATAACTTTTGCTTTCCGCAATGAAAATTAGATTTTTCAGATTCGTTAGAAAGGTATTCACTAACAGATTTAAATATTTTTGGTTTCACTAAAATCCGGATTGTTTTGCACCCGGTACAGTCCGACAAAGTTTGAATCCGATTTTTGAAACTGCAGCGCCATTTCGGGCCTTGTTTATAATTATAATTAATTATATTCGTTTTCAATTGTCGATTCAAACTCAGTTTTCATCTCGATTATTTAAAATATTTATTTTAAATATTTAAAATCCATTATCTTAGCCAATTTAAAAATTTTAAATTGGTTCAGATTTGCTGGGTCGTTACAATCTCCCCCACTTAAAACTTTTCGTCCCCGAAAAGGAACAAATTCGAAAGTGGTTTGATAAATCTACAATCCCACAGTACAACAACCAATTTGTTTTTAACCTTCCAAAAATATACTAATCAAATCCTATATTCCTTTAAAAATCATTCAGAGTATAGAATAAATAGTGCACATCCATGGGAAGAAAATAACAACAAAATAGAGAATTATATGGTAATGCAAAGTATGGTAAATGCACCTTGCACCGGACTCAATCAGAGATATCTACTCGGCATCTAGGATAAGCTTTCTGAACGCTCTCCTCAGTTTCCCAAGTGCAATCTCGCGGATCTCCACTCCATTGCACTTTGACTAAGCGAACCTTCTTGTTCCTCAGCTCTTTGGTTTCTTTGCCTATTATCTTTAGCGGCTCTCTTCTCACAGCTAATTCTGGGGTTATTTCAATGTCATGTTGAGCTGCTTCATCCACGATCAAGTCTGGATCATGAACGTGCTTTCGAAGTTGAGATATGAGAAATACATCATGAATTTCAGGCAGCCAATCAGGCAGTTTGACCCTATAAGCGAGAGTTCCGATCCGTTCCAGAATAGGAAATGGACCTATGAATTTGGGCGCTAACTTTCCAGTTTTACCGAACCGGATAACTCCTCTCATCGGCGATACTTTCAAATATACATAGTCGCCAACTTCAAAGGATATATCTCTCCTTCTTTTATCGGCATAGCTCTTTTGTCGGCTTTGAGTGGCGAGTAATCGCTTCTTAATGAAATCGACTTTGTCGGCAGCTTCTCGGATCATATCAGGACCCAACACAAGTCTATTTCCAGGTTCGACCCAACAAGCAGGAGATCGGCACGGTCTACCGTATAATGCTTCGAATGGCGACAATGCTAGACTCGCCTGGTAGCTGTTGTTATAAGAGAATTCAGCCAAATGCAGATGGTCTTCCCATGATCCACCGAAATCTAGAACACAAGCCCGCAATAGATATTCTAAAATGCGATTCACCCTCTCAGTCTGACCGTCTGTCTGAGGATGATAAGCGGTGCTCAAGTTTAACTTCGTCCCCAGCTCGACTTGAAATGCTTCCCAGAATTTGCTAGTGAATATTGTATCTCTATCGCTGACTATACTGAGCGGCACTCCATGTAGTCTAACTATTTCCCTGAAGTAAATCTGCGCCAGACTCTGAGCGGTTCTATTTGATCTGACAAGTGTGAAATGGGCGGCCTTCGTGAAGCGATCTACGATCACCCAAATACTGTCATTTCCTTTTCTGGTTCTAGGCAGACCATCAATGAAATCCATAGAAATATGATCCCACTTCCAGCCAGGAACTTCTAGTGGTTGTAACAATCCAGTCAATTTCTTTTGGTCACTCTTGACTAGCTGGCAAGTAGGGCATCGGCAAACATATAAGGAAATGTCCCTTTTCATCGACTTCCACCAGAAAGTGCGTTTGATGTCACTATACATTTTGCTTACTCCCGGATGGATACTAAGTTTCGACTTGTGGCATTCATCCAGTACTTGCTTTCGAAGCTCAGGAATGTTAGGGACATAGATTCGACTTTCGAGCCTTAGAATCCCATCATTATCAACTTGAAAACTCGAGGGTTCGCCTTGTTGAATTATCTCTCTGATCTTCTGAATGAAGTGATCATCCTCTTGAAGAGCAGATATTTTATCTATCAGTGAAGTCGTGATAATAAAACTGGCGATCATTTCATTCTTTCGGCTTAACGCATCGGCCACGACATTGGCTTTCCCTGGAGTGTATAGAATTTCAAAATCGTATGCTGCAAGGAACTCTGGCCAACGTTACTGCCTCAGATTCAGGTCTTTCTGAGTGAATAGTTACTTTAGCGACTGGTGATCTGTAAACAGTTCAAATCTCTCACCCAGAAGGTAGTGTCTCCAGATTTTCAAAGCGAATACTATCGCCAATAACTCAAGATCGTGAGTGACGTAGTTTTTCTCGTGTGGCTTCAGTTGATGGCTAGCATAAGCAATTACTTGGCCTCTTTGCATTAACACTGCGCCAAGGCCTTCTCTAGAAGCATCAGTCTAGACCTTTAAATCTTGGTTGCCATCAATGATGGTTAATACTGGAGCAGTTGTTAATCTCAACTTTAGCTCTTCAAAAGCCTCCTCACTTTCTGGAGTCCATTTAAATTTAGAGTGCTTCTTTGTAAGCTTTGTTAAATGGCCAGATATCTTCGAAAAGTTTTTAACGAACTTCCGGTAATAGCTAGCTAATCCGAGAAAACTTCGGACTTCAGTGGGGGTACTGGGCTGGAGTCCATTTAAATTTAGAGTGCTTCTTTGTAAGCTTTGTTAAATGGCCAGATATCTTCGAAAAGTTTTTAACGAACTTCCGGTAATAGCTAGCCAATCCGAGAAAACTTCGAACTTCAGTGGGGGTACTGGGCTGTTTCCAATTCTGAATAGCCGTGATTTTTCTTGGATCCACAGCAATTCCTTCTTTTGATACGACGTGGCCCAGAAATTTCACTTCATCTTGCCAGAATATACATTTGGAAAACTTTGCTTTTAATACATTCCGTCTCAGAATTTCTAGAACCTGTTCCAGATGCTTTTCATGTTCGGCCTTTGATTTAGAGAAGAATAGAATATCATCAATAAAAACCAGAACAAATTTATTCAGTACTCCTCTGAATACCCTGTTCATTAGATCGACGAAATAGGCTGGAGCGTTACATAAGCCGAACGGCATCACTAACCACTCATAGAATAAGTCGGGGCCTCTGAACGCTGTCATTGGAACACACTCCTCGGCAATTCGAAGTTGATGGAAGCCTGTGGCTAGGTCCATTCGTGAAAATACTTGTGCGCCATTCAATCGATCCAACAAATCATAAATCCGTGGCAATGGATATTTGTTCTTTATTGTCTGTTTGTTCAGATCATGATAATCCACGCATAGACGTAGAGTACCGTTAGATTTTGGGACAAACACCACTGCTGCACCCCAATCAGAGAAACTAGGCCCGATCAGACCTTTCCACACGAGCTGTCGTGTTTGATTGTCTAATTCCTCTTTCTCTTTCAAGGACATTCTTCGAATAGCGTGAACTACCGGCCTTGCATTCGGAATTAAAGCAATTTTGAAATCTATCTCTCTCTGCGGAGGTAAGCGAACAACTTCCACGAACACATCCGCATAGTTCTTGACGACAGGAATATCTTTCACTAGGTCGGGAATATTATCAGTAACTTCAGGGATATTTTCCATTTGAGCTGGAGAAACATTCAAAGCTGCCCAGAAGTCTTTTCTATTAGATTTCTGACCTTCACACGGTATGGTTATATAACTCCCTGATTTAATCTTAGCTTTAACAACTCTCTCGGCGCATCTAACCTCTGCTTCATATTTGGTTAGCCAATCCAATCCCAGAATAAGATCGAATTCATCAAAATTCATGACGACAGAGATAACAGGGAATTTATAGCAAGAAAAAGAGACAAGTACTGCACAAATCCAACTGAGATTGATGGAACCCCCAACTGGATTTTGGACAGTCATTGGTTCTTTGAGCTTCTTCACATTTAAATTCAACTTCTAGACTACACTCTTTGCTATAAAGCTTCGTGACGCACCTGTGTCAAACAGTACTTTAATTGGAATGTTCTTGACATTGAGTGTGCCTTCTAAGACATCGGCCCTTTCTTGACTAGCTGAGGGCTCGGAAGTCTTTGCCAATTCATTTACTTGAACCACATTGGTCTTTTTTAACAGCCAGCAATTCTTCGTGATATGGCCGGGCTGGTGGTACCTGTGGCATCCTCTGCCCTCATGAACCCTTTTATCTGATTTAGATACTTCCTTCTTTTGCTTCTTTAAAGATTTGCATTTTCCTTGCAAATGCCCCTGCTTATGGCAGTTATTGCATATGGCAGTCGTTACTGGTTCCTTCTCAGATTTAGCCCTTTTTCTCTTGGCACTGGGCTTCTTACTGGCTTCAGGAATATCAGTTTCCGACTTTTCTTTGTCACTAGAACAGACTTCTTCTTCGTTGCGCAACATTCCTTTCTTATGGAGATCTTCATACTGATAAGCCATGTATATCATTTCAGAAAAAGGGAGCTTCACATTCCTCATTACACTATTCTGATATCTCCTTTGCAGGCCATGAATAAATCTCTGATTTTTCCTCTTTGGATCTTGAATCAGATGAGGAGCAAAGTGAGCAAGTTCGTTGAATTTCTTATGATATTCGGGAATGGTCATGTCACCTTGTATTAGATAAGAAAATTCATCACATAATCGCTCCGTCGCTTCGGGAGGAGTAAATTTTTCTAGGAAAATCACTTTGAATCTGTCCCAGGTGATATCACCTTCTGGATTGTCTTTGATGATTGTTTCCCACCAGATTAAAGATTCTTCTTTGAGCGCCCAAGATGCTACTAACCGTTTCTGGTCATCCCTCAGCTGGATACGCTCAAAAATTCTTTCGACAGAGCTCACCCAAGCCTGAGTCTGAATTATAGATTCATTGCCCGAGAACTGTGCTCCGTTCAGATTTCGATATCTCTTTAATAGAGCCTCTAAACCGGGTTCTGTATTCCTTCTGTTTCTAGCACTCATTTTTCTAGTACTTCTGCAATTAGCAGATCAAGTGTCAGGTCACAGAAAAGAAAATTTTCAAACATAGAAACATATACTTCAAGTGTAAATGTGTCTATCGAGGTGTAATTTCATTCTGCTTTACTCATACTAGGATATTGCTGATCCTATCTGTATAGAGTTACCCGTCCTAGAACACTACTGGTTCTATTTCTGACGAGTTCGTTCAAATGTTGTATTCCAGAACTAAGCTTAACCAAAGCTCTGATACCACGTTGAGACGACCCGAAATCCCGTTCAGACGGAGACAAGGGTTATCTTTGGAATATAACACAGAAACAAATAATAGCAGAACAAAATTAAATAAATACACCAGATAATGAACAATAGAATATACTGGATAAAAGGAATCATCAGAGTTACACAGTACAAGATCTTACTTAGTACAAATACAGTTCAGCTATACATAAATGTCTACAGTGGAAAACAAACAAAATATGTACAATAGGAGCTGAACAGCATAAAAAGAGATAAATGATAGAATCCATCTTCAGCTCCAGCTATCCAGAAAGAACCAGCTAAACCTGAATACAAGGCTGCCCGTGTAGAAAAAGGGGCACCCGAGTTTGAAAGTGAAACAAACTACGAGTCAGTCATGGGACTGGTATGAGAAACCTATTCAACACATATATAATATGGCGAATCACAGGACCACGCCACTTTCGTGGAACGGGTTTACTCCATTGGATTGCCAGTGCTTTAAAAACAAATCATTCTCTTAAACATCGCTATGCTTTTTATAAAAATGAAGCCATTATAAGACTCAGTTCCCATCACACAATGCAACGCAAACCGGAGGATAGAGTTTTACCTTATAACAGCCAAAATATGCTTGATACGAACAAAACAAAGGCATTTGATATTATTGCTAGTGTTTATATGTTCTGAAAACAATTTCAAATCATAACTATCAATTATAGACGGCATGGGTACCATATATCATGTCGCCATATATATATACAATCAAAACCGCACGATGTCGTAATTGGAAATTGGATTTCCGTCTTGAACCAAGGCAAAAGATAGTCCTTACCGAATTTGAGACAATCTAGCCCATGTCTCAGGCTCAGACTCAGGTGGGTCCTTGGATCGTCAGGGCCGGTCCACCGATGTGGATTATTATGCCTGAACACTACGTTTCTCCGCCCTTTGGGACGTAAACGAGCCAACGAATGACTCCATCGGACCCGGATCGTCTGATCAAACCGAGGCGCCTCGCAATAGCAATAACCATATAGGTGAAAAGTATATAAATGTCAGGGCTGGTAGGTCACTGACACCACCCTAGCTAGAAAGAAACGCAGGCCCTCCCTGATGTCCTCTCCCGTTTCTGGTTCATACCGGGGTGTGAGGCTCGCGATTTTACGTTATACACAAAGCTACACCACACTGGCGGTGCTTTGATCATCACCACAAGACTTTGCTTTTCAACAGAAGCCCTGATCACTGCATCTTAGCATGCCACACAGGCAATTCATGCCATGCGACTGATGTCCATCGATATACAACCTCTGAGCTCGTGCGTTTCAGAGAAGGGCGTTAAGCAAAAGAATAAATTCTCCGCCGCCAAACAGATGTATATTTAACAGAGATCAATTCACACAGAATAAAATCCAATGTCAGACACACCATCCATTTACAAGTCCGTTCTGGGTCTGAACGAAACCGGAGGCACTAAATACCTCGCAAACCCATCGTTCACCACGTACGTCTGGACGATCACCACTCATTATCCATATTTCGGGATGCCTCCCAATCAGGACCTTGGTTACCATCCAAACGAGGTGAAGATCTCCGGTCTTCGACCATCGTTTTCATCTTCGAATTACAACCGTCGGTCAATTATTTGAAATGAGAATTAACTCGGCCTTCTCAAATAATTCATGTATATTTAGAATTTCAAATCAATTTATTTCGATGGTTAAACCATTCGACAACACCAATTTTGTTCTTTAATGTAATTTTCCCACCAAACACATTCAACCATCAAATACCACACAAATCGAGCAAATTTAGTTTATTTTCATTCCATATTGTTTGTGGTACTTTATAATGATTTATCGCTATTTTAATTTATTTTAGAATAGCCAATTTCTTCAAAACGACGCTTCAGGCCATAACGCGGCCGTGGCGCTGTTTTTCTTCAGATTTGATTTACACATATCTGACAATCTAACCGTTGGATCTTCACAAAATTTACATCATTAGAAAGGTCTTTTCAAAACGAATCCAACGGTTCCAGTTTTAGGAAAAATCCGACGGTCGGATCTCCCGGTACAATCGTTTGAATTTTCGATTTCAAAATACGAACTGCAGCGTCGTTATTCGATTAAATATATAATTATATTTATATATATATATATATAAATATAATCGCTTCTGGCGATGTTTTTCATCAGATTTGAATTAAACATTCCCGACAATCCAACCGTTGGATTTTTACAAAGTTGGTGCCGTTGGGAAGATATTTCCAAGGCGAACCCGACGGTTGAGGTTTCGGGAAAATCCAATGGTCGGATTTCCCGCACTAGTTGTCTGAAATCATGGTTTCAAAATGCGAACTGCACGACTACGTTTCGTTTTAATTTTATTTATATTTATATATTTATATAAATATAGTTCATTCAATGATTTCAATATCGTTTTCACTTCAAATATTTCGCTAACGCCTTAAAATTTTCGAAAATTTAGCCATAACCTCCCCTGCACCGGGAGCATCGGGAAATCTCAAATAGCTTCCCCGGTCCTTCTAATCTAAAAAAGAAAAAGAAAAAGCCAAGCGGCTAGCCAACAGGCTCATAAAATCATCACCCAAACAAAACAGTAAATGTGTACCTATTCGTCGGGCACAAAATTTTATTCCTCTTCTCTAGCCCCTTTGCTATAACCTGTTCAATGAATATGCATGTACATATATATAGTTCTTATCATTTATCATTTTCTATTCAACTTCATATTTGATTTCTATTTGGTTTAAAAACACCATTCATTCTAATGTTACATACATAGGTACAAATCATATCATTAGCTAATTAATGAATATTTCAACTCATATATATTTATTTGAACAAGTGGCTATTTTTAACACTTCACATTTCAACGATTCATGCATATAATAAAAATGTGATTTTTATTGTAAAACAACTCATTTCAAAACACTATTATTTTATATATTTCATATTGGTGATAAAAATAGGATTTTTCTTATAAAACAATTTCTTTCAAAACGAGATTATTTTACACAGTTCGTATAGTCGATAAAATGTGATTTTTATTATCAAACAATTTATTTCAAAATATGAATACCATTCAACACATGAATTTCAAATCAACGAATGAATATCGATTCAACACATGAAGGTTTTCTATAGTTTCTATATATAGATAAAAATGTGATTTTTATATTTAAAACGCGATTACCATTCAACACATGAATTTCTAATCAACGAATGAATATCGATTCAACACATGAAGGTTTTCTATAGTTTCTATATATAGATAAAAATGTGATTTTTATATTAAAACGCGAATACCATTCGACACATGAATTTCTAATCAACGAATGAATATCGATTCAACACATGAAGGTTTTCTATAGTTTCTATATATAGATAAAAATGTGATTTTTATATTTAAAACGCGAATACCATTCAACACATGAATTTCTAATCAACGAATGAATATCGATTCAACACATGAAGGTTTTCTATTCAATGAATAAATATAGTTTTAGCAAATGAAAATAATTCAAACACATGAATATTATTCAAAATTTCAGCAGCATAATGAAAATAATTCAAACACATGAATATCTAGTTCGCACGCAGGTGGCATGTATATATTTATTTCATTTCCACAAAACTAATCCTATGTGGTTTCAACCGAATATTTCTCAACCACAAATGGGTATTTTTCAACCACAATCAACCAATATCAACCACAAACAATCCCAAACAACCATTCGCTATCAATCAATTTTCACAATCAATAAATATCGTCCATGGTTTGTGGATGAGGGGCGTATATATATATATATACATACATATATATATATATATATATATATATATAGCAATTCACTTTTATTTCAACACATATATAATTTTTACAACGCATATATAACTTATACATCGAATATACAACTTATACAACGCTTATACATGAGGTGTACAACGCTTATATAACTCATACATCGACTATATAATTTATGCATCGTCGTTTTCCATATTGTTTTTAAATTAGAAATCTCACATTGGGTTCCACTCCACCAAAAATAGCAGAAGGCTCAGAAAAATATGCGGTCTCTTCTAAAATGTAGAAGGCGTCCACACGGTCACGATGTTTCCTGTTTCATCGAATTTCGTTAACATAGCAAAAAGATATGATTTTTCAAAGGTTTGCAACACTTAAAAGTGTTATTTCCAATTGAAAAATAAACAAGCCGTATACCAGTTTTTTTCTTCGAAACTAGATTTTCGATTTTCTCGCGAATCGATGCACGATATCGCGATCGACCTTTACCACAGCGTAGGGCTTCGAACCAGCTTCCCGGCGCCGGCAACCACCTTCAGTTCGACGCCCAGAAGAAGCAGCGGCGGCAGTTGCAAACGGCGAACTTCGTGGCTTTGATTCGAGCGATATAGTCAATGAAAAAAATCAAACTTGGTATGGATTGGAAGGTCTCGACACGCTCTACAAAATTCCCAATAGGATGGAGGTCTAATTTTGAGCTGATTGAGAGGAATCGAGGAGAGAAGGTTTGGGGTAATTTCCGTCGTTCGTCGGCGAAGGGAATCGGGGAGAGAGAAAAGCTTTCGACCAATGATTTTTTTTATTTATATATTTTTAAATTTCGAAAATACCCCTTTCACTCATGAATCCCAATTCAAACCCAACGACTATCGTCCCTAGCGTTTTACCCCCATTCCGAACACAATGGAATATGTTTCGTAGGCCCATTCGACTGTTTCAGCCAGTTTCCTTCAAATTAAAATATATAACATTCAATATTTAATTTTAACGTACATTTCAATTTACCAGGGCCACAAATTGATTCGAAAAATTCCAGAAAAATAATTCTAGCTATGTTTTGACGATACGGTCCCAACAAAACTAGTTTCGTCGAATTCTGAGACCGTTTGCAAAAAGGCCCATTTTTGGTCGATCCAATTTAACTGTAATTGACCAAAACACATTTTCCTTTGCCACACTCACATATTAGCTTCAAAATTTATGAAATTTGAAACCTAGCAATAACTCCACATCCCAGATCCAACAAAAGTGGTTTCGTCGAATTCCGAGGTCGTATGCAAAATGGCCAATTTCACGGGCTATATAAATTCCATAGTGACCGTTCTGAAAATTCATTCGGCCATAACTTTTGCTTTCCGCTATGAAAATTCGATTTTTCAGATTCTTAGAAAGGTATTCACTAACAGATTTAAATATTTTTGGTTTCACTAAAATCCGGATTGTTTTGCACCCGGTACAGTCCGCCAAAGTTTGAATCCGATTTTTGAAACTGCAGCGCCATTTCGGGCCTTGCTTATGATTATAATTAATTATATTCGTTTTCAATTGTCGATTCAAACTCAGTTTTCATCTCAATTATTTAAAATATTTATTTTAAATATTTAAAATCTATTATTTTAGCCAATTTAAAAATTTTAAATTGGTTCAGATTTTCTGGGTCGTTACAATAAGTTAATAAATAATAAAATTGATATCAGTTCTGCACAAAATTTTTATGAACATGCCACCAATAACATTGCCTAAAGAGAATGCAATACAGAGTCACTCAAACATATACTATTTGACATATAAAACTGTAATCCATTAAGTACATAGCATAAAACATTACAACAGTGTAATCAAGAGAATCAAACAATCATGAAAACAAGCTAAACAATGAGGACAATTTGATACATCTATGAACATAGTTTAAATAAGAAATAAAACAAAAATACTCAATATAAAACATATAACCAGCTGTTGCTGCACATCGAATCCATTAATCAACCAATTCAAATCAATAGGAGAAAACCTGGAAAGAAAAGATAATTTTTTTTTGTAGAAGTTGTACATGAAAAGAAAAATCAGAACAAAGAAAGCAAAAACTAATCGTGTAAAAGGTAAATTGAACCTGAGAAATAATATTCAACCTAATTTTATTTCCAGTGGATGAAAATCTGCATGATCAAATCCACACAAATTAATCCAAGAAAATGAAAATCGAGGCAATAGAGAAGATGAGATTTAGTTGATCCGCGATGAAAATGAAATCCGCAAAGGAAATGAAATCCGCGATGGAGAAGCCAAAATTAGGGAAATGATAAAATTTCTGAACGAGATTCTTAGGCACGCGAGGTCAGCAAATTATTTATTATTCTGGAAAAAAAATTTAGACGGACTGTCCTTATGGATAAAAAACCCAATATTTTTGTCATTTACACTATTTTCCTGAAGCGGTGATAACAAAATATCTTTAGAGGATATTTGTATATTTGAAAATGGTAAAATATCTCTAAAAGAGACCTGTTTATTTCAAAATAATAAAATATCTCCAGAAGAGATTTCTACAATTAAAGTTGATAAAATATTTGTAGAAAAGTTGATAATTTTTCCTTTAATTTTTTTTATTAAAACTCCATAAATGGTGTTTATGGAATATCCCAAAAGCGATATTATATTCTGATATGTCTATAAAAGAATTTTCATTGAAATAATTTTAAGTATCAAAGATGATGATGCAAATTTAATGACTAAAGAAAATATGCATCTCGAAGATCATAAGCTAAGATTTAAATATTGATTTTAATTTAGCACACCTGAAGTGTATGCAGAAGCAATTTTTGTCATAAAAATGGAAAATTTAGAACCTTCGGTTTCTATAATGGTAAGAGATATTTTGATATAAAAAGAAAGATCTAAAAGATTTTTATACAGATTGTATAATTTGAACCTAAAACATGTAATTTTTATGTTGTGAATTTTATGCGTAGATCTGCAAGTTTATGGAATTATTCATATTAAAGAATGTAAAATCTTGGTTCTATAATTATGCACTTTTACTCAATTCTCGATTTGATGTTATACATATATATGGTATTTAAATTGTGGTTATTGAGAATGCAGTACAACTATAAGTTGTTTATTTCAGTTTTGCCGTTGATCAATATTGTAGCTAGATCCAAATTTTATTATGTTGATTTGAGTAAAATTTATTTATTTGATTCATATATTTAGACCGTATAATGGTTATTTCCATTATTTTTATAATAAATGCATTGAATGTATCATTATGGTAATATATATTGTATTACCATATTATTATAAATGTATTAAAAGCATTGGCTATTGTAAGTTAAATAATATATGTTTGTGTTTGGAATAAGAATGGACATATGTATTATTAGTCAATGTATTTGGCAACTAATATCTAATGTAATGAAAAAGTTGTATAACTCAGATCTAAGACCTGAAGTCTTTGATTATGAAAAACAAAACTTTTTGATGAAGTATATAGTCTAAATTCTTGACAATTAGCAAGAATGTAAAAGCTTCTAAATTAAAAGTATGTTAAAAGACTGAGAACCAGAAGTTCATCATAAATCAATAAACTTGATATACACATATTTGTGTATATACATGCATGGAAACTTGAAGTTCCTTAATCAATGAACTTGAAATACTTCATAATTTAAAAGCCTAAAGCTTTATTGAAACTGTGTGAAATAATAACATTATACTTCTTAAAGAAGTTACATCATATGCGACAATGATAATGCATCCAAAGATTGCGCAATTTTCAAAATGAGCTGTATCTTGCTTATATATTTATATTTACATATTGTATTGAAGAATAAATTTTAACTTGAAGTTATTTATATATTTTATTTGAACCAGAAGTCTAATAAGTGGAACCGAAAGTTCAATATAGTAGAACTGGAAGTTCAATACATTGGAACCAGAAGTTCAATACAGTGGAACTTCCGAACCGGAAGTTCAATACAGTGGAACTGGAAGTTCAATACAGTTGAACCAAAAGTTCAATACAGTTGAACCAGAAGTTCAATACAGTTTAACAAACTTGAAATTGTTTATATATTATTTGAGCCAGAAGTTCAATATAGGTTAACAACTCGAAGTTGTTCATATATTTCATTTGAACCAGAAGTTCAATATAGTTCCAAATCAGATATTTTGGATATTATGATACGATCTTTAAGATTCGCATTGACATTGCTTGATAAGCAAAAATTAATGATTAGAACCTTATAAACAATTTGTTTTAAAATAGGTAACTCGAATGAGAAAGAATATGCAAATCAATTACATATGGAATGCATGGACGCATGTATATATGCAAATATTTAATTAACAACCTGAAGTTGTCTTGAGCTCATATTATAAATTATGCATATATTATTTAATATTTCAGAAAGTCGATTGACATCAATATTGATTGACCTGAGGTCATGTGCGTACTCAAATGATAGAAAATTCCTCCAAGTCATCAGATCAATGAAAGGGAATAAGCAATGCAATACGAATGCATCTTATCAAATAATAATAGCATTATCCTCCTACAATTGAAATACATCTAATGTATTTGCTAGCTATAATGCGATAATGGATCAAAAATGAGATTCCAAAGAAGATTTATTATTTAAAGTGACAATGTTTGTCAACATTGAGGGGTAGGATAAAGGAATCATCGATGTTAAATATTTGCTAACATACAGAATTATGCAAAGTATAAAGTAACTTGCATAAATTATCAATTATGTCCCTAATAGACTTTCTCCAATATACATTTGAATCACGGAAGGATCAAAAGGTGTAAATCATAGCTAAAAATGTGGTACAAAAGTCAGCTCAAAATATTTTTTGAGTAAGTCATAAAGATGCAAAGTAAAGGAGTGAGTGTTCCTGAAGAAACACTTAAGGGTGCTTTGAAAGAAACCCATGACATGATTGTCAAAATAACCCTATAAGTGGTTTAGGTATTAAAGCATGATAATTTTTGAGATCTCAATAAATCATGTGTAGAACTGACAAGAAATAATCATAGATGATAAATTAATAAATAATAAAGCGCTTATTTATAAATGGATTAAAAATCCCATATTAGAGAGAAAATGATTGGCCATCATGAAATTCTCCTAAATAAGATATATGGACCTGTAGTCCATAAGATATGAACTTGCAGTTCATAAGATAAAAATAGAAATATATATAATGACAAAAGCACATGGAAGTTGCTGAAGCACCATAGAGTGTCAAGTGCCATGAGCATTGTATTTTCAGAGATAATTGAATTAATTAAGTGGTGAAAATGTTTAAAACGCTTACAATACCCCGAAGGTGTAAACGATGAAAGTATACAAATTCCGGAAGAATTTAAATTACATTGTTAGTGATAAACAATGCAAAGAGCAAGAAATATAACAACATTCTTTTAAGTATTGGTGTGATGAAAAATCTTGGTATAGTTCATGATGAGTAGATCACTTCCTGCTTTCAAGAATTGTTGTAATGAAACTCTTAATATCCATTGAAGTGGTAGTTGCAATATGCAGAAATTATTATAATATATAAGTTCCTGAAGAACATAAATAACATTTGTTATTATATAGAATACCAAGAACATGTATGATAGATTACAACATTCTTCTAAGTACTGTTGTTATGAAAATCTTGATGTACTTCAAAGTGAGTAGATTACTTCCTGCTTAGTGTTTTTGTAATGAAAATCATGATATACTTCACTCTTCTATGTATTATTGTAATGAAAATCTTGATATACTTCAAGATGAGTAGATTACTTCCTGCTTAGTAATGAAAGTTGTCTTATTCATCAAATATGTATTGCAATATGCAAGTTCGATTGAAACAGAAAATTATAAGCACCTGAAGTGTATCCATAAATGAATATTAGTAACATATAAATCACAAAAGGAAGGCATTTTAAATAAGAAAACATGCCTGAAGCATGGAAATGCACATGAATTTTTTTAAAGAAAAACTTCATTAAGAAGTATTTGTAAGAAATTTGAGTTATTGAAAGAAGAATACAAATTCAGAGGAAAGTATTAAATCAAGGGGAGCAACCATAAGTATGTTATAATGCACTCTTTTTCCTTAACTAAGTTTTCCCCACTGGGTTTTATTAGTAAGGTTTTAATGAGGCATTGTCATGATCTAGAAGTATCAACCCAAAAGTACCATACAAAAATTAGTTATAATGTACTCTTTTTTCTTATTTAAGACTTTTTCCACTCTGTTTTTCTTATTAAAGTTTTAACGAGGCATTAAACTGATCCAGAAGTATCACACTACTTTTGACATAGTAAATATGACCTTGTATATTGTACTCTTTTTCCTTTACTAATATTTTTCCTATCAGTTTTTCCTTAGTAAGGTTTTGACGAGGCAACATTTTAATCCAGAAGTATCAAACATCTTTTGATGTAGTAATTATTTATGAGCTTGCATGGCTCAGATTCAAGTGAAATATATCAAAGGTAATAGGATGAAGCACATTTCTTCTAAATTTCTCTTCACACATGAATGAAAGGATAACAAGAAAGACGAGAAACATTTTCAGTTCAAGAAAAGCGGGTAGATCTGTTCTTAAAGGCAATTTCCAAGTCAATATTCCAGAAAATGATGTACAAAATTGGCATACGATGACTACATCAATATACTAGTTGAATAATGAGTTATAAATAAGGGGGAGCATATATAAATATGCTATAATGTACTCTTTTCCTTGACTAATATTTTTCCCACTGGGTTTTTGTTAGTAAGGTTTTTAATAAGGTATTATCTTGATCCTGATGTATCAACACTTACGGTAACATTGTAAAACATATTACCTAAAGATGAAATAAATTTGCACTCTTTTCCTTGTTTATGATTTTTCCCATAGGGTTTTTCAGAAAAAGGTTTTTAATAAAGCATTGTTTTGATCCTGAAGCATCAAACTCTTTTAAGGAATATCATTTTAATATGATACTCATAATGTCAGACGTTGTACTCTTTTTCTCGTTCAAGGTTTTCTCCATTGGGTTTTCCTGGTAGTGTTTTGAAGGCAACAGACAATAGTTGCATCGACTAAACGAAGATATGCAAGCAAGATAATTATAAGGGGGAGCAATCATCATATATGTTTTAAAAGGGACAACTTCAAGTTAGCAAAGCATTCAAGATATTGAATACGCACATTCAAGAGGGAATGTTGTAATATATATGAGTGAATATGCTCTTGTCATATTCTATTTAGTCCCACATTATGAGAATAAGTCTAACATCAACTCCAAAGCCTATATATAAAGGAGCCAATGTAATAGAAATTGTACAATGATATATCAACCAATCAAGTAAATAGCTTAAAGATCACTCATAAATAAATATGCTTTTGCTGAGTACAAAAATAAATAGGAAAACATGCAACTTTGGTAATGCTAAGTCCATTATCAACAATGCTTTAAGTTTTCAAAACCGAGTTGCAATCAGTTTTGAAAACTGAGTTGCATAACTCAGTTTCAAAAATTGAGTTGCAAAACTCGGTTTCGAAAACTAAGTCGCAAACAAAAAAAGCACAGTCTATAATGCGTAATTGCCATGCTTTGTAAGTGCTAAAGTTGTAAACATAACAAATAAGTGAAACCATACAAAATATCTTCAAGTGTAAGAAGCTTAATAAACATACCACCAAAACAGCAAAAATCGGAAAACGTTAGACTAAAACCCTTTGCGTTTGAAAAAAAGACTAATTTTCAACTTAAATTAATCTAATAACAAACATTTGTGTTGTGGCTAACAAGAGTTTAAATGACGATCACCTCGTTTTATAAATGCCTAAAAAATGTAATCTCATTGCCAAAACTACAATTTAAATATTTACATGGTTCACACATTCCATAGATAAAAACTATTAGATGTAGTTAAGATTCAGAGTTGTACTACTGATTGAACTGAGTCTATATGAAAAATTAGAAATGCAGTTATTTTTCTTCATCTATATCTACAGTTTATAGTGTACTTACATATATTAATACATTTGGAGATGGGTTTGTTTTTATTGGAGGTTTTTTTTTCTAAAAGGGGAGAGGGGTGGGAAGAGAGGCAATTGAATAACTAACCCATTATACAATGGGCATTACAAAATAAAGTACGTTATTTGAATTAAATGTCTTTAGGATCGTAATGTTTTATTTATCCATAGCTTGCAAAGCATGTTTAGAATTTTTATTATAATATAATATAACTGATATATAAATTATAAAGTGTCCATGTTAAATATATTATGATAAAAAAGTTATGAACAGGGTTGATGTATACGCGACAAGTATTATCATATTAAGATAGTATGTCTTAGATAATATTCATTAACGAATGTAATTTCATACCAAGATAGTATGTCTGAGACAGTATTGACTAGCTAAAGATAGGACAAACCTAACGACTTTTTCTTTCTAACAGTCTAAAAAATGGCGAGCCTCTTCTGATCGCTAATTCTTTTCTCTTTTCATTCTCGGGATCTTCAGTAATCCACTATTCTCTAGCTCCTTAGCTTTCATTTTTCTGAGTTCTTGTGGTGTTATCCTGTTCGCTCTTGTTGGATCTCATCATGGTTTCATGTAGATCTGAAGGGGTTTTTGTGATTACTGGTTCTTTTGTTAACCAATGCCCTAGTTTCGACGCTATTGCCAAATCGCTACTTCAGGTAGCGAATTTTCCGATGTCGGTGATCATTTCTGGTTATCTTTGATTGAGGTGAAGCTATTTCCTTTGGACTCTTTTGTTCATGTAATGACCCGGATTTCGAGCGACTTTGGTTATCGACATAAGCACGATGTCGATAACCAAAACATCGAAAAATCCTGGTAATTATTGAAAGAAATTAGAGGGTGAAGAAAGATAAGATAGAAACTTAGAATAGAAGAAGAAGAAGAAGAACACAACATCAGAGTAACACGAATCTCACAGCGGAACGAATAACATATAATATATGTAACATAACTTTGAAATATACATCTATATTTGAATATACATCATTATCAAAGTACAACACTTACAACACAGCGGAAATAACTATAGCTATATGATCCTGAAGCCTTCTGCTCCAAGCTCTTCAAGTGTATCTGTAAAATCCCGACTACTTGACTGCCCGTACAAATTTAGGCACCCAAGAGTTTAGGGAAAACAACAAAGTAAACTCCGGGTCAGTCATGGGACTGGTATGAGTAAAACAGTTTAAAAACAGTTGAACAAGTAAATGATATCTCATAAGACCACGCCGCATAACGGAACGGGTTTTTCCCTTATGAGAATCCAAAATATCTTTATATCAAAAACCTTTTGATATTATAATAATGTCTATCAACCACAGTATATATATAATCATCTAGCAGAAACGCTTTCATCTCACGTTCTACATATATAGTATACAATCAAAACCGCAAGCACGTATTGGGTAATGGATTTCCAACTATGACAAGGTATGGAATCACCTTCCGCTTGTGTACCTCTAGAGAAGAACACACTGGGTTCAACAAGAACATCTTGCAACCCGGCCACACATGACCGACCACTCATTTCGCTTGAGTGTATCGAATGTATATCACCAACAGTTGGGATCAGCAACCGTTTCCCGAATAGGACAGCATCAACAATAGATTTTTAGAAGTAAATGAAACTCTAGATCAGGTGATTATACACCCTACTTCGGTGCGACCGACTTAGCCATGCTGCCTGCCCGATTTCTGTCATTTACCGGATGATGAGGCTAGAAGCTACGCTTTATCATCCTACCAGATTCACTTTGAATGCCACATCGTCAAATCCATCAAATCACCGATTGAAGTCCTCAACCATACATTATGTGTTAGCTAAAAGAAGTTTCCCTCTCCGCTTCCACTCTTGGTACAGTTGGAGAAATCAATATACGTGATTGTCTGGAAATATTCTGTCAGACATCCATCCATACAATTCATCCAGGAACAGGATGAACCGAAGGCACTATTCTGTAAACAGGATAGCCCTTGTATAACTCCGTCTTCAAATTTCCTTTGGCATATATGATTCGCAACGCTTATGCCAATATAGAGTGGTTCTTTGGATAATAATCCAACCGGTCTCTCCATATTAACAACGTTAAAATGGTCAAAACTTCGATAGTCTGTGATTTAACTATCAAATAAAAACAAGTGTGCAAACAACGATATTATTTCCAAATGGAAATTTATATCGATCAAACATTATTCAACATTTATCTCTTAATTTCATAAATTTACTTATCTCCTGTTTTCCTATATTCAATATTTCTTATTTTCTAAATTTAGAAAATATACGTTATTAACAATGGAAAACATTTCCATTTCTTGTTTCCTTTATTAGAAAACATTTCTGGTTTCTTATTTGGAAAACATTTCCAAAGCTTCTTCATTGGGCTTAGACAGATGTTTAAACAAACCATCGCGATGCCAACTCAAACAATTTCCTTTACTGTCGAACCTTAACTATTCCTTAGTTAAAAACGAAGCCAATCAAGTTGGGGTAGAACTACCTCTCAGACCTTAACTGAACAACATTTCTAACTTTGAAATTACCAAAGTTCACTTTATTCCTTTTTCTAACTTCCTTACTTAACCCTCCTTCTAATAAATCTCTATTCGATTAACCCTTATCAATTAACTCTATTGGACTAACACTATTGGATTAACTCTATTTGACTAACACTATTGATTTACTCATTTCACTTAATTCCTTTCGAGTAAACTATATTCGATAACTCCTTTTACTTTCTTCGAATAAACTATATTCGATTAACTCATTCTACTTTCTATTCGAATAACCATATTCGATTAACTCATTTGCTTTAATTCTAATCGATTAAACTAACATCGATTATCTCCTTTCAACTTTATTCTCTAATCGATTAACTAACATCGATTAACTTCTTTTTAACTTTATTCTCTAATCGATTAACTAACATCGATTAACTTCTTTTGCTTTAACACTAATCGATTTACTAACATCGATTAACTCTTTTTAACTTTAACACTAATCGATCAAACTAACATCGATTAGCTCCTTTTAACTTTAACACTAATCGATCAAACTAACATCGATTAGCTCCTTTTAACTTTAACACTAATCGATCAAACTAACATCGATTAGCTCCTTTTTAACTTTAACACTAATCGATCAAACTAACATCGATTAGCTCCTTTTAACTTTAACACTAATCGATCAAACTAACATCGATTAGCTCCTTTTTAACTTTAACACTAATCGATCAAACTAACATCGATTAGCTCCTTTTAACTTTAACACTAATCGATCAAACTAACATCGATTAGCTCCTTTTAACTTTAACACTAATCGATCAAACTAACATCGATTAGCTCCTTTTAATAAACTACGTTTTCCGTTGCAACTATTTCCTTTTTATAACGTTTACTTACCGTTACAAATATTTCCTATTTATAACTTCTATTTACCGTTACAAATATTTCCTATTTATAACTTCTATTTATTTTCTAAATAAATATTTCTTTTCTATTTCTATTTATTTTCTAAATAAATATCCCTTTTATAAAACCGTGTTCGTTTTATAAATAATTCCTTTTATAAAATCCTGTGATTTTATAAAATTCCTTTATTTCAATATACATTGAAATACTTCTTTTTACATCCCAGGGTTTCTTATGATATTTAAAATATCGAATAACAATGATCAATATCATTCCAACACACATAATCCATGACAGATTATATAACACATCATATATCACAATATATGAAAACAGTAAAATAAATGTTGAGGAATCCAGTCGGATTCCTCCAACCTGTTCCCCTGCATCACAGATGTTAAACAATATAGATAACATCACTTTCAGTTCCATATGATATATTCTGTTAAACAGAATCAATATAGAAATTAAATCAACTGACTAGCAGTTCAATCAAACAGTCAACATACAGTAAATCAACCAATATCTAACAGTTCTAAAAATACAACATGAATTTATAAACTGTTCAGAGTTAGTGAGATTTACTCACTTTTGCGCGTTAACCGTTAAATAACGGTTTGCGTTATTTGACTGCGACGGGCAATTTATTTTGCTATAAATTGTAACGGTCTCTGATGGACTTCCAGTGAGCTCCATCATGTAGTGTCCGTCCATGCGATCCTAAGGGATCTTGTTTTGCTGAATTTCGATGTCGTACGACCAAGTTATGATTTAAACAAGTTAATTATACTATTATATTTTAAAATAAAACTTAAGTGTTATTTAAATGGGTCTCACTATTTTAAATCCGGCCCAAAAGCATATTTGAAAAGCCTACCGTGTAAACCCGTTCCTCCCTATCTTTGCACCCGTCTTCTTCCAGTATCCTTGCCATGAAAAGAACAAGCCATGGCCACCCTTTCTCTTCCACTATCTCACTCTTTACACCATTTTTCAACCTCAAAAAAGCACCACTACAATCCCCATTTTAAATCTCCTTCCCACAATCCTTGTTTCGACGGACTCGCACGCTGGAAGTAGCCATGACTTCCGCTCCTTTCCACACAGTATAGAGAACAAGCACCGAACCCAAATCAACTGAAAACCAACCAAACTCAAAACTGCACTTACCATGAACCTCATCTTCCCGTCCTATTACCCTTCATCACCTCGAGTCTTCAACGTCTCCTTCCTTCAGTCCCATGCACTACAAACTTGAAGCCATTTCCAAGCTTTACCAAAACGCAACCGAATAACACTATAGTGCACCTCTTCCATCTTCCAGATTCGCTCCACTTTCTCATCCCTTAAACACCACATTTGAACATCCCTACTCCGTCGCGAGATCACCCGTGAACATGCGACAGTAAACCGTTTCGAATATTTCGGAACCTACAAGAGCTCGAAGCTCTTGCTCTCAGGGCTTCAACTGTACGTTTTAGAGTGTTTAATTTTTCTAAAGAGGAATATTTGGTTTATCATAACTTCGAAAGGCATGAGAAATATTCCAAGTTGCTGAAGCTAAACAATGTAATATGTGGTGATGTACTGATAAGGTGGCGAAACTTCAGCCTTAAATAACTTAGAGAGATACGTATGCGGTAGGTAGATATTAAGTGTCCACGTAAACAAATATATTCACACTTCGTTGTTAAGTTTTGAACCATACTTTATTGTTAAGTTTTTTTTTTCACGGTGGTAGGGATGGGGACGTACGTTACTTAACAGACTGGTAAAATAATATATTTATATAAATATATTCATCAGAATTTAGGGTATCGTGCTATACACAATTTATCAATTTAAGAACTGCTATCACAGAAATAACCATACCGTTGTGTCGAGCTCGGTGTCACGATCCCAAAAATATAATAATACCGGTAGATAGACTCATATTTTGAAACTTCAAAATGTTGATTACAGGGTGCAAAATACTTCAAATAAAAAGTTGCATATTTAAATAATTAAAAATCAGAGTAAAATTCTAAAAATTAAATTATCACTATGTCCCAAAAGAACCTTTTCTAAATTCAAACCCCATCTCTAATTATATCGAATAAACCGATATGGTCGATAAACGATTCTATAACGACTATTTTTAAAATTTGATTTACACATATCTCAAAATTTACACGACGAAATCCCGATTTTTCTCTTCCACTAAAAGATATACTCCACCAGTTCCACACGTTTCTTGTTTCACAGAAATCTGGCTTAAAACGAATCCTGTATACTCCGTTGAAGTTCGAATCGCCAAATAGCGAACTGCCGCGCCATTTCGAGCTCTATTATAATTATATTATAAACTATACGTTCAACTGTCGACGATTGAATATATTCGTTATTCAAATTCAATCCCAGGCTGAATTACATATCACAGATGATCCGGTTCACACCATATCGTCATTTCGGCCAATTCTGATTATTTCAGAATTAAATATATTATTTAATTTATTATTTTAATTAAATATTCACCATTATTTAATTCCACGACCATTAATCACTAACCCACCATTAATATATTAAATAAATTAATTCTAATACCTCTGCCAAATGCGGGTCATTACAATCTTCCCCACTTAAAATAATTTCGTCCTCGAAATTGCTAAAAGGTAGAGGACGACCCTATCGACTGGTTAGAACATATTTGTTCACTCTTTAACTTCAATTTCAACTGAACCAATTTAATTTCAATTAAATTATTAATTAATTCTTATCAACGAAAATTTTCAAAAATCCTGAAAATTTTCTAACTCCTTAACCTTTCGAAAAATTTCGCCAGCACCTCCTTTGTACTGGTCAATCGGTCAAACCACCACTCACCTCTCTGGGCCATCTCCAACTCAAAAGAAAATCAAACAGCCAAGCGGCTTGCCAATTCGGCTTATCAACATCTCAAACCGTATGAAATATAAACTTGTACCTTTTTGTCGGGCATATCAACTCTGTCACTTCCATATTCTATCAACTCAGCATATACAAGAGTTACCCCAATCAAATCCAATCTGCTTTTTTTCCACGACACAACCATTCACTTATATCCAAGCTAAATATCGTTTCAACCTCGAGTTTGATTCTCGATTTCAAACTCTTAACTTGGTTACCAAATTCACTTCAAATTCAAATCTCCCCAAATCCCATTTGTCTCGATATCATTCTAATTCAATCTCAGTTACCACTTTACTGGCATTACTTTTAATTCAAATTTGCTTTCACAAATTTCTGTTAAATTTGTTTTTAATTTAAACAGTCTTTCCCTGGGAATTTTAAATAGTTTACTTCTTCAAAAATCAAATTTTCCTTTTTGAAATTCAACTGAGTCCATAATCAATATTCCATTAGTTAAATCACTTCTCTATTCCTTTGTCAATATTTGTTAACCAAATATTTTCAATAACCATATTGGCCTTTTATGTTATTTGGAAAACATTTCCGAATATCGCCTTCCTTTATTTTCTAAACTTCAGAAAATATACGTTATTTATAATTGGAAAATATTCCAATTACTTATCTCTTTTCCGATCTCGTTTATTTCTATACTTAGGAAATATTCTATTTTCCAGCTTACACTTATTTGGTTAAAACAGATGTTGTGTAAAACATTGTTACGACAACCCAAAAACTATATTCAACTAAATTTTATTCAACATTGATCTTCGAGCCTGGAATCTTACTATTTATTTGTTAATAATGAAATCAATCAAGTTGGGGTATAACTACCTCTCAGACCTTGACTGAATAACATTTATAACGTCAAAACAGATATTACTACTTACTCGAATAATCAATACCATACAACTACTTACTCACTTTTAAACACGTATACGCTTTCTCTTTTTATTCTTACTGGATTTTACTCCTAGTCTTCCCTTTTGATTATACTATTCTATTTCTAAGTTCGTTTCCTTATCGACTTCTATACATATCGATACGTTGATTTCTAACTATCAAATTATCTTAAAAATATTCTAACTCCTTAAATTCCTGGAAAAATTCGCCATAACCTCCTTTGTATCAGGAGCATCGGGAAAATCCCCAAACTGCCACACAGGCCTTCTCCAATCAAAAAGAAAAAGAAAAGCCAAGCGGCTAGCCGATACGGCGCATAAAATCTCATATATGAATTAAATACATACCTTTTCGTCGAGCATTCTATTTATATACCTTCACATCTTATCCATACATATCTCATGTATATTTATACATTTCTAATTCATTTCAACTTAATCCCATCGTTTTAACTTAGTTCGTTAAGTGATTTTCAAATTACTTGGTTTGCCCATTTCACCTTTCATATTTGAGTATAACACGTTCAAATATATTTTAACTTGTTTATCAAATAATTGAATTCCATTTCAATTCTATTTGAATTTCCTATATTCAAATTCCATTTCAAACTCTCTTATTTCAAATTCTGTATTTGAATTTCATTTCAATTCTATTTTAATCCTCTACATTCAAATTTCAAATTCAATTCTATTTGAATCCTCTACATTCAAATTTCATTTCACTTTCGATATTCAAATCCTATATTTGAAATCTCTTATATTTTCTATATCCAAACGCCATTTGAATTTCTATATTCAAATTCTATATCACTTCCATTGAATTTCATATATTCAAACTCCCTTTGAATTTCTATATTCAATTTCTATTTGAATTCTCTTTGTTCAAATCCCCTTTGAATTTTCTATATTCAAATTCCTTTTCAAACTTTCTTTATCCATTCTTTACATAAGTCTCGATTTCAATTCCTTTTGAAATCGATGTTTCCACCTTTGGAAAATAGGTTTTTCCTTTCAATTTCACACTTGTATTTTTATTTCTGAATTATCCAATGATAATTCTTTTCACTTCATTTTATAAACTTCGTTTATAAAAGAACTATTTATAAACTTCGTTTATAAAGGAACTTCTCGTTTTATTTCTTTTAAAACAAGTTAATATTTCAAATCTATTTAAAAATTCCAATTCTATATTTTAAATCCCATTTTGAAATTCAACACACTTGTCTTTCCCAAAACAAATTCAAAACAGTATCTCTGGTAGTAATTCGTCACTTACAACTCGAAAATGAATACTGATGATGCAGCTGTCATCATCAGAATCTATTTTCCAGCGATCGAAGTGAGTTCAATACTATAAAACCATTTTTAAACATTTCCACTTTGAAATTCATTTCAAAATATAATTCACACTGCTTGTAAAACAATTTAAAATCTCCCAGGATCTTAAATTTTCCTTATTTTAAATCCAAATCCATTTACAACCACTTATCCAATTCTCCAGAGTTTTAACTCAATTTCTGGTTTAACATTTCAGATTTAACTTATCTGATCCCACGTATTCCACTTATATGAATTCTGATTGGTTATTCACATAACCATTTAATTTATAATCTTACTCGATTATAATCACAACCAATATATCCAATATATATCAAAATATACTTTGGGTAAAATTATTTTCATTTACCCTCTTTTCAAAACATACCATGATGGTTCATCGTATTCAAGAGTTTAGTAACTCCTACCGATACAGTGGATCAAACTGATCGACCAGAACTCATAAACGACTCAATCAATGAATCTCCACAATATAAAATAAATTTTTATATCAAATAACAAGTACGTTCACTCGTATATATACACTCAAACTCAATCTAGGGTATTATTAACCCTATCTCTACCGAGTCACGCCACAGAGCCAAGTAATTCTTAACTTAAGCTCTGATACCAACTGTAACGACCCAGATTTCGAGCGACTTTGGTTATCGACATAAGCACGATGTCGATAACCAAAACATCGAAAAATCCTGGTAATTAGTGAAAGAAATTAGAGGGTGAGGAAAGATAAGATAGAAACTTAGAATAGAAGAAGAAGAAGAAGAAGAAGAACACAACATCAGAGTAACACGAATCTCACAGCGGAACGAATAACATATAATATATGTAACATAACTTTGAAATATACATCTGTATTTGAATATACATCATTATCAAAGTACAACACTTACAACACAGCGGAAATAACTATAGCTATATGATCCTGAAGCCTTCTGCTCCAAGCTCTTCAAGTGTATCTGTAAAATCCCGACTACTTGACTGCCCGTACAAATTTAGGCACCCAAGAGTTTAGGGAAAACAACAAAGTAAACTCCGGGTCAGTCATGGGACTGGTATGAGTAAAACAGTTTAAAAACAGTTGAACAAGTAAATGATATCTCATAAGACCACACCGCATAACGGAACGGGTTTTTCCCTTATGAGAATCCAAAATATCTTTATATCAAAAACCTTTTGATATTATAATAATGTCTATCAACCACAGTATATATATAATCATCTAGCAGAAACGCTTTCATCTCACATTCTACATATATAGTATACAATCAAAACCGCAAGCACGTATTGGGTAATGGATTTCCAACTATGACAAGGTATGGAATCACCTTCCGCTTGTGTACCTCTAGAGAGGAATACACTGGGTTCAACAAGAACATCTTGCAACCCGGCCACACATGACCGACCACTCATTTCGCTTGAGTGTATCGAATGTATATCACCAACAGTTGGGATCAGCAACCGTTTCCCGAATGGGACAGCATCAACAATAGATTTTTAGAAGTAAATGAAACTCTAGATCAGGTGATTATACACCCTACTTCGGTGCGACCGACTTAGCCATGCTGCCTGCCCGATTTCTGTCATTTACCGGATGATGAGGCTAGAAGCTACGCTTTATCATCCTACCAGATTCACTTTGAATGCCACATCGTCAAATCCATCAAATCACCGATTGAAGTCCTCAACCATACATTATGTGTTAGCTAAAAGAAGTTTCCCTCTCCGCTTCCACTCTTGGTACGGTTGGAGAAATCAATATACGTGATTGTCTGGAAATATTCTGTCAGACATCCGTCCATACAATTCATGCAGGAATAGGATGAACCGAAGGCACTATTCTGTAAACAGGATAGCCCTTGTATAACTCCGTCTTCAAATTTCCTTTGGCATATATGATTCGCAACGCTTATGCCAATATAGAGTGGTTCTTTGGATAATAATCCAACCGGTCTCTCCATATTAACAACGTTAAAATGGTCAAAACTTCGATAGTCTGTGATTTAACTATCGAATAAAAACAAGTGTGCAAACAAAAATATTATTTCCAAATGGAAATTTATATAGATCAAACATCATTCAACATTTATCTCTTAATTTCATAAATTTACTTATCTCCTGTTTTCCTATATTCAATATTTCTTATTTTCTAAATTTAGAAAATATACGTTATTAACAATGGAAAACATTTCCATTTCTTGTTTTCTTTATTAGAAAACATTTCTGGTTTCTTATTTGGAAAACATTTCCAAAGCTTCTTCATTGGGCTTAGACAGATGTTTAAACAAACCATCGCGATGCCAACTCAAACAATTTCCTTTACTGCCGAACCTTAACTATTCCTTAGTTAAAAACGAAGCCAATCAAGTTGGGGTAGAACTACCTCTCAGACCTTAACTGAACAACATTTCTAACTTTGAAATTAGCAAAGTTCACTTTATTCCTTTTTCTAACTTCCTTACTTAACCCTCCTTCTAATAAATCTCTATTCGATTAACCCTTATCAATTAACTCTATTGGACTAACACTATTGGATTAACTCTATTTGACTAACACTATTGATTTACTCATTTCACTTAATTCCTTTCGAATAAACTATATTCGATAACTCCTTTTACTTTCTTCGAATAAACTATATTCGATTAACTCATTCTACTTTCTATTCGAATAACCATATTCGATTAACTCATTTGCTTTAATTCTAATCGATTAAACTAACATCGATTACCTCCTTTCAACTTTATTCTCTAATCGATTAACTAACATCGATTAACTTCTTTTTAACTTTATTCTCTAATCGATTAACTAACATCGATTAACTTCTTTTACTTTAACACTAATCGATTTACTAACATCGATTAACTCTTTTTAACTTTAACACTAATCGATCAAACTAACATCGATTAGCTCCTTTTAACTTTAACACTAATCGATCAAACTAACATCGATTAGCTCCTTTTAACTTTAACACTAATCGATCAAACTAACATCGATTAGCTCCTTTTTAACTTTAACACTAATCGATCAAACTAACATCGATTAGCTCCTTTTAACTTTAACACTAATCGATCAAACTAACATCGATTAGCTCCTTTTTAACTTTAACACTAATCGATCAAACTAACATCGATTAGCTCCTTTTAACTTTAACACTAATCGATCAAACTAACATCGATTAGCTCCTTTTAACTTTAACACTAATCGATCAAACTAACATCGATTAGCTCCTTTTAATAAACTACGTTTTCCGTTGCAACTATTTCCTTTTTATAACGTTTACTTACCGTTACAAATATTTCCTATTTATAACTTCTATTTACCGTTACAAATATTTCCTATTTATAACCTCTATTTATTTTCTAAATAAATATTTCTTTTCTATTTCTATTTATTTTCTAAATAAATATCCCTTTTATAAAACCGTGTTCGTTTTATAAATAATTCCTTTTATAAAATCCTGTGATTTTATAAAATTCCTTTATTTCAATATACATTGAAATACTTCTTTTTACATCCCAGGGTTTCTTATGATATTTAAAATATCGAATAACAATGATCAATATCATTCCAACACACATAATCCATGACAGATTATATAACACATCATATATCACAATATATGAAAACAGTAAAATAAATGTTGAGGAATCCAGTCGGATTCCTCCAACCTGTTCCCCTGCATCACAGATGTTAAACAATATAGATAACATCACTTTCAGTTCCATATGATATATTCTATTAAACAGAATCAATATAGAAATTAAATCAACTGACTAGCAGTTCAATCAAACAGTCAACATACAGTAAATCAACCAATATCTAACAGTTCTAAAAATACAACATGAATTTATAAACTGTTCAGAGTTAGTGAGATTTACTCACTTTTGCGCGTTAACCGTTAAATAACGGTTTGCGTTATTTGACTGCGACGGGCAATTTATTTTGCTATAAATTGTAACGGTCTCTGATGGACTTCCAGTGAGCTCCATCATGTAGTGTCCGTCCATGTGATCCTAAGGGATCTTGTTATGCTGAATTTCGATGTCGTACGACCAAGTTATGATTTAAACAAGTTAATTATACTATTATATTTTAAAATAAAACTTAAGTGTTATTTAAATGGGTCTCACTATTTTAAATCCAGCCCAAAAGCATATTTGAAAAGCCTACCGTGTAAACCCGTTCCTCCCTATCTTTGCACCCGTCTTCTTCCAGTATCCTTGCCATGAAAAGAACAAGCCATGGCCACCCTTTCTCTTCCACTATCTCACTCTTTACACCATTTTTCAACCTCAAACAAGCACCACTACAATCCCCATTTTAAATCTCCTTCCCACCATCCTTGTTTCGACGGACTCGCACGCTGGAAGTAGCCATGACTTCCGCTCCTTTCCACACAGTATAGAGAACAAGCACCGAACCCAAATCAACTGAAAACCAACGAAACTCAAAACTGCACTTACCATGAACCTCATCTTCCCGTCCTATTACCCTTGATCACCTCGAGTCTTCAACGTCTCCTTCCTTCAGTCTCATGCACTACAAACTTGAAGCCATTTCCAAGCTTTACCAAAACGCAACCGAATAACACTATAGTGCACCTCTTCCATCTTCCAGATTCGCTCCACTTTCTCATCCCTTAAACACCACATTTGAACATCCCTACTCCGTCGCGAGATCACCCGTGAACATGCGACAGTAAACCGTTTCGAATATTTTGGAACCTACAAGAGCTCGAAGCTCTTGCTCTCAGGGCTTCAACTGTACGTTTTAGAGTGTTTAATTTTTCTAAAGAGGAATATTTGGTTTATCATAACTTCGAAAGGCATGAGAAATATTCCAAGTTGCTGAAGCTAAACAATGTAATATGTGGTGATGTACTTATAAGGTGGCGAAACTTCAGCCTTAAATAACTTAGAGAGATACGTATGCGGTAGGTAGATATTAAGTGTCCACGTAAATAAATATATTCACACTTCGTTGTTAAGTTTTGAACCATACTTTATTGTTAAGTTTTTTTTTCACGGTGGTAGGGATGGGGACGTACGTTACTTAACAGCCTGGTAAAATAATATATTTATATAAATATATTCATCAGAATTTAGGGTATCGTGCTATACACAGTTTATCAATTTAAGAACTGCTATCACAGAAATAACCATACCGTTGTGTCGAGCTCGGTGTCACGATCCCAAAAATATAATAATACCGGTAGATAGACTCATATTTTGAAACTTCAAAATGTTGATTACAGGGTGCAAAATACTTCAAATAAAAGGTTGCATATTTAAATAATTAAAAATCACAGTAAAATTCTAAAAATTAAATTATCACTATGTCCCAAAAGAACCTTGTCTAAATTCAAACCCCATCTCTAATTATATCGAATAAACCGATATGGTCGATAAACGATTCTATAGCGACTATTTTTAAAATTTGATTTACACATATCTCAAAATTTACACGACGAAATCCCGATTTTTCTCTTCCACTAGAAAGATATACTACACCAGTTCCACACGTTTCTTGTTTTACAGAAATCTGGCTTAAAACGAATCCTGTATACTCCGTTGAAGTTCGAATCGCCAAATAGCGAACTGCCGCGCCATTTCGAGCTCTATTATAATTATATTATAAACTATACGTTCAACTATCGACGATTGAATATATTCGTTATTCAAATTCAATCCCAGGCTGAATTACATATCACAGATGATCCGGTTCACACCATATCGTCATTTCGGCCAATTCTGATTATTTCAGAATTAAATATATTATTTAATTTATTATTTTAATTAAATATTCACCATTATTTAATTCCACGACCATTAAATTCACTAACCCACCATTAATATATTAAATAAATTAATTCTAATACCTCTGCCAAATGCGGGTCATTACAGTTCACCTCAATCGTCACCGGTTTTTGGATGTAGAGGGGAGCTTCCTCAAACTATCATCGTTGTATCAATCGTCATTGGTGAGCTCCCTTCCCATGTGGCTTTGCTTCTTCCCCTTTTGCTGATGCGGATTTTCTTCCTAGTGGCTCCCCTAAAGATAAATGAGGCAAGTGGGATTTGACCACCCACTTTACCCCTCATTTGAGCTTCAAATCCTCTGTTGATGTGCCGATAGCTGATGTCTAGGGATTTTATGTTGGCTCTATTTCTTGTGGTGGTGTCTTCGGACCGAGTTTTGGCAAGCTCATTGCCGCTGATCTGATTTTTGGTGGGGATTTAACCACTCCATCCGTTTATAATCACTCGGTAGTGGCTGAGGTGCCTTGTGTTGTTGGCTCGCCTAGTCCGCATGCTCCTTTTAATTATCGACGCCATCTTGCTTGTCGTTCGAGGCAGATGAGAGAAGCTCCCTCTAACTCTAGCTCTCGGGCTTCTGAGGTTCATGTAGAGAGCTTTTTGGTTGGAAAGCAGGCTCCACCTGCTATTGCTCTATCCAACTATTTCTTTGTTTTGGAACATGAGTTGCTGGAGTGTATTATTAAGGCTCTATCTTCTTCCGAATCTGTTATGATTGTTGATAGCAGCTCCAGTTCCTTAGTCATCCGTAGGTGTAAGAGCTTGCAAGCTGTAGATCGGATGCAACCAGAGATTAACTCACCTAAAGTGACACCGCTGAGGTATATTGGCTCAAACGGATTATGTGGGGGTGCTTCAATAGCAAAGAATTGTGGTGTTGTATCTTCAGTTGGATGCAGGTTGGTTTTGGCATGTAACATCAAGTATGACTTCGTTACCAGTGAGGTACGTTATCTCTCTCTTTTTGGCTTTGATCCCTGCGGCTTGTGTGAGTTTGTTTCCCATCCTTTGCCAAATCCTGTGTCAGGCAAGTCTGTCCACTTTTGTGGTCATGATACTTTAAGTTCTCTTATTGCAAATTATGTTTTTTCTTGTTCTATGTGGAGTAGTTGTATTGCAAATCGGTTTCTAGTTGTGACTGGTTCTTCAGACTTCACCTTTTCTCCTTTGTTGTATTCTAGTGGGCATCTGGTTTGGTTAGTGGTGGTTTGAGCCCTGTCACATTATTTTGCAAGCTCCCTGCCACGATTGAGTGCTTGTTTGTGATCATGCCTTATCATGTGTGTGTTGGTGATGTGATGTCTGTGGAAGGGCGGTTTTCGATGTTGAGTTGGTTCTATTTTGGAGCCTCTTATTCAGGCTTTGCTGGTTTTTATTGAGGTCGGGCGGGTGACCGCTTTTCGCAGCAGGTTGGGCCGCTTTTGGGTTTGTATCTGGCTATTTCTGGGTCATATACGACTCTTTGGAGATTTACAACTCCGACTGGTTCTTATGGGCTATTGCTTTTTGGATGGGTTTCGTCCTCATATCGAGACACTTCGAGGCCTCCTCAGTGTCATTAGTGTCTCGGTCAAGCAGAGTTGGGCTTTCGAATTTCTTTGTCCCGTGTTGGTGCCTCATCCGGGCTTTGGAACCATGGGATGGGAGGCTTCCCTTATGTAGGTGTATAGCGAACACTGAGGAAGTCCACTATACATTTTATCAGGGAGGCAGCCTCTCAAGTTTTTCCTGGCCTTTGATTGATTTCTCGTGTCCCGTCGATCGAGCCTTACCTATAGTGTGGGTCTATCAATGTGATGATAGATCGGCTTTGGTAAAGCTCACTCAGCATCTGGTGTTGCCTTTGGTGAGCACCTCCACTCCTTCTTCCACCTCTCCCGTTCTTGTGCCCCTTAGGGTCTTTCCTTCTTCCTCTTGTTGTCCTGTGGCTGCTGCTTCTTCTTGTCCTCTTCTTAGTAAGGCCAAGATAACGATCATCAATGATTATCTATCAAGGCTTACTAAGAATTCTTACTCTTCTCGTCATATGGTTCCCGCCCAGTCGTCTGCTCGCTCACGTCGTCGCTCCAGTCGGGAGGCTCCGCGCACCCCCTGCACCATTCGTACATGCTCTATAGCAATGTACGAGCAGATCATTAGATCTACTCGACACACCTTGTATCGTATCTGAGTTTGTCGTTGCTCCTTTTTCCTTCACTTTTGTTTGATCTTGGTCCTTATGGCGAACTTTCTGTTCTGGAATGTTCGGGGTATCGGGAATGCAAAGTCGGTTGCTTGACCCAAGTGCAACATTAGGAAGCATTCTATTTGTCTGATTGCAATTTTGGAGCCTCTTGTGGGTTCGGACGCGATCTCTTCTACCGTTCTTTCTATTAGGTTTGGTGGTGCCTTAGCTATCTTGTCCGATAAGATTTGGATCATGCGGTCCAAAGACGTTGTCGTTCACCCTATTTTCTTTGTCGGTGGCTTGATCGCTCCCCGCTTTCTCTTCGTCCTTTCTGTTCTCGGCGGTCTACGCTAAGTGTGATTGGATTCAGAGATAAGGCCTTTGAGCAGATATCATCTCTCTCTCCGATTTTGGTTTCTCTGTGCCTGTTCTTGGAGGCGACTTTAACATAGTCGCCAGCCAATCAGGAAAGTATGGAGGCAATGCTATTAACCATTTGGCGGTTGCAGATTTTAACTCCTTTATCACCAGCTCGGGCCTCTCCGAAGTATCTTTTGTTGGATTGGCTTTTACTTGGAGTAACAACCAAGAAGGCCCCAGCCGGATTCTTTCTAGGCTTAATCGTGTTTTCACCACTGAAGAGTGGTTCAGCCTACCCTTTACGTTCACCATCTCCCACCTTCATCGTACCTGTTTTGACCATGCTCCCTTGTTCCTTAGCTGTTCACCCCATTCCATCTCTGGATAGTCTTCCTATAGATTCCATAGTATGTGGGGATTGCACAACTCTTTCCTCAGACTTATCAAAGACTCCTGGATATCCCCTTTGCCTGGTTCTCCTTGCTCGATTTTCTCTAGCAAGCTGAAGCGCCTTAAGACTTGTCTTAAGGCGTGGAATCTTCTTGTCTTCAAGAACATCTTCGACGGTGTTAGAGAGGCTAAAGAAACTCTTATTCTTGCAGAAGCTTCTTTTGATTAAGTTCCCAGTGCTGCTAACAAGGAGGCTTAGGCGTTGGCCCAGCTTGCCTTCTCTTTGGAGCTTCATATCGAACATGAACATCTAAGGCAGAAAGCTTGGATCAAGTGGGTTGTTAAGGGTGATACGAACTCCAGGTTCTTTCGCTCAACCATTCATAAGAAGAATAGTCTCCTCACCATTCGACAGATCTGTAGGTCGGACCACTCGATGGCTTCAACTCCCGTTGAAGTCAAGGATATAATTCTTTCCCATTTCCAATCCTTCCTTAGCTCTCCTTCAGTTTCTGCTGCTGACCCGTCCTTGCTTGCCTTCATCCCTAATCTGATCCTTCCATCAGATAGCGCCGACCTACCTGCACCCCTTCCTCGGATGAAATATGTGCATCTGTATTTTCTCTAAGTAAGGACAATGCGAGTGGGCCGGATGGTTTTAACAGAGTATTTTACAGGAGTGTGTGGCTTATTATCCAAGCGGATTTCTGTCTCTCCATTGAGTCCTTCACTGGTGTTGATCTCCCTTTGGGATGGACCTCTACCAATATGGTTCTTATCCCTAAATGTGATCATCCTAGTACTTGTGGGGACTTCATACTTATTAGTTTGTGCAATTTCTCTAATAAGGACATCTTTAAGGTTCTAACCTCCAAGCTAGCTTCGTTTCTCGAGCGTATTATCTCCTCCTAATTGGCCGGGTTTGTTAAGGGACGTTTGATCACTGATAACATCCTTCTAACCCAGGAGCTGATTTCTCAGATTGATAAGAAGGTGTACAGCTCTAATGTGTTCGTTAAGCTTGATATGGCTAAGCTTATGACTGGATGTCGTGGTTCTTCATCGTCAGGGGGTTAAGAGCTTTCGGTTTTCCAGAACCCCTTATCGACGTTGTCTAGAGACTTATCTCCAACCGCTGGTTTTCCATTCTCATTAACGGATTAGCCGCATGCTACTTCAGATCAGGGAGAGGGCTACGTCAAAGGGACCCGTTGTCCCCAACCCTTTTTGTCATTGTTGTCAAGGTATTCATTCGAGGTCTGCACGCTCTTATGATAGCTGGGTAGATTCATAGGTTCGACATCCCTTTAGGTTGCCCTCTTATCTCCTCCTTGTCTTTCGCGGACGACATCATCATTTTCACGAATAGTACTCGTCGTTATATCCTGTCCTTGCTGGACCTTATTAGCAGTATGAGAGTAGCTTGTGGCAACTCGTGAACTCCTCTAAAAGCAGCTTCGTGTCCGCGAAAGATCTTCCGGCGATTAGATCTTCTTGGATTGAGTCTGCTGCCGATTTTAAGGCGGCATCTCTTTCTCTTCCATATTTGGGCATAGTTTTATACCGAGGTAGGAAGCTAAATGCCTTCTTCGATCCCCTAACCGACAAAGTCAGGGGAAAGATTATTAGTTGGAATGCTTCCCTCATTTCCCAGGTTGGAAAACTGGTCCTCATCAACTCTGTTCTTGATTCGCTGGGATCTCATATCTTCGCTGCTATGACCCCACTGCTTCTTTCTTCCACTCCTATCATTCACTGGATTTCGTGGAACACCATATGTCGTCCCAAAAGTGAGAGAGGCCTTGGTCTCCGTAGCCCTAAGGACATTTGCTTGGCCTTTCCTGTAAGCTATGGGCAAGGTTTGTGTAACGAACTGGGATTTTCGACCCAAAAAATCGGCATAAAACCAATCTCGACTATTCAGGCACTGAACATTCTAGATCATTAATAAAACGAAAATAAAGGGTGAGAATAGATAAGATAGAAAATTAGAATAGAAGAAGAAGAAGAACATATAACACATCAGAGTAACACGAATCTCATAGTGGAACGAATAAAATATAACATAACTTTTGAAATAAAACAAGTATATGCATATAATAACATTATCAGAGTACAACACTTACAACACAGCGGAAATAACAATAACTAGATAACGCTGAAGCCTCCTGCTCCAAACTCCTCCAATGATATCGGAAAGTACCTGAACTACTTGACTGCCCCTACAAATTTGGGCATCCAAGAGTTTAGGGGAAAACAAAACAAGAATAAACTCTGGGTCAGTCATAGGACTGGTGTGAGTAAACTCCAAACACTTGGTTTAACTTTTAAAAATCCTTTTAAAAGAAAGGATAATCGTAAGAACGATCCACACATAAAAATGGATGGTTTTTACCTTAAGGTTACCCAAAGCATTTTTGAAATCAATATTCGTCTTATTTTATAATAGTGTCTAAATACAAGTAATATTAATCTAGCAGAACACTTGCATCTCATGCTCTACATATAGTATACAATCAAAACTGTGGGCTCTTATTGGATAATGGATTCCAACTGGCAAGGTATGGGACCACCTTCCGACAGTGTACCTCTAGAGAGAAATACACCGGGTTCAACAAGAACATCTTGCAACCCAGGCTAAACATGACTGGTCCCTCACTTAGCTTGAGGGTACCGAATTTATTATCACCAACGGTTGGGATCAACAACCGTTTCCCGAAAGGGACAACATCGATAGATTTAAGAAACAAAAGGAATTTCTCTAGACCAGGTGATAATACACCCTGCTTGGGTATGACCCAACTAGCCATGTGACCAACCCGATTTTATACCATTTCTCGGTTGTGAGGCTAAAGGCTATAACATATCTTTTGGTCTTCATTCACTTTGAATGTCACATCGTCACATCCTCCAAATCACAAATTGATTTCGCCAAACATACTGCGGGTATACAGCTAAGAGAAACGAATTCCTCCACCACCAAACGTAACTACGTTTGAAGAGATCAACTTACGCGATCCTTTAGATATACTCTGTCAGACCTTCATCCATATCAATTTGTCCTGAGACTGGACTAGCTGAAGGCACTATTCTGTAAACTGGACAGCCCTTGCATAACCCCATCTTCAATTATCTTCATCATATTTGATTCGCAACGCTAATGCCCATACAGAGTGGTTTTCAGATAATGAATCTGATCCCGGTATTTCCGTATTGACGACGTAAAAATGGTCAAAAACTTCGATAGTCAGTGATTTAACTATCAGAGAAAAACACGTGTGCAAACAACGATATTATTTCCAAATGGAAATTCTATCGATCAATCATCAATCATCATTTATCTCTTAAATTCACTTATCATTAATTTATTTTCCATTTCTTGTTTTCCTTATATCCATAATTTCTTATTTTCTAAATATAGAAAATATCCATTTAATCATTGGAAAACCTTTCCATCTCTTATTCGTGTATCATTGTCATTCCAGTATTTCTTATCGTCAAAACATTTCATTTTCTATGCTTAGAAAACATTTTTGATTATATTTGGAAACCGTTTCCAAAACTCGTTTATATGTATTTCAAACGAACGTTATATAAAACGTCGTTATGCCCACTCAATCCATTTATCGCTTATTAATTACGGTATCTTTAACAAATCTTCACTACTGAACTTCAACTATTCCTTAGTTAATTACGAAGTCAATCAAGTTGGGGTATAATTACCTCTCAGACCTTAACTAAACAACGTTCTTAACCTTGCAGCGGATAAAGCTCAACACTCTAGTTTTAGCAATCATTTCTTATGCAAACTCTTGGATTTCATTTACGACTTTCCTTCTTTGACAAATTATTGGTTATAACGATAATGTTATAAACCTTATTTCTGTAATATCTAACTTTAAAACTGTAACTTTTATTTATTAATTTTAAAAAAATTATTTATTTAGTAAATAAATCTTGGTTTAGAAACCGAAAAGTAAATAGTACTTTCCCAAATTCGATATAATTAAAATCGACGTATAACTCCCTTTCTTGTAATCTCTTTTTGATTAACTCTTCTTTGAATCACTTATATTCAATTAACTATCATCAGGTAACTTATATTCGATTAACTCTCGTCGATTAACTTATATTCGATTAACTCTCGTCGAATGACTTATATTCGATTATAACAATTGGTTTCTAGTCGAATGCTAATTACACATCTATACGGATTTTATTTTAGATCCTTTTTACATTTCGAACATCGAAATGGTTTTCATCGTCTTCTTTTTGAAACAACTTCCAATTTTCCATTTTATATTCTTAGTTGAATTTGCAATCTCAATTATCCACTGACAATTATACTTTTAATTCATTTATAAACTTTGTTTATAAATTTGACCACTTGTTTTTATTATTAAACAAGTTATTTATTCCTAATCGTTCGGAATTTCATTTCTTTTTGAATTCTTGTTTCAAAAAGCCAATTTCCTTTACAAATGTTTTTATTTGCAAAATCTTTACTTAAAACTATTATTCACATCGAATGTGAATAATATTTCTTTTATATCATTCATTAAGTTTGATTTCGTATTTTAACTAATATCCCATTTCCATACTTCTATTTATAGAATTATTCATACAAAATCTCCTTATCATTTCTAACACGTATATCTCATTTATAATTCCCATTATAAATGTTGAGTTCATATTCCATTTAAAATATCGATGTTAAAACCGATTTCTGCTTCTCTATATAAGTTCGTACTTATATATTCCATTTATCGAATTATAAATATTTCATTCAATTTAAAAAAATTATTTATAAATTAAACTTCCCAATTTATCTGTTAAAGCAGATTTTATTTAAAATCTATTTTAAATTAATCTTTTCCATTTTATCTGTTAAAACAGATTTCCGTTCAATATTTTTTTCCATATATTTCCTTTAATAAAATTCTATTTTATAAATATTTCTTTTATAATCCTACTTATTACCCAAATAAATATTTCTTTTATAATTCTATTTATTTTCTAAATAAATATTCCTTTTATAATTCTATTTAATTTCTAAATAAATATTCCTTTTATAATTCTTTTTAATTTCTAAATAAATATTCCTTTTATAATTCTATTTAATTTCTAAATAAATATTCCTTTTACAATTCTATTTAATTTCTAAATAAATATTCCTTTTATAATTCTATTTGTTTTCTAAATTAATATTCCTTTTATAATTCTGTTTATTTTATATGATTACTTTATTTTCAATATACACTTTAAAAATTCTCTTTTTACATTGCAGTATTCCTTATGGTATTTAACATACCATATATCACTGTTCAATTTCATCCAAATACACATAATCAACAATAGATTATATATCACAATATATGAAAAACAGTAAAATAAATGTTGCGGAATCCAGTTGGATCCCTCCGACATGTTTCCCTGCATCCACAGATGTTACATAATATAATTCATATCAATTTCAGTTCAATATATTATATTCTGATAGACAGAATAAATGTTTGTTAACGATATATGTATGTATCATTATTTGTAATTTCAACCAACAATCAATAATTCAACCAAACAATCATCACACAAAAATCAATCATTATTTATCAACACTAGATTATTTTTATAAAAATATAAATTTAACAGAGTTAATGAGTTTTACTCACATTGGACGATCATCGTTAAATAACGATAATTGTCGGTTGATTCAGATAGACAATTTATTTCGCCATAAATTGTAATGAGCTCCAATTCACTCCCAGTCAGTTCCATTATGTAGTGTCCGTCCGTATGATCCCAACGGATCTTGTTTTACTATTTAAAATGCTTAACACGTCGCTCATCACTTTCTCTCCCAGTAAGCCTTCGAACGCACCTTTCTAATGGCCAGTTAAAATGAAAATTCAAACTCTCCTTCTACTCCATAATTAAATAACCTAAAATTATCAAAACCTTTCTCATCTAAAGCCCTTTTACTCTATACCATTTGCGCACAGCTCAATGAACCCATTTGAATCGCGTCGACCACTTACTGTGAGAATACACAGACCAGGCGCGATAATTTTTTCCACCGATCTCCTCAGAATTTCGAGTACAGGTGTTATTTCATTAACCAAACTCAAAAACAACTTCTACTACCTTAATTGATGCCTCTAGCCTTTCAAAAATCTATCCCTAGGACTGAAAGCACCACATTGGAATAAATTGAGCACTGCAAACTTGCATCGCATCTCTCAAAATTGATACCAGACTGAAGAGAAATACTATAGGATCTCAAATAAATCTGTCTAATGATTTATAGATTTTACTTTGATTTAATTTTGATTTTTCTTTGTAACGAATTTTGTTTGAGGAAGGAGAGAACTGGTGGCATGTTTATTTTGACTAGAGGAAAAATAGTTTAGGGTTAGAAAGGTGTTAGGGTATATACAGGATAGGTTTAATATTTTTTTATTTGATTTTTATATTTTATTCTAGCCAATTGCTCATTTATTCATCTTCTAAAAATTTGCATGATCACACACGATATCCAAAACTCATAGAAATGGACATGAAGCTACAGTTTGATATTATGGACCCAACGAAACTTGTTTCGTCAAATTACGGCTCCGTTTGCTCACACAATGTATTTTAAAGGCCAAATTATCGACTATTTTCCACATTAAAATTCGGCACGGCCACATACTAACTCCAAAAATCACAGAAATTGAAATCTAATAATAATTTAATATTCCGGATCCAACAAAATTAGTTTCGTTGAAAACGGAGCTCATTTGCAAAATTGGCTATTTTTTAAAGCTCTAAATAAACCCATTTAAATATTAATATATTTAAAAATAATTAAATTTAATATTAATAAATTAATATTATCGTATATATTCACATACAATATCATACAGCTCCAAAATATTTCTATCTAAATTTATAAATCGACATTTCAAATCCAGATTAAATCAGTATTCAATTTATATTGAAAATCCATTTATAATACAAATAAATCGTTATAAATTATAAAGAAATTCCATAGCGACTTTAAAAAATTTTGATTTGATCATAAATACAAATACATACGACAAAATTCTGATTTTTCTCTTCCATTAGAAAAATATACTTCACCAGCTCCGAATGTTTCTTGTTTCATGGAAATCCGGCTTAAAACGGATTCTGTATATTCGTTTAAAGTTCGAATCGCCAAATTACGAACTACCATGCCATTTCGAGCTCGATTATAATTATGGTATAATTTATACATTCAACTGTCGTTTATATAATATATCCGTTAATATAATTCAACTCTATACTGAATTATATATTATAGACGATCCAATTCACACAATATCGTGAATTATGCTATTTCCAATTATTTTAGAAATAAATATATTATTCTATTATTTATATTAATTAAATATTCATTTTTATTTAATTAAATAACCATTTAAATTTCTAAATCACTAATTAAATAAATAAATAAATAAATTATACCATAAAAATACGAGATGTTACGGTTTGGATCGAACAACTCCCTCTGGGCAAAGTTCCTCCATGCCAAGTACCGTAGGCTTTCTGAAGCGAATTTCTTTGGTGTGCCATCCTACGCTAGTGAGACGTGGAAGTGGATGCAATCCGTGAAGGGGCTTACCGATGCTCATGGATGTGGTATCATTTGGGACGACAAACCTTTCTCGATTAAGGCGGCTTGGAATTCGATTAGGTCTCCTGCTCCTCATCTCCTTGTCTTCAGCTCTGTTTGGAATGTCCGTATTCCGCCGAAGGTTTCTCTCTTCATGTGGAAAACCTTGCATAAGGGATTACCTATAGATGAGAATCTTCAGCACATTGGGATCTCTCTTGTGTCTAGGTGCAGGTGCTACAACTCTGGAAGCTCGGAATCATCATTTCATTTATTGGTTTCCGGGTCTTGTGCCAGGGTTGTCTGGAATAACTTCGGTAATCTAATGGGTTGCCGAGGCAATGCCACATCGATGGAAGATTTTCTGAGACTCTGGTGGGCCAACGACTCAGGAAAATCTTTACGCTAAATTCTTCAATATCTAATTCCCCGCCTTTTTGTTGGCACATTGGTGTGCTAGGAATAAGGCAGTTTTTGAAGATGTTAGGATGGATCCTCCTACCATTATCCGGAAAGTCAGGAACGATGTGTTCATGGCTTTCCGAGGTAGAACTTTCAGGGGAGTCATCGGTTCCTGTTCTAGGAGGTTGGCTGTCACTTTGGATGTCTTATCGGTGAGCGCCAACCCTAGGGCAGGCATTAGCTGAGTGTTGTTTTCTGCTTTTGCTTTGCTTCTGTTTTATTTTTATCCACATTTCTGCTGTTATTTTTATGATATCACCGCCCCAGGCTAATGTTGTTTGCTAGTTGTGCATATCCTGTTCTTTAGGTTCTTGTCTTGGTGGGTCGGGAGCAATTTGGCGCATTGGAGGTGGGACCTTGGAGCAGGTTCTCGTGAAGATGATAGAGGCCCGAGAGGATTATCCATTTCTGTAACACCCCGTATTTTCTATGATCGTATAAGTAACAAATTAGAGAATAATTAAACTTTAAAATAAGAATCAAGGGAAATGGGTTGTGCCATTGTGTTTGCCTCAAAATTCTACTTGGAAACGAGTCCGAGTTTTCGAGAAACGAAGTCCGTACGAGGGAGATATGGCCCTCTGAAGTTTCAGAAAATTTCAGAATCGAAAACAGCTCGAAATTCGAAATTCGAAATTTGAATTCAAACCCAGAAGCGGGCTAGGCAGGAAATTTCCCGCCTAGGACCCAGGTCGACTGGGTGGTCGATTGGGTAGTCGACCTACCCCTAACCAGGTCGACTGGGTAGTCGACCTCCCCCAGACCAGGTCGACCATAGTGTCGACCTGGGGGTCGACCTGCTCCCGAAACCCACTTTCTGAACCTGATGCATTCTGATGTATTTAGATTCGTTTTCTGTCTAGATTCATCCACCTAATCCTATATAAACTCACCCCTAGCCTCATTCTCTCCACACCGTTTCATTCTATCTATATTCTGCCTCTGTTCTAATTAAAAATAAAAATGGCGTCGCTACCCTGCTGGAATCAAAACTTGGACTGATGAATCTTCTTCCAACTTGAATAGAATTAGAAGCTAAATCAAATCTCAAATCCAAGTTTAGAGCTACGACAATTAAAGAGGAATAATTCAGCATTTCTGCATCAACACTAGTTTATTTCCTTTCTTAAACTGTGAAAGGAAAGTATAGTTATTTTCCGCTATAAACGTTAATTATGATTATGACATGAATTGTAAATTTGAATTTGAGGTTATGTCTGTTCTGTTCTATTTAGATCTATCTTATTCTGTATCTCTTTCTTCTTTCTGTTCTATAGTCAGGCTACCACGAGCCTGAGCCAAATCTCATAAGAGATTAACACACGAACGCTAAAATGTTTGGGACAAATATGAATGATGCATAATTGGACAGAACTGATTTGAGGACATGACATAAAATTTGAGGCATATAATTGGACATGTGGCATATTTAACATATGACTTGAGATTGAGGCATAAAATATATTGGACTTATGACTTGGGATTCGGGGCGTAGATTTAACCGTAAACATGAAACTAATTTAGATACATAGTACATGTTATAATCTAGATCTGTAGTTAATTTGAGAAATAAACATATGTTAGATCTTGATCTGTTCATACTAGGTATGAAAATCTGTGATTTGGGAGAAGAGGAAATTATAGGACAACTTGAAACATGGGGGCATAATGCATGTTTTAAATCAAGGTCTGATGTTAGAGTTTAAAGATAGTTTACAACATGTTATGCATGAATGATAATGCATATAGAGAACATACTACATGTTATAGTTTAAAAATCTAGATTTTTGGGACATATTCTTTTATGTAAAAATTCATGATTTGAAAAAGGAATATGTGACTTAGGCATAGAGACCTATACAAAAATAGGAAAACTATTAATGTGAATGCGCCTAATAAGGGTTTTTGGATATCTGGCATCATAGGCTATAATTTGGCATAATTTATATTGTTTATCGTGATTTATGGAGAATATTCTATACTGTGTAATGTTTAGCTAAAAATTAGGAGCAAGATGGGGTATTATGAATTATGACCATGATTTGGCAAGTGAGTTAGGCTAAATTTATGATTAGGCAAGATATGATATATAATCTGCTAAATCTGTTATCTGCTAAATCTGTTATATTGCCTAATCCGCTAGTTCTGTTATATTGCATAAACTGCTAATTAGATTGAATTGCCTAATCTGCTAATTATGATAAATTGCCTTATCCACTAAATCTGCTAAATAGCCTAATCTGCAAGATCTGTTATCTATTTAATCTGTTGAATGACGTAATCCATTGGAACTGAAAGGCTGAAATTTGAAGTATGTGAATCTGTAGGCTTGATTTAAAATTGAGAAAAACTTGTTGATAAAACCTCGAATAATCTGCTGTAACTTGTACAGAAGTTTAATCGGTTAAATAAACAGAATTAGTCGGATATCTGAAAAATATGTATTGAAATGAATTGGCTACGACACGAGGTTAGACTCAGTTTGCGGTAGAAGCCTGCCCGGAACCAACCGGCTTAACCAGCGACCGCAAACTGTCAATCTAATGTGAGAGGTCATAGGAATAACTAAAATATGCTTAGACACAAGGTTAGGTCTGGCTTGTGGCAGAACTCTGCCCGGAACCGCCTGGCATATCCAGCGGCCACAAGCTACCGACCTAATGTGAGAGGTCTGTGCATTAATATCTAATTAATGCAAATCTGGAATAAATATGATGTCTAAAACGTGTTGGGTGGATAGGGTTAAACCAATTGGACTAATGAATTTAACAAACCCATTTCGTGAATCTGTAGTCCCAATTACAAAGTTAGACAAATCTGTAAATCTGTTAAATCCGTATATCTAATCCATTGGTCCGAAAACTTGTCTGATCTATGAACTGGTTGATCTGAACTCTGTATGTCTGAACTTGTAAACAGGTTAATCTGAAATCTATTAGTCTGGGGACACAAGGTTAGGAGGGAAATTACTTGTGTCATCTGTTGTTTGGGACCCATATTAGTCAGTAACCCTTTCTGGCATCAAAACTTTGACCCAACAGTATGTAGGGTCCGGGCACGCTTACTGAACTAATTATAAGTGGTTCATTCTGATAATGGCGAGGGGTGTTGATGGTGCATTCCAACCGGGTCATGTGCCTGCATGGTTCCCGGTCTGCCTCTGAGGGTGTAAGACGCCGTGACATCTGTAAATAGGCCTATGCCAATTGGTTGTCACTATAGGGAGTGATACACCCTATTGTGGAGCCGACATTGGGTATTTATGTATTAGGGAGCCGATCGCTTGGGGTAGGGTTTTAGGGTACACTTAGTTTTGTCTGTTTCTGTTGGTACCGTCTGTTTCTGTAGGGTGGCAACACCTGTCTACGTGACACCGTCTGTTCAGGTGCTAAAGGCCCATTTACTAGTGTATACCTAATTCTACATTATGTTTCCGTAGGGATTAATCTATTTCTGTCTGTTTTTGTTCGGGTGGTAAAGACCCATTACTAACATTATGTCTATGTCTGTTTCTGTTCGGGTGGTAAAGGCCCATTATCCACATTCTGCTTCTGTCTGTTTCTGTTCGGGTGGTAAAGGCCCATTATTAGCGTTTTGTTTCTATGGAAATTATTCTGTTCCTGTTTCTGCTTCAGTTTAGACATTAGGGTGACACCTAATCCTGTTGTACTAGTATTAGTGCAGAGAGATGAAAAGTAATATTATTCTGTTTCTTCTGTTTAACCTAAGTACATCTGCTGCTTTTGTTACTGTTAGCTCTCATCCAATTTTATTTGCATGCCATGATTATTATTATCTGTTCATATGCTGAAAGTCATTGGACTTGCCCAACCCCAAACCCCGTACTGACGGAGACAAGGGTTATCTTTGGAATATAACACAGAAACATATAATAGCAGAACAAAATTAAACAAATACATCAGATAATGAACAATAGAATATACTGGATAAAAGTAATCATCAGAGTTACACAGTATACAGGATCTTACTTAGTACAATTACAGTTCAGCTATACATAAATGTCTACAGCGGAAAACAAACAAAATATGTACAATAGGAGCTGAACAGCATAAAAAGAGATAAATGACAGAATCCATCTTCAGCCCCAGCTATCCAGAGAAAGCCAGCTAAACCTGAATACAAGGATGCCCGTGTAGAAAAAGGGGCACCAGAGTTTGAAAGTGAAACAAACTACGAGTCAGTCATGGGACTGGTATGAGACATCTACTCAACACATATATAATATGGCTAATCACAGGACCACGCCACTTTCGTGGAACGGGTTTACTCCATTGGATTGCCAGTGCTTTAAAACAAATCATTCTTTTAAACATCGCAATGCTTTTTATAAAAATGAAGCCATTATAAGACTCAGTTCCCATCACACAATGCAACGCAAACCGGAGGATAGAGTTTTTACCTTATAACGGCCAAAATATGCTTGATACGAATAAAACAAAGGCATTTGATATTATTGCTAGTGTTTATATGTTTTGAAAACAATTTCAAATCATAACTATCAATCATAGATGGCATTAATGCCCAATACCACTATGTCGCCATATATAGGTATACAATCAAAACCGCACAGTCACGTATATGGAAATTGGATTTCCGTCATGAACCAAGGCAAAAGATAGTCCTTACCGACTTCGAGACAATCTAGCCCATGTCTCAGGCAAGCGCGCAGGCAAGCCTTGGATTGTCAGGGCCGGTCCACCGATGTGGATTATTATGCCTGAACAATACGTCTCCCAGCACTTTGGGGCGTAAGTGAGCCAACGAATGACTCCATCGGACCCGGATCATCCGACCTAACCGAGGTGCCTCGCAACAGCAACAACCACATAGGTGAAAAGTATATAAATGTCAGGGCTGGTAGGTCCCTGACACTACCCTAGCTAGAAAGAAACGCATGCCCTCCCTGAGGTCCTTCTCCTGTTTCTGGTTCATACCGGGGTGTGAGGCTCGCGATTCCACGTTATACACAAAGCTACGCCACACAGGCGGTGCTTTGATCATCACCACAAGACTTTGCTTTTCAACAGAAGCCCTGATCACTGCATCTTAGCATGCCGCACAGGCAATTCATGCCATGCAACTGATGTCCATCGATGTACAACCTCTAAGCTCGTGCGTTTCGGAGAAGGGCGTTAAGCAAGGGAATAAATCCTCCACCGCCAAACAGATGTATATTTGATAGAGATCAATCAACACAGAATAAAATCCAATGTCAGACACACAGTCCATTTACAAGTCCGTTCTGGGTCTGAACGAAACCGGAGGCACTAAATACCTAGCAAACCCATCGATTACCACGTACGTCTGGACGATCACCACTCATTATCCATATTTCGGGATGCCTCCCAATCAGGACCTCGGTTACCATCCAAACGAGGTGAAGATCTCCGGTCTTCGACCACCGTCTTCATCTTCGACTTTCAATCGTCGGTCAATTATTTGAAATGAGAATTAACTCGGCCTTTTCAAATAATTCACGTATATTTAGAATTTCAAATCAATTTATTTCAATGGTTAAATCATTCGACAACACCAATTTTGTTCTTTAACGTAATTTTCGCACCAAACACATTCAACCATCAAATACCACGTAAATCAAGCAAATTCAGTTTATTTCCATTCCATATCATTTATGATATTTTTTAACTATTTATCGCTATTTTTATTTATTTTAAAATAGCCAATTTATTCAAAACGACGCTTCGGGCCATAACGCGGCCGTGGCGCTGTTTTTCTTCAGATTTTATTTACACATATATGAAAATCTAACCGTTGGATCTTCACAAAATTTACATCATTAGAAAGGTCTTTTCAAAACGAATCCAACGGTTCCAGTTTCGGGAAAATCCGACGGTCGGATCTCCCGGTACAATCGTTTGAAGTTTCGAGTTCAAAATACGAACTACAGCGTCGTTATTCAATTAAATATAATTATATTTATATATATAAATATAATCGATTCTGGCGCTGTTTTTCTTCAGATTTGAATTAAACATTCCATACAATCCAACCGTTGGATTTTTACAAAATTGGTGCCGTTGGAAAGATATTTCCAAGGCGAACCCAACAGTTGCGGTTTCGGGAAAATCCAATGGTCGGATTTCCCGCCCTAGTTGTTTGAAATCACGGTTTCAAAACACGAACTGCACAGCCACGTTTCGTTTTACTTTTATTTATATTTATATAATTATATAAATATAGTTCATTCAACAATTTCAATATCGTTTTCACTTCAAATATTTCACTAACGCCTTTAAATTTTGGAAAATTTCGCCATAACCTCCTTTGTACGGGAGGGGCTTGGAAAATTCCCAAATAGCCACACGGGCGTCTCATGTCGAAAAGAAAAAGAAAAAGCCAAGCGGCTAGCCAACGGGCTCATAAAATCATCACCCAAACAAAACAGTAAATGTGTACCTATTTGTCGGGCACAAAATTTTATTCCTCTTCTCTAGCCCCTTTGCTATAACCTGTTCAATAAATATGCATGTACATATATACAGTTCTTATCACTTATCATTTTCCATTCAACTCCATATTTGATTCCATTTGGTTTAAAAACACCATCCATTCTAATGTTGCATGCATAGGCAAAAATCCTATCATTAGCTAATTAATGAATATTTCAACTCAAGCATATTTATTTGAACGAGTGGCTATTTTTAACACTTCACGTTTCAACAATTCATGTATAAAATAAAATTGTGATTTTTATTGTAAAACAATTCTTTTCAAAACACTATTATTTTATATAGTTTATATACGTAATAAAAGTAGGATTTTTATTATAAAACAATTTCGTTTAAAACGAGATTATTTTACATAGTTCATATAGATGATAAAAAGGTGATTTTTATTATGAAACAATTTATTTCAAAATATGAATACCATTCAACACACTGAATTTCAAATCAACGAATGAATATCGATTCAACACATGAAGGATTTCTATAGTTTCTATATATAGATAAAAATGTGATTTTTTTTTAAGACACGAATACCATTCAACACATGAATTTCTAATCAACGAATGAATATCGATTCAACACATGAAGGTTTTCTATTCAATGAATAAATATAGTTTTAGCAAATGAAAATAATTAAAACACATGAATATTATTCAAAATTTCGGCAGCATAACGGCAGGGTAGTTAAAACCAGTACCGTCCCTAGTACGGCTTTTTGCTCTACCTTAAAACCTCGCGGTTTTTGACAATGGGAATCATGCATCTAGTTCGCACGCAGGCGGCATGTATATATTTATTTCATTTCCACAAACTAATCCTATGTGGTTTCAACAAAATATTTCTCAACCACAAATGGGTATTTTTCAACCACAATCAATCAATATCAACCACAAACAATCCCAATCAACCATTCGCTATCAATCAATTTTCACACCAATCACAACCAATAAATATCGTCCATGGTTTGTGGACGAGGGCGTATATATATATATATATATATATTTATTTATTTATTTATATATAGCAATTCACTTCTATTTCAACATATGTATAATTTTTAAAACGCATATACAACTTATACATCGAACGTACGACTTATACAATGCTTATACAAGAGGTGTACAATGCTTATATAACTCATACATCGACTATATAATTTATACATCGTCGTTTTCCATATCGTTTATAAATTAGATATCTCACATTGGGTTCCACTCCACCAAAAATAGCAGAAGGCTCAGAAAAATATGCGATCTCTTCTAAAATGCAGAAGACGTCCTCACGGTCACAATGTTTCCTGTTTCATCAAATTTCGTTAACGAACGAAAAAGATATGATTTTTCGAAGTTTGCAACACTTTAAAATGTAAAAATCAGTTTAAAATAGATTAGCCGTATACCTTTTTTTTTCTTCGAAACTAGGTTTTCGATTTTTGTCGAATCCGTGAATCGTGGTGAAGATCAGAGGGTGCGACGTGGAAGAGGGGGGCGTGGCGCTCCTGGTGATGGTCGGGGCTTCAGATTCGATCGCCTCTGGCGATCTCGGCGTCGACTGGAAGTCGACGACTTTGGAGGCGTCGTTCTCGACGCTGGCGAAGTGAGAGAGGGTGGGGGTTGGTCGGGTTTGAAGAGGAGGTGAAGCGCCGTCGAGTCCTGGTGGTGGCGCGTCCTGAAAGTGGCGGAGGCGGCGGCGATCGGGCTTGGAAGTCTTGAACAGCTTCCGCCATCGATCGTGAAGGAGATGAGGGTTTTTTTCTTTTAAATTATGAAGAAATAATTCTATTGGCCGATGGGTTTAAAAAGGGGTTTTCTGACACGACCACCAATCCAAACCCAACGACTGTCATCCCCAGCGTTTTACCCCCATTCCGAACTCAATGGGATATGTTTCGAAGGCCCATTCAAATGTTTCAGTCATCTTTCCTTTAAATTAAAATATAAAACATTCAATATTTAATTTGAACGTACATTTCAATTTGCCAGGGCCACAAACTGATTCGAAAAATTCCAGAAAAATAAGTCTAGCTGTGTTTTGACGATACGGTCCCAACAAAACTAGTTTCGTCGAATTCTGAGACCGTTTGCAAAAAGGCCCATTTCTGGTCGATCCAATTTAACTGTAATTGGCTAAAACACGTTTTCCATTGCCACGCTCACATATTAGCTTCAAAAATTATGAAATTTGAAACCTAGCAATAACTTTACATCCCGGATCAAACAAAAGTGGTTTCATCGAATTCCGAGGTCGTATGCAAAATGGCCAATTTCACGGGCTATATAAATTCCATAGCGACCTTTCTGAAAATTCATTCGGCCATAACTTTTGCTTTCCGCTATGAAAATTCGATTTTTCAGATTCGTTACAAAGGTATTCACTAACAGATTTAAATATTTTTGGTTTCACTGAAATTCGTTTTGTTTTGCACTCGGTACAATCCGACAAAGTTTGAATTCAATTTTTGAAACTACCGCGCCATTTCAGGCTTTTTTTATAATTATAATTAATTATATTCGTTTTCAATTGTCGATTCAACTCCCTTTTCTTCTCCGTTATTTAAAATATTCATTTTAAATATTTAAAATCCATTATTTTAGCCAATTTAAAAAAATTTAATTGGTTTAGATTTTCTGGGTCGTTACAATCTCCCCCACTTAAAACTTTTCGTCCCCGAAAAGGAACAAAGTCGAAAGTGGTTTGATAATTCTACAATCACACAACACAATAACCAATCCAATTGTTTTCAACCTTTCAAAAATATACTAATCAATTTCTATACTCTTTTTAAGATCATTCAGACTATAGAATTTAAAAGTGCACATCCATGGAAAGAAAATAACAACAGAGTAGAGAATTAAATGGTAATGCAAAGTAGGGTAACTGTACCTTGCACCGGAGTAAATCAGAGATATCTACTCGGCATCTAGGATAATCTTTCTGAATGCTCTCCTCAGTTTCCCAAGTACAATCTCGTGGATCTCCACTCCATTGCACTTTGACTAAGTGAACCTTCTTGTTCCTCAGCTCTTTGGTTTCTTTGCCGATAATCTTTAGCGGCTCTCTTCTCACAGCTAATTCGGGGGTAATTTCAATGTCCTGCTGAGCTGCTTCTTGCACGATCAAGTCTGGATCATGAACGTGCTTTTGAAGTTGAGATATGTGAAATACATCATGAACTCCAGGTAACCAGTCAGGCAATTTAACCCTATAAGCGAGAGTCCTGATCCGTTCCAGAATAGGAAACGGACCAATGAATTTGGGTGCCAACTTTCTAGTTTTACCGAACCGGATAACTCCTCTCATTGGCGATACTTTCAGATATACATAGTCGCCAACAACAAAGGATATATCTCTTCTTCGTCTATCGGCATAGCTCTTTTGTCGGCTTTGAGCGGCGAGTAATCGCTTCTTAATAAAATCGACTTTGTCGGCAGCTTCTCGAATCATATCAGGCCCTAACACAAGTCTATTTCCAGGTTTGACCCAACAAGCTGGGGATCGGCACGGTCTACCATACAATGCTTCGAATGGCAACATTGTTAGACTCGCCTAGTAGCTATTATTATAAGAGAATTCAGCCAAATGCAGATGGTCTTCCCAGGATCCACCGAAATCTATAACACAAGCCCGCAATAGATCTTCTAAAATACGATTCACCCTCTCAGTCTGACCGTCTGTCTGAAGATGATAAGCGGTGCTTAAGTTCAACTTCGTTCCCAGCTCGATTTGAAATGCTTCCCAGAATTTGCTAGTGAATATTGTATCTCTATCACTGACTATACTGAGCGGCAATCCATGTAGTTTAACTATTTCCCTGAAGTAAATCTGCGCCAGACTCTGAGCATTTTTATTTGATCTGACAGGTATGAAATGGGCGGTCTTCGTGAAGCAATCTACGATCACCCAAATACTGTCATTCACTTTTCTGGTTCTGGGCAGACCATCAATGAAATCCATAGAAATATGTTCCCACTTCCAACCAGGAACTTCTAGTGGTTGTAACAATCCAGCCAAATTCTGTTGGTCGCTTTTGACTAGTTGGCAAGTAGGGCATCGGCTAACATATATTGAAACGTCCCTTTTCATAGCCTTCACCAGAATGTTCGTTTGAGATCGTTATACATTTTGGCCATACCAGGATGAATATTCATCTTGGACTTATTACACTCGTCTAACACTTCCCTTTTTAACTCTGGTACGTCAGGAAAACAAATCCTTCCTTTCAACCTCAAGGTCTCGTCGTTATCTATTTGAAAACACGAGGGTTCGCTTTCTGAATCCTTTTGATCATATCCTTAATAAAGTTATCCTCCTTCTGAAGAATAGATATTTTGTCAATCAAGGAAGTCGTGATAATAAAGCTGGCGTTCATTACATTCTTTCGGCTCAGCGCATCGGCCACGACATTGGCTTTCACGGGAGTGTATATAATCTCAAAGTCGTATGCTGCAAGAAACTCCAGCCAACGTTGCTGCCTTAAATTCAGGTCTTTCTGAGTGAACAGATACTTTAACGACTGATGATATGTAAACAGTTCGAATCTCTCACCCAGAAGATAGTGTCTCCAGATTTTCAAAGCGAATACTATAGCCAATAACTCAAGATCATGAGTTACGTAGTTCTTTTCGTGTGGCTTCAGTTGACGGCTAGCATAAGCAATCACTTGGCCTCTTTACATTAACACTGCGCCAAGGCCTTCTCTAGAAGCATCAGTCCAGACTTTTAAATCCTGGTTGCCATCGATGATGGTTAACACTGGAGCAGTCGTTAGTCTTAACTTTAGCTCTTCAAAAGCCTCCTCACTTTTTGGAGTCCACTTGAATTTAGAGTGCTTCTTCGTAAGCTTCGTTCAATGACCAGATATCTCGAAAAGTTTTTAACAAACTTCCGGTAATAGCTAGCCAATCCGAGAAAACTACGGACTTCAGTGGGGGTGCTGGGCTGTTTCCAATTTTGAATAGCTGTGATTTTACTTGGATCCACAGCGATTCCTTTCTTCGATACGACGTGGCCCAGAAATTTCACTTCATCTTGCCAGAATATACATTTGGAAAACTTTGCTCTTAATACATTTTGTCTGAGAATTTCCAACACTTGTTCCAAATGTTTTTCATGTTCGGCCTTTGATTTAGAGAAGATTAGAATATCGTCAATGAAAACCAGAACAAATTTATTCAAAACCCCTCTGAACACTCTATTCATCAGATCGACGAAGTAAGCAGGAGCGTTACATAAGCCGAACGGCATTACCAACCACTCGTAGAATAAGTCGGGACCTCTGAATGCTGTCATTGGAACACACTCTTCGGTAATTCGAAGTTGATGGAAGCCTGTAGCTAGGTCCATTCGTGAAAATACTTGTGCTCCATTTAATCGATCCAACAAATCATCAATCCGCGGCAATGGATATTTGTTCTTTATTGTCTGTTTGTTCAGATCACGATAATCCATACATAGACGTAGAGTACCGTCATATTTTGGGACAAACACCACTGCTGCTCCCCAATCAGAGAAACTAGGCCTGATCAGACCTTTCCATACTAGCTGCCGTGTTTGATTGTCAAGTTCTTCTTTTTCATTCAAGGACATTCTTCGAATAGCGTGAACTACCGGCCTTGCATTGGGAATCAAAGCGATCTTGAAATCTATTTCTCTTTGCGGAGGTAAGCGAACAACTTCCTCAAACACATCCGCATAATCTTTGACGACAGGAATATCTTTGATGAGGTCAGGAATATTCTTTGTGATCTCAGGGACATTTTCTATTTGAGCTGGAGAAACATTCAAAGCTGCCCAGAAGTCTTTTCTATTAGCATTCTGACCTTCACAGGGAATGGTTATATAATCACCTGATTTAATCTTCGCCTTTACGACTCTGTTGGCGCATTTAACTTCAGCTTCATATTTGGTCAACCAGTCTAACCCCAAGATAAGATCAAACTCTTTAAAATTCATGACGACTATGGTAGGAAACCGATAACGAGAGAAAGAAACCGGCACCCCACAAACCCAACTGAGATCAATGGAACCCCCAACCGGATTCTGGACAATCATTGGTTCCTTGAGCCTTTTCAAATTCAAGTCCAGCTTCTTAGCTGCATCTTTTTCTGTAAAGCTTCGTGACGCGCCTGTGTCAAACAGTACTTTGACGGGAATATTTTTGACAGTAAGCGTTCCTTCTAAAACATCGGGCCTTTCCAAAACATCTGCGGGCCCAGAAGTTTCTACTATTTCATTTACCTGAGCCTCTTTGCCCTTTTTAACAGCCAGCAATCTCGCTTTATATGACCTGACTGGTGACAAAGATTGCACTCTCGAGTCGCAGGAGACTTGTTCTTAGATTTAGATTCATTCCTCCTTCGCTTTTTCGAGGGATTGCAATTCCCCTGGAAATGCCCTGGCTTATGGCAGTTGAATTTCTTATGATATTCTGGGATGGTCATATCACCTTGTATTAGATAAGAAAATTCATCACATAATCGCTCCATTGCTTCAGGAGAAGTAAATCTTTCCAGGAAAATCACTTTGAATCTGTCCCAGGTGATATCACCTTCTGGATTATCTTTGATGATTTTTTCCCACCAGATTAAAGCTTCTCCATTGAGCGCCCAAGATGCTACTAATCTTTTATGGTCATCTTTCAGCTGGATACGCTCAAAGATTCTTTCGACAGAACTCATCCAAGCTTGAGTCTGGATTATAGATTCATTGCCCGAGAACTGTGCTCCGTTCAGATTTCGATATCTCTTTAATAGAGCCCCTAGATCGGGTTCTGCATTTCTCCTGTTTCTGACACTCATTTTTTTAGTACTTCTACAAATGGAAGATCAAGTGTCAGGTCACAGAAAAGATATTTTAAAACATAGAAACATATACTTCAAGTGTAAATGTGTCTATCGAGGTGTAATTTCATTCTACTCTACTCATACTAGGATATTGTTGATCCTATCCGTATAGAGTATCCCGTCCTAGAACACTACTGGTTCTATTTCTGACGAGTTCGTTCAAATGTTATATTCTAGAATTAAGCTTAACCAAAGCTCTGATACCAAATGAGACGACCCCAAACCCCGTACTGACGGAGACAAGGGTTATCTTTGGAATATAACACAGAAACAGATAATAGAAGAACAGAATTAAAGAAATACACCAGATAATGAACTATAGAATGTACTGGATAAAAGTAATCATCAGAGTTACACAGTATACAGGATCTTACTTAGTACAATTACAGTTCAGCTATACATAAATGTCTACAATGGAAAACAAACAAAATATGTACAATAAGAGCTGAACAGCATAAAAAGAGATAAATGATAGAATCCATCTTCAGCCCCAGCTATCCAGAGAAAGCCAGCTAAACCTGAATACAAGGCTGCCCATGTAGAAAAATGGGCACCTGAGTTTGAAAGTGAAACAAACTACGAGTCAGTCATGGGACTAGTATGAGAAATCTACTCAACACATATATAATATGGCTAATCATAGGACCACGCCACTTTCGTGGAACGGGTTTAAAACTAATCATTATTTTAAACATTGCAATGCTTTTTATAAAAATGAAGCCATTATAAGACTTAGTTCCCATCACACAATGCAACGCAAACCGGAGGATAGAGTTTTTACCTTATAACGGCCAAAATATGCTTGATACGAATAAAACAAAGGCATTTGATATTATTGCTAGTGTTTATGTGTTTTGAAAACAATTTCAAATCATAACTATCAATCATAGACAACGTTAATGCCCCATACCACTATGTCGCCATATATAGGTATATAATCAAAACCGCACAGTCACGTATTTGGAAATTAGATTTCCGTCATGAACCAAGGCAAAAGATACTCCTTACCGACTTCGAGACAATCTAGCCCATGTCTCAGGCAAGCGCGTAGGCAAGCCTTGGATCGTCAGGGCCGGTCCACCGATGTGGATTATTATGCCTGAACAATACGTCTCCCCGCCCTTTAGGGCGTAAGTGAGCCAACGAATGACTCCATCGGCCCCGGATCGTCCGACCTAACCGAGGCGCCTCGCAACAGCAACAACCACATAGGTGAAAAGTATATAAATGTCAGGGCTGGTAGGTCACTGACACCACCCTAGCTAGAAAGAAACACATGCCCTCCCTGAGGTCCTTCTCCCGTTTCTGGTTCATACCGGGGTGTGAGGCTCGCGATTCCACGTTATACACAAAGCTATGCCACACAGGCGGTGCTTTGATCATCACCACAAGACTTTGCTTTTCAACAAAAGCCCTGATCACTGCATCTTAGCATGCCACACAGGCAATTCATGCCATGCGACTGATGTCCATCGATGTACAACCTCTGAGCTCGTGCGTTTCAGAGAAGGGCGTTAAGCAAGAGAATAAATCCTCCACCGCCAAACAGATGTATATTCGATAGAGATCAATCAACACAGAATAAAATCCAATGTCAGACACACAGTCCATTTACAAGTCCGTTCTAGGTCTGAACGAAACCGGAGGCACTAAATACCTCGCAAACCCATCGATCACAACGTACGTCTGGACGATCACCACTCATTATCCATATTTCGGGAGGCCTCCCAATCAGGACCTCGGTTACCATCCAAACGAGGTGAAGATCTCCGGTCTTCGACCACCGTCTTCATCTTCGACTTTCAATCGTCGGTCAATTATTTGAAATGAGAATTAACTCGGTCTTTTCAAATAATTCACGTATATTTAGAATTTCAAATCAATTTATTTCAATGGTTAAATCATTCGACAACACCAATTTTGTTCTTTAATGTAATTTTCGCACCAAACACATGCAACCATCAAATACCACGTAAATCGAGCAAATTCACTTTATTTCCATTCCATATCGTTTATGATATTTTATAACGATTTATCGCTATTTTTATTTATTTTAAAATAGCCAATTTATTCAAAACGACGCTTCGGGCCATAACGCAGCCGTGGCGCTGTTTTTCTTCATATTTGATTTACACATATCTGAAAATCTAACCGTTGGATCTTCACAAAATTTACATCATTAGAAAGTCTTTTCAAAACGAATCCAACGGTTCCAGTTTCGGGAAAATCCGACGGTCGGATCTCCCGGTACAATCGTTTGAAGTTTCGATTTCAAAATACGAACTGCAGCGTCGTTATTCGATTAAGTATAATTATATTTTTATATATATAAAAAAATATAATCGATTCTGGCGCTGTTTTTCTTCAGATTTGAATTAAACATTCCAGACAATCCAACCGTTGGATTTTTACAAAGTTGGTGCCGTTGGAAAGATATTTCCAAGGCGAACCCAACGGTTGCGGTTTCAGGAAAATCCAATGGTCGGATTCCCGGCCTAGCTGTTTGAAATCACGGTTTCAAAACACGAACTGCACGGCCACGTTTAGTTTTAATTTTATTTATATTTATATATTTATATAAATATAGTTCATTCAACAATTTCAATATCGTTTTCACTTCAAATATTTCACTAACGCCTTTAAATTTTGGAAAATTTCGCCATAACCTCCTTTGTACGGGAGGGGCTGGGAAAATTCCCAAATAGCCACACGGGCGTCTCATGTCGAAAAGAAAAAGAAAAAGCCAAGCGGCTAGCCAACAGGCTCATAAAATCATCACCCAAACAAAACAGTAAATGTGTACCTATTTGTCGGGCACAAAATTTTATTCCTCTTCTCTAGCCCCTTTGCTATAACCTGTTCAATAAATATGCATGTACATATATATAGTTCTTATCACTTATAATTTTCCATTCAACTCCATATTTGATTCCATTTGGTTTAAAAACACCATTCATTCTAATGTTGCATGCATAGGCAAAAATCCTATCATTAGCTAATTAATGAATATTTCAACTCATGCATATTTATTTGAACGAGTGGCTATTTTTAACACTTCACGTTTCAACAATTCATGTATATAATAAAAATGTGATTTTTATTGTAAAACAATTCTTTTCAAAACACTATTATTTTATATAGTTTATATAGGTAATAAAAGTAGGATTTTTATTATAAAACAATTTCGTTTAAAACGAGATTATTTTACATAGTTCATGTAGATGATAAAAAGGTGATTTTTATTATGAAACAATTTATTTCAAAATATGAATACCATTCAACACACTGAATTTCAAATCAACGAATGAATATCGATTTAACACATGAAGGTTTTCTATAGTTTCTATATATAGATAAAAATGTGATTTTTTTTAAGACACGAATACCATTCAACACATGAATTTTTTATCAACGAATGAATATCGATTCAACACATGAAGGTTTTCTATTCAATGAATAAATATAGTTTCAGCAAATGAAAATAATTCAAACACATGAATATTATTCAAAATTTCGGCAGCATAACGGCAGGGTAGTTAAAACCGGGACCGTCCCGAGTACGGCTCCTCGCTCTACCTTTAAACCTCGCGGTTTTTGACAATGGGAATCATGCATCTAGTTCGCACGCAGGCGGCATGTATATATTTATTTCATTTCCACAAACTAATCCTAAGTGGTTTCAACAAAATATTTCTCAACCACAAATGGGTATTTTTCAACCACAATCAATCAATAATCAACCACAAACAATCCCAATCAACCATTCGCTATCAATCAATTTTCACACCAATCACAACCAATAAATATCGTCCATGGTTTGTGGACGAGGGCGTATATATATATATATATATATATAGCAATTCACTTCTATTTCAACACATATATAATTTTTACAACGCATATACAACTTATACATCGAACGTACGACTTATACAACGCTTATACAAGAGGTGTACAACGCTTATATAACTCATACATTGACTATATAATTTATACATCGTCGTTTTCCATATCGTTTATAAATTAGAAATCTCACATTGGGTTCCACTCCACCAAAAATAGCAGAAGGCTCAGAGAAATATGCAGTCTCTTCTAAAATGCAGAAGACGTCCTCACGGTCATGATGTTTCCTGTTTCATAGAATTTCGTTAACGAACGAAAAAGATATGATTTTTCGAAGTTTGCAACACTTTAAAGTGTAAAAATCAGTTTAAAATAGATTAGCAGTATACCTTTTTTTTCTTCGAAACTAGGTTTTCGATTTTTGTCGAATCCGTGAATCGTGGTGAAGATCAGAGGGTGCGACATGGAAGAGGGGGGCGTGGCGCTCCTGGCGATGGTCGGGGCTTCAGATCCGATCGCCTATGGCGATCTCGGCGTCGACTGGAAGTCGACGACTTTGGAGGCGTCGTTCTCGACGCTGGCGAAGGGAGAGAGGGTGGGGCTTGGTCGGGTTTGAAGAGGAGGGGAAGCACCGTCGAGTCCTGGTGGTGGCGCGGCCTGAAAGTGGCGGAGGCGGCGGCGATCGGGCTTGGAAGTCTTGAACAGCTTCCGCCGTCGATCGTGAAGGAGACGAGGGTTTTTTTTTCTTTTAAATTATGAAGAAATAATTTTATTGGCCGATGGGTTTAAAAAGGGGTTTTCTGACACAACCACCAATCCAAACCCAACGACTATTGTCCCTAGCGTTTTACCCTCATTCCGACCACAATGGGATTTGTTTCAAAGGCCCATTCGAATGTTTCAGTCAGCTTCCCTTCAAATTAAAATATAAAACATTCAAAATTTAATTTGAACGTACATTTCAATTTGCCGGGGCCACAAACTAATTCGAAAAATTCCAGAAAAATAAGTCTAGCTATGTTTTGACGATACGGTCCCAACAAAACTAGTTTCGTCGAATTCTGAGACCGTTTGCAAAAAGGCCCATTTCTGGTCGATCTAATTTAACTATAATTGGCCAAAACACGTTTTCCTTTGCCACGCTCACATATTAGCTTCAAAAATTATGAAATTTGAAACCTAGCAATAACTTTACATTCCGGATCCAACAAAAGTGGTTTCGTCGAATTCCGAGGTCGTATGCAAAATGGCCAATTTCACGGGCTATATAAATTCCATAGCGACCTTTCTGAAAATTCATTCGGCCATAACTTTTGCTTTCCGCTATGAAAATTCGATTTTTCAGATTCGTTAGAAAGGTATTCACTAACAGATTTAAATATTTTTGGTTTCACTAAAATCCGTTTTGTTTTGCACCCGATACAGTCCGACAAAGTTTGAATTCAGTTTTTGAAACTGCCGCGCCATTTCAGGCCTTGTTTATAATTATAATTAATTATATTCGTTTTCAATTGTCGATTCAACTCCCTTTTCATCTCTATTTTTTAAAATATTATTTTAAATATTTAAAATCCATTATTTTAGCCAATTTAAAATTTTTAAATTGGTTCAGATTTTCTGGGTCGTTACAACTTGCCAGACTTTATGTCTGACCTTGCTTGTTTTCGCCCCTTTTCTTCCGTACCCCCCCCCCCCAGGTTTTCCAAGGAGGGAATGCTTTAGCTTGGTCCGGTTTTCTTCTGCTTGAAGTACTCAGAGTGCTTAAAGTATGGCTTGACTCTTTATGGCAGCTTCTGTGGGGATTATGACTTTAAAGTTTTGTACTCTGATGATTTTCTGAACAAGACTGATATTTATGTACTTGTGTTTTTGGTAAAGATGTAACCGATTTCTATTTTCTGCTGTAATGAAATATAATTTCTCAAGTATTGTTTATCTGTCTTGTAACTTTCTATTCTGTCTACTAAAACGCTCCATCAAAGTTAAGGCATTCCCTTTGTGAGTGACCTTAATGGAGGTGGGATGTTACACTTGGTATCAGAGCTGAAGGTTACCAGATTAGATAAAAGATTTTGAAAACTATTTTCAGGTTTTAAAAAAGAAGTATTTTCAAAAGTAAAGCTTATTTTTGAAAAGCATAATCCCCAAAAAGCCATACTTCTATCTTTTCCATTCTTCGTTTTAAATCTCTTTATCTCATTCCAGCATGTCTGGGAATCTTAACTTTCCAGAGGGCGTGCCAATACCTGGCTGGTTCAGGAGGTACTTAGAGGCTAAGGCCAACGATGCAGGCCCAGCGGATATTCCTCCTCCGCCTCTCCTCGTGCAATTGCTTTTTCAAAGATAGTTAAAGATTTTAGGGCCATGGGTGGAAAGGATTTCAAGGGAACTGAATCATTCGTAGAAGCGAGGAACTGGCTCAAAAAAATTGAGGATCTGTTTGTTATTTTCGAGGTGGACGATAGGCAGAAGGTACAATTGGCGGTATGGTTGCTCAAGGACGAAGCTTCCTACTGGTGGGAAATCACTAACGCCGAGAGGCCGGTTGAAACATGGATGGATTTCAGAACAAGGTTTGAGACGAAATTCCTCTCGCATGCTGAATGAAGTCTACAACTGGAAAAGTTCTTATCTCTTAAGCAAGCAAGTATAATGGTCAGGTAATACATTAATCAATTCAACCAACTGGCCAGGTTCGGGCTAGATTTAGTCAACACCGAGCATAAAAATGCTCTCCGCTTTGTTAAAGGATTGAACGAGCCACTGCACTACCTAGCCAAGGCCCATGTACCCATGGGAGCGACTTACGAGAGATTGGTGGATATGGCACTACTGCACGAGGAAGACAACAACAAGAAAGAAGAGGCAAAGAAGGAAGAACCACAGAACAAGAAAGCATAGCTGTAACACCCCGTATGTTGAATAACTTGCTATAATATAAAACAGGGCAGAACTAAATTTTAAAATTTGAATCAGGGGAAACGGGCTATGCCATTACGTTCGCCTCGGAAAGATATGCGAAATAGAGTCCGAGTTTTCAAAAATCGGAGTTCGTATGACCCAGTTAAGGCTCGAAGAAGTTTTCAGAAATTCAAAACAGATTTAAAAACAGAAATTTCACATTTATGAGGAGGCGGGAAAAATTCCCGCCAGACAGAGGGAGTCGACCCTAGGGTCGACATGGGTGTCGACCCCCTCCCTAGGGGTCGACCCAGGGGTCGACACAGGGGTCAACCGCCCCTGTCGGTCTGTGTGACCTGGGTGCATCATTTTGGCTTTTGGGCTGTGCTGGTGGCTAGTAACGAAATCTGACGGCTCTAATCTGATTTAGGGTTAATCTAATGGCCTAAAACACCTAACTAATCTATAAATACACCCTAAGACTACCCTAGTTCATACTAAAACTAGTTACAACATCGTCATGCCGTCAAAATGCAACTTGAAGGAGCCTCCATCAAATTAAAGAGGAAGATAGCTTCTCAAATCAACCTCTAATCAATTTTTGCAACTTAATCTTCTTCATAGGAGTGCTAATCAACAAGTTGTGAGTTTCTATAGCCTTAATGACCAATTGTTGAAATGATTATGAAAGGATATAATGAGGTTATGGCTATGAATGTGGATCAATGCAAGTTATATGCTATGTGTTAATGATGTTATGCAAGTTATGCAAGTTATATGCTATGTGTTCATGATGTTATGCAAGTAATGCAAGTCATATTCTATGTGATCATGATGTTACGCAAGTTAAGCAAGTCATATGCTAAGTGATCATGATGTTATGCAAGTTATGCAAGTCATATGCTATGTGTTCATGATGCTAGTTATGCAAATCATTATGATAAACATTGATCCATTATGACACCATGTTATGCAAGTTTGGTGTTTGATTATATGCAAGTTCATATATGATATGTTATGCGAGTATGGTGTATGATTATATGCAAGTTCATATATTACATGTTATGCAAGTTTGGTGTTTGATTATATGCAAGTAACATGTGCAAGTTTACACCTTAGCATGATAGGCATACATATGCAAGTTAACTCCTTTGTATGTCATACATACATATGCAAGTTTACCCCTTTGTATGACATAAGTAACTTATGCAAGTTAACCTCTTTATGACATATGTGATTCATGCAAGTTTTGGTTGATTATTTATGCTAGTTGGGTTGATGCTATATGCATGCCGAAACCTTTAAAACCCATGTTGATGCTAATGTTATGCAAGTTGAACCCATTGTATTTGTGATGAATCTTCCCTTTTATGTCATGTTAGCGAATTACGTGGGGAACGATGGGGTTAATATACATGTTAATGAAATGGTGTGAAGTTGGTATGATTATGCATACCATAAAGTGGATGGACATAATTGAGTCAATTATGTACATCGCTAAAATTGGAATTAATTAGGGAAAATTAATTCGAAATATGGGGGTGATTAATTAGGTGTAATTAATCGAATAAGACACGAGGTTGGACCCTTTTGTAGCATAAGACTGCCCGGAACCGACCGGCAAATCCTGCGGCTACAAATGATTGGCCCAATGTGAGAGGTCTTAGGCACAAACTAAATACGTGACAAGTGTAAAGACACGAGGTTAGACTCGGTTATGGCGTAAGGCTGCCCGGACCCAACCGGCAAATCCAGCTGCCATAAAAGATAGTCTAATGTGAGAGGTCTTTACAACGGTTACGTTCTTAATCAATTAAGAAACACTTAACCAGATAAGCATGTAGTGGGGCACGAGGGGTTAAGTGGGTGCCTTGGGTGGCATGTGTAAATCAAGTAAGTGCCTTGGGTGGCATGTGGAAATCTAGTGGGTTGCCTTGGGTGGCAATAGAAAATACGATTAGAATACTTAACCAAGTGGAAACATGTAATTAAACATGATTAAAGGGTTAAGTGGGATGAACCAGATAAAGGGACAAGCTTAGGTGGGTAGCTTGTAGGGGCCCATTTCAACCAGTAACCCATATGTATCTTATTGGGCTCGACCCATGTCGAGGACGGGACACGCGTACTGGGTTTGACTATAAGAGGCCAAAACGGGTTAGCGGTGGCAACGCAAGTCCAACGGGTTTCATATGCATGTGTGAACCCGGGCTGGTAGGTAAGACGTTGTTGCATCGTTCAGGTATAAGCCGTGCACCATTGATTGTATCGGGTTGCCACTTTGGGAAGTAATACACCCCACTGTGGGGCCAGCACGGGTATCTACGGTAGGGAGCCGATCGCTTGGGGAGTAGTGGGTACACCTAGTGGAGATAGGGGTAGACGACACCTATGTAGTCAGCTAGGGTACACGAAACTACTGGGTAAATTTTTTAAGTCCTTGGGTGGGATCAACCTTTAAGTAGGAATGACTGGTGTGGTGCAGTTAGTAATTACCCTTGGGTGGGTAGATGCGTCTTTACCGTTATCTTAGTTCATCCTATGTCTAGTTGGCTACTTAGTGTAGTCATTTATCCCCAGTCATCACCGTACCAAGTTTATATCATACCCTAATTACTTTAATGATTGTGTTGTTAAAGTTATAGGGCTCACTCAGACTTATGTCTGACCCCATTGTTTTTATCTTTTTCCCCCTCAGGTCCTCAGGTTGGGCCTAGCACTAGTGGGCTTTGATCAGATATCTTTATCTATCTTTTGGAGCTTGGATCGTGATGTAAAGCCCAGCTTATCTTTTCTATTATGGCTATTAGTTTATGTAGTGAGATTATGTACTTATGTTTTATCAGGATGGATATTTGGTACTTGACTCTTTTTATGGTGTTGTAACTAAACATGTTTACCTTCTGCTGCAATGAAATGATATTTTAGATTTTTCAAGTATTATTTATATCTGTCTTGTTGTAATTTTTCTGTTCTATATTCACCTAAATGCTCCACCAAAGTTGGGCATTCCCTTAGTGAGTGACCTTAGCGGGTGTGGGGTGTTACAATAGCCCAAAAAGGAAACACAAAAGAAGGGTGAAAAGTCTGAAGATAAGAAGGAGAAAAAGTGCTTTACTTGTGGAAGCTCGACTCATCTGAACAAGGATTGCAGAAAAAGAAAGGACACTTGCTTCAACTGTGGTGAGATGAGACACTTGACTAGGGACTATCCGAAGAAACGAGGACAAGGGCAGAGGGCAGGACCGACTTCTGGAAGACACGCGAACACTCTCGAGGCTAGTGGATAGGATAGAAGTAGGAAAAACTTTCTGTAGGAGGTTTAATTTCTTTAACTGATTTTTGGGTTAAAACTCTTTTCTGATTCTGGCATTTCGATTCTGTAATCGATACTCTGCACTTGAATACTAGTATTGTTTCTGATTCCGCTGTAGATTCAAACCCATAAGGGTTATGACTCATCTAAGCGTGGTAAGTTGGGTATATGTGTTGAGCGTTAAGTTGACTACGACGCATACATTCTGGGTTTTTATCATGCTTAGTTTCCTAAGAATCATTTAGTAATCTGATCTGTACCGGTAATCTATAAATATCTGAATATTTCTGATAAGGTTGAGATTTCCAGTTTTGACATTATCTAAAGAGGGTAATCCTCTAGGTGTCAATCCGATGTTGATTTCGATCTTCGGGGTTGATACTTAGGGGATTTTGTCTCTCAACCAAGGTTTAATGGAAACCAAGTTTTTGTTTTATCTGTACTCGCCTCCATCACTTGACTGTATCCTATCAATCGAGTCTTCGACCTATAGATAGGAATCCTATGGATGTAAATATGTGTTTGAGACATGTTATGTTTGATGGTTGCAAGTGGATGCAAGTGGTTGCTAGTGGTTGCTCGTGGATGCATATACACACACTAGGCACTAGATCGGCTCGAAAATACTCTCATACTGCACATGGATGTGTGAGCATTTTCAATTTCTGTGGATGCAAAATGATTGACTCATCACATGGATGTTGCATATGAATGAATGGTTGTCACTCATATAAGAATGATATGTATCAAATAGGAAAAATTACATACATGTTGGACTCATGGCACTAACATAATTCGCATTAAGGAGGTCAACTGAATCAGTGGACCGCCTGATCTTTGCATTAGATAAGGAACATATACACACACTTTTGCATATGTTCATACAACATTAGAAGTTTTCTAAGGACAATGGATGCTTATGGATGATGGTTGAGTAGATGGATTACTGGATGGTAGGACACATTCTTCTCAACTTAAAGATTTCAGGGACGAAATCCTTTAAGGAGGGGAGAATGTAACACCCCGTATTTTCTGTGATCGTATAAGTAACAAATCAGAGAATAATTAAATTTTAAAATAAGAATCAACGGAAACGGGTTGTGCCATTGCGTTCATCTCGAAATTCAACTTGGAAACGAATCTGAGTTTTCGAGAAACGGAGTCCGTATGAGGGAGATATGGCCCTCCGAAGTTTCAGAGAATTTCAGAATCGAAAACAGCTCGAAATTCAAATTTCGGATTTGAATTCAAACCCAGAAGCAGGTTGGGCGGGAAATTTCCCGCTCAGGACCCAGGTCAACTGGGTAGTCGACCTACCCCTGACCAGGTCGATTGGGTAGTCGACCTCCCCCAGACCAGGTCGACCATAATTTCGACCTGGGGGTCGACCTGCTCCCGAAACCCACTTTCTGAACTTGATGCATTCTGATGTATTTAGACTCGTTTTCTGTCTAGATTCGTCCACCTAATCCTACATAAACTCACCCCTAGCCTCATTCTCTCCACACCGTTTCATTCTATCTATATTCTGCCTCTGTTCTAATTAAAAATAAAAATGGAGTCGCTACCGTGCTGGAATCAAAACTTGGACTGATGAATCTTCTTCCAACTTGAATAGAACTTCTAAACATGTTTACCTTCTGCTGCAATGAAATGATGTTTTAGATTTTTCAAGTATTATTTATATTTGTCTTGTTGTAATTTTTCTGTTCTATATTCACCTAAATGCTCCACCAAAGTTGGGCATTCCCTTAGTGAGTGACCTTAGCGGGTGTGGGGTGTTACACGTGGTATCAGAGCTGAAGGTTACCGGAACAGATAATTTTTTTAGAAAAACTATTTTTCTAAAAACATTTTTGGAAGAAGTATTTTCAAAAACATGTCTTTTAGAAAGAAAAGCATAATCCCCAATAGCCATATCTTTATCTTTCGAATTCTCCGTTTTGAATCTTTCCTTTTTCGTTTCAGCATAGCTGAAGATCTTAACTTTCCGGAGGGTGTGACGATACCAGTATGGTATAGGAGATTGATGGAGGCTAGGGCCGCCACTGCGGGTCCAGCAAGTGTTCCTCCACCAACAGTAACACCCGATCTTCCTCCTCCCCCTCCTCCTCCTCGCACGGATACTTTTGCTAAGACTTGCAAGGAATTTAAGGCTATGGGAGGGAAACCTTTTCAAGGATCAGAAACTTTTGTGGAAGCTAGAGATTGGCTTAAGGAGGTGGAAGAGTTGATAGACATCTTTGAGATGGAAGAAGGAAAGAAAGTCAAGTTAGCTGCTTAGTTAATGAAGGGAGAGGCCTCGTTCTGGTGGGAGGTCACTAATGGAGAGCGCCCTGTTAACTCTTGGGCGGATTTCAGGCAAAGATTTGTGGCAAAGTTTCTCTCAAGGGCGGAGGAAAACTTGAATATGGAAAGGTTCTTGACTCTAAAGCAAGGAAACCTATCAGTGAAGGAATATGTCAACAAGTTTAATCAATTGGCAAGGTTTGGCATAGACATGGTGAATACACCGGAGAAGAAGGCTTTGAGGTTCGTTAAGGGCTTGATCGAACCAATGCATGGATTGGCTATGACTCACATCCCTATGGGGGCCACCTTTGAGAAGCTAGTAGACATGGCACTCATGCATGAGGAAGAGAAGGGTCCCAATGCTAATAAGGCACCCCGAGAAGAAAGGAGATCAGAAGAGACCTCAACAGCAACAGCAAAACAAGGGTGGGAAAGGCAACGGTGGCAAGGGGAAGAAGAAGTGCTTCAATTGCGGGACACCAGGCCACCTAAGCAAAGATTGTCGGAAGAAGAAGAAGACGGGCTGCTTCCACTGTGGTGAAGCAGGGCATCTAGTGAAGGACTGTCCTAAGAAGGGGCAAAGGACGTGATCTACCTCAGGAGGACTGGTGCAAGCTCTTATGGCACCGGGTCAGGCAAGGGGGCAAGTTCAGGCTCTCGCGGTTCCACCGATTCAGGAAAGAGGTAGAACTATTTCCGTTGGAAGTCTGGTTTTTCTATTTGATCATCATGTCCATACTTTGTTTGACTCTGGCGCATCGCATTCTTTTATCTCATCATCATTAGTTGAGTGACTGCACTTAGACACCAGTCTAGTAGATGATCCCTTGGTTGTTTCAAACCCAATTGGGGGCTCCACTTATTTGTCCATGATATGTTTGGGTTTGAAGATTTCTATACTTAGCGTTGAGTTTAGATGTGATGCTTTTGTTTTAGGCTTCACGGGCTATAGGTTGATTTTGGGCATGGACTGGTTATCCAGTAATGGTCCCATTCTTGATTGTGAAAGGAAAGTTGTTAGGCTCATGACCCGTTTGGGGAACACTCTCGAGATCTCTTGTAATCCCATGGATTCTGTTATGCTAAGTTATCTTGAATCGCTTGACGCTTCGATCGAGAGTTTGCGATCGGTTAGATTGGTCCGGGAATACTCGGATGTGTTTGAGGAGGTGAAGGGCTTACCTCCGAAGCGGGAGATAGACTTCCGAATATATCTGGTGGATAATGCTAAACCAGTATCTTTACCAGTGCGCCACATGGCTCCTCGTGAGAGGAGGGAACTCCATAAGAAAGTAGGGGAGTTGCTTGAGAAGGGGTTCATAAGACGAAGTATATCGGAGTGGGGTGCTCCAGTAGTTTTTGGCACAAAGGCGGATGGGTCCCTCAGACTTTGTGTAGACTATAGAGAACTCAACAAGCTCACAAAGAAGAATAGACACCCATTGCCGAGGATAGATGATCTCTTTGATCAGTTGGTTGGCGCCTATGTATTTTCGCAGTTGGACTTGGCCACGGGGTTTCACCAGTTGAGAGTGGCTGAGGATAGCATAGACAAGACTGCCTTTAGGACTCCGGATGGTTTCTATGAGTGGTTTGTGATGCCATTTGGTTTGACGAACGCCCCTGCATACTTTGTTGATTTGATGAGTAGGGTGTTCAGGTAGTACCTTAATAAGTTCGTGGTGGTCTTTGTGGATGACATCTTAGTCTTTTCTAAGAGTGAAGAAGAGCATGCCCTACATCTTAGTGAAGTATTGGAGACTCTTCGAGCGCATAGCCTTAAGGCTAAATTCTCTAAATGTCACTTCTGGAGGAAGGAAGTGCGGTTCTTGGGGCACGTGGTCTCCAAGGAAGGGATAGCTGTGGATCCCGCGAAGGTAGTGTCCATCCAAGATTGGAAGGTTCCGAAGAATGCTACCGAGGTAAGGAGTTTCTTAGGGTTGGCTGGCTACTATAGGAAGTTTATCAAGGACTTCGCGAAGATATCAGCCCCATTAACTCGCTTAACGAAGAAGAATCTGGACTTCGCATGGGACGTAGATTGTGATGATGCGTTCCGACGGTTAAAGAGAGCTTTAACCACAGCTCCAGTCTTAGTGTTGCCAGATGGGAGTAAGCCATTTGTTGTCTATACCGATGCTTGTGGGACAGGACTGGGCGCAGTCTTAATGCAAGAGGGAAGGGTAATAGCGTACGGTGGAAGGCAGTTGAGAAAGCATGAGAAAAATTACCCTACCCATGATTTAGAGTTGGCCGCTATTGTTTTTGCGCTTAAGATTTGGCGCCATTATCTTCTTGGAGGGAGGTTCGAATTGTTCACTGACCATAAATCATTGAAATATTTGTTTTCTCAGAAGGATTTGAACTTGAGACAACAAAGGTGGATGGAGTTCTTAGCATCCTATGATTTCGAGATAGCGTATACCCCTGGCAAGGGTAACGTGGTGGCGGACGCCTTGAGTAGAAAAAGGTTGTCCTTGAGTCCATTGTTCGTGGAACGACGAAGCTTGGAATTTATCTCGATGTTTGATTTCAGACCTTCCGTTGACTTTGTACCCGGTTTGCTAGCATCTTTAGAGGTCAGGCCTACTCTTTTGGGACGGATTGGCGAGGCACAGCGGGACGACCCACAGTTGGTTGAGTTAGTAGAGAGGCTCATAAGGGGGGAGTCGTCCAGCCATTTGAGTAGGTACACCCTAGACGATAGGGGGTGCTTGCGTAGAGACGGTAGACTTTGTGTACCGCAAGACGAGGGTTTGAGGAAGGCTATTCTTGATGATGCACACCGTTCTAGGATGACCATTCATCCCGGTAGGGACAAGATGTACCAAGACATGAAGCGAGTTTTCTTTTGGGCTGGTATGAAGAAAGATGTGGCCGAGTATATCGCTAGATGCTTGGTGTGCCAACGAGTGAAAGCGGAGCAAAAGAAACCAGGTGGGTTGCTTCACCCATTGGAAGTTCCGCAATGGAAGTGGGATAGCGTCTCGATGGATTTTATCGATGGGTTACCGAGATCGAGGAAGGGTAATACGGGAATTTGGGTTGTGGTAGACAAACTTACTAAGAGTGCCCATTTCATACCCGTGAAGAGCAAGAGGACTGCTCCATGGCTAGCTTCAGTTTATCTTCAAGAGATAGTTAGATTGCATGGGGTACCCTCTAGCATAGTGAGTGATCGAGATCCTATCTTCACTAGCGAGTTTTGGAGGAGTTTGCAAGAAGCAGTGGGGACTCAATTGTGTTTGAGCACCGCATATCATCCTCAGACGGATGGTCAGATCGAGAGGGTGAATCGTGTTCTGGAAGACCTTTTGAGGCTTTGTATCTTAGATTTTGGAGGTACATGGGAAGAGCATCTTCCATTGGTGGAGTTCGCATATAATAACAGCTTTCATTCTAGTATTGGTATGGCTCCTTTCGAAGCTCTTTATGGAAGGCCTTGTCGATCACCTACATGTTGGTGGGAATCTACGGATAAGATCTTGCTTAGGCCCGATATGGTTAGAGAGACTTCGGAAAAGATTGATTTGATTCAAAGAAGGATGAAAGCAGCGCAAGATAGGCAGAAATCTTACACGGATAAGAGGAGGACGGAGCTGGAGTTTGATGTTGGGGACATGGTCTTTGTCAAAGTATCTCCATTACGGAATGTTGTTCGCTTTGGGTCCGTTGGGAAGTTAGCTCCAAGATTTGTAGGACCGTTTCCTATTAAGGAAAGGATTGGACGGTTGGCATATAGAGTGGATTTACCCGAGAGACTTCGTGGTGTACATGACGTATTCCATGTGTCACATTTGAGGAAGTGCCTACATGAGACCGCAGAGGTGGTAGAGCCGAGCTTGCTTAGAGAAGTGGAGGTAGAGCGTGATGCAACTATTCGACGAGCTCCTACTAGCATCCTTAGGTCAGAGATTAGGAAGTTGAGGAACAGAGAGGTTCGACTAGTCAAAGTGCAATGGGGAGAGGATGAGAGCAATGCGACTTGGGAGACAGAAGCGAAGATGCGTTCACTGTACCCATTCCTTTTTGAGGGTATGTCTTTTAACTTCTCCTTTACCGTTTGTCTAGTACTTATCTTATCTTTAGTATGTCCTCTCATTAGTATCTTTGACCTTTAGATAGGGTAAACCTATGGTTGAAACATGTGTTTGAGACATGTTATGATTGATGGATGCGTGTGGATGCAAGTGTTTGCTAGTGGTTGCTCGTGGATGCATATACACACACTTTAGACACTAGATCGGCTCAATCACTTCATATTGCATATTGCATAAAATTGTGTGTAGGTAGCTATATTAATGGATGTATAATGGTTGTGCTATCATATGGGTGATGCATTTTGGTGAATGATTGTGCACTCATGTAGAAATAGTATGTGTCGATAGGGTTCTTTCGCAAACATCTTGGATGCATGGCACTATCATCGCTTGCATTAAGGAGGTCAACTGAATCAGTAGACCGCCTGATTTTGCATTAGACAGGGAACATTTACACACACTTTTTGCATATGTTCATACAACATTAGAAACTTTAAGGACAATGGATGCCAGTGTTTGATGGTTTGAGTAGAAGGTTGTTTGGTTGGTAGGATACGTTCTTCTTGACTTAGAGATTTCGGGGACGAAATCCTTTAAGTAGGGGAGAATGTAACACCCCGTATGTTGAATAACTTGCTATAATATAAAAAAGGGCAGAACTAAATTTTAAATTTTGAATCAGGGGAAACGGGCTTTGCCATTGCGTTCGTCTCGGAAAAATACGCGAAATAGAGTCCGAGTTTTCGAAAATCGGAGTCCGTATGACCCAGTTAAGGCCCGAAGAAGTTTTCAGAAATTCAAAATAGATTTAAAAACAGAAATTTCACATTTCAGAAGAGGCGGGAAAAATTCCCGCCAGACAGAGGGAGTCGACCCTAGGGTCGACATGGGTGTCGACACCCTCCCTAGGGGTCGACCCAGGGGTCGACACAGGGGTCGACCCCCCCGTCGGTCTGTGTGACCTGGGTGCACCATTTTGGCTTTTGGGCTGTGCTGGTGGCTAGTAACGAAATCTAACGGCTCTAATCTGATTTAGGGTTAATCTAATGGCCTAAAACACCTAACTAATCTATAAATACACCCTAAGACTACCCTAATTCATACTAAAAATAGATACAACGTCGTCATGCCGTCAAAATATAACTTGAAGGAGCCTCCATCAAATTAAAGAGGAAGATAGCTTCTCAAATCAACCTCTAATCAACTTTAGCAACTTAATCTTCTTCATAGGAGTGCTAATCAACAAGTTGTGAGTTTCTATAGCCTTAATGACCAATTGTTGAAATTATTATGATAGGACATAATGAGGTTATGGCTATGAATGTGGATCAATGCAAGTTATATGCTATGTGTTAATAATGTTATGCAAGTTGTGCAAGTTATATGCTATGTGTTCATGATGTTATGCAAGTTATGCAAGTCATATGCTTTGTGATCATGATGTTATGCAAGTTATGCAAGTCATATGCTAAGTGATCATGATGTTATGCAAGTTATGCAAGTCGTATGCTATGTTTTCATGATGCTAGTTATGCAAATCACTATGATAAACATTGATCCATTATGACACCATGTTATGCAAGTTTGGTGTTTGATTATATGCAAGTTCATATACGATATGTTATGCAAGTTTGGTGTATGATTATATGCAAGTTCATATATGACATGTTATGCAAGTTTGGTGTTTGATTATATGCAAGTAACATGTGCAAGTTTACACCTTAGTATGATAGGCATACATATGCAAGTTAACCCCTTTGTATGTCATACATACATATGCAAGTTTACCCCTTTGTATGACATAAGTAACTTATGCAAGTTAACCTCTTTATGACATATGTGATTCATGCAAGTTTGGGTTGATTATTTATGCTAGTTGGGTTGATGCTATATGCATGTTTACACCTTTAAAACCCATGTAGATACTAATGTTATGCAAGTTGAACCCATTGTATTTGTGATGAATCTTCCCTTTTATATCATGTTAGCGAATTACGTGGGGAACGATGGGGTTAATATACATGTTAATGAAATGGTGTGAAGTTGGTATGATTACGCATACCATAAAGTGGATGGACATAATTGAGTCAATTATGTACATCGTTAAAATTGGAATTAATTAGGGAAAATTAATTCGAAATATGGGGGTAATTAATTAGGTGTAATTAATCGACTAAGACACGAGGTTGGACCCTTTTGTAGCATAAGACTACCCGGAACTGACCGGCAAATCCAGCGGCTACAAATGATTGGCCCAATGTGAGAGGTCTTTGGCACAAACTAAATACGTGACAAGTGTAAAGACACGAGGTTAGACTCGGTTATGGCGTAAGGCTGCCCGGACCCAACCGGCAAATCCAGTTGCCATAAAAGATAGTCTAATGTGAGAGGTCTTTACAACGGTTACGTTCTTAATCAATTAAGAAACACTTAACCAGATAAGCATGTAGTGTGGCATGAGGGGTTAAGTGGGTGCCTTGGGTGGCATGTGGAAATCAAGTAAGTGCCTTGGGTGGCATGTGGAAATCTAGTGGGTTGCCTTGGGTGGCAATAGAAAATACGATTAGAATACTTAACCAAGTGGAAACATGTAATTAAACATGATTAAAGGGTTAAGTGGGATGAACCAGATAAAGGGACAAGCTTAGGTGGATAGCTTGTGGGGGCCCATTTCAACCAGTAACCCATATGTATCTTATTGGGCTCGACCCATGTCGAGGACGGGACACGCGTACTGGGTTTGACTATAAGAGGCCAAAACGGGTTAGCGGTGGCAACGCAAGTCCAACGGGTTTCATATGCATGTATGGACCCGGGCTGGTAGGTAAGACGTTGTTGCATCGTGTAGGTATAAGCCGTGCACCATTGATTGTATCGGGTTGCCACTTTGGGAAGTAATACACCCCACTGTGGGGCCAGCACAGGTATCTACGGTAGGGAGCCGATCGCTTGGGGAGTAGTGGGTACACCTAGTGGAGATAGGGGCAGACGGCACCTATGTAGTCAGCTAGGGGTACACGAAACTACTGGGTAAATTTTCTAAGTCCTTGGGTGGGATCAACCTTTAAGTAGGAATGACTGGTGTGGTGCAGTTAGTAATTACCCTTGGGTGGGTAGATGCGTCTTTACCGTTATCTTAGTTCATCCTATGTCTAGTTGGCTACTTAGTGTAGTCATTTATCCCCAGTCATCACCGTACCAAGTTTATATCATACCCTAATTACTTTAATGATTGTGTTGTTAAAGTTATAGGGCTCACTCAGACTTATGTCTGACCCCGTTGTTTTTATCTTTTTCCCCCTCAGGTCCTCAGGTTGGGCCTAGCACTAGTGGGCTTTGATCAGATATCTTTATATATCTTTTGGAGCTTGGACCGTGATGTAAAGCCCAGCTTATCTTTTCTATTATGGCTATTAGTTTATGTAGTGGGATTATGTACTTATGTTTTATCAGGATGGATATTTGGTACTTGACTCTTTTTATGGTGTTGTAACTAAACATGTTTACCTTCTGCTGCAATGAAATGATATTTTAGATTTTTCAAGTATTATTTATATCTGTCTTGTTGTAATTTTTCTGTTCTATATTCACCTAAATGCTCCACCAAAGTTGGGCATTCCCTTAGTGAGTGACCTTAGCGGGTGTGGGGTGTTACAATAGCCCAAAAAGGAAACACAAAAGAAGGGTGAAAAGTCTGAAGATAAGAAGGAGAAAAAGTGCTTTACTTGTGGAAGCTCGACTCATCTGAACAAGGATTGCAGAAAAAGAAAGGGCACTTGCTTCAACTGTGGTGAGATGGGACACTTCACTAGGGACTATCCGAAGAAAAGAGGACAAGGGCAGAGGGCAGGACCGACTTCTGGAAGACACGCGAACACTCTCGAGGCTAGTGGATAGGATAGAAGTAGGAAAAACTTTCTGTAGGTGGTTTAATTTCTTTAACTGATTTTTGGGTTAAAACTCTTTTCTGATTCTGGCATTTCGATTCTGTAATCGATACTCTGCACTTGAATACTAGTATTGTTTCTGATTCCGCTGTAGATTCAAACCCATAAGGGTTATGACTCATCTAAGCGTGGTAAGTTGGGTATATGTGTTGAGCGTTAAGTTGACTACGACGCATACATTCTGGGTTTTTATCATGCTTAGTTTCCTAAGAATCATTTAGTAATCTGATCTGTACCGGTAATCTATAAATATCTGAATATTTCTGATAAGGTTGAGATTTCCAGTTTTGACATTATCTAAAGAGGGTAATCCTCTAGGTGTCAATCCGATGTTGATTTCGATCTTCGGGGTTGATACTTAGGGGATTTTGTCTCTCAACCAAGGTTTAATGGAAACCAAGTTTTTGTTTTATCTGTACTCGCCTCCATCACTTGACTGTATCCTATCAATCGAGTCTTCGACCTATAGATAGGAATCCTATGGATGTAAATATGTGTTTGAGACATGTTATGTTTGATTGTTGCAAGTGGATGCAAGTGGTTGCTAGTGGTTGCATATACACACACTAGGCACTAGATCGGCTCGAAAATACTCTCATACTGCACATGGATGTGAGAGCATTTTCAATTTCTGTGGATGCAAAATGATTGACTCATCACATGGATGTTGCATATGAATGAATGGTTGTCACTCATATAAGAATGATATGTATCAAATAGGAAAAATTACATACATGTTGTACTCATGGCACTAACATAATTCGCATTAAGGAGGTCAACTGAATCAGTGGACCGCCTGATCTTTGCATTAGATAAGGAACATATACACACACTTTTGCATATGTTCATACAACATTAGAAGTTTTCTAAGGACAATGGATGCTTATGGATGATGGTTGAGTAGATGGATTACTGGATGGTAGGACACATTCTTCTCAACTTAAAGATTTCAGGGACGAAATCCTTTAAGGAGGGGAGAATGTAACACCCCGTATTTTCTGTGATCGTATAAGTAACAAATCAGAGAATAATTAAATTTTAAAATAAGAATCAACGGAAACGGGTTGTGCCATTGCGTTCGTCTCGAAATTCAACTTGGAAACGAATCTGAGTTTTCGAGAAACGGAGTCCGTATGAGGGAGATATGGCCCTCCGAAGTTTCAGAGAATTTCAGAATCGAAAACAGCTCGAAATTCGAATTTCGGATTTGAATTCAAACCCAGAAGCAGGCTGGGCGGGAAATTTCCCGCTCAGGACCCAGGTCAACTGGGTATTCGACCTACCCCTGACCAGGTCGACTGGGTAGTCGACCTCCCCCAGACCAGGTCGACCATAATTTCGACCTGGGGGTCGACCTGCTCCCGAAACCCACTTTCTGAACTTGATGCATTCTGATGTATTTAGACTCGTTTTCTGTCTAGATTCGTCCACCTAATCCTATATAAACTCACCCCTAGCCTCATTCTCTCCACACTGTTTCATTCTGTCTATATTCTGCCTCTGTTCTAATTAAAAATAAAAATGGAGTCGCTACCGTGCTGGAATCAAAACTTGGACTGATGAATCTTCTTCCAACTTGAATAGAACTTCTAAATCAAATCTCAAATCCAAGTTTAGAGCTACAACAATTAAAGAGGAATAATTCAGCATTTCTGCATCAACACTAGTTTATTTCCTTTCTTAAACCACGAAAGGCAAGTACAGTTATTTTCCACTATAAACGTTAATTATGATTGTGACATGAATTGTAAATCTGAATTTGAGGTTATGTCTGTTCTGTTCTGTTTAGATCTATCTTATTCTGTATCTCTTTCTTCTTTCTGTTCTATAGCCAGGCTACTACGAACCTGAGCCAAATCTCATAAGAGATTAACGCATGAACGCTAAAATGTTTGGGACAAATATGAATGATGCATAATTGGACAGAACTGATTTGAGGACATGACATAAAATATGAGGCATATAATTGGACATGTGGCATATTTAACATATGACTTGAGATTGAGGCATAAAATATATTGGACTTATGACTTGGGATTCGGGGCGTAGATTTAACCGTAAACATGAAACTAATTTAGATACATAGTACATGTTGTAATCTAGATCTGTAGTTAATTTGAGAAATAAACATATGTTAGATCTAGATCTGTTCATACTAGGTATGAAAATCTGTGATTTGGGAGAAGGGGAAATTATAGGACAACTTGAAAATTGGGGGCATAATGCCTGTTTTAAATTAAGGTCTGATGTTAGAGTTTAAAGATAGTTTACAACATGTTATGCATGAATGATAATGCATATAGAGAACATACTACATGTTATAGTTTAAAAATCTAGATTTTTGGGACATATTCTTTTATGTAAAAATTCATGACTTGAAAAAGGAATATGTGACTTAGGCATAGAGACCTATACAAAAAGAGGAAAACTATTAATGTGAATGCGCCTAATAAGGGTTTTTGGATATCTGGCATCATAGGCTATAATTTGGCATAATTTATATTGTTTATCGTGATTTATGGAGAATATTCTATACTGTGTAATGTTTAGCTAAAAATTAGGAGCAAGATGTGGTATTATGAATTATGACCATGATTTGGCAAGTGAGTTAGGCTAAATTTATGATTAGGCAAGATATGATATATAATCTGCTAAATCTGTTATCTGCTAAATCTGTTATATTGCCTAATCCGCTAGTTCTGTTATATTGCATAAACTGCTAATTAGATTGAATTGCCTAATCTGCTAATTATGATAAATTGCCTTATCCACTAAATCTGCTAAATAGCCTAATCTGCAAGATCTGTTATCTATTTAATCTGTTGAATGGCGTAATCTGTTGGAACTGAAAGGCTGAAATTTGAAGTATGTGATTTTGTAGGCTTGATTTAAAATTGAGCAAAACTTGTTGATAGAACCTCGAATAATCTGCTGTAACATGTACAGAAGTTTAATCGGTTAAATAAACAGAATTAGTCGGATATCTGAAAAATCCGTATTGAAATGAATTGGCTACGGCACGAGGTTAGACTCTGTTTGCGGTAGAAGCCTGCCCGGAACCAACCGGCTTAACCAGCGACCGCAAACTATCAGTCTAATGTGAGAGGTTGTAGGCATAACTAAAATATGCTTAGACACGAGGTTAGGTCTAGCTTGTGGCAGAAGTCTGCCCGGAACCGCCCGGCATATCCAGCGGCCACAAGCTACCGACCTAATGTGAGAGGTCTATGCATTAATATCTAATTAATGCAAATCTGGAATAAGTATGATGTCTAAAACGTGTTGGGTGGATAGGCTTAAACCAATTGGACTAATGAATTTAACAAACCCGTTTCGTGAATCTATATGCCCAATTACAAAGTTAGACAAACCTGTAAATCTGTTAAATCTGTATATTTGATCCATTAGTCTGAAAACTTGTCTGATCTGTGAACTGGTTGAACTGAACTCTGTATGTCTGAACTTGTAAACAAGTTAATCTGAAATCTGTTAGTATGGGGACACAAGGTTAGGAGGGAAATTACTTGTGTCATCTGTTGTTTGGGACCCATATTAGTCAGTAACCCTTTATGGTATCAAAACTTTGACCCAACAGTAGGAAGGGTCCGGGCATGCTTACTGAACTAATTATAAGTGGTTCATTCTGATAATGGTGAGGGGTGTTGATGGTGCATTCCAACCGGGTCATGTGCGTGCATGGATCCCGGTCTGCCTCTGAGGATGTACGACGCCGTGACATCTGTAAATAGGCCTGTGCCAATTGGTTGTCACTTTAGGGAGTGATACACCCTATTGTGGAGCTGACACAGGGTATTTATGTATTACGGAGCCAATCGCTTGGTGTAGGGTTTTAGGGTACACTTAGTTCTGTTTGTTTCTGTTGGTACCGTCTGTTTCTATTGGGTGGCAACACCTGTCTGCTTAGTACCGTTTGTTCGGGTGGTAAAGGCCCATTTACTAGTGTACACCTAATTCTACATTCTATTTCCGTAGGGATTAATCTGTTTCTATCTGTTTCTGTTCGGGTGGTAAAGGCCCATTATTAACATTCTATCACTGTTTGTTTCTTTTCGGGTGGTAAAGGCCCATCATCCGCATTCTGCTTCTGTCTGTTTCTGTTCGGGTGGTAAAGGCCCATTATTAGCGTTCTGTTTCTGTGGAAATTATTCTGTTCCTGTTTCTGCTTCAGTTTAGACATTAGGGTGACACCTAAACCTGTTATACCAGTATTAGTGCAAAGAGATGAAAAGTAATATTATTCTGTTTCTTCTGTTTAACCTAAGTACATCTGCTGCTTCTGTTACTGTTATCTCTCACTAGTTTTATTTGCATGCCATGATTATTATTATCTGTTTATATGCTGAAAGTCACTGGACTTGCCAGACTTTATGTCTGACCTTGCTTGTTTTCGCCCCTTTTCTTCCGTTCCCCCCCCCCCCCAGGTTTTCCAAGGAGGGAATGCTTTAGCTTGATCCGGATTTCTTCTGCTTGAAGTACTCAGAGTGCTTAAAGTATGGCTTGACTCTTTATGGCAGCTTCTGTGGGGATTATGACTTTAAAGTTTTGTACTCTGATGATTTTCTGAACAAGACTGATATTTATGTACTTGATTTTTTGGTAAACATGTAACTAAACTGATTTCTGTTTTCCGCTGTAATAAAGTTATAATTTCTCAAGTATTGTTTATCTGTCTTGTAAATTTCTGTTCTGTCTACTAAAATGCTCCACCAAAGTTAAGGCATTCCCTTTATGAGTGACCTTAATGGAGGTGGGGTGTTACACTTTTCCCTGGCTTTGGACTCGTTTCCCACCTCGTTCTGAGGGGCTGAAGGAGCTAGATTTATCGGAGATTCAGGGTTGACTTATGGGTTCTTCCATGCTATATCGACTGCCTTTTTTGGAGTCCTTTTTCTTTGGTTCTGGACTATGACTTTTGTCGTGGAGTTTTGTCTTGCTAGGCGACTCCTCCGCCTGCTGAGGTGGCATATTATTAGTTATAGACTTTGTTCGTTGTGGTCTTTAGGCCTAGTGGTTTTATTTGGTGGCGGCGTTGTATTCCCCCTTTTCTTTTTTGATGTGTGTACGGTTTCTATTTACCGGAAACTATTTTTGTAAGCCGTTGGAGAATGGCTAGATTCTCCCTTTTTTTATATTATTATATTATTATTATATATAAAATAGATAGGACAAACCTTAAATTAGAACTGAAATGAATCCACCTTACTTAACATTTTCACTCGGTGATGAAAAATCATGTGAAAATGCCTTTAACTGCATTACCCAAAGTCAAAGAAAATAATTATTGAGTACTCCCAAGCTACAGTAGCCAACATGCTGCCTACAAAGTTCTGTCATTTTCAGAAAATAAAAGTTAATAGAATATTCAAAAAAACATGAAATAGCCTAAATAGTAAGTAATTTTTACATCAATAATCATACCTTCCCTATGGTGTTATAATTTGTTTCTATCCCAAATAACCATTACCAAATCTTCTATCTACCTGAAAAACAATGTAATTTCATTTGAATATGGACAATTACCTAAAATAACAATCAAGCCACCTTCGAATCACACATAATAGCTTATGTCACAATCAGATATACAAATGAAAATTTAAAGAGTATGAATCCACTATCAATAATGCTTTAAGTTTTGTTGAGTTGCAAGTTCAGTTTTCAACACTGAGTTGCAAGTCACTTTCAAAAATTGAGTTGCAACTCAGTTTTGAAAACTAAGCTACAGCCTGCAGACTCATTTTTCCAAACTGAGCTACAATTAGTTTGCGAAACTGAGCTGCAAACTCAGTTCGCGAAACTGAGCTGCAAACCCAGTTTCGAAAAGTGGGTTTGAAATAAAGTTTTCTAAATTGAGTTGCAAACTGAGTTTGCATGGTTTACAACTTAGTTTTCAACTGATTTTGCAACACATATTTCGAAAACTGAGCCGCAGCCCAGTTGAAAACTAAGTCGCTAACACGCAAAGCATGGTCTATAATATGAAATATCCAACCTACAGCTTACTGGTTATAAGAACCTCACGGCTCATTGCATAAATTTGTTTGGACAGAAGTTCAAATATACAAAAGTTAAGCTTCAAATGGTTGAAGGCAATGCAATATCCATATCAAAAATTTCAACAAAATTATTCTAAATAGTAAATAAGACCATATAAGGAAAAGAAGAGAATAAATACGTTATGAAAATCAATCCTATAGTGCAAACCAGTCCATACAAATCATTATATTTTAGAGATTTCGTGATATAATATACAACTTTTGGAAGCTCTAAATGAAATTTATATCTAATTTGGTATCAAATTCCAATCAAAGTTAAACATTTAACACCATTTAAAATTTACATATATATTTACCATTGCTACACTACACTAGAAAATGTATTTGGTGGCATTGAAAAAACGTTACCATAACTTGTAGCAGCATTTTAGAGAACACTGTGATATGACATGTAACTAAAAGTCTGAATTTTTTTGTTGCGTTGTAGTAAACACTACCAAAAATCACCATATTATAGCGTTTTTAACATGCAACTAAACTGTTTTTTGTAGCGTTTTTTATACGCAACTATATAATTTTTCATATTATTTTACATTCATTTCGGTAGCATTTTTAAAACGCTACTAAAAGTTATTGGTTGTTTAACAACATATTGTAATGCTATTATTTATGATTAATAACCTGTATAATTTCCAATAACCACTTACATAATATCTATATTAAAATAAGTGATCAATCACATGATTTTCATAGTCAAACCAATAATTAAATCACATAATTAACATATAAAAACAAACAATCATATCATTATCATATTCTAATAATTTAAAAAACACACTAATTACATAATCTAATTTAATATCTATAATCAGTTCGATTGTAGTTTTTAAAAATATGTCACATACCACAAGCACTCACAAACAAGTTTATACAAATGGTACTGACAAAATATGACAACATATATAAAAATTAAAGCCTTATTCATTGCTTGATTACCAATAATTCTTTGTCCCTGTCTTTTTGGTGCGTCTTTCAGACCCTAGAGAGCAAAAAACAAGAACATTAGTAGATTTATGATAACATATATCTAATTATTAATACTGAACCATAGCAGGTATTTTAATTTTTTAACACTTAAAAAATTCACTTAGTGGATGATATTAATGTAGATGTTTTTTATTTAACATGCAATGAATTAAGTTTACCCACAATTATAGTTTTCAATTATTTTGAATGTAAAGCATGCTTATATGAACCAGGTGGTGCTAGCATTCATAAGTGATGTTTGCACATGACGAGGCTGCAATTCAATGTTGAGTTTTGAATGGGCAATTTATGAGTGCATGGAACATTACAAATACCTTCGTTCTATTTAGTTTCAACTACATGTTGATCCAAATACTTATCATCTCTATGCAGTGCCAATGCATGGCTAATAAACTCAATCATACTCTCTTCTAACTCATAAATACTGTACCATTACACTTTAAACTTCTACCAAATAGAAACAAGTTGTGCATGTAATCCAAGTAAAAAGAAAGAAACAAAATAGTAGGTACTCCCAAAAATAATTCTCATGTGGTAACTGTATTGAGATCAAATCCCCCATGTGTTTTAGGTCCTTTCTTCTTAGTCTTGTATGTATATAAAGAACTTTCTTGCTCGCCTCTTTTCAAACTTTCCCATCATTACTGAATTAAATGCTTCCGCATCTGTTGCGAGTACACTATATATCCGTTAAATTATTCAGTAGTTCATAACGAATAGTTAAACTAAATTCAACAGTATTGTCATATTACCTTTCCTTCTTTGTACACGAAGCTACAATCGACAACTATGAAGTTCATATATTTGATCACATTAGTGTGGATCAGTACCCGAACCAATTCACCATTCACTATAGTAAACTGCAAAATCACATAAAAATGTTCAGAATGTGATGTACCAAACTTCGTAGAAAGTAAAGAGCTTACGTTTCTAATAAACATGAAATATAATGATAAATATAACTGAGAATCATATATATTTAGTTAATCAGAACCCAATATTGCTGCTTCTGTAGGCATACTATGCATGTTGGTTTAAGTTCACCAACGTGCTTAAACAAGAACTGGTGTGTTTTATTTGAAAAAACTAAGTGTATGCAAGAGTGTCATCAAAATCATCAAACACGAATGAGCTTCAATCATGGAATGATTTATAGGGTGAAGTTGGATCAAGGAAGAAGAAATTCAGCTATTTCATGTAAAAGAAAGCAGTTATTTACCACAAAATACCAATAGAGTTCTTTCTATAAAATTCAAGTGGATGATTTTTATTTACTCTCTCCATAATATAGATATGTTTTGTCTCAAAATTTTGTAACTATAGAGTTTAGCTTGTTTATTTATATTTATTTCTTCAATTCAGGTTGTAATGCCTGCATAACCCAAGGTTCACGATTTAAGTTTGATTGTTAAGTTTTTTATCGAACAAAAAAGAGTTCCAAGCATGCACGGATCAATTTCTAAAAGAACACAGTCTGCTAACTGTTTGATTGTGGTCGCAAGCATAGTTATATGGAGTAGTTCTTATATTTATACTCACTAAGCTAGTTTCCATCTAAAAGGAAAAAAAATGTGAACAATATTATGAGCTATGATTCTTTATGAAAATGTAAATAGTGAGCCTAATCTTTAATTGTGTTTTCATCTATGACCAATATAAAAAAATCATATAGGCTCAGCATAAATAAACCATATTTTTTAATATGTTCATCTAGGGAGGGCAGGTAAAGCAGCCCCGCCCCTTCCAATAAACGTGTAAAAAATATTTGTTAAATGTTAGATCTTTGGAGATTTCTGATTATTTTTAATGGATACAGAAGCTCTTGTTTTTCTTTTTTTTCTTATTTGATTTTTGGATTGATTCTTATTTTCAAATATAAATCACATTTCATTTGTTACATATTTCAAGTGTTGTCTGAGTTTAATTGGTTCTTCTACTTGAATGTACACACAATGGGAATCACATGAAAAGGAGTAGTGTCGACCTTACCTCTACTATTGCCCTAAACAAACTTAGTAAAAAAAAAGGTGATAAGAAAAACAAAAGCTGAAGTTGAAAGCTGCAGAGACTTGATCTTTTGCCACTGACTCTACACCAACCATTGAGCAAGGAATAAACCATCCAGCCATTCATTGCTTTATGAAATATTCGCCCACCCACTTTTTCATATAAACAGTTTTCAAAGGGTTCACCTGCCATCTGCTGCCCCAACCGCCACCTCCGGCTGCGCTGCCCAAGGCGAATGTCTCGGCTGCCTCCCCCTTGGGTCGGGCCTGCAAAAGAGCACGTCTTTTGTGATTGACATTCTCCAACCACCCATGATAAATTAATAATCAACAACTACTGCTTTTTTTTATATTTTATATGCAATTATGATGTGCGTTACTGAATGCATTACATGCAATCAAATTATCAACGTGTACAACGTCATATTACTATTGTATTTGATCTTGTGTGAGTATACTTTTAGGTGGAGTTGAATAAAGCAAAATTCCAAATAAGTATTTTTTTTAATTTATACTCACATGGTTATCTTACTAACATATTTCAGGATCATACCAGTTGGACTTGTCTTGGCATGTATTGTTAGTGTTCTGAACATTAATACAATTTTTTTAAAAAGCTTTAGTTCTATACGTTCATTATTCACTTATCTGCAGTTTCCACTTAAAATATTACTCCTATGGTACATGAGAAATCGACATTAGATTTACTTCGAGTACACAAGTTTTCAAGAATATATTATACTAAAGCGCCAAAATTTTAGTTGGTACAAATAAAATACCTTGAGTGTAATTGCAGCTCCTATAGAGTGTGCAAAGCAAAAACAGGGAAATCCTGGGTTTTCAGTCAGCACTTTCTCTAAGTAGACTTTCAGTGGAAAGAATAGATCTATTGCGATAAGAACAATTTGTTTAGTATAACATATTCATTGATACATCGGGAAAACAAAGATTACCACGTCATCATCAACATGATTTAGTGAATGTACATGGCCATGCAACTAATCACTACCACCATGTCCTGAAAGAATTGAGTAAAGGCGTTGTATGGCTTACATTAACAAAATAACAAACCAATTGCAAAAATAGAGACTTTCGTAGTGTACGTATTTTGCTTGATTCTGGATAAAACCCACAAACTACCTCTAAAAAAACAAAAAACAAAAAAAGATAAATAATCCACATTTCATCATGCCTATCATGCAGAACAAATAGTACCATGCAATGATATGAAAGATTATTCTCTAGCGCAGTGGGCAACCTAAAAGTGTAGCTTGTGCGGTTGTGCCCATGTTTCGACAATAATGTAAATGACAAATGTACAGTATATGTTCAGTTAAGGCATGACACATATGTCAAAAGTAAAATTTTTGAACATTTGGATACCAAGCTAACTACTTTTTATTTCAAAATTGGGCAATTAAGGTACCAAAACTAGTGAATACCCTGTGCTTTTTTTCATTTTATGTGTGTTTGTACTTTTTGTAGGGGGGAAGAGGGTTGGGTTGGTTAGCTGTGAGGGGTAAATGATTACCAAATTGACTGTGCTGCCGAATATATATAGTTGTGGCTTTCCAGATGATGTACTCCCAAATATAGATGTTGAGTTTCCAAAAATAAATGAAGCAGAGCTAGTGGGACTACCAAAAGCACAACTTGTATGATAACCAAATGCAGGTGGACTCGATGCTGATCCAAATGCAAGACTACTTGATTAACGAAAACTTGGTGAGCTGGTAGCATAAAATGTTGTGCTTGAATTGAAAGCATTGCCACTTCCAAAAAGGACTTGATTGGTTTGAGCTTGACCTAAATGCTCAAGTTTTGATTTGTTGTTGTATAAACTTGGAACTTGTAAGCATAAAATGCAGAGTTAAATTTCATTCTTGATCAAGAGTGCAAGCATCCATTTCTTGCAACTGGGCCTGATTCTACAAATAGCCAACATTTATAAATTAGGTACACACTACCGGATGCAGGTATTATAGATGTAGCAAATGAAGGAGCAGAATTTCGAAAAGCCATCGTACTAGAATATTGTCCAAAAACAACAATTGATGTGCCAAAAGTTGAACTTGTAGATGTATGTAAACCAAATGGATTTGTGTTTCCAACTAGTTTTGATTTTAAGTGGCCAAAAGTATTTGATGTTGAAGAACCAGATCCTCCTATAATTGAACGATTTCCAAATATATATGCTGATGTGCCAAACGTGGAATGTGTGGTTTGTAAGCTGAAAGCATTGCTACTTAAGGTAGCGTTTGATTTGTTGACTGGGCAGTTAATGTTCGCGTCTGCGTCCGATGCGTCTGACGCATCAAAGGTGGGTCCCACCCTTTTGCCCCTTCAAGATGAACGGTTGAAAAGACAAGTTTCACGTCTGACGCGACGAAAATTCCAGAACAGCCGATTCTTCTACCTCTCTCTATATATTTCCTCCATTTCAATCCATTTCCATCACCAAAACAACACCAAATCCAAAAATTTCAGCTACAATCACCTTCTGCTCGTCGATTTTTTCAGGTTTTCGATTTTAAATTTGTATTTTCATACTTTTTTTTCCTACATTTCTTGTATTCATAAGTTTTTTGATTTTTTTCCAGAAAAAATGGCCGCAAGTCAGTCATCGTCCACTCGCTTCATTGCCAAATGGAACAACGATACCACGAACGCGTTTATCGACGTGTGCATGCAACATCTTGGTTCGTGCAGGCGTTAAACAAGCGGACCGAGTTGGACTACAACGCTGGTTAAATGAAGAAAAAATTCGAAAACATGAAAAGAGATTGAGCTTCATGGAACAGACTGCTACAAATTGGTGGAGGGGGATGGGACGAGCAATTGGATACTGTCGCAGGATCGGATGAATGGTGGGCGACGGTGCCATTGCCGATGCGCAAGTTCAAGAGTGGGTCCTCGGCACGATTCAGGGAGTTGGACTCCATGTTTTCAGGATGCATTCGTACCGACAGATGTCAGTACGCGATTCCGGATGCTCCACCAGTTCATCTGCAAGAGGCTCAGCTATTTGGCGATGTCATTCGTGGCGAGAATGTGGAGATCTCAAGTCATACGACTCGTAGGCCGGTCAGGTCTGGTGCTGGCCCTTGTTGTTCAGCTCCTTCGCGCATGGACCGAGACGCGCTTATCGATTTGTGCATGTCTGTACGTCGTGAGGAGGATGACTATCAGGATTGGGAGGTGTCGGTTATTACGTCTACGCATGACAGATTGGGTCACAACCCATTTTATTCTCTGATTGGCAAGCCCGAACAGCTTAGGGCTTGTGTTATTCATTTTGTTACGCTGTTGAGGGATGGAAAGATGTGATTCTTGTGGGTGTTGTGTTAGTATGTGGGAGTTTTAGTTGTGTTGTTTTATGTGGTTGTTTTTTTTAAATGGTGTTGTAAGGTGTTGTGATTGTGTTGTACTGCTTTTTTTAAATGGTTTGTAGATGTTTTTGTTTAAATTCAGTAATTTTTGTATTCTGCGTTCTACTATTCTGTTCAACACTAAACACAAACAAACACAAACAATTAAAAATAATATATACAAAAACAATAAAATAATAACTCTGCCCCTTCCAAAATGCCCCTTTCGTAAAAAGAACACATTCCCCGTTCCCAATAATTCCCCTTCAAATGCCCCTTCCAAATGCCACTTCCCATTCAAAATTAAACGGACCCTAAGAATGGACTTGATAGGTAATAGTTTGACCCAAATGCTCCATATATAGGTTGCTACCCAAACATAATCTTTGCAAGTGAAAATCATAATAACTTCAGTATCTTGTTTGGGAATTATTCAAGAGTGCAAGCATATATTCATTTTTTTAAAACCGGGTATAAATAAACAAAAAATAACTATAAATATGATACATACTACCAAGTGCATAATGAGCGGCAGAGGTGAAGCATACCCGGGTGCGAGTAAAAGTATACATAGTCTTTGTGCGGAGCATATGTCAATAAGTGAACTTAAAATCCTAACTTGATACATTCGAATTACGATGGAGGTGACTTATTTAGCGATATAGAGAAGGAAACCTGATAATGATATTAAACTGCTTGCTGCAGATAGTTTTTCAATGGAAAAGAATTAAGAATTGCTGTTAATTTAGAATGAAGGAATGATTCCTTTTAAGGAAAAAGCAAAAAAGGGTTGTGCCGGAGTAACCAAAATGACTTTATTACTATTATTAGCTTTTAAATTATACGAATAGTTGAATTTAGCAGGATCTTGGGTATTTAAATCACACTTGCAAGTACTAGGATCAGATAGAGGGAAACAGAAAAGAAAACTTTTTAACATAGGCTTCTTTAATAATAATTATTTAATTAAATATATTTCTATAAAAAAAATAAGAAATAGAAATTTTATGTAGTAAAATGCAATGTACCGATAAATAAGTCAATTGGAACGTGGATAGTAACAATGCGCTGATTATATTAACACACACGAAAGTAAAAAAAATAGTTTGTATAATTAGTATTTGTTTCATAATTTACGTAATATTTGAAATGTACACCCATGTAATCGACCTAATCATTATGGAATAGAAACCTGAGAAAAGTAACAATAATTGTAATCACATGAAGGCAGATAATACTCGTGATAGAAAAAACTCAATAGTGATGTAGTAAGTATTACATTGTATTTTCCTCTCCCTTTTTGAAACCTTGAGCAAAAGGAAATATTCTGGACTTATAAATGTAGCATGAATATTATAAACAAAATATTAGGCAATTTCAGAATGAACACCATGATTTGGTTAATAAACATGCAGATCAGTTTCATATGAATTCTTCAAATGAACACATTTATCAAAAAATGAACTTCATAGTGCAAAAAAATTCAAGAAATTAACTATATTGACCTATATATTTACAATATTTTATATGGTAAATAACTATTTTTGGGATACTATCATGAAAGGTTCATATATTGTAAAATTAAGTTTAAATCAGCTACTATAACTACAAATATAGTTGATACTATTCACATGAGTACAACGGTCATATACATGCATCTCATAAAGTAATCCATACACTAAAAAGTGTCAATAACATGTGTACCTCATATAATTAGTCCAGTCGGGCATGGGGCATAGATATATGACACTTAGAGTAGAAGAAACCAAGGGGCCATCACAATCCAACGCTTGTGTTTCCTATAAGAATAGCCATAGCAAATTATCGTCATAACACCATCTGCTTTATAGAATACACTTGCCATTCATTTATATTGTTGTAAAAAAATATAGATAACAACAATTATCCAAGCGTTTAGCATATCTCGTTCAAATGTGACTTCATGCAATACTGCATCAAGATTCGCAAATGTAAGCATTTTCATAAGAAACCATTGTGTTCAGCATGTGTGAAGTCCTTAATTATTAGTTTATCAACGTGAGAAATTACAACAAATATCTTAATAGATACAGCAATCAATTAACCTTACCAGCTTTGAAATTGTGTAAAAGTTGATATACTAACATTATTATGTATAGAATCATTTAAATTCTTCATAAAACTGAATATGTTTTTATGAAACCCAAATTTCAAAATGCAACTCTCATCTTTGAAATCATTTCATAGCTCCTTTCAGAAAAATAAAACGATCCCTATCATCAAGGGACTAAACATTCTTTTGCTCATAATAGTACAGTACTGAAATAGTACAGTATTGAAATACATTGACTTTGTTAAAATTGCAGATGAAGTTAAAATTAGATAGTAAATGTATAGCATTTGCAGTATTCAACTAACTTATCGTTGTCTTAGTTTTTTGGTCAAATCGATATAATGGTATACAACTTAATGTGTTAAAATCCCTATGACATGGAAAAAAAATTAATGTAATACATAACAAGTATTTGGCTGTATCACATGCACATTTGAATAAACTAAATATTACAGTTAATGATCTCATAACTCCAACTTAATAGATACATTATCCAATGTGAATCTGGAAAAAAATGCATTGACGAATTACCATTAAACACAAAATCAAATACAATCAGATTCATAAAATCAATTTTATAATAAAATTAACCCATCTCTATAAAACATTAGATTCTAAAACAATGGTTACAGTATAACTAGACAATTTTTTCTATAAGTATAGGAAATTATTATTACAGTTATCAACTCTAACACTGCTTTCTTCAACTATTTCTTTGTTGACTTCATAATCCTCTTTTGCATTCTCTGTATCCTGACCTTCATCTTCTCTTTCACAATATATCTTAGCACTATATAAGATTTTCCAATTAAAATATTCATTTGTGTTTCAAAATATAAATTACCCTGAAATAACTGGACAATTCTTATGTTTTTCAAAATATAAATTACCATGAAATAACTAGATAATTTTTATGTGTTTCAAAATATAAACAACTTAATTTTGTTATGTTATTCAAAAAGTATTAAAGAGTTAAAGTGAAGATAGTAGGCATAATAAACTTACAAAAGTATTCTATATTAACCACATTTTGGTACAATTACATAAAATAACATCTAAAATGAAATTTGAAACAGAAATAAGTATTTGTATTGAAAATTAACTAACTTAATAGTCAGCCATGAGCAAAATTGAATCTTCCAAACAACATACTAGAAAACAAGTGTTGGAAATATGTTTTAACAAGACAAATTTTGTAAGTATGCAATTTCATATAAAAAAATGCTTACACGAGTATGCATTTACATGTTTTAATAGAAGAAAATCATCGTGTTGCAATAAGAACGACAGGGAATCAAACTTTGATTTCTACTACCCAAATTCCCAAATTCTATTGCACATTGGGAAAAACTGGTTTAGAATCCTAATCGACATGGACATAACAAATTTGCGAGCAAATAACACAACTTTTAAACGGGATGAGATAAAACTAGGACAGACAGTGGGATAAACAATCAGTGAAGAACATCGAATAAAGGGAAAGTTACCTATACTCATTGAAGAAACTCAACAGTGAAGCCAAATAGAGGGGTGGAAGCTGGCGGTCGAGAATCAAGCAGTGATAATCAAATAAGCGACATGGATAATGGTCGGATTGGATGAACCTTATGGCTTATTAGCGATAGCAAGTGATGTAGATGAATTTTTGTTGGGTTTCAAATTGATAGAGAAGAATTAACCATAAATGGAAATTGTTGTACATTTATATTACCACATTTATCATTCGATGCATATCTTTATGAATAACTTAATATAGAAACAAGTAAAAATCAGATTATCAAAGTAAAATAATAGGGTATCATCAAAAAACATACCTTTATGAAGATTTTGGTTTCTAGGGCTTGGATACTTCAAAAGTTCTTAAACCCGAAGAATCTGAAATGATGTGTATCTTCGTGCGTGAATTCGAGAGGAAGAATCATCATTGTTTCGCACTGGGAGAAACTAATTTAAGGTTTTGAAGACTTTCTCCTAAAGAAGAGTAAATGAAATGGATGAAAAGGAAAAGCAGATAAAACAAAAGATAAGCCAAAAATGTTGGCGAGACTATTGTAGCCACATTGATGCTTTTCATTTTTGTATTTTTTACGAAAATAGATGCAGTTATTTTACAAACGCAACTATATCGTGTAACCAATTGTGGATTTTATTGTAGTGCTAATACTTGCTTACACAATGAACCAACCTTTGTGAAATGGATGTGTTAATAATTTTTGTGAATATAATGTACTTATCCTAGTCAACTAATAAAAGATCCAACTATGGAAAGCTGAACTAGGTTGGTTAATGTGAAATGGGAATTTCCATGCTTTGTAAGTGATAAAGTTGTAAACAAAACAAATAACTGAAACCATCCAAAATATTTTCAAGCCACAATAGCCATAATATCTTCAAGCCACAATAGCCACAATATCTTGAGCACTCCACACGGGTGTTGGGATGATATTTGGCATACACTAATCCCAATTGTTTAGTTGTATGTCAATCGATAGGTTGACAGACTGTGTAAGCGTTAATTATTTATGTTTAATGCTTATGCAGTTGTGTTGTGCACTTTGGATGATGGTTGATTATTTATCGTTGCTATTATATACATGTGTTGTATGGAATCCATATAATTAAAATTATATGGTAATTGATTGGGCCTCATTCCAATTTGGAAAAATAAAGAGTACTATAAAATAAAGATTCATGTGTTGAATAGAATAAATAGACATGTGTTGACGATACTCATGTATTGAGAATATTCATGTGTTGAAAACTTATCATGTGTTGAATGAAATATTTTAACAATAAAATTCACATCTTTATCATACATAAAATTAGAAACTAACTGGAAACTAGATAAGATGAGTGGTTTCTTGGGTATTGATCTGATGTTGGTTTCGGCCTTCGGGGTTAATACTTAGGGAATCGTTCTCTTACTAATTTACGGTTGGAGTTTGATTTAGAATTAAACGATAGAAGTCATAATTTTATAAAATATATTAAATAACAAAATAGTCATATGTTGACAATACTCATGTGTTGAGAATATTCACGTGTTGAAAAATATATATTCATGTGTTGAAGAAAATATTCATTTGTTGAATAGAATAACGAAGTTATTGAAATATATAAAGCCGTGTTGATTAGATGTGTGCCATTTTGACGCGAACGATATTTATATCGATTATATTCGTTTTTATAATGAATGTAGTAAAGGAAGTGATTTCAAAATATAACATTTTGAAAATATTATCATTTATATGTTAATGATATGGAATATTCAATTTTGATTTTAAATTGGATATGAAGTTGAAATCGTTTTTAAAACGAATTTAAAACGATCTATAAAATACGTTTAGAATTGAAATTGATGAAGTATATATAATATATATATATATTATATATATATATATATTAAATGGGCTGAATAGAAAGCGCCGCGCCGCGGTAGTTCGCGAATTTCGACCATTGATTTCGAATTGGCGTTACGGGAGATCCAACCGTCGGATTCTCCTGAAACCAGAACCGTTGGGTTCATATCGAAAAGAGCTTTCCAATAAATATTAGAAATTTAAAATCTAACGGTTGGATTTGGAATTATGTCCAAATAAAATTTGGAAAAGGTCGTTGTAAGTGCAGTTCGGTGACCGTTATTGAAAACCGACTGTACGGGCCTTGATAAAATTATTAAAAATATTAATAATTTGTGAAAAATCGTAATATATGAATTGGAAAGAACTGGAATGAAAAATTCCACATTTGAAAGGATAAAGATATATATTTATCGAAATGAACTAGTTTTGAACTAGATTTGAAATGGTTTTGAAAATAATCAGAATTTCCAATATACGAATTGGAATGGATTTGAATCGAAATTATCTTCGAAATATTCCAATGTTGGATTTCGTGATTATACAAATATGGTTGTGGAAATTTTAAAGATATATTTATATTGTTATTTCCAATACGATATTTGTTGGTTTCAGAATTTGATATTGAATATAAGCCGATATATTTCCTATTCAGAGCCTTGTATTTAATATCAAATGGGATTTTGGGTTCGTCGTGAATGGTGTCTTAAATAACACTGTCCTTGAACCCAGTTTAGAAAAGAATAAATCTTTTAATTAAGATTTAGTGAAATTGTCCAGTTAATTAGTACTTAATTGGAATTGAATTTAAATTGGTTTTTAGGGTATATCGTGAGCGGTGTTTTAAATAACACCCGTTCTTTAACCCGATTAACAATGGAAAGTGATTTGGGGTTTATCGTGAACCGTGTTTTAGATGACGCTGGTTCTTTAACCCAGTTAAAGAGAGGATATTGATTTTTGGAAGATTAAAACTAAGTGGAGTTTTAATGAATATTTAATTAGATTGAAATGATCAAGAATGGAGTACCACCAGTTTTGCTCCAAAGCGATAGTTAAATTTTTAATTAGATTTGAACGTGAAATGGTAATTAATATTTACCGATAACACTGTGGTGTTAGATATGGAGTATTACCAGTTTTGCTCCATGGGATGAATAAGTTGGGATTGGGAAATAAAATAAATAATTAGTTCGGTGTGGTTCGCTAATCCCGACTAGTTTGGAAAACCTTAACATGGTTTGAAATGATATCCAAAGGAAGATTAAAGAATAAATTTAGAAGAATTTATCTTTGATAATATTAATGAGAACCTTTCCCTAAGAATGTGAAAATTTGAATAAAAGAATATTCTGAATTGGAATGAGGCGTATATTGTGTTTGTGTAGCACTTGTTTATTATATACGCGGGTTATTTAGAAGGTCGGGTTTATACCCATTCTGAATAACCGATTCGACGATATGTCGAAGGTGAAGACGGTGGTTGAAGACCGGAGGTCTTCACGTCATTTGGTTGATTCCTGACAATCTTGATTGGGCTGTACACCCAAGATGAGGGAATAAGTTGGAGATCGTCCAGGCGTACTTGGAGATCGACGGATATGCGAGGAATAAGGTTCCTCCGGTTTCGTTCAAACCCAGAACGAACTTGTAAATGGACTGTGTGTCTGACATTGGATTTTATTCTGTGTGATTGATTTCTATTAAATATATATCTGTTTAGTGGCAGAAAATTTATTCTCTTGCTTAATGCCCTTCTCTGAGACGTACGAGCTTAGAGGTTATATATCGATAGATATCAATCGCATGGCATGAATTGCCTCTGTGGCATGCCTAAGTGGCAGATGATCAAGGCTTCTATTGAAAAGCAAAGTCTTGTGGTTGATGATCAAAGCACGGCCTGTGTGGAATAGCTTTGTGTATAGCATTAATTCGCGAGTCTCACACCTCGGTATGAGTCAAAAACGGGATAAGGACCCAAGGAGTGCACGACGTTTCTTTCTAGCTATGGGTGATGTTAGTGACCTACTAGCCCTGACATTTATATACTTTTTACCTGTGTGGTTGTTGGATGCGAGGCACCTCGGATATAGGTCCTATAGGACCGGGAAACGTGTGTTCAGGAATACTAATCCTCAAAAGTAAGAGAGGACCGGCCTTGGAGGTTCCAAGGATCGTTGTGTGTGGTCCTGAGACATTTGCTAGAGTGTCTCGAACGGAGAGGAGCTTCCCCCTTGCCTCGACTCATGACAGAAATCCAATTTCCAACACGAGATATTTCGGTTTTATTTGTAGAGCCTAGTATGGTGACATGATATATGGTATCCATGTCGTCTATGATTGATATTTATGATCGAAATTGTTTTGACACTATACACTTATAATAGTATCAAATGATTTGTTTTAAACGTACCAAGCATGTTTGGCTACTATAAGGGAAAACCCTATCCTCCGGCTTGCATTGCATTGTGTGATGGGACCTGGGTCTTATAATAGCTTCATTTTTCCAAAAAGCATTGCGCTGTTTTGTTATATGCACTAGTGTTCTCGGGAGGAAACCCGTTTCGTATTATACAGCATGGTCTCTTGAGTTACTTTCTTTTAAAGTAAAGTTTTAATAATTGTTTTAGTTCTCACACCAGTCACATGAATGACCTGGAGTTTATTGTTTTAACCTAAACCCTGGGTGCCCTTATTTTCCGCACGGGCAGCTAGTAGTTGGGTTTTACAGATTTATATTCACAGGATCCTGGTTTACAGAAGGAACGATAATCGAAAAGCTCTATATCCGTGTATTTCTTTCAGTCGTGTGTTGTATTATTTTTCCGCTGCTATGTATTTAAACGTAATTTAAATCTTCGATATTTATCAAATGTGTAATATTTATTCATACTCTGTATATTCTTGTATTCTGACGGAATTGTTGTAATAAGAAATGAAATGTTCTTCTGTTTGCGTTCTGATTCGTCTTGTCCTCAAATCAATTCGTGCTTTCCTTCAAGGGGACGTTAGGGTCGCCACAATTTGATTAATGATTTATATATATATCATTATCTATAATTTCAACCAATATATTAGCAGTTCATTCAAACAGTCAAAACGCAGCAATCAGTCATCATTTATCAGTTCTAAATATATGTTATAAAAATATGAACTGGTAGAATTAGTGAGTTTTACTCACATTGGACGGTCATCGTTAAATAACGATAAACTATCTTCGATTCAGATCAAATAATTTATTTCGCTATAAATTGTAACGAGCTCCAATTCATCCCAGTCAGTTCCAATGTGTAGCCCTCGTCCATACAATCCCAACGGATCTTGTTTCACTGAATTTCATTCACGTATGAATTTGTTATGCTTTATACAAATAAATATACTATTTAATTAAAAATAAACTTTAAGTATTTATCCTAACAGGCCTCACCCCTTTGGCCCATTTCCATTTTCGAAAGCCCACCCGCTCTTCTAATCTTCGTCACCAAACCGCTGTTTCCTCTAGTAAACATCATGTACCAAAATGGCCATTTCTCCCTTCCCATTCACAAGAACCCTCTCTTCTCTTCACCGTTTTCAAAATCGAGGTCACCCCTCTTCCTCACTCGACGTGCTCCACCCAACTATACCATTGTCTTCCCCTTCGCCCTCCATTACTAAAAACGACCCTGCCATGTCCATGCGATGTCAGTAAAGGGAGTGACATGTTTGGAAACGAAATCCCACCAAATACTTCCATCATCTCCTAATCGATGCCAGGAATCCAAATATCATCCTAGAAATAGGAACTAAAGCTTCCAAATAGTTTGGAATCTCAACCCTAATACTGTTGTTCAGTTCGAAGTACCGTAATGCCATCGCACCCCCAAATACCTGGCATCGAACCTTTCCAAACAGTTATAGAAATGAAGAGGATTACACAAGGAATTCAAATAAAGTAGTCTCGTGATTTTTGTGTATTTCTTTGGATTGTTTGGATTTTTTCAAGGTTTGATTTTCATTTTTCCAGGAGGCGGCTACTGCTTGTTGACCGGAGAAATGATTTTAAGGGTTTAGTTGGGTTATTTATAGCATACGGTTGCTTAAAAGTTAAGCACCATATTTAAAAATAATAATTTATATTTTATTTTTATTTTTATCGTTGAATAAAAATTCCTATAATCACTTACAATATCCAAAAATCATGAAAATGGATATACAACTAGAGTTTGATATTACGAACCCAACGAATCTGGTTTCGTCGAATTTCGACTCCGTTTGCTCACACAGCGTATTTTTAACTGTCAAAATACTGACTGTTTTTTCACATTAAAAATCCGTACGACCACACACTGACTTCAAAAATCATGAAACTTGAAATCTAATAATAATTTCATATTGCAGATCCAACAAAATTAGTTTCATCGAAAAAGGAGGTCGTTTGCAAAACTGGCTATTTTTAAAGCTCTAAATAAACCCATTTAAATATTAATATATTTAAAAATAATTAAATTAAATATAAATAAATTTATATTATCATATATATTCACAATAAAATACTATACAACTCCAATATAAATATATCTGACTTTATAACTCGATATTTCAAATCCCGATTAAATCGATATTAGATTTATAATGAAATTCCTTTTATAAATCGTTATAAATTATAAAGGAATACCATAGTAACTTTTCAAAAATTTGATTTGGACATAAATCAAAATCTACACGATGAAATCCTGATTTTTCTCTTCCATTAGAAAAATATACTCCACTTGCTCCGAACATTTCTTGTTTCACAGAAATCCGATTTAAAACGGACCCTGTATATTCAGTTGAAGTTCAAATCGCCAAGTAACGAACTACCGCGCCATTTCAAGCTCGATTTTAATTATAATATAATTATACGTTCAAACATCTTTTAAATAATATATTCGTGACTATAATTCAACTCTAAACTGAATTATACCTTATATATAATCCAATTCACACTGTATTGTGAATTCCACTAGTTTTGATTATTTCTGAATTAAATATATTATCCTATTATTTATATTAATTAAATAATCCATGTAATTTAATTAAACGACCTTTTAAATTTCTAAATCACTATTTAAATAATTAAATAGATTAATTATAATAACGTAGAAATACGGGTCGTTACACCATCAGCCATTGACGACGTGCATAAAATGGCTTCCGCTTCTAATCTAAAAGGGACTGGCTCAACAGTATGCAATTAACAAACCATATTATCTTTTCTATACTTGATCATAATTGACTATGGAAAAAATATCATGTCAGAGTTATTAAAATAAATGTGAGATATTCTTTTATAAAGATTTATGTAAGAAAGTGAATCTACTTTAATAAATAATGCCATTTTCATGATCATACATGTACATGAACTAGGATCAAAGATTATGTAAAATAGACATAGTGCTTTAAAAAAATACAAACTATTTAAACTTTTTTTGGGGTGAAAATTAATTTTCTGAGCCATACATTATCTTAGCAAAATCTTCATTATCTTTCATACTTTTGTAATTGTACACTCGTTAACATTTCATACTATATGGGACTGCCCACATTATTCAGGCAAGTACATATTAACCGTTTAAAACCAATCTAGAGATAAAAGAAGAATTATTATTCTAAATACCAGAATGCTCCATTTGCATGTTAGAATTCAGAATTGTATGGTAAAATACTATTAAAATACTTCAGTTAAAAACCCAACAGAATAAATAAGATAACACAATCTTGAAAGAAATCGAATAAGAATAATGGAAAGCAGCACGTTGAAAATTATTGACGTCAAATATTCTATACTACATATTATATAGAAACATTACAGATTTTGGTACCAACTTATCTTACTTCATTTTTTAAATGTTTGACAATTGCTTAACATTGAATGAATCTGCAAACGGATCCATATGGTAAATATTTATTCAACTTTGTGTTTGCTTCATAATAGGAAAATTATCGCAACACTTGAAACTATCAGGAAAGTAGTAGGAAATTGACATCGTAAAACTTAAGAAATAGAAAAACCAAAAATACAACAAATAAAACAATAATTCATATTGGTAGGAGGAGCAAAGCACGAAAGTTTCCTAATTTAAGGTCAAGTATGGAACAAAAGCAGAAACGAAAATGAATTTGTTCGAGATGAGGCGCATACCGTAAATTAAAAAAAATCATAGGACAACATAGCTAGACAAGAGTGAGAAACCATCATCGACGTCGCATAGAGAAGAAGGACCGCACCCTGTCATCGTTGATTCGAGAGAGTTGCCTCAAACCCTAGTTAATACAATTAACTTTTCTTTAACCTAAGAGAAATCAGAATTGGGAAAGTGTGGTTTGAATAGAATGTATATAAAATTTACAAGAAAGCCCATGTCTTATAGAAATTTACCTGGTATACTAACATTTAGTTATGTTGTAAAGATTATATATAATTTTATTTAATTATATTAACACATTTTTAGTTATCCTAACATTTGTTTTGTGTTGACAACTTATAACATTTATAAGTGTTAGAAATTAATAAATATAAAATGTTATGAAATCAACAATTTGGTGTAGTGCGGCCTAGGGTTGACCCCCTAGTCGCTGCACTCTTGTGACGACTAAGGTTTAAGGTATTGTAAATTTTATATTAACGGACAGAATTTTCTGAAATTAAATCTAATGGTTCAGGGTCATTTCCATGCCTGTAAATAAAGGGTTAGACCCCCACTCTTTGATCATATATTCTGGAGGCAGCATTGAAGCTCTAGCATTTCTAATTCTCCAATCACTCCTAAAATTATAAATTATAAAAATATTCAAACAAAATAAATAAGGATTAGGGAGATTGAATCTCAAATTATGCAGCAGGGAAGGTTGTACAAATAGGTTATCTATATTAAATTTTCTTCTTTTCCAATTATTTTTTCAGATCTAGAAATCTTAATATTACATATATCTCCATTGTATATAAATTGTAGATCTATAAGATTTAGGAGTTATATGCCTAAAAGATGTTTTTGGATTTGGATTTGGATTGCTTTTAGGTGAGTGAGAAATATATTCATTGTTTAGAATATTGTGATCACCCCAAACTTCTGTTGACCTAAGTAAGGATAACCATTTGGAATACAACATATTTATAACAACAACAGATCTCAGATAATATCATAACACATAATTATTGCAACGGAAAGATATAAGTCATAAACACCACATCAACAGAACCACAGAATACGCAGTTTACAGGATACAACTTAGCGAAACAAAAATCTGAATCAAAGGAAATAAGTTTCAAAGGAAATAGGTCTAAACTCCATGACGTACATCAAAATACAAGATAGAATAAAGTCTCTAAAGCAAAAGATAATGATAAAAGAGAGTCTTCGTCTTCTCCTTCCAAGCAGTCTTCAATCCAGAAATGTCTACTTAAGAACCTATCACTTGGCTGCCCATGTAAAGAGAGGGCACCCGAGTTTGCAAAGTGAAACAAACATCGAGTCAGTCATGGGACTGGTATGAGAAACTTTCTAAACTAGCTAACATTTTGGCAAATCACAGGACCACGCCGCTAAAGCGGAACGGGTTTACTCCATTGTATTGCCAGTGCATAATTCAATAAAGTTTATACAAAAACAACGAAATGACTTTTGAAAAATGAAACCATCATAAGACTCAAGTCCTATCACACAATGCAACGCAAACAGGAGGATAGAGTTTCCTCTTATGATGATCAAACATGCTTAATACGTGTAAAATAATTTTTTTATATTATTATTATTAGTGTCTAAGCAGTATTAAAATACTTTAATATAAATGTATCAATCCTAGACGGCATAGTACCCCATCCTACTATGTCGCCTTATATAAGTTTACAATCAAGACCATAATGTCATATTGGAAATTGGTTTTCTGTCATGAAATCGAGGCTAGGGATCGTCCTCTCCGATTCGAGAGACTCTAGAAAATGCCTCAGGATCACACCTATGGGCAACCCTTGGAGCGGTAGGGTCAGTCCCCACCAAACGGCAGTGGATTAGTTATGCATGAACACACGTTTCCCGGTTCCTTTGTACCTATAGTATGGCCACTAACAACCTATAAAACCCGAGGTACCTCAATCCATCATCCACATAAGTAAAATGCCAACCAGTTTAAGCACTGACACTACTCCTAGCTAGAAAGAAACGTGTGCACTCCTTACGGTCCATATCCCGTTTTTGACTCATACCGGAGTGTGAGGCTCGTGAAGTCACGCTATACTCAAAGCTACGCCTAAACAGGCTATGCTTTGATCATCTACCACAAGGCCTGCTTTTCAACAAAAGCCTTGACCATTGCATCTTAGCGTGCCACATTGACAATTTACGCCATGCGATCGACAACTATTACTATATACCAGGGTGTTAAGCAGAGAATAAATTCTCCACCACCAAACAGACATATATTAATACAAATCGATTTAATTACATGGAATGAATTCCAACGTCAGACACGCATCCATTTACAAGTTCGTTCTGGGTCTGAACGAAACCGGAGACACCTGATAGGTTCTCGCTTATCCGGACAATTAACACATTCGTCCGAACAACTACTGCTTCAACCCCGTCCTGGGAGCAAGTCAGTCCAAGGCATCAGTAGTCGTTGCCCATTCGATGTGAAGATCGCTGGTCTTCTACCATCGTCTTCTTATATCTTTGATTTAATCGTCGTGTAATTATTTGAAATGGGTTAAACTCGGTCTTTTCAAATAATTGTCGCATAATTATCATTTAAATCATTTCATATTTATTTATAACTATTTATCGCTATTTATTTATTTATTTGAAAATAGCTCAAAATAAATAAACGACGCTTTGGGTCTGTGGGCTGCCCTGGCGTTGTTTTTACCAAATTTTGTTTTACACATATCTTGAAATCTAACCGTCGAATTTTGGTGAATTTTATATCGTTGGAAAGCTCTTCCCAAAGCGGTCCTAACGGTTCCGGTTTTGGGAAAATCCAATGGTCGGATCTTTCAGTATAGTCGTTTAAAGTTACGATTGCCGATACGCGAACTACCGCGCGTGATTAGTTTTAATTTTATATCTAAATATATATATACTTATACATACAAATCGTTTGGTGATTTAAACTGTAAAAATTCATTCTTATTATCGCATCCAAAATGACGATAAAATATCACTTTTATTTTCTATCCTTTTTATCGCATCTACCATGATGATAAGATGTCACTTATTATATCTCTGTTTTATTTATATCTAAATTATAAATAAAATTCACTTTATTTTTAAAACTCGTGTTTTTATTCACATCTGAAAATGTAAATAAAAATATATTTATTCCAATGTCATATTTTTATTCATAACTGAATTACAACTAAAATGTGCTTTATAAATTCTTGTTTTTATTTGCAACTAGTTTGCAAATAAAAATTCATTTTTTTTTAAAACGATGTTTTTATTTACATATGAAATGTAAACAAAATGTACCCTTTTTTCTTTCATATTTTTATTCACGTCTAAAAGTAAATAAGAAGGTACTTTTCATATCTTTGTCTTTCATTTGCAACTAATTCGCCAAAAAAAAAAGTAATAAATGTAACTTTTCCAATTTCTATTTATTTACATTACATGTAAACAAATATAACTTTTCATCTTCTTATTTATTTACGCTACATGTAAATAAATGGTTCTTTTTCTCATTTTCTTATTTAAAATGTAAATACAATGTTATTGCAGAATTTGTTCATTTTATCCTCATGAGAAATGTAAATAAAATTGGTTACAAATTCTGTTCTTTTTATTTACAAAGAAATGTAAATAAAATTCAATGTCATGTTTTGTTCTCTTTTATATTTACAAAGAAATGTAAATCAAAGTCAATGTTATGTTTTCTTTTCTTTTATATTTACAAAGAAATGTAAATCAAAGTCAATGTTATGTTTTGTTCTCTTTTATGTTTACAAAGAAATGTAAACAAAATAGTCTAATGTTTTCTAATCAAGTTTTGACCTTTTTATTTCATTTACAAAGAAATGTAAATAAAATAATCTAATGTTTTCTAATCAAGTTTTGATCTTTTTATTTCATTTACAAAGAATTGTAAATAAAATAATCTAATGTTTTCTAATCAAGTTTTGATCTTTTTATTTCATTTACAAAGAAATGTAAATAAAATAATCTAATGTTTTCTAATCAAGTTTTGATTTTTTATTTCATTTACAAAGAAATGTAAAGAAAATAATCTAATGTTTTCTAATCAAGTTTTGATCTTTTTATTTCATTTACAAAGAAATGTAAATAAAATAATCTAATGTTTCTAATCAAGTTTTGATCTTTTTATTTCATTTACAAAGAAATGTAAATAAAATAGTCTAATGTTTTCTAATCGAGTTTTGACCTTTTTATTTCATTTACAAAGAAATGTAAATAAAATAATCTAATGTTTTCTAATCAAGTTTTGATCTTTTTATTTCATTCACAAAGAAATGTAAATAAAATAATCTAATGTTTTCTAATCAAGTTTTGATCTTTTTATTTCATTCACAAAGAAATGTAAATAAAATAATCTAATGTTTAAATAAAATAATCTAATGTTTTCTAATCAAGTTTTGATCTTTTTATTTCATTTACAAAGAAATGTAAATAAAATAATCTAATGTTTTCTAATCAAGTTTTGATCTTTTTATTTCATTTACAAAGAAATGTAAATAAAATAATCTAATGTTTTCTAATCAAGTTTTGATCTTTTTATTTCATTTACAAAGAAATGTAAATAAATATTCAAATTACCGTCACATTCATTTCCAATTAATCTCATTAATTAAGGTAATTAATGCCTTTTTATGCCATAAATCACTTATGTGATTAATGACCAATTTATGGCAAGTTTTCCTAAAATTATCATTTTAACCCATCGTTATCCCGTCTAAATATTAGGCTAACCATCTTAGCCTAATTTTCCATTCGCATGATTTATGAATTATTAGGCTAAAAACTTAGCCTAATTTAGCGTACACAAATTGGCATAAATAAATATAAACATGGCATAGGTGTAATTAGGCATTTATGACATAGTCAACATGAATATAATAGGGTGAACTTGCAAAATAGCCATCATGAACATTATAGGGGTGAACTTGCAAAATGACCAACATGAATACTATAATGTCATAGGTGTAAACTTGCAACTTAGCATAATTCATCGGTTTCAACTTGCATAAAAAGGGGAAATCCAAATAAGTGTCTCATGAATTAGACATAACTAGCATATGACGAGACATGTATAACTTTTATCACATGAACTAGATCTAAAATCATGACATAAGGCATATATTAAAGTGGATCCTGACATAGATCCAATTTATGACTAGCAATATTTGTGCGAACATATGAACATATGTGTAAACTTAATCAAGTAGGCATAGAGGTTTTTAGCACATAATTATGTATACATGAGATCTCAAGTACATACAAATCATGTTAAACATATAGATCTAGCATTTGGTCACATAAGTGGTATGGTTTTACAACCTAATACTTGCATAACATAATAAACTACAACTTGTCATAACAGGCTATACATATGAATAGGCTCATTCATAATTCCCTAATTCATCATGATAAATCAAATCATAGGCATAAATTAATATTATAAAATTTCACATATAACATAACAAACATCGTTCTATTTTAATTTCAATACAAGGCATGACATAAATCTTAATTCCCATCCCACAAATATAACTAAACTTACACCAATTTCACTTTATTTCATCGTCATATTATAATTAAGTATTTAGATCTGAAAATAACTAGAACTTACATAGCACGGCTAATGAATTAAGAATTGGTTTTGTTGTAGAAATGTTGCGGCGTTGCTGATTTATTGTTTGAACCATTGTTGAAGCTTTGTTCTTTGTTATGAGTTGAATAGATTAGCTTTGAATTGATTTGTTGTTCGTCTCTTCAAGTGGAGGCTCTCCTTAGTTTTCTCCCGATAGCATGGCGGCTCCAGTTCTTATTTTTTATGTGAATTTTAGTCTAGAGACCTAGGGTGTATATATAGAATTGCAAGTTAGTTTGAGCTGTCGATGAAGCCAGGGTAAATCAAAGTCATCCGTTCTAAAGAGAAGCCAATTATGTTCATAATTTAAGGGCTGTAAATTACTCCTATTTCAAATTATGTCATAATTACTTTCTTAATGTACATTATCAACGTTTATTATTATTTGTCAATCCATCAAATATAAATACGTACACATTAGATACATCTCCCCTTTACACATTTATTTGTATGCACATTAGATACATCTCCCCTTTTCACATTTATTTGTATGCACATTAGATACATCTCCCCTTTACACATTTATTATTTTATTAGCAACTTTAGTGTTAACAGAAATACGGGGTGTTACATTTATCCTTCTCAAGAATTAATTTAAATAATTGGAGTTATTTGTTATTTAATATCTATAGTAGATAATAAATAATAACTTGATTCTAAAATACTTATTTAATATAAATACAAAATTTTTGACAATCAAAATTTATATTTATATTAACACGCAAATTAACATCCCTCTATTTGTATATATATACATATATCAACATATATATATATATATAATGGTGTTCCAAGATCCATATTTAGTCATGCCTTGACCTAACTTTGGCTAACACCCCAAAACAAAACCTTTTAGGTAGACATCTTATGTCAATTTTATCGCATATATAACTCTTGGATCGCATGGTGAACATTTCGTTCAGTATTAGTCATTTGCTCAAAATATAGAATAACTCATGCTATTGTCTCTAAGGCCATAATCCTATTATGCAGCCTTAGTTAAATCAGACCAAATAATACAGCCGAAGCCCCACATTTACTCCTACCACATATAACCAAAATAAAAGGATGCACAACGCTTTGGCGTTACCTACATCCAATGAGATTGGACATTAATGGGTGTACTATTGGAAAACTTCACCATGACTTAATATAACATAATTTGCTTTAAAGGGAATTTATAATTCGCAGTGGTGAACAATATCAGAGTTACTTACATATATCGAAATATATATATTTTTTATATTCATAATATTTATTAGATTTAAATAAAATATATATGAAACACACACATATATATATATTAAATTCAACAATATATAAGGGTTATGCCTATATGTATATACATATATATATATATATATATACTCCTTTTTGAACACTTCAAAATCCATTGGTTGTTGTAAGTCTAGAATTAAAAATTCTATTCAAATCTATTATGAAATTATAATTAAACAATTTTATATTTTACAAAGCTTCTGGATACATATATATTCATCATAACGGTTTATAACCTTTTTAACAGCATGTACATATTAATATATCCGAATAGATTCTTCTGGGCTAATATATATCACGCTGAAAACCCAAACAAATGTCCATAAGCAAACAATAATGGTCCTTCTAAATATAACTTGTAGATAAAACTAATATGATGTCCTATACATTATTAGGCATTTGAATATTACATGTAACATGTGCATCAAAACATTTACATACTACAGTTTTAACCAAATCCTCCAATAATTATTTCTATCGCATATACACATATGTACATTTACCAGTGAACTAAATATGTAGTAATATAAACATACATTTAATTTCAAAATTAAAAGTATGTCTGACTGTCTCTTATGCTCTTTGTCTGAACCATTCCAAACCCCAGTCTTGAGCTGTCGTTCATGCTGAAATAATTTCAACAGGCTTAACTCCTGGAACATCAAAACAATTTTAATACACATGTTAGTCTCACTAATTATACATCTACATGTATGATTTAGTGCCTAACAGTAATCATGTGGGGTCATGGCTTCAAAAGCCAAATTAAAATTCCACTGTACTATATAATTAAGGCCTTATTAAAGTATATCTAGATAAGCAAATTAATGCAAATAAACTGCTTTGGTCATCCAGATTTCTTGACCAATCAAGACTGCAGATTTATATCATATAACATGCACACAATTTTAAAGAAATAGTATACATGTTTAATTTATAATCAAAATTATCTGTACATTGTGATACATACATAATAATGTAATATTCTTCCAGCAGGCATTTAATGAATTCAGTGAATCAATATATACATCTTACATATAAGTTTTCATGGAATTCAATCAATATTATATTCAATGAATCCATAATAATTCACACATCCTTATGAAAACTGTTTCATATATCACCTTATTATTCAACAAATGGTTAATGTTGTATTCACACAGATTAATCATATAAACAATTCATGTTTTTAAGTATAAGCCAGTTAACAAAGGAATCTAATTTTGCAATGATCAGTTTAAAAGCATGTATATCAATATATACAATTTAATTTCATCAATTTTTGTAATATTATAACAGGTCTGTCAATCACATAATAATATTTGAATCTGGCAAGCCTGTATGTGAGTGTTGGTTCATATACTGGCAACATTAATTATTAGTTCAAGAACATGCATCACTATGCAAAACCATTAAACAAGACAGTATTTATATGTATATATATATATATATAATGTTATACATATATTCATATATCCATATATAAAATATTAGTGTCCAAAAGCTAGAAAACTAGTTATACATTAAATACAAATTGTATATGAGTTCATGTAACTTTTTGTCAAATATAATATACATGTGCACATTCATATGTCCATTTAACAAAATAAACCAGTTTAGAAGTTTACATGACTGTGTAGATGCCATTTAACACATATCACAATGTGTATGACCTTGGGATTATATTTGCAAACAATATTTGCAATAATTATATATATATATATCCATGAATAAAATTCCAAGAATTAGAGAAGAAGATCATATAAACATTAAAATTGAAAATAACTTTGTAATTTTATTCCATCTCAAACAAATTTGATCATATCAGATTTATTCATGAATTTTGATTTGTATATATAAATGTATAAATATGTATAACATATATATATATATATAAGTATTGACATAAGCTGGCCGCAGCAATAGCCCAGCGGTTAAGGACTTGCACCATGGTAATAGTGGTGCAGGTTCGAACCCCGAAATGGCATGCTAAGAACGTACCATGTGCATACGCTAAGATCAGCCACTTATGTGGTGCTCGCGGACCGAGCTAGGTGCACTAGGGAGGTTTTACAACTCTGATCGGCTTCCCTCCTAAACAAATTCAAAAAAAAAAGTATAAACATAAGTCACATTTAGACAAAGTACATATACAAATTCATACTTGCAGCTGGCACGACCCGAACTTTCCTGGTCTCCGAAGAGAAGAGAAAGGACGGATTGTCTGAGAACACGACAAATCAGAACACAAATATAAGAACATTTCATTGCTTATTACAACAATTTACATCAGAGTATAAGAATACACAGAGTATGAACAAATAATATGCATTGCAAAATATCAGAGATTAAAGTACATTACATAGAAGCAGAAAATAATACGAAACACCACTGAAAGAGATAAATGGATACAGAGCTTTCTGAATATCATTCCAGCTGTAAACCAGGATCCTGTGAATATAATTATGCAAAACCAAGACTACTAGCTGCCCGTGTGGAAAATAGGGGCACCTAGAGTTTAGGTTAAAACAATAAACTCCAGGTCAGTCATGTTACTGGTGTGAGAGCTAAAACAGTTATTAAATCTTTACTTTAAAAATAAAGTAAATCAAGGGACCACGCCTTATAACACTGTAACGACCCGGGAAAAAGCGACCTTGGTTATCCGATATATAACACCTATCGAACAATCAAAAGTCGAAATTACCGGATAGTCCAAGAAAGAAATTAGAGGGTGAGGATAGATAAGATAGAAAATTAGAACAGAAGAAGAAGAAGAACACAACAACATCAGAGTAATATGAATCTCACAGCGGAACGAATAAAATATAATAGACAACATATCTTGAAATCAAAGTAGTATATGTATATCATACCATTATCAGAGTACAACACTTTCATCATAGCGGAATAATCAATAGCTAGAAAAATCTTGAAGCCTCCTGCTCCAAGCTCTTCAAGCATACCTGTAAATCCTGACTACTTGACTGCCCATACAAATTTGGGCACCCAGGAGTTTAGGGAAAACAAAACGAAATAAACTCTGGGTCAGTCATGGGACTGGTGTGAGTAACTCAAATCATTTTGTTTAACTTTCAAAATCCTTTTCCAAAGAAAAGATAATCGTAAGACCAATCCACACATAAACACGGACGGTTTTTACCTTACGATAACCCAAAACACTTTGGAAATCATATATTATCTGATATTATAATAATGTCTAATCACAAGTAATTAAAATCTAGTAGAACGCTTGCATCTCACGCTCTACATATATAATATACAATCAAACTCGCGGGCACTTATTGGAGATTGGATTCCAACTTGACAAGGTATGGGACCACCTTCCGAACGTGTATCTCTAGAGGCAAATACACTGGGTTCAACAAGAACATCTTGCAACCCGGCCCACACATGACCGACCACTCATTTCGCTTGAGTGTATCGAATGTATATCACCGACGGTTGGGATCAGCAACCGTCTCCCGATAAGGGACAGCATCGATAGATTTAAGAACAAAAAGAATTTCTCTAGATAGGTGATCATACGTCCTAATGGGTGCGACCCACATAGCCATGCTGCCTGCCCGATTTTTGTCCTTTCCCGTTTGATGAGGCTCGAGGTCATAACGTATCTTTTGACAGATCCCACCTCCATTACTTTGAATGCCACATCGTCATACCCGCCAAATCACCAATTGATTTCACCAAAAATACCACGGGTATACAGCTAAGAGAAACGAATTCCTCCGCTACCAAACGTAAGTACGTTTGAAGAGATCAACTTATGCGATCTATTGGATATACTCTGTCAGACACTCGTCCATACACGTTTGTCCTGGGACTGGACAAACCGAAGGCACTATTCTGTAAACAGGATAGCCCTTGCACAACTCCGTCTTCAATATATTCAGCATACTTGATTCGCAACGCTTATGCTAATACGGAGTGGTTCTCTGGATAATAATCCAACCGGTCTCTCCATATTAACAACGTTAAAATGGTCAAAACTTTGATAGTCGGTGATTTAACCATCAAATGAAAACATGTCCGTGTGCAACAACGATATTGTTTCCAAAAGGAAATTCTATCGGCCAAACATCATTCAACGTTTATCCCTTTTTAGTTCATTCATATATTCATTTCCCTTTTTCTGTTATTTAACATTTCTGATTTACGATATTTAGAAAATATACGTTATTTATATTGGAAAAACATTTCCATTATCTGTTCTCTATATTCAGAACATTTTTGACTCTCATTTGGAAAACATTTCCAAATCTTCTTCATTTGGTTTTAACAGATGTTCGAATAAACATCACTCTGCCAAATCTCCTTCATTTGGTTTCCACTCAAACACCTTTCACTATCGACCCTTAACCATTTCTTAGTTAAAAACGAAGCCAATCAAGTTGGGGTATAATTACCTCTCAGACCTTAACTGAACGACATTTCTAACTTCGAAATAGACAAAGTTCATCTCTTTAAAACATTAACACTTCTTTACAACATTCTCAGATTCTATTTACGAGTCCGCTTCTCGTACAGTAATCACTCGATTATAACAATAGTGTTATAATTCCCTGCATCCGAAATATAATAACTTAAATTTTACCTTTACTTCCTAACTCGAATATATAACGAACTACTAATTATCGACACCTATTTGGTTAACTCTAATCTATAACTTTTATTCTATTTACTCTTACTGGGTTAACTCTTATTCGGCTAACTCAGGTTGATTAACTCATTTTGACCAACTTACTTGATTAGTTCAATTTGACTAACTTAACTTAAATAACTCGACTTCTCTCTCTCAACTTGACAGCTCGACTTACTTACTTCTATTAATTAACTAGTATTTGATTTGACACCATTCGCTCGACCCTAGATCGCAGCGATCACAATGGTTACGCCTGATTCCCTCAGGAAACATCTGTCCGCCTTAGGCTATCTGCAGCCCTGCGAATTACGCTAGCAGTCGTGCTTACTGATAACTTATCTTAAATGACTACTTCTGTTTAACTCTATCTCGAATAACTAAATTCGAGCAAACCAAATTGAATAACTAATATTCAATACTTCCTTTCGAATAAACTGATATTCGATAGCTTTACCCCGAATAACTCTTATTCGATAGATTCTCCTTCGTCCTTATTCAGTTTCAAACATCGATATGGAAATCGATTTTTACTTCTCTATATAAGTCTTGCCTTATATACTCTATTTACCCAAAGATAAATAACTAAATTAATTTATAAAACTTTATTTATAATTTAACCTTCTCACTTTATCTGTTAAAACAGATCTCTCTTAAATTCTCACTTTGAATTCATATCCTGTTTACCTGTGTGCGACGCACGGGCCTAAATTCTCCCTAGTGTAAAATTCTCCTTTATTACACTTTTTATCCATTTTCAAGTATTTCATTATTCTATTAAATTTCTAAATAAATAATCCCTTTCCATAACTCAGTTCATTTTCTTGATAAATATTTCTTTTTATCCATTTATAATTGTTTTACAAATATTCCTTCCTAATTCCATTTTGTAACTATTTCTCAAACGATTTCCTTTTTATTCCTATTTGTAATTGTTTACAAATAACTCCCTTTCTATCTTATTTGTAAATGATTTACAAATATTTCCCCTTTTCTTTTCTATTTATTTTATTTGCAAAATGATTTGCAAATATCTCCCCTTTTCCTTATATTGCCAATATTTGTCCTTATATTTGTTTTACAAATATTTTCTCTATATTCATTTACAAATATGTTTTCTCTATATTCTTTGATTTATAAAATGTTTCTTGAATAAACCAATATTTCCATATATAAAATCCGTTGATTTTATATAAATAATCTACTTTCAAAATATTCATGGAAATTCCTTTTCACCTTTCAGTATCGCTTATGTAAAAAAATATCAAGTCAAAATGATCGGTCATCATCCAAACACATCAAATCAATATCAAATGATATAGCACTTCATATATCAGAATATATGAAAAACAGTAAAATAAATGTTGAGGAACCCAGTTGGGTCCCTCCGACCTGTTTCCCTGCATCCACAGATGTCAGTCAACATAAATAACCTGAGTATAAAATATTCTGATAAACAGAATCAATATTTCGATACGATTTATATATATATCGTTATCGATGTTTTCAATCAACTGACTAGCAATTCAACCAAACAGCCAACACACAGCAATTCAACCAATGTTTATCAATTGTAAAAATACTTTATAAAAACATAAAGTGTTCAGAGTTAGTGAGATTTACTCACCTTGGACGGTGATCGTTATATATCGATATACCGGTCATTGATTCGATTCAAGCGTTGAATTTCACCATAAATCCCAACAAGCTCCAACTCACTCCCGGTCAGTTCCATGGTGGAGCTCTCGTCCAAACAATCCAACAGAACTTGTTTCGTCAATTTCTGATAACGTATGAGCTCGTTATTGATTTAACAAATCTGAATATACCTTAAGCCATGATAATAAAAAAAAATGTTTTCCTTAATTACCCTTTTGAATCTTAATTAGCCGCCTAACCACCCCTTAATTCTCCTTCTTCGAATGACGTGCGAGCTCCAGAAAACATCACGCCAGAAAATGGCCATTTCACCTCCTTCATATCATAACCGTTCCTCCATCTTTCCCTTAAATCCCAAACCGACTTCGCAGATGAGTTTCTCACATCTACCTCGACTCTCCAGTCACCTTCACTCCACCTCCGACGTCCTCCCTCAAATCGCGTCGAACTGTACCAGGCCGAAACCCACGACAACAATTTCCACCGCACCCCTCAGAATCTGGTGCGCTAGCGGTATCAACCACCAGGAGTCCAAATACGAACTCATTTCCGTCATCGGATGCTCTCAATCCACGGTTTCGCAAACCCTAGATCGCGGTTTGTAAAAACCCACCCACTAGACTAGCGTCGAACTCAGAAACAAGGGTACGGTTGCGAAGAGAAAGCAACCAGGGGTTCAAATATACATATACTTTGATTTGCAGATTTTTCTTTGAATTTATTTGATTTTGGAACTTTGGTTTTCACTGTAGAATTATTTTGTTTGAGTGGCGGCGTGCGTTTTTGGTCTGAGAAAATTTTGGTTAGGGTTTGGGAAAGTTGAGGGTATTATATAGGTAGGTAATAATATTTTTTTATTCGATTATTAAATTTTATTTTAAGCAAACGCTATTTTTACTTGTCTTCTAAAATTCCTATGATCACATACGATACCCAAAAATTATGAAAACCGACACGCAGCTACAGTTTGACATTTCGGACCCAATGAAACTTGTTTCGTCGAATTCCGACTCCATATGCTCACACAGCGTATTTTTAACCGTCAAAATACTGACTGTTTCTCACTTTAAAAACCCGTACGGTCACACACTGCCTCTAAAAATCACCAAACTTGGAATCTAGCAATAATTTGACGCTGCGGATCCAACAAAATTAGTTTCGTTGAAATCCGACCTCGTTTGCAAAAGTGGCTATTTTTAAAGCCCTAAATAGCCCCTTTTTAATATATAAATATATTTAAAAACAATTAAATTTAATATTTAAAAATAAATATTATCATATATATTCACATACGATATACCACAGCTTTAAAATAATTATATTAGAGTTTATAACTCGATATTCAAATTCCAGTATAAATTCGATATTCAAATTATATAGAAAATCCATTTATAACGTAAATAAAGCGTTGCAAAATATAAAGGAATTCCATAGCGACTATTTTAAAATTTGATTTGGACATAAAACAAAATCTACACGACGAAATCCTGATTTCTCTCTTCCACTAGGAAGATATACTCCACCAGCTCCACACGTTTCTTGTTTCACAGAAATCCGGGTTAAAACGAATCCTGTATAACCAGTTGAAGTTCGAATCGCCAAATAGCGAACTGCAGCGCCATTTCGAGCTCTATTATAATTATAATATAAATTATACGTTCCCATGGCGTTTATAAATATATTCGTCACTATAATTCAATATAAACTGAATTATATATATATTATATTGCCCATTCACACAATATTGTGAATTCCACTATTTCTGACTAATTCAGAAATAAATATATTATTCCCTTATTTTATTTAATTAAATATTCACTAAAATTCAATTCAACGACCCTTTAATTCTCTAAATCACTATTCAAATAATTAAATTAATTAATTATTCTGTTGCGGAAAATGCGGGTCGTTACATTCTTCCCCCCTTAAAATAATTTCGTCCTCGAAATTGCTAAGGTAGAGAACACCCCTATTAACTAGTTTCGAATTATTCGTTTACTTCTTTAATTTCAGCTTCAACTGAATTTATTTATTTCAATTAAATTATTACTTCATTTCTATAAACGAAATTTTTCAAAACTCCTGAAAATTTTCTAACACCCGAAATTTCCAAAAAATTTCGCCAGCACCTCCTTTGTACCGGGAGCATCGGGAAAATCCCCAAACCGCCACACAGGCCTCTCCAATCCAAAAGAAAATCAAACAGCCAAGCGGCTTGCCAATTCGGCTCATCAAAATCTCATCAAACTCATATGAATATAAATGTGTACCTTTTGTCGGGCATTCCTTATATTACTTCCATCTGCTGCCAATCCAACATATGCAACTGTCATCCCAGTCAACTCAAATCACTTTTATCTTCAACACACCCATTCGCTTATCCAAGAAAAATTCCAACCAAACTGCAATTTCAATCTCGATTCAAATATCTTGCTCAACAATTCATTTCTATTCCAGATTATCTCTAATCCAGCCCAATTCCACTTGATATCATTCTATTTCAATTCAATTCAATTTCCACTGAACTGGGTTCAATCAAATTTCAAATTTGCTTTCACAAATTTCTATTTAATTTGTGTTTACTCCAAATAATCTGTTTCTGGGAGTTTTAAACAGCTTAGCCTTTTCCAAAAATCAAATTATTTATTTGGAATATCAAACAACTTGTTTTCTCAAAACAATTCAAAAACAAACCCTTTGGTAGCAATCCGTCACTTACAAACCCGAAAATGAACACCGATGATGTCCGGATCATCATCGGAATCTATTTTCCAGCTATTGAAGTGAGTTCAATACTATGTCACTTTCAAAATCATTTCTAAACGCTTTCATTTTTAAATTCATTTCAAAATATCCCTTTCAATGCTTGTAACCAATTTAAAATCTCCCAGGATTTTAAAATTCACATATATTTAACCCAGATTCATTTACACATACCTTTTTTTTTTCACATTTTCAGAATTTTGATTTCATTTCTGATTTAAATTCAGATTTAATTCATCTGATTTCATATATTTCACTTATATGATTTCTATTTGGTTATTTACATAACCATTTCACATTTTATAATCTTATGTGATTATAATAACAACCAACACATCCAATATATTATAATACTTCAAATATCTATACTTTGTTCATATCAAAATATAATTTGGGTAAGATTATTTCATTTTCCCTTTTTCAAAACATACTGTGTCGGTTCATCGTATTCAAGCGTTTAGTAACCCCTATCGATACAGTGGATCAAACTGATCGACCAGAATTCATAAACAACTCAACCAATAAATCCCCACAATATAAAACCATTTTTATATCAAATAACAAATACGTTCACTCGTATATATACACTCAAACTCAGTCTAGGGCATTACTAACCCCATCTCTACTGAATCACGCCACAGAGCCGAGGTAATACTTAACCTTCAGCTCTGATACCACTGTAACGACCCGGGAAAAAGCGACCTTGGTTATCCGATATATAACACCTATCGAACAATCAAAAGTCGAAATTACCGGATAGTCCAAGAAAGAAATTAGAGGGTGAGGATAGATAAGATAGAAAATTAGAACAGAAGAAGAAGAAGAACACAACAACATCAGAGTAATATGAATCTCACAGCGGAACGAATAAAATATAATAGACAACATATCTTGAAATCAAAGTAGTATATGTATATCATACCATTATCAGAGTACAACACTTTCATCATAGCGGAATAATCAATAGCTAGAAAAATCTTGAAGCCTCCTGCTCCAAGCTCTTCAAGCATACCTGTAAATCCTGACTACTTGACTGCCCATACAAATTTGGGCACCCAGGAGTTTAGGGAAAACAAAACGAAATAAACTCTGGGTCAGTCATGGGACTGGTGTGAGTAACTCAAATCATTTTGTTTAACTTTCAAAATCCTTTTCCAAAGAAAAGATAATCGTAAGACCAATCCACACTTAAACACGGACGGTTTTTACCTTACGATAACCCAAAACACTTTGGAAATCATATATTATCTGATATTATAATAATGTCTAATCACAAGTAATTAAAATCTAGTAGAACGCTTGCATCTCACGCTCTACATATATAATATACAATCAAACTCGCGGGCACTTATTGGAGATTGGATTCCAACTTGACAAGGTATGGGACCACCTTCCGAACGTGTATCTCTAGAGGCAAATACACTGGGTTCAACAAGAACATCTTGCAACCCGGCCCACACATGACCGACCACTCATTTCGCTTGAGTGTATCGAATGTATATCACCGACGGTTGGGATCAGCAACCGTCTCCCGATAAGGGACAGCATCGATAGATTTAAGAACAAAAAGAATTTCTCTAGATAGGTGATCATACGTCCTAATGGGTGCGACCCACATAGCCATGCTGCCTGCCCGATTTTTGTCCTTTCCCGTTTGATGAGGCTCGAGGTCATAACGTATCTTTTGACAGATCCCACCTCCATTACTTTGAATGCCACATCGTCATACCCGCCAAATCACCAATTGATTTCACCAAAAATACCACGGGTATACAGCTAAGAGAAACGAATTCCTCCGCTACCAAACGTAAGTACGTTTGAAGAGATCAACTTATGCGATCTATTGGATATACTCTGTCAGACACTCGTCCATACACGTTTGTCCTGGGACTGGACAAACCGAAGGCACTATTCTGTAAACAGGATAGCCCTTGCACAACTCCGTCTTCAATATATTCAGCATACTTGATTCGCAACGCTTATGCTAATACGGAGTGGTTCTCTGGATAATAATCCAACCGGTCTCTCCATATTAACAACGTTAAAATGGTCAAAACTTTGATAGTCGGTGATTTAACCATCAAATGAAAACATGTCCGTGTGCAACAACGATATTGTTTCCAAAAGGAAATTCTATCGGCCAAACATCATTCAACGTTTATCCCTTTTTAGTTCATTCATATATTCATTTCCCTTTTTCTGTTATTTAACATTTCTGATTTACGATATTTAGAAAATATACGTTATTTATATTGGAAAAACATTTCCATTATCTGTTCTCTATATTCAGAACATTTTTGACTCTCATTTGGAAAACATTTCCAAATCTTCTTCATTTGGTTTTAACAGATGTTCGAATAAACATCACTCTGCCAAATCTCCTTCATTTGGTTTCCACTCAAACACCTTTCACTATCGACCCTTAACCATTTCTTAGTTAAAAACGAAGCCAATCAAGTTGGGGTATAATTACCTCTCAGACCTTAACTGAACGACATTTCTAACTTCGAAATAGACAAAGTTCATCTCTTTAAAACATTAACACTTCTTTACAACATTCTCAGATTCTATTTACGAGTCCGCTTCTCGTACAGTAATCACTCGATTATAACAATAGTGTTATAATTCCCTGCATCCGAAATATAATAACTTAAATTTTACCTTTACTTCCTAACTCGAATATATAACGAACTACTAATTATCGACACCTATTTGGTTAACTCTAATCTATAACTTTTATTCTATTTACTCTTACTGGGTTAACTCTTATTCGGCTAACTCAGGTTGATTAACTCATTTTGACCAACTTACTTGATTAGTTCAATTTGACTAACTTAACTTAAATAACTCGACTTCTCTCTCTCAACTTGACAGCTCGACTTACTTACTTCTATTAATTAACTAGTATTTGATTTGACACCATTCGCTCGACCCTAGATCGCAGCGATCACAATGGTTACGCCTGATTCCCTCAGGAAACATCTGTCCGCCTTAGGCTATCTGCAGCCCTGCGAATTACGCTAGCAGTCGTGCTTACTGATAACTTATCTTAAATGACTACTTCTGTTTAACTCTATCTCGAATAACTAAATTCGAGCAAACCAAATTGAATAACTAATATTCAATACTTCCTTTCGAATAAACTGATATTCGATAGCTTTACCCCGAATAACTCTTATTCGATAGATTCTCCTTCGTCCTTATTCAGTTTCAAACATCGATATGGAAATCGATTTTTACTTCTCTATATAAGTCTTGCCTTATATACTCTATTTACCCAAAGATAAATAACTAAATTAATTTATAAAACTTTATTTATAATTTAACCTTCTCACTTTATCTGTTAAAACAGATCTCTCTTAAATTCTCACTTTGAATTCATATCCTGTTTACCTGTGTGCGACGCACGGGCCTAAATTCTCCCTAGTGTAAAATTCTCCTTTATTACACTTTTTATCCATTTTCAAGTATTTCATTATTCTATTAAATTTCTAAATAAATAATCCCTTTCCATAACTCAGTTCATTTTCTTGATAAATATTTCTTTTTATCCATTTATAATTGTTTTACAAATATTCCTTCCTAATTCCATTTTGTAACTATTTCTCAAACGATTTCCTTTTTATTCCTATTTGTAATTGTTTACAAATAACTCCCTTTCTATCTTATTTGTAAATGATTTACAAATATTTCCCCTTTTCTTTTCTATTTATTTTATTTGCAAAATGATTTGCAAATATCTCCCCTTTTCCTTATATTGCCAATATTTGTCCTTATATTTGTTTTACAAATATTTTCTCTATATTCATTTACAAATATGTTTTCTCTATATTCTTTGATTTATAAAATGTTTCTTGAATAAACCAATATTTCCATATATAAAATCCGTTGATTTTATATAAATAATCTACTTTCAAAATATTCATGGAAATTCCTTTTCACCTTTCAGTATCGCTTATGTAAAAAAATATCAAGTCAAAATGATCGGTCATCATCCAAACACATCAAATCAATATCAAATGATATAGCACTTCATATATCAGAATATATGAAAAACAGTAAAATAAATGTTGAGGAACCCAGTTGGGTCCCTCCGACCTGTTTCCCTGCATCCACAGATGTCAGTCAACATAAATAACCTGAGTATAAAATATTCTGATAAACAGAATCAATATTTCGATACGATTTATATATATATCGTTATCGATGTTTTCAATCAACTGACTAGCAATTCAACCAAACAGCCAACACACAGCAATTCAACCAATGTTTATCAATTGTAAAAATACTTTATAAAAACATAAAGTGTTCAGAGTTAGTGAGATTTACTCACCTTGGACGGTGATCGTTATATATCGATATACCGGTCATTGATTCGATTCAAGCGTTGAATTTCACCATAAATCCCAACAAGCTCCAACTCACTCCCGGTCAGTTCCATGGTGGAGCTCTCGTCCAAACAATCCAACAGAACTTGTTTCGTCAATTTCTGATAACGTATGAGCTCGTTATTGATTTAACAAATCTGAATATACCTTAAGCCATGATAATAAAAAAAAATGTTTTCCTTAATTACCCTTTTGAATCTTAATTAGCCGCCTAACCACCCCTTAATTCTCCTTCTTCGAATGACGTGCGAGCTCCAGAAAACATCACGCCAGAAAATGGCCATTTCACCTCCTTCATATCATAACCGTTCCTCCATCTTTCCCTTAAATCCCAAACCGACTTCGCAGATGAGTTTCTCACATCTACCTCGACTCTCCAGTCACCTTCACTCCACCTCCGACGTCCTCCCTCAAATCGCGTCGAACTGTACCAGGCCGAAACCCACGACAACAATTTCCACCGCACCCCTCAGAATCTGGTGCGCTAGCGGTATCAACCACCAGGAGTCCAAATACGAACTCATTTCCGTCATCGGATGCTCTCAATCCACGGTTTCGCAAACCCTAGATCGCGGTTTGTAAAAACCCACCCACTAGACTAGCGTCGAACTCAGAAACAAGGGTACGGTTGCGAAGAGAAAGCAACCAGGGGTTCAAATATACATATACTTTGATTTGCAGATTTTTCTTTGAATTTATTTGATTTTGGAACTTTGGTTTTCACTGTAGAATTATTTTGTTTGAGTGGCGGCGTGCGTTTTTGGTCTGAGAAAATTTTGGTTAGGGTTTGGGAAAGTTGAGGGTATTATATAGGTAGGTAATAATATATTTTTATTCGATTATTAAATTTTATTTTAAGCAAACGCTGTTTTTACTTGTCTTCTAAAATTCCTATGATCACATACGATACCCAAAAATTATGAAAACCGACACGCAGCTACAGTTTGACATTTCGGACCCAATGAAACTTGTTTCGTCGAATTCCGACTCCATATGCTCACACAGCGTATTTTTAACCGTCAAAATACTGACTGTTTCTCACTTTAAAAACCCGTACGGTCACACACTGCCTCTAAAAATCACCAAACTTGGAATCTAGCAATAATTTGACGCTGCGGATCCAACAAAATTAGTTTCGTTGAAATCCGACCTCGTTTGCAAAAGTGGCTATTTTTAAAGCCCTAAATAGCCCCTTTTTAATATATAAATATATTTAAAAACAATTAAATTTAATATTTAAAAATAAATATTATCATATATATTCACATACGATATACCACAGCTTTAAAATAATTATATTAGAGTTTATAACTCGATATTCAAATTCCAGTATAAATTCGATATTCAAATTATATAGAAAATCCATTTATAACGTAAATAAAGCGTTGCAAAATATAAAGGAATTCCATAGCGACTATTTTAAAATTTGATTTGGACATAAAACAAAATCTACACGACGAAATCCTGATTTCTCTCTTCCACTAGGAAGATATACTCCACCAGCTCCACACGTTTCTTGTTTCACAGAAATCCGGGTTAAAACGAATCCTGTATAACCAGTTGAAGTTCGAATCGCCAAATAGCGAACTGCAGCGCCATTTCGAGCTCTATTATAATTATAATATAAATTATACGTTCCCATGGCGTTTATAAATATATTCGTCACTATAATTCAATATAAACTGAATTATATATATATTATATTGCCCATTCACACAATATTGTGAATTCCACTATTTCTGACTAATTCAGAAATAAATATATTATTCCCTTATTTTATTTAATTAAATATTCACTAAAATTCAATTCAACGACCCTTTAATTCTCTAAATCACTATTCAAATAATTAAATTAATTAATTATTCTGTTGCGGAAAATGCGGGTCGTTACAAACACGGAACATGTTTCCTCCCAAGAATACTAGTGCATAAAAAAAACAACGCCATGCTTTTTTGGAAAAATGAAGCTATTATAAGACCCAGGTCCCATCACACAATGCATTGCAAGCCAGAGAATAGGATTTTCCTTATAATAGCCAAACATGCTTGGTACGTTTAAAAAAAATCATTTAATACTATTATAAGTGCATGGTGTATAAAACAACTTCAAATATAAACGTATCAATCATAGGCGGCATAGCTACCATCTATCATGTCTCCAATACTAGGCTCTACAATCAAAACCGAAATGTCACGTATTGGAAATTGGATTTCCATCATGAGTCAAGGCAAGGGATGTACTCCTTTCTGCTTTGAGACACTCTAGAAAATGCCTCGAGACTACACACTCTGGGCAAACCCTGGATCCTCCAAGGCCGGTCCACACTTACGTTAGTGGATTAGTATTCCTGAACACACGTTTCCCAATCCTATCAGACCTTCCATCGGCTCTATTGAGACCGATATAACCGAGGCGCCTCGCATTCCAACAACCACATAGGTAAAAATATAAAAATGTCAGGGCTTGCAAAACCCTGAAACCACCCATAGCTAGAAAGAAACGTCATGTCCTCCTTGGGTCCCTTATCCCATTTTTGACTCATACCGAGGTGTGAGGCTCGCGAATTAACGCTATACACAAAGCTATGCTATATTAAAGCTGTGCTTTGATCATCAACCACAAGACTCTTCTTTTCAATAGGAGCCCTGATCATTTGCATCTCAGCATGCCACACTGACAATTCACGCCATGCAACTCATGTCTGTTGATATATAACCTCTGAGCTCGTACGTCTACGAGAAGGGTGTTGAGAATAAATTTTTCGCTACCAAACAGATATATATATATATTTAATAGAGGTCAATCAACACAGAATAAAATCCAATGTCAGACACACATCCATTTAATAGTTCGTTCTGGGTCTAAACGAAACCGAAGGCACCTTATTCCTCGTCCCGTGTCCAATACAGAAGAGAGGTCCTCGCATATCTGGTCGATCTCCAAGTATGTCCGGACGATCACCACTTATTACCTTGTCTTGGGTGTACAGCCCAATCAAGACATCTGTAATCATCCAAACGATGTGAAGACCTCCGGTCTTCAACCACCGTCTTCATCTTTGACTTATCATCGAATCAGTTATTCAAAATGGATATAAACCCGGCCTTTCCAAACAACTCGCGTATATAATAAACAAGTGATATAAAAACATAACATACCCCTCGTTCCAATTATGAATATTCTTTTAGTTAAATATTCATATCTTGTAGGAAAGGTTCCCATAAATTTTATCAAAGATAAGTGCTTTAAAATTTATTCTTTAATCTTCCTTTAGATATCATTCAAACCATATTAAGGGTTTCCAAACTAGTCAGGGTTAGCGATCCTTACCGAAGTAATCATTTGTTTAATTTCCCAATCCCAATCTATTCATCCCATGGAGCAAAAATGGTCATACCCTATATCTTATACTACGATGTTATCGGTAAATTTATCTACCATTTCCCGCTCCAATCTAATTAAAGATTTAACTATCGCTAGGAGCAAAACTGGTGATACTCCATTCTCGATCATTTCCCAAATTTGATAATTTAAATTATCAATTCCCATTTCAATCTAATTAAAGATTCATTAAAACTCCACTTAGTTTTAATCTTCCCAAAAATCAATATTAATGATTATTTAACTTTGGATACACAAACATGTCGCATCGACAACCTACACCGTACTATTGATTTCTGCCAATATATAACCTCTGAGCTTGTACTCTCAGAGAAGGTTGTTAAGCAAGAGAATAAATTCTCCGCCACCAAACGTATATATATTTAGCAGAGATCAATCATACACTTCGAAATATAATGTTAGAAAAGTAATCCTGTCTTTAACTGGGTTAAAGAACTAATGTCATTTAAAACACAGTTCACGATAAACCCCAAATCACATTCCATTAATTATGGAATATTTATGAAAAAAATCAATATATAATCGATATCAATTTCCATATCCGAACAATAATGTAAATGGAATAGCGACAAAGCCTTTTAAATTCCATATATATTAACAGTCTTCCTCCACAGAAGCTCATTTCGATTATTATCAAATTGAATTCCATTCAATTCCAATTCCATATATTAAATTGGAAAACTTTACTTCGGAAAATTCCCGTTAAATCTTAATAAAAAGATTTATAAATTCCAAATCACATTTCACTGTAAGTTGGTTTAAAGAACGAATGTCATTAAAAACACAGTTCACAATAAACCCAATTCACATCCCATTTTATTTCAATTAAATGTTAATTAACTGGAAACTCTAATAATCTTAATTAAAAGATTCATTCTTTTCACACTGGGTTTAAGAACGGTGTTACTAAAGACACCATTCACGACAAACCCAAAATCCAATTTTATTCAATTCCAATTAAATATTAAATAATTGGTAAACTCTTCTAGATCTTATTTAAAAGTTTTAACCTTTTCTCAACTAGGTTTAAGAATAGTGTCATTTAAAACATAGCTCACGATAAACCCAAAATCCAATTCAATATTAAATACAAGGCTCTGAATAGAAATTATATCGGCTCATATTCAGTATCAAATTCTAAAATCAACAAATATCATATTGGGAATAACGATATATATATCTTCCAAATTCCTCCACAATATCCGTATGATCACGGAATCCAATATCGAAATATTACAAAGATAATTTTGATTAAAATCCATTCTAATTCATATGTTGGAAATTCTGGTTATTTTTAAAACCATTTCAAATCCAATTTATTTATTTAAAAATACTGGATTAAAATTCTAGTTCATAGCTAGTTCATTTCGATAAAAATATATTTTTATCTTTTTCAAATATGGAATTTATTATCCCAATTCATTCCAAATCATTTATTATGATTTTACACAAATTATTGATATTTTTAATAATTTTATCAAGGCCCGTACAGTCGATTTCCATAAATGGTCATCAAACTGCACTTACGACAACCTTTTCCAAATTTGATCTGGACATTATTCCAAATCTACCCATTGGATTTTAAATCTCTTGTATTCGTTGGAAATCTCTTTTCGATACGAACCCAATGGTTCTAGTTTCAGGAGAATCCGACGGTTGGATCTCCCATAATGTCAATTCGAAGTCAATGGTCGAAATTCGGGAACTGCCGCGGCGCAGCGCATTCTATTCAGATCGTTATATATATATAATATATATATTATATATATTTCATCGATTTCCTTTTAAAACATATTTTACAAATCGTTTTAAATTCGATGTCAAAACGATTTCAACTTCATATTCAGTTTAAATCAAAACTGGATATTCCATATCGTTAATATCTAAATGATAATATTTTCAAAACATTAGATTTTGAAATAATCCTTTTCTATATTCATTTTAAAAATGAATAAAATCGATATATCGTTCATGTCAAAATGGCGTTAATTAAATCAACACGACTTTATACATTTAAATATTTTCGTGTCCATCCAAAATCGGACATCAAAATCATATTTTGATCCATATTAATATTATTTTAAAATATTAGTTATTTTAAAATATCCATTACTTGTCATTTTAAAATATTCTTTAATTTAAAATATTCGTTCTTTCCGAATTGGAATCAGACACAGTCAATTACCAAATAATTTTATTTATATGGATTTCATACACATATGTACACACCAATAATCAAACATAGTCAACCATCATCCAGAGTGCATTACACAACTGCATAAGCGTTAAATACAAATAATTAACACCTACAACAGTCTGTCAACCCATCGATTGACATACAACTAAATATTGGGATCAGTGTATGTCCAATATCATCCCAATACCCGTGTGGGGTTTTCAAACAACAAACACTGATTATTATTTGTCCAGTTGGGCGATGTGTAAAATATATCATCCTAATAAATATCGGCCAAATGTGTGTACATAAGCAAATCGTCCAATTTGTAAATGAATATTTATTTACTTCATATACGCATTAAAAAATATATTTTTAACTATAAAATATTTATTTCATCTCATGAATATTTTATACAGTTCATTTATACAATAAAAATAATATTTTTATTGTTCTAATATTTTAGAAAATTTCGGCAGCATAACGACGCGATACTAGAACCGGAATAAGGTCAAACCTTATCCCTCGCCTACTAATGGCTCGCGCCATGTACAAACCAAATTCTAATCAATTCATTCACATCTCAACCCAAATTCAAACAAACAAACCAATCAACCAAACAACCAAACAAACATAGTTTCAAACAAAAGTGTCGGGTGCTACTAAATACCGTCTGCATCCCAGTATATATATTTAACTAGAAAATAAATTAGAGTGAGAAGTTCTCACCTTTGGGATCTACTCCTCCATTCCTTATTTCTGAATGGTTTGAATTTGGATTTGATTCCCATCGGTTCCATCGCAATCTGTATCACATGATTTTTATATTAAAAATCACATTTTTATTTCAACGCTACATATAGAAAAATCATATTTTTATAACAATGTTAATAGTATAAAAATCATAATTCTACATTCGCTACTTCATTATAAAAATTATATTTTTATATTCGCTACTTCATTATAAAAGTTATATTTTTATATTCGCTACTTCATTATAAAAATTATATTTTTATATTCACTACTTCCTATATGAAAATCTTATCTTTTCGTATGGAAAAATATAATCTTATCATTTATAAAAAATGTAATCTTTTTATAAATAAAAATCTATTCTTTTTAAATATAAAAATCAAAAATTTTCTTGTTTAAAAATCAACTCTTTTCAAATTATAAAAATCATTTCTTTTCAAATTATAAAAATCATTTATTTTTAGATTATAAATCATTTCTTTTCAAATTATAAAAATCATTTCTTTATCTATTTAAAAATCAAGTTTTTATCATATTAAAAATCAGGTTTTTATCATATCAAAAATCAAGTTTTTATCAAATTAAAAATCAAGTTTTTATCATATTAAAAATCAAGTTTTTATAAACTAAAGAAACCAGATTTTTTAATATATAAAAAACATAAACACTTACCGAGTTTCAGCGGAGAAGAGGAGGGGAGGGTCTGTGTCAATCGAGGGGGAGGAGGTGCAGATCACGGTGGTCTGGTGGGGCTCTATTGGTCGGAGGCGGTCTCGATCAGGGAGGGGGTAGCGGTTTTAGATTGGGTTTTGGGGGTAAGGGGGCTACAGGTTTCATTAGAAGAGGAGGAAGGCGGTGGAGCATCGGAGGAGGGGAGGGGAGGGAGGTCGTGGTATGCGGCGACTGATGTGGGGAGGCGCTCAGGTGGCACGGTGGCCTGAAGGGGGGGCGACGGATTTGTTGTTTCCTTTTTTTATCGCGTTTTAAACGATTTAGAAGGGGTGTGACCTGAGAAGGGGTAAAGGGGAGGGGCCATATATAATTATATTATTTTATATTTATTTATTTAATTTTCTCTCCAAAAAGTTGAGATTTCGTCTGAACTCCAAAAGAGACCCAAAGACTATCGCCCCTAGCTAATTACCCCCATTCCGAACACAATGGGATATGTATCGTAAGCCAGTTCGGCTGTTTCGATCAGTTTTCATTTAAATTATAATATAAATCAATATATATTTTATTTAAACGTACATTTCAGTTTATTGGGGCCACATACGAACACCAAAATTCCCAAAAAAATAAATCTGGCTATGTTTTGACGATACAGTCCTATCAAAACTAATTTCGTTGAATTTGGAGACAATATGTATTTAATTTAAACGTACGTTTCAATTTATTGGGGCCGCATATGGACTCCAAAAATCCCAGAAAAATAAATCTGGCTATGTTTTGACGATGCGGCCATTTCAAAACTAATTTTGTCGAATTTGGAGACCGTTTAAAAACTGTCATTTTCCAGTCGATTAAATTCAGACTGAATTGACCCAACACGTTTAAATCTGCCACGCTCACATATTAATTAAAAAAATTATGAAAATCGTATTTTAGCAATAATTTGACATTCCGATCCAACAAAAGTGGTCTCATCGAAAACGGAGGTCGTCTGAAAAATCGCTATTTTTAATGGCCATATTTCCATAGCGACTATTCTGAATCTTCAACTGGACATAACTTTTTATTCCCGCTATGAAATCTGGATTTTTCAGATTCGTTGGAAAGAAATTTTCAAACAGATTCAAATATTTCTGGTTTCACTAAAATCCGGTTTATTTTGAATCCTATACATTCATTTGAAATTTTAAATCGAATTTTCAAACTACCATGCCATTTCAAATTCCTTTTATAATTAATATAAATATTTATATTCTAATTTTGATTTAAATAAATTTATACGTTCTAATTCTATTCAAAATAAATTTCTAGTCGTTATTATTTAAAATAAATCATTTTAAATATTCAAAATTAATTAAAATTGGTAAAATAAAAATTTTAAATTGTTATGATTTTTCGGGTTGTTACAATCTCCCCCACTTAAAATCTTTTCGTCTTCGAAAAGGAACGAAGCTGAAAGTTGTTTTTCTAATCAACTCAACTTTCATTCTGGCTTTCATTCTTCAACTTTTCAGTTTCTAAGAATTTTCCAATTTTTCAAAAATTTGGCTAACACCCTAAATTTCCGAAAAATTTCGCCATAACCTCCTTTGTACGGGGAGACATTTAAAACCGCAAATAGACTCACAGGGCCCTCATCCACCCAAAAGAAAAAGAAAATGCCAAGCGGCCAACCTTAGGCTCATAAAATCATTAAAAGAAAAAGGAAATGCCAAGCGACCAGCCTTAGGCTGATAAACCTTTAAAAGAAAAAGAAAATGCCAAGCGGTCAGGTTTAGGCTCATAAATCGTTAAAAGGAAAAGAAAATGCAAGCGGCCAGCCTTAGACTCATTAACCTTTATAAGAAAAAGAAAATGCCAAGCGGCCATCCTTAGGCTCATAAAACTTTAAAAGAAAAAGAAAATGCCAAGCGGCCAGCCTTAGGCTCATAAACCTTTAAAAGAAAAAGAAAATTAGTAAACACATACCTATTTGTTGGGCATAAAATTTTATTCCTCTTTTTAATTTCCCTGTGGTGACCTGTTCATTATATACATGTATAGATGTATGCAATTCCAATCGATTTTGCAATTCAGTTCAAATTTGACTAAATTTACTTTATATTATCATATGGGTTTAAATAATTTAATTAGTGAACTAATTATCAAACAACGCAACCAGCAATCAGTTTGTTGATTAACGTTTCAAACATATAATTTTAATATATGAAAAAAATCATATTTTTAATGCCAAGTCACAACAATAAACTCTATCTAATTTTGGTTCTCACACCAGTCAATTGGAGATATATAGACATCACACTTTCGAAACTCGAACATAAATTCTGATGATGTGTACACTATCATCAGAATCATCTCTGGGCAACTAGAATGCGATTCTATATCTATCCAGTGTATTTAGGACTTCGTATACATGCTAGCTAGGCGTATATGCAAAATCTCCATATACTAGATTATCCAAATTCAGTATAAAATAAATATTCAAATGCGTATAAAATGGTTTAAATCTTTAAAACAAAATTTTGTTTTCAAGTTTTATTTTAAAACAAACCACTTCTCTTCACATTCGTTCTAGGATACTACTGGTCCTATCTCTAATGAGCCATTCTCATTGGATATTACTAATCCAATCTCTAATGAATTCTTTCATTTGGTTGTAATGTGCCTTGTTCTCGAGTTCTGTAAACCAAAGCTCTGATACCAAACTGACACGACCCGAACTTCCCCGGTCTCCAAAGAGAAGAGAAAGGATGGATTGTCAGAGAACACGACAAATCAAAACACAAACATAAGAACATTTCATTGCTTATTACAAAAATTTACATCAGAGTGCAAGAATATACAGAGGATGAACAAATAATATACATTGCAAAATATCAGAGATTAAAATACATTACATAGCAGCGGAAAATAATACAAAACACCACTGAAAGAGATAAATGGATACAAAGCTTTTCGAATATCGTTCCAGCTGTAAACCAGGATCCTGTGAATATAAATCTGCAAAACCAAGACTAACAGGTGCCCGTGTGGAAAATAGGAGCACCTAGAGTTTAGGTTAAAACAATAAACTCCTGGTCAGTCATGTGACTCGTGTGAGAACTAAAATAGTTATTAAATCTTTACTTTTAAAAAAAGTAAATTAAGGGACCACGCCATATAACATGGAATGGGTTTCCTCCCAATAATACCAGTGCATAAACAAATAGCGCCATGCTTTTTTGGAAAAATGAAGCTATAATAAGACCCTGGTCCCATCACACAATGCAACGGAAGCCGGAGGATAGGGTTTTCCCTTATAATAGCCAAACATTCTTGGTACGTTTAAAACAACTCATTTGATACTATTATAAGTGCGTAGTGTATAAAACAAATTCAACTATAAATGTATCAATCATAGGCGGCATAGGTACTATCTATCATGTCGCCAATACTAGGCTCTACAATCAAAACCGAACTATCACATATTGGAAATTGGATTTCCATCATGTGTAATGATCCGCATTTTCCAACGGTAAAATAATTAATTTATTTAATTATTTAAAAGGTGATTAAAAGGATTTAATGGTTGTGGAATTAAATAATGGTGAATATTTAATTAAAATAATAAATTAAATAATATATTTAATTCCGAAATAATCAAAATTGGTTGAAATGGCGATATGGTGTGAACTGGGTCATCTGTGATATTTAATTCAGTTTAGAATTTGAATTGGAATAACAAATATATTATTTGAACGATAGTTTGAACGTATAATTATATTATAATTAATATCGAGCTTGAAATGGCGCTGCAGTTCGTAATTTGATGATGTGTACTTCAACTGAATATACATGATTCGTTTTAAGCCGGGTTTCTGTGAAACAAGAAACGTGTGGAGAAGGGTGAATATATCTTTCTAGTAGAAGAGAAAAATCGGGATTTCATCGTGTAGATTTTGAGATATGTCCAAATCAAATTTTAAAATAGTCGTTATAGAATCGTTTATCGACCATATCGGTTTATTCGATATAACTAGAGATCGGGTTTGAATTTAGATAAGGTTCTTTTGGGACATAACGATAATTTAATTTTTAGAATTTTACTGTAATTTTTAATTAATTAAATAAGCAACTTTTTATTTGGAGTATTTTGCACCCTGTAGTCAACATTTTGAGGTTTCAAAATATGAGTCAATCTACCGGTATTTTTATATTTTTGAGATCGTGATATCTTACTGGTCACAACGGTGTTTTTATATCTGTCATGACGACTCGTATGAGAACTAAATCTATGAAATGCGGTGCACTAAAATTTTTATAATGGTAAACCAATGAAACATGCCATTCATTGGAAACTATACTCTACTGCATATTTTAACCAACATGCAAACACAGAGCAAACATGGAAGAAAGGTTCCAAGACATTAAACAAAATACTATATGGCTATGCACCGTCCCTATCCCACTTTAGTCCTTTACTTCTTGAACAGTTGGTGAAGTACGATGTCACCTACTTGAATAGTTGCCTTAAGCTATTACTTAGGAACTAAGTTTCGAAAATCTTTATATATAAAAATACACATTTCCTAAGACCTAATTTCTGCTACAAAACATTTGCGCTGTCGCTTTCTCATTTCTCCAGCTATCGAATGAATGGAAATCCACTTTTAAACTCAGCAAAATCAAATCAAACAAAAAGAAATCAAAAGGGGACGCGCACAGGAAGGAAGGAGGGGCGTAGAGGCTTTAAAGAAGAATGGGATGGTAAGCCAATGGGTATTTTTGTTTCAAATGAATGTCTACTGTGTGAGCTGAAAGGGTTGAACTTTGGTAAAAATGGGAGCAACGCGGTGTACAGGAAGTATGGACGGTTGTAGAAGCTTGGAATGATGAGAAATGGGAAGGGGATGTGAATAAATGTGGTATTGGTTCCAAAAAAATAGATGGATGGAATGGTACCTATAGCATTGAAATACTGGGAGGGGTTGAGCGGAAAACAGGGTGTCCAATATGAGGTGTATGGGAGGATGGTGTTTGAATTAAGAGTGACGCAGTTTTTTTTTCTTCTTTCGAAATATATATGGAGCATGGAGGGGATTTGTGGAAGAGGAAGGAACAAGCATTAGATAAGTCATGAGAAGAAGCACTGGTATTTCCCAACATAGAAGAAAGCACTATTCAGGAAAATGGGCTGATGGGTGAGAAAGTAAGGCCCAATTAGATTTTCAATTTAGTTTAATTAGTTTAAATGTACATTAAACTTCTAAATATAATATCTCGATCATACATTATCAAAATTTCGAACCGTAAGTTGCTTTAGGATCATATAGACGAGAGCTTTACAATGAAGCTGACTGGAAGTGGATTGGGGCTCGTGTGAATTTATGGCGAAATAAATTGTTTGGTTCAAATCAAATAACAGTTTATCATTCTTTAACGATGAACAGCCAAAGTGAGTAAATCTCACTAACTCTGAACAGTTTATATTTTCATGTTGTATTTCTTAGAACTGTTAAATATTGGCTGATTGACTGTGTGTTGACTGTTTGATTGAATTGCTAATTAGTTAGTTGAATTTCTATATTGATTCTGTTTAACAGAATATATCATATGGAACTGAAAGTGATGTTGATTTTATTGTGTAACATCTGTGGATGCAGGGAAACAGGTTGGAGGAATCCGACTGGATTCCTCAACATTTATTTTACTGTTTTTCATATATAGTGATATATGATGTGATGTATAATCTGTTGTCAATTATATGTGTTTGGACGATATTGATCATCGTGATTTGATATGTTGAATACCATAACATACCGGAATGTTGATAAGGGAATTTTCAAAGTGATATTGAAAATAAAATATTTATAAACTGGAATATTTATAAATAAGTGATATTTAGAAAGGGAATAATTATAAAATCAAAGAATTTTATAAAATGATTATTTACTTAGCAAGTAAATAGAAGTGTAAAACGATATTTATTTAAGAAGTAAATAGAAGTATAAAGAAAGATATTTACGTAGAAAGTAAATAAATAGAATAAAGGAATATTTAGTTGATAAATAAATAGAATAAAGGAATATTTATTGGGAAAGTAAATAGGATTATAAAAGGAAATTAACGAGATAGAAAAGAGCTAGTCGATTAGAGTTATCAAATAGAGTCATCAAAAAGGAGTCAATTGAACATAGTTATTCAAAAGAAGTTAATCGAACATAGTTAAAAGAAATAGAGTTAAACAAGACTAGAAACTGACTAGGGATTAGTTAAGTTGAATAGTTTTCTAAGTGTCGATCTGATGTTGGTTTCGGCCTTTGGGGTTTATACTTAGAGAATTGTTCTCCTACTAGTTTACAGTCAGGGACTGATTGTTGAGAAATGATAGTGATATGTAAATAACAATGGAAATGTTTTCCAGTGTTAATAACGTATATTTTCTAAAAATAGAAAGTAAGAAATATATATACATATATATATATATATATGATTGATGATTGATTGATAGAATTTCCATTTGGAAATAATATCGTTGTTTGCACACGTGTTTTTCTTTGATAGTTAACTCACTGACTATCGAAGTTTGACCATTTTAACGTGGTTAATATAGAGAGACCGGTTGGAATATTATCCAAAGAACCACTCTGTATTGGCACAAGCGTTGCGAATCATATATGCCAAAGAAAATTGAAGACGGAGTAAAGTGCAAGGGCTATTCTATAGGTCATAGATAACAGTGCCTAAGATGGATATACTGAATAGTACCTTTGGTTCATCCTGTTCCTGGATGACTTGTATGGATGAATGTCCGACAGAGTATTTCCAAAATGGTCATGTACATTGATCTCTTCAACCGTACCAAGAGTGGAAGCGGAAAAGAAAATTTATTTTCCTAACACGTAATGTACTATTATAGACATCAATTAGTGATTTTCGATGGATCTGACAATGTGGCATTCGAAGTGAATCTGATGTGATGATGAAGCGTAACCTCAAGCCTCATCAACTAGTAAATGACAGAAATCGGGCAGACAGCATGACTAAGTCGGTCGCTCCGAAGTAGGCTGTATTATCACCTGATCTAGAGTTTCATTTACTTCTAAAAATCTATTGTTGATGCTGTCCCATTCGGGAAATGGTTGTTGATCCCAACCGTTGGTGATATATATTCGATACACTCAAGCGAAATGAGTGGTCGGTCATGTGTGGCCGGGTTGCAAGATGTTCTTGTTGAACCCAGTGTATTCCTTTCTAGAGGTACACTAGCGAAAGGTGGTTCCATACCTTGTCATAGTTGGAAATCCATTACCTAATACGTGCTTGCGGTTTTGATTGTATACTATATATGTAGAACGTGAGATGAAAGCGTTTCTGCTAGATGATTATTATATTGTGGTTGATAGATATTATTATAATATCGATATAAAGATAATTTGGATTCTCATAAGGGAAAAACCCGTTCCATTATACGGCGTGGTCTTATGAGATATCATTTACCTGCTTGAACTGTTTTAAACTGTTCTACTCATACCAGTCCCATGATTGACCCGGAGTTTATTTTGTTTTGTTTTCCCTAAACTCTTGGGTGCCCAATTTTGTATAGACAGTCAAGTAGTCGGGATTTACATATACTTGAAGAGCTTGGAGCAGGAGGCTTCAGGATTATATAGCTATATTTATTTCCGCTGTGTTGTAAGTGTTGTACTCTGATAATGTTATTGTATACATATAATGATTTTATTTCAAGGATATATTATCCATTATATGTTGTTCGTTCCGCTGTGAGATTCGTGTTACTCTGATGTTGTGTTCTTCTTCTTCTTCTATTCTAAGTTTCTATCTTATCTTTCCTCACCCTCTAATTTCTTTCATTAATTATTTGGTATTTTTCGATGTTTGGTTAGTCATCATTGAGTTTATGACGATAACCAAAGTCAACAAAATCTGGGTCGTTACAGTTGGTATCAGATCTTAAGATTAAGTGAATTACCTTGGCTCTATGGCGTGACTCAGTAGAGATGGGGTTAGTAATACCCTAGATTGAGTTTGAGTGTATATATACGAGTGAGAATATTTGTTATTGACATAAAAATTGTTTTATATTGTGGTGGTTTATTGGTTGAGTTGTTTATGAGTTTTGGTCGATCAGTTTGATCCACTGTATCGGTAGGAGTTACTAAAAACTCGAATACGATGGGTCGACATGATATATTTTGAAAAGACGGTAAATTAAAATAAGTTTACCCAAGGTATATCTTGATATAGAGAAGATATATGTATCGAAATTATAATATAGTGGATATATGGGTTGTTATTATAATCAAGTAAGACTATAAATTAAATGGTTATGTAAATAACCAATCAGAATTCATATAAGTGAAATATATGAAATTGAAATGAATTAAATCTGAATTTAAACCCGAATTTGAATTAAAACCCTAGAAATTGGATAAGTATTTGTAAATGGATTTGGATTAAAAATAAGGAAAATTTAAGATCCTGGGAGATTTTAAATTGTTTTACAAGCATTGTGAATTATATTTTGAAATGAATTTCAAAGTGGAAATGTTTAGAAATGGATTTATAGTATTGAACTCACTTCGATTGCTGGAAAATAGATTCTGATGATGACAGCTGCATCATCAGTATTCATTTTTGAGTTGTAAGTGACGAATTACTACCAGAGATACTGTTTTGAATTTGTTTTGGGAAAGACAAGTTGTGTTGAATTTCAAAAAGGAAAATTTGGTTTCTGAGTAAACTGTTTAAAAACTCCCAAGGAAAGACTGTTTGAATTAAAAACAAATTTAACAGAAATTTGTGAAAGCAAATTGGAATTAAAAATAAAGCCGGTTAATGGGTAACTGAGTTGGATTAGAATGATATCAAGTAAGTTGGGTTGATTAGAGTTTGAAATCAAGAATAAAACTTGAGTTGGAGAATGGAATTTGGCTTAGTTAAAAGCGAATGGTTGTGTGGGAGATAAAAGTGATTTGGATTTGATTTGAATGACATCGGTATATGCTTAGTTGGTAGCATATGGTAGTGATAGAGTTGATATGCCCGACAAAAAGGTACAAGTTTATATTTCTATTGGATATAAGATTTATGAGTCGAATTGGCAAGCCGCTTGGCTGTTTGATTTTCTTTTGGGTTGGAGATGGCCCAGAAAGGCGAGCTTTGATTGTACCGATTGAGCCGTACAAAAGAGGTGCTGGCGAAATTTTTCGAAAAGTTAAGGTGTTAGAGATTTTTAGGATTTTTGAAAATTTTCGTTGTTAAGAATTAATTAATAATTTAATTGAAATTAAGTTGGTTCAGTTAAAACTGAAGTTAAGAACTGAACAAATAAGTTCTAACCAGTCGATAGGGTTTGTTCTCTACCTTAGCAATTTCGAGGACGAAATTATTTTAAGTGGGGAAGAATGTAATGACCCGCATTTTCCAGCGGTATAATAATTTATTTATTTAATTATTTAAAAGGTGATTAAAAGGATTTAATGGTCGTGGAATTAAATAATGGTGAATATTTAATTAAAATAATAAATTAAATAATATATTTAATTTTGAAATAATCAAAATTGGCTGAAATGACGATATGGTGTGAACTGGATCATCTGTGATATTTAATTCAGTTTAGAATTTGAATTAGAATAACGAATATATTATTTGAACGACAATTTGAACGTATAATTATATTATAATTAAAATCGAGCTTGAAATGGCGCTGTAGTTCGTAAATTGACGATTTGAACTTCAACTGAATATATATGATTCGTTTTAAGCCGGATTTCTGTGAAACAAGAAATGTGTGGAGCTGGTGGAGTATATCTTTCTAGTAGAAGAGAAAAATCAGGATTTCATCGTGTAGATTTTGAGATATGTCCAAATCAAATTTTAAAATAGTCGCTATAGAATCGTTTATCGACCATATCGGTTTATTCGATATAACTAGAGATCGGGTTTGAATTTAGACAAGGTTCTTTTGGGACATAACGATAATTTAATTTTTAGAATTTTACTGTAATTTTTAGTTAATTAAATAAGCAACTTTTTATTTGGAGTATTTTGCACCCTGTAATCAAAATTTTGAGGTTTCAAAATATGAGTCAATCTACCGGTATTTTTATATTTTTGAGATTGTGATACCTTACTGGTCACAACGGTGTTTTTATATATGTTCATGACGACTCGTATGGGAACTAAATCTATGAAACGCGGTGCACTAAAATTTTTATAATGGTAAACCAACGAAACATGCTATTCATTGGAAACTATACTCTAATGCCTATTTTAACCAACGTGCAAACACAGAGAAAACGTGGAAGCAAAGGATCCAAGACATTAAACAAAATACTACATGGCTATGCACAGTCCCTATCCCACTTTAGTCCTTTACTTCTTGAACAGTTGGTGAAGTACGATGTCACCTACTTGAACAGTTACCTTAAGCTATTACTAAGGAACTAAGTTTTGAAAATCTTTATATATATAAATACACATTTCCTAAGACCTAATTTCTACTACAAAACATTAACGCCACCACTTTCTCATTTCTCTAGCTATCGAATGAATGGACATCCACTTTTAAACTCAGCAAAATCAAATCAAACAAAAAGAAATCAAAAGGGGACGCGCACAGGAAGGAAGGGGGGATGTAGAGGCTTTAAAGAAGAATGGGATGGTAAGCCAATGGGTATTTTTGTTTCAAATGAATGCCTACCATGTGAGTTGAAAGGGTTGAACTTGGGTAAAAATGGGAGCAACGCAGTGTACAGGAAGTATGGACGGTTGTAGAAGCTTGGAATGATGAGAAATGGGAAGGAGATGTGAACAAATATGGTATTGGTTCCAAAAAAAATAGATGGACGGAAGGGTACCTGTAGCGTCGAAATACTGGGAGGGGTTGAGTGGAAAACAGGGTGTCGTGCGTTCCAATATGAGGCGTATGGGAGGATGGTGTTTGAATTAAGAGTGCGGCAGTTTTTTTTTCCTTCTTTCGAAATATATATGGAGCGTGGAGGGGATTTGTGGAAGAGGAGGGAACCGGCATTGGATAAGTCACGAGAAGAAGCACTGGTATTTCCCAACGTAGAAGAAAGTACTATTCAGGAAAATGGGTTGATGGGTAAGAAAGTAAGGCCCAATTAGATTTTCAATTTAGTTTAATTAGTTTAAATGTATATTAAACTTCTAAATATAATATCTCGATCATACGTTATCAGAATTTCGAACCGTAAGTTGCGTTGGGACCGTATGGACGAGAGCTTCATAATGAAGCTGACTAGAAGTGGATTGGGGCTCGAATGAATTTATAGTGAAATAAATTATTTGATTCAAATCAAATAACAGTTTATCGTTCTTTAACGATGAACTGCCAAAGTGAGTAAATCTCACTAACTCTGGACAGTTTATATTTTCATGTTGTATTTTTTAGAACTGTTAAATATTGGCTGATTGACCGTGTGTTGACTGTTTGATTGAACTGCTAGTCAGTTAGTTGAATTTCTATATTGATTTTGTTTAACAGAATATATAATATGGAACTGAAAGTGATGTTAATTTTATTGTGTAACATCTGTGGATGCAGGGAAACAGGTTGATGTGATCTATAATCTGTTGTCAATTATATGTGTTTGGACGATATTGATCATCGTGATTTGATATGTTGTATACCATAACATACCGGAATGTTGATAAGGGAATTTTCAAAGTGATATTGAAAATAAAATATCTATAAACTGGAATATTTATAAATAGGAGATATTTAGAAAGGGAATAATTATAAAATCAAAGAATTTTATAAAATGATTATTTATTTAGCAAGTAAATAGAAGTGTAAAACAATATTTATTTAAGAAGTAAATAGAAGTATAAAGAAAGATATTTACGTAGAAAGTAAATAAATATAATAAAGGAATATTTAGTTGATAAATAAATAGAATAAAGGAATATTTATTGGGAAAGTAAATAGGATTATAAAAGGAAATTAATGAGATAGAAAAGAGTTAGTCGATTAGAGTTATCAAATAGAGTCATCAAAAAGGAGTCAATTGAACATAGTTATTCAAAAGAAGTTAATCGAACATAGTTAAAAGAAATAGAGTTAAACAAGAATAGAAACTGACTGGGGATTAGTTAAGTTGAATAGTTTTCTAAGTGTCGATCTGATGTTGGTTTCGGCCTTCGGGGTTTATACTTAGAGAATTGTTCTCCTACTAGTTTGTAGTCAGGGACTGATAGTTGAGAAATGATAGTGATATGTAAATAACAATGGAAATGTTTTCCAGTGTTAATAACGTATATTTTCTAAACATAGAAAATACGGATATATATATATATATGATTGATGATTGATTGATAGAATTTCCATTTGGAAATAATATCGTTGTTTGCACACGTGTTTTTCTTTGATAGTTAACTCACCGACTGTCGAAGTTTTGACCATTTTAACGTTGTTAATATGGAGATACTAGTTGGATTATTATCCAAAGAACCACTCTGTATTGGCATAAGCGTTGTGAATCATATATGCCAAAGAAAATTGAAGACGGAGTAAAGTGCAAGGGCTATTGTATAAGTCATAGATAACAGTGCCTAAGATGGATATACTGAATAGTACCTTCGGTTCATCCCGTTCCTGGATGACTTGTATGGATGAATGTCTGATAGAGTATTGCCAGAAAGGTCATGTACATTGATCTCTTCAACCGTACCAAGAGTGGAAGCGTGGAAGGAAACTTCTTTAGCAAACACGTAATGTACTGTTGTAGACGTCAATTAGTGATTTTCGATGGATCTGACAATGTAGCATTCGAAGTGAATCGGATGTGATGATGAAGCGTAACCTCAAGCCTCATAACCGGTAAATGACAGTAATAGGGAAGACAGCATGGCTAAGTCGGTCGCTCCGAAGTAGGGTGTATAATCACCTGATCTAGAGTTTCATTTACTTCTAAAAAAACTATTGTTGATGCTGTCCCATTCGGGAAACGGTTGCTGATCCCAATTGTTGGTGATATACATTCAATACACTCAAGCGAAATGAGTGATCGGTCGCCGGGTTGCAAGATGTTCTTGTTAAACCCAGTGTATTCTTTTATAGAGGTACACTAGCGAAAGGTGGTTACATACCTTGTCATAGTTGGAAATCCATTACCCAATACGTGCTTGCGTTTTGATTGTATACTATATATGTAGAACGTGAGATGAAAGCGTTTCTGCTAGATGATTATTATATTGTGGTTGATAAACATTATTATAATATCAAAAGGTTTTTGATATAAAGATAATTTGGATTTTCATAAGGGAAAATCCTGTTCCGTTATACGGCGGGGTCTTATGAGATATCATTTACCTGCTTGAACTGTTTTAAACAGTTTTACTCATACCAGTCCCATGACTGACCCAGAGTTTATTTTGTTTTGTTTTCCCTAAACTCTTGGGTGCCCAATTTTGTACAGGCAGTCAAGTAGTCAGGATTTACAAATACTTGAAGAGCTTGGAGCAGGAGGCTTCAGGATTATATAGCTATAGTTATTTCCGCTGTGTTGTAAGTGTTGTACTCTAATAATGTTATTGTATACATATAATGATTTTATTTCAAGGATATATTATCTATTATATGTTGTTCGTTCCACTGTGAGATTCGTGTTACTCTGATGTTGTGTTCTTCTTCTTCTTCTATTCTAAGTTTCTATCTTATCTTTCCTCACCCTCTAATTTATTTCATTAATCATCCGGTATTTTCGACCCTTGGGTGTTCAATATGTGTTGTATATCAGATAACCAAGGTCGCCAAATTTCCGAGTCATTACATCATGAGTCTAGGCAAGGGATGTACTCCTTTCTGCTTCGAGACACTCTAGCAAATGCCTTGGGGCTACACACTCTGGGTAACCTCTGGATCCTCCAAGGCTGGTCCACACTTACGTTAATGGATTAGTATTCCTGAACACACGTTTCCCAGTCCTATCGGACGTATCCATTGACTCCGTATAAACCGATATAACCAAGGTGCCTCGCATTCCAACAACCACATTGGTAAAAAAATAAAAATGTCGGGGCTTGTAAAACCCTGACACCATCCATAGCTAGAAAGAAACGTCATGTCCTCCCTGGGTCCCTTATCCCATTTTCGACTCATACCGAGGTGTGAGGCTCGTGAATTAACGCTATACACAAAGCTATGCTATATTAAAGCAGTACTTTGATCATCAACCACAAGACTCTACTTTTCAACAGGAGCCCTGATCATTTGCATCTCAGCATGCCGCACTAACAATTCACGCCATGCAACTGATGTCTATCGATATATAACCTCTGAGCTCGTACGTCTCAGAGAAGGGTGTTAAGTAAGAGAATAAATTCTCTGCCACCAAACAGATACATATTTAATAGAGATCAATCAACACAGAATAAAATCCAATGTCAGACACACATCCATTTAGTAGTTCGTTCTGGGTCTGAACGAAACCGGAGGCACCTTATTCCTTGTCCTGTGTCCAATACAGGAGAGAGGTCCACGCATATCCGGTCGATCTCCAAGTACGTCTGGACGATCACCACTTATTACCTTGTCTTGGGAGTACAGCCCAATCATGACATCAATAATCATCCAAACGATATGAAGACCTCCGGTCTTCAACCAGCGTTTCATCTTCAACTTATCGTCGAATCAGTTATTCAGTATCAAATTATATCGGCTGATATTCAATATCAAATTCGGAAATCAACAAATATCGTATTGGGAATAACGATATATATATCTTCCAAATTCCTCCACAATATCCATATAATCACAGAATCCAATATCGAAATATTCCAAAGATAATTTTGATCAAAATCCTTTCTAATTCATATATTTGAAATTCTGGTTATTTTTAAAACCTTTTCAAATCCAATTTATTTATTTAAAAATATTATATTATAATTCTAGTTCATAACAGTTCATTTCGATAAAAATATATTTTTATCTTTTCAAATATGGAATTTTTCATCCCAATTCTTTCCAAATCATTTATTATGATTTTACACAAATTATTGATATTTTTAATAATTTTATCAAGGCCCGTACAGTCAATTTCCATAAATGGTCATTGAACTGCACTTAAAGCGACCTTTTCCAAATTTGATTTGGACATAATTCCAAATCCAACCGTTAGATTTCAAATCTCTTATATTTATTGGAAAGCTCTTTTTGACGTGAACCCAACATTTCTGGTTTCAGGAGAATCTAACGGTCGGATCTCCCGTAATGTCAAATCGAAGTCAATGGTCGAAATTTGCGAACTACCGCAACGCGGTGCATTCTATTCAGACCATAAAATATATATATTATATATTATATATATTTCGTCGATTTCCTTTTAAAACGTATTTTATAAATTGTTTTAAATTCGTTTTCAAAACGATTTCAACTTCATATTCAATTTTAAATCAAAATTGAATATTCCATATCATTAATATGTAAATGATAATGTTTTTAAAACATTAGATTTTGAAATCACTTCCTTTTCGATATTCATTATAAAAATGAATAAAATCAATATAAATATCGTTCATATCAAAATGGCGTCAATTAAATCAACATGACTTTATATATTTAAATATTTTCGTATCCATCCAAAATCGGACATCAAAATCATATTTTGATCCATTTAAATATTATTTTAAAATATTAGTTATTTTAAAATATTCATTACTAGTCATTTTAAAATATTCTTTAATTTAAAATATTCGTTCTTTTCGAATTGGAATCAGACACAGTCAATTGCCGTATAATTTTATTTATATGGATTTCATACACACATGTACACAACAATAATCAAACACAGTCAACCATCATCCAGAGTGCATTACACAACTGCATATGCGTTAAATATAAATAATTAACGCTTACAACAGCCTGTCAACCCATCGATTGACGTACAACTAAATATTGGGATCAGTGTATATCCAATATCATACCAGTACCAGTGTGGAGTTTTCAAACAACAAATACTGATTATTATTTGTGCAGTTGGGCCATGTGTAAAATATATCGTCCCAATCAATATTAGCCAAATGTTTGTACATAAACAAATCATCAGATTTGTAAATGAATATGTTCTTCATATACGCGTTAGAAATTATATTTTTAACTATAAAATATTTATTTCATCTCACGAATATTTGATACAGTTCATTTATACAATAAAAATGATATTTTTATTGTTCTAAAATTTTAGAAAATTTCGGCAGCATAACGACACGATACTAGAATTGGAATAAGGTCTAGCCTTATCCCTCGCCTACTAATGGCTCGCTCCATGTACAAACCAAATTCTAATCAATTCATTCACATCTCGACCCAAATTCAAACAAATAAACCAATCAACCAAACAAACTTGGTTTCAAACAAATGTGTCGGGGGCTACTAAGCACCGTATGCATACTAGTATATATATTTAACTAGAAAATAAATTAGAACGAGAAGTTCTCACTTTGAGATCCACTCCTCCATTCCTTATTTCCGAACGGTTCGGATTTTGTTTTGATTCCCGTCGATTCCATCGCAATCTGTTTCACACGATTTTTATATTAAAAATCACATTTTTATTTCAATGCTACATATAGGAAAATCATATTTTTATAACGATGTTAATAGTATAAAAATCATATTTTTACATTCGCTACTTCATTATAAAATTTATATTTCTATATTCGCTACTTCATTATAAAAATTATATTTTTATATTCACTACTTCCTGTATGAAAATCTCATCTTTTCATATAGAAAAATATAATCTTATCATTTAAAAAATGTAATCTTTTTATAAATAAAAATCTATTCTTTTTAAATATAAAAATCAAAACTTTTATTGTTTAAAAATCAATTCTTTTCAAATTATAAAAATCATTTCTTTTCAAATTATAAAATACATTTCTTTTCAAAATCATTTCTTTATCTATTTAAAAATCAAGTTTTTATCATTATTAAAAATCAAGTTTTTATCATATTAAAAACCAAGTTTTTATCATATTAAAAATCAAGTTTTTATAAACTAAAGAAACCAATATTTTAATATATAAAAAAAAACATAAACACTTATAGGGTTTCAGCGGAGAAGAGGAGGGGGGGTCTACGTCAATCGAGGGGGAGGAGGTGCAGATCACGGTGGTCTGGAGGGGCTCCATTTGTCGGAGGCGGTCTTGGTCAGCGAGGGAGTAGTGGTTTCAGATCTAGTTTTGGGGGTAAGAGGGCTATGGGTTTCATTAGAAAAGAAGGATGGCGGTGGAGCATCGGAGGAGGGAAGGGAGGCCGTAGTGGGCGGCGGCCGATGTGGGGAGGCGCTCAGGTGGAGCGGTGGCCTGGAGGGGGGAGGGCGACGGGATTTGTTGTTTCCTTTTTTTTATCGTGTTTTGAACGATTTAGAAGGGGGGGTTGACCTGAGAAAGGGTAAAGGGGAGGGGCCATATATAATTATATTATTTTATATTTATTTAATTTTCTCTCCAAAAAGTTGAGATATCGTTCAAACTCCAAATGAGACCCAACGACTAACGCCCCTAGCAATTACCTCCATTCCGAACACAATGGGATATGTATCGTAAGCCAGTTCTGCTGTTTCGATCAGTTTTCATTTAAATTACAATATAAATTAATATATATTTAATTTAAACGTACATTTCAATTTATTGGGGCCACAAACGGACTTCAAAAATTCCAGAAAAATCATTCTGGCTATGTTTTGACGATACGGTCCTATTAAAACTAATTTCGTCGAGTTTGGAGAACATTTGAAAAATGGTCATTTTCCAGTCGATTAAATTCAAACTGAATTAACCAAACATGTTTAAATCCGCCACGCTCACATATTGATTCCAAAAATTATGAAAATTGGAATTTAGCAATAATTTAACATTCCGGATCCAACAAAAGTGGTCTCATCGAAAACGGTGGTCGTTTGCAAAATCGCTATTTTTAAGGGCTATATTTCCATAGTGACTATTCTGAACCTTCAACTGGACATAACTTTTTATTCCCGCTATGAAATCTGGATTTTTCAGATTCGTTGGAAAGATATTTTCAAATAGATTCAAATATTTTTGGTTTCACTAAAATCCGGTTCATTTTGAATTCTGTACATTAATTTGAAATTTGAAATCGAATTTTCAAACTACCGCGCCATTTCCAATTCCTTTTATAATTAAAATAAATATTTATATTCTAATTTCGATTTAAATAATTTTATATGTTCTAATTCTATTTGAAATAAATTTCTAGTCGTTATTATTTAAAATAAATCATTTTAAATATTCAAAATTCACTAAAATAAAAATTTTAAATTGGTTCTCATTTTCTGGGTTGTTACAACAACATTAATTTATAATATGACCTGATATAATTTAGTATCATGATATAATAACTAACACATGTAGCATAAGATTTAAAAACAAGGAATCATATTTCTTGTATTTTTGAAGTCATATATAGATATATATATATATATGTATATGTATGTATGTATGTATGTATGTATATATATATATATATTGTGTGTGTATATATATCATAAATATATATAATCATAACATTCAAGTCCAAATGTAGTTCTAGATAGTATGTTAATAACATATATGTAAATATACGTATATGTTATATGTACTTATAAAATACATCATTTATGCATTTTACAAAGTTAACAAATCATAATACAATTGTTATGATTCCAAACTATTATGTACACAATCTATATAATGTAAGTAAAAGGAATAGACTTATGAATGAAGTCCAAGCACATAAATCTTGAACCAGTAGAATGGTTTCATTTTACTGAAAATAAAATAGTCAAGCTTTCAGATTTTTATAATAAACAGAAAAAGTCTTAATGATGAATAATTTCATCAAATGAAATATCACTAAAACTAAAACATGAAAGATCAAACCTTTAAAATAGGTCTTTAATCAAATTAAAAAATATATGCATGGTTGAGTCAAAAACATTTGCACTCAAGTTAACCAAACACTTTGATTATAAAATTAACAGTGTTTAATGATCAATATCAGAAATATTTTGTCCAAATAGTAAACAATGTTATACATATCAATTTTCCATCACTTAAACTTTGATGATAATTCATCCAAGTATAATCTTAACAATTAAGAATAAATTAAATATACTTTTCACAAGTATACAATATGTATGCTGCCAAGTAAAATTCTAGTCAAATTTATTATTTCCTAATTTATATGTACGTTGGTTTGGTCTTATGCTAATAAAACCACTAAGTCATCAATGTTGACTTTCAATATACTATCTTACAGAATTTTAATCAGATTAAAAAAAAAAATGTATACACATAAAAGTATCTATAACGTAAATATATATTATACAGAATCAACAATTAATCAATCTTTTCAAATTAAACAAACAATAAAATTATCTAATGAAATCAATACCCATAAGGACTGGTCATTTTTAATCAATCAAAACTATTTTGATATATCAACAGGATTCCATGATGAATAAACATGATAAAAATATATATTTGAATTTTAGTTAAAATCACAAATAATTATCAACAAATCCAGTTCAAAGTTTTAAATGAAATATAAAACTTTGTTTTTCAATGAAGCACTTTTAAAAGCTTGTATCAGATACAGCTTTCAAATTACAGTAAACAATTTCAGTTCTAAATCGAATTTATCATGATTACATGAAATAAGTTTTTAATAATTTCGATTATGTATTCTGAAATCAACGACTTCAATGATTTTAATACTCATGGATCAGTAAATTCATAAGATTGTTAAATCAATATTGACCCAAAGGCATTTTAGATCTTATACGATGAAACAATTTCATCTTAATCAGCATCTCTAATACTAGCCAGGTTTCGATTTGAAATTATATATAAAAAAAACTCTAATCACTCAACCTACAAATTACATGAACCTGGTTCCGATATCATTGAAGGAATTTTTTTGTGGTCATACAATTAAATAACAACAAATTAAACATTGATTTCATGTATTGATTTGTCAATCGATAATTTTACCTCATAGAAACTTTCGTCGTTCTTCAACTGATTAAGTTGAGATTTAGGTTGATCGAATCGTAGCCCTCCAAGCATCGAGCATCTATAGATATCCACGAGACCACTCCTCTTTCGATTGAATTGAGAGAGGGAAAATAGGCTGGTGCTAACCTCCATTATTTAGGATTTTAGAGAAAAGGGTTAAAGTGGATTTTTGTTTTATCCGATCTCACTAAATTTAGGGTTGGCCGCACCTTATAAAAGTAAACGTGTGTTCTTTTGTAAAATGGAAATTAACCATAAAATTAGGATCCAAACCGAAAGCTCATTCCAACTTCAAATAAAATATCAACGTATTGATATTTTATTTGTCCAAAATAATTTCTCTTTTATAATGCTCTATTGTATGACCCTATAGGTTATTACAGCGTTGGCAATGATTTTAAATCATATTTAAAATCATAAATAATGATTGGCATCTAGCAATACGTCGCTGCTACCCAAGTTATAATAAGATCAATGATTTGATATAACCTTTTCTGTGACTAGTGTATCGATGTAATATAATCCTTTTAACCAGTATATCCAGAATTAAACTCGAGGCATGGAATGTATCAACCTCTTTATAACTTAATCCATTTTTCTTGATTGATGAGTAGACTGTTTATAACAATTCAATATTTGAGCATGGCCATGCATTTCACAATCTCACTCAATCAAGAGGCCCATGGATATCTCCACAAATATATTGTAGGGTCAAATTCCATCTAGATCATTCATAATTTTCATTCGATTCGAGATGTATCCCATAATCACCGTTATCATCTACTCTGGTATAGGTAACATTAGATGATATCAAAACACAAATATCTTCGAATGAAATTATAATGATTTCAGGTCTGAGGACCATTACATCACTGTCACTATGAGAATAACTTATGATACTGTTAATTATATTCCATGTAGTTTTCTCACGTTGGGTCAGCCTAATACTCTATTCTCCAATACGTATTTATGTCTTGACATTAATATCACGTATATTAATGATCAATGAGGTGTGATCATTAGTCAATCAACATACTAGTCTCAATGTTTTATTGTTGTCCTGCGTAAACAATAAAACTTGACTAGGGACATTTAAGAATTATAATACTTATCATATTATATAATCTCAAGTTCAAGTCTTACTCGAACTATATAACTCCGTATTATTATTCTAAGAACTTCTATTATGTTAATACTTATATTATGCAGTAAATATAACATAACATAATATTTTATTCCAAATAAAATTAATAATATCAATAGTGTTATTAATCACATCAAATGGATTGCCTCTATGGCATAAACTCTAACAAAGTCATGTATGGAATTTATCTTAAATAGATAAACGATACATTAATACAACTATCCTGCATGTCCAACAATATTACAAGCATATACAATTATGTTAAATATCAATAATCAAACATGAATGAAAAAATAACAACAATCATAAAACAACATCCACGACTATCCTAGCATGTAGGATGCTATTCTACCTAACAAGGTACATCAAATATTTAAATTCAATCCATATATGACTGGACATCTAGTTGCCATTTTGAAAATAAGAAATGTAAATCTAGTACCTTTGTCAATAAGTTGGGTATGGCTCGGGTACTATCATACTATCCTCAATTTCTATGGCAATCTATCAATGGGAACCACTGATAATTATTCCCGCATCCATTTAGGAATCTCGAATAGTCAAAAAAGACTATTTGATCCTTCGCATTCAGCTATTGCTAGTTAACGTCTCATTTAACATGAAGTGAATGTGCATCAAACCCGTTCTAATGATTCCAGGATTAAAAGACACCTCCTCCATATCGAACCAACCACCATGGTTGGTTCCACTCTACATTAACTTGAGTTATAGATTTATAACCAATAATAACACAAGCGACATTCACTCGAGGAATATCACTTTCAAACTGGTACATCTCCAACTCGACACACACAAACAACTATATTTTCCATACACACATATAAGAAATGAAAAAGTCATAGGAGGCTAAGAATTCCAACCAGTGCTGGTACCAATTTTTAAAATCTCTCATGAAGAAGAGAAACTCCAGTGATACAACATTACTAAATCACTCTAACTCCTTCGCTAATAAATAGTGCCTCCAACTTTCAAAAGCAAACTCTATCACCATCAACTCCGAATCAAGAGTAGACTACTCTTCCTCTTGTGGTTCTGGTTATTGACTAAAACACGACGACCTTTCATTCAGAAACACACGACACCAAACCAAGCAACATAGCCAAGGGTGTCCAATAATCTCACTGTTTCCGCTCGGACTGAGTAACCGATACACCCAAGGGTCCATTTCAATTTCCAGTCCATCATAACTACAACAGGATCTCTAATGAAATCCTACTCAAGACAACATGACCCAATCACTCCACTTTTCTCACTCAAAAGTGAAACCCCAATAAGCAAATCAACAGATGGTGTTTTCTCAATACCAACGATACAAACACCAATTGTACCTTGTTCCTTCTTTATGTCCATAGATCAAATAGCACAAGTACAACACATACAAGTGATATCTTAAAGCACGGTCCAAGATATCAATGAAATGTGCTGACCTGTTCGTTACCTCGAACGCTACAACCAACAAAATAAAGCAAAGTAGCATGTGAAATGCTATAATCGGCACACACCATCCAACTACCCATAATTGATAAAATCTCTTCGGGATTTCTAACTAAAAGAACATCCCTGCACTCTAGAGCTAATCATACGATCAACCAATCAACCGAAATAGATACTTGCTCGCTTCTTGCTACTAAGGTGTCATATGCTCTAGAGGTATCGCCACTGGTTCAATACTATAACCAAATTAATAAGGAACTCGACTTAAATATTGTGGAAATTCGATCACCTCATCGAATGCACCTAGATATTCTCAAGCTTCAAGCTCAGGTGATGACTCGCTATTAGAGAACTTGTCTCAGCCCGCTATTGTCCAATCATAAGCGACTTACCTACTAAAGATCTAAGTCTCAGCCTACTTTCTCTAAATCGAAGATGATGCACTACTGAAGAGTATGTCCTAGCCCACTATTGTCACCAACAACCTCTCACTACCACTGATATTCCATATCATCCCAGTAAGTGAACTATTGAACTCAAATGTTAAGTCCAGTTAAGTTTAACAACCAATAACATCAAACAATTCAGCAAACATGCAATCATGACTCCATGAGATTTGAGTTTTGAGTTTTGACAAACCATGTATACTGCTAAGTATAGACTAGTATGCCATAACACACCCCCATCTCGAGGCTCGAAATTAATCTCTATAGATGCTGTAGTCACTCACAGTATTAGCTTCCGTCCGCCAAACACAGGATGTTACACTCATATATAGTCTAACCAAGCCCTCCATGCGGCAAGTCACAATAAAGAAAGACAAATCAATTATCAGGATTCCCATTTATGTTCCATCCATCGAACCTCAAGATCAGATGAAATGATGAAACATCCGCATCAAACAAAACACATACGAAAACACCATTGATGGGAAACATATATCAAGCGATGGTGTCGTTCCTTTCTCTTTCATCGAGGGAGCACCCAGCAAAATGAAAATGGCGATCAATACATATGTCCCCAAGATTTGTCTCTACAAGCAGGATAAAATTCTATAATAAATACAATCTCAGCTCAAGCATCGTGAGCTTTCCCGACTAACTCCTCAAAGTGATCATTCCCTCGGAAGGAAGTCAATCGCCCTTCGAGTCAGTCGGCCAACCTAATCACAAACATTAGACTTCGGAGTGACAACAAAGAAAGTAACCACATTCTAATAACACATTGAATTTGCACAGAAACTCTAACATAGAAAAAACTCCAAAATTGGCGAACTCCTCACCATCACCGACTTCTAAGAAAACGATACCACTCTTTTCGAAATTAACCATGAACTAGTCTCGAGAAAATCCACTTCCGGAACCTGAAGCAACAAAGATTGTTGATCCATTCAGGTTTTATCTTAGAGTTCCTTAGGAGTAAGCTCATGATTCACCATAGCAACTAACTCCAAGCCATCGAAGATCTCTTTACGAGAACCCAAACAACTCTCATGCCATAACAGAACTGTCGACTCCGTTCCAACAAACCATTTGCCACATAGACACATTAGTTTCCATATAACACGACATAGTCGACTCGCTTCATCTGAACGCCAGACTCAATTAGAGATATAAGAACATCTCAGATAATGGAACATACCATTATCAAACGCATGCTCTGTGAGTCTAGGCTAGTAGTCCTTGATTCTGCCCAAATATCAACTCCAGACGGAGTAATTAGTAGTATTTCTCGTTTGCTGGATCATCCTAAATAAGTGGTTAGGATGATCAGGTGCTAGTAGACAAAACTATTCCAAATGGCACTCCTTTGCAAAACAACCTATATTATACATATTACTAATATATAGATTTGAAAACCAAAATATATACAAATACATACTCTCTTATATATATTAACTCTCGAATTCAATACGTCTTAGGTTAAACAACCTAAGCTCTGATACCCCGTGTGACGATCACCATACACCACTGATGCATATGTTACCTAATATCGCACTGCACAAGCACTTGGTCGATGTAAAAGTGACCGTCAGGAGAAAGAAAGAAAAGGAACGAAATAGAAAAGAGGAGAAAGAAGACAATATAAAACTCAACCGTAGATCCTGTCATATATCTCACAGCAAATCAAACATATAATAATAATAATAACAATAACAATAATTACATATATAAAATAGGCAGACAGTTATAACTATATAAACCAGATAATCAAAAACACAGGCTTAGATAGTTATACAGGACAGAAATAGAGTTTATACATGAGACAAACAAACTCAAACTGATAATCCGTTTCTAAAAGAATACATAACACTTTCAAGGATCCACAGTGTCACATTACGGAATAAACAAATAGGATACTAGTATGCGTACGTTAAATGTCACCTCTTGTTTGTCCACTTGCTTAACTCCCAATAATATCCTTATTTGTCACCTGGTTTACTCATCAGTATTATTGATGAGCTTTCAATCAGGCAATAGTCTGGTGTGAGCGATAACAAATGTCAAAGTATTGTAATAGTATGACATACAAATAGTATGGAAAATCATACCAGACCTTTCCCTGCATATATAGAGTTAGCACATGTAAAATATACTTGTAACACCCCTTATTTTTGAATAATTTAAAGAATTGTAATAATCGCAGAAATAATTACTAACAAAAAATAGTCATTTTGAGATTGTCAGAATTTGGCTTGGAAATTGTGAAGATCACAAAACTCCGTACGACGGAATTAAGGATAATCATTGGAATATAACACATTAATCATCATTAGCCGAGAACAGATAATAGCATAAACTGAAAATAAAATAATTTACATCAATATGACAGCGGAATCATAATATGTAACAACATCAGAGTAGCATAGTGTAGGATACAACTTAGTGCATAAAAGTTAATGATCAGTCCACATTGAGATCACTGGTACATATACATCATGAATACATAATAGGAATAAATCTGTCTACATCGCGATAAGTGGAAATCATATACATATAGTACTAATGGCAGAATATCACATAGCCAAAATACCGAGAAGTCAAGTCCTCGGCATACAAACCAAAAGATGCACTCCATGCGGTAGTGCAAAAGCCAAATTATATCCTGTTACCTGTCAGTAGGCTGCCCGTGTGAAAATAAGGGCACCCGAGTTTGCAAAGTGAAACAAACTATGAATCAGTCATGGGAATGGTATGAGAAATCTACTTACTTGGATAAACAACAATAACAAGGCAAATCATAGGACCATGCCACTTTCGCGGAACGGGTTTACTCCAGTGATTGCCAGTGCATTAAGCAAGGTAAATTATTTAAACAACGTAATGCTTTTTATAAAAATGCAGCCATTATAAGACCCATGTCCCATCATACAATGCAACGCAAGCCGGAGGATAGGTTTTTACCATATAATGGTCAAAATATGCTTAACATGTGTAAAGCAAAATCATTTGATACTATTACTAGTGCATATATGTTTCAAAAGACAATTCAATCATAAATATCAATCATAGATGACATTAGCATCCCATGCCACTATGACGCCATATATAAGTTACAATCAAATCCGTGATCTCATATTGGAGATTTGGATTCCGTCATGAGTCGAGGCAAGGGGCAAACTCCTCGTCGGCTTCGGGACACTTTAGCAAATGCCCCAGGACTACACACTCTGGGTAGCCCTTGGAATCGGCTGGGTCGGTCCTCTCTTACGTTTGAGGATTAGTTATTCCTGAACACACGTTTCCCGGTCCTATCAGACCTATATATCGAGGCGCCTCGCATTCCAACATCCACAAAAGTATAATAAGCAACGATGTCAGGGCTAGTAAAACGCTGACACCACCCACAACTAGAAAGAAACGTCGTGTTCTCCCAGCGGTCCTTATCCTGTTTTTAACTTATACCGAGGTGTGAGGCTCGCAAATCAACGTCATACACAAAGCTACGCTATAAAGCCGTGCTTTGATCATCAACCACAAGACTCTGCTTTTCAACAAAAGCCTTAATCATTGCATCTTTGCATGCCACATTGTCAATCCACACCATACCACTGATGTCTACCAATATACAATCTCTGGGCTCGTACGTCTCGGAGAAAGGCGTTAAGCAAGAGAATAAATTCTCCGCCACCAAACAGATGTATATTTAGTAGAGATCAACAAATACAACACATAATACACGTCAGACACACATCCATTTAGAAGTCTGTTCTGGGTCTGAACGAAATCGGAGGCACTTATTCCTGCTCCCGTATGTCCAATACAGGAGAGAGACCCTCATGTATCCAGACAATCAACAAGTACATCTAGACCATTACCACTGTAACCTCATCAAGGGAGCTACCCATCTCAAAGGCATCAGTAGTAATATACACGTTGTGAAGATCACCGGTCTTGCACCGTCTTCATATCTTCGACATTTATTCGTCGATCAATTATTTGAAATGAGCATTAACTCGGCCTTTTCAAATAATTCACGTATATTAGAATTCAAATCAATTCTGTCCATGGTTAAATTATTCGACATCCACATTTCAATTCTTTATGTAATTTTTTTTATGTCAAACACATTCAACCATCAAATATTAAGCAAACCAAGTAGAACCGATTTATTTCTATTCCATATCGCCTATAATATTTTATAATGAAATAACCTTATTTTTATTTATTTAAAATATAGTGCCATTTATTTAAATGACGTTTCAGGCCATAACGTGGTCCTGGCGTTGTTTTTCTCTAATTTTGATTTACTCATTTCTCAAAATCTAACCGTCGGAATCCCATTGGAAAGACATCTCCAAAGCGAACCCAACTGTTTTGGTTTCGGGAGAATCCGACGGTCGAATCTCTCGATACAACCGTTTAAAGTTATGATTTTAAAATACGAACTGCAGCGTCGTTATTCGTTTTATTTAGTTTATATATATATATATATAAATATTTCATTTTGGCACTATTTTCATTTAGATTTGAATTAAACATTTCACACAATCCAACTGTTGGATTTTAACAAAGTTCATATCATTGGAAAGATTTTTCCAAACCGAACCCAACGGTTCCTGTTTCGGGGAAATCTGATGGTCGGATTTCTCTATATAATCATTTAAAATTATGATTTCAAAACACGAACTGCAACCGTGCGATACGTTATATATTATATATATATATATATATATATATATATATATATATATATATATAATTCATCCTACGATCTGCATATCGTTTTTCACTTCAAATATTTCATTAACACCTTTAAATTTAGGAAAATTTCGCCATAACCTCCTTTGAACGGGGAGGGTTTTGAAATTTATTGGGCCGTATTAGGCACCCAATAAATCCTAAAAAACATGCACATATTTATAGTGATATATTCCGGTGTCCACAGGGGAGTGTATATAGATCATAACTCCAGAGAATAAATTCTCGTCACCCTATAAATGGTTTTTGTGCCTTAATGACCAGAGAGACGTGTTTATTGTCATCTCCAGACCCGTGTGGGGTTTTTATTATCTGGCAATTTATCGTTATATTTTATATTGTCCATATCAGTTTTCAGTTCAACTTGAAATATAGTCATCGCCATACAAGCCTCTCGCTTTATGGTACATCTTCAACCTCGTCACATAAGCTCCAAATGCTTATGTGGTATATGATAGTGTATGCTATCTTCAAGAAGTATGCCATGTAGCGTAGTTCAAAATTAATTGTTGCTATCCTATGGCGACATTTACTGTTTCACACAGAACAACCAGCACTTCGCATCTAATGGCATTCATAGGAGTTTATAAAATAATAAAATTACGTTGCCAACTCATTAAGGCTTACCTATTTATCGGGCACGCAAATATATTCTTTACTCAACAGCTAATCCATATTCCTGTTCAACACATGTATATATATGCAGAACTAAACTACAAGTAATAATTTTAGCGAACAAATGTTTGTTTCAATATGCGGTTATTTTTAACACTTCATACATAGGATAAAAAATGTTATTTTTGGTGAAAAAATATATGTTTCAACACATGTGTATTTTTAGCGAGTCGTATACATGATAAAAATGATATTTTTATTGTTTAAAATATTTATTCCACTCATGAATGTTTTTAGCGCTTTATATTCACAATAAAATGTAAATTTTATTGTTCAATCCTTTTATTCAACACATGAATCCTTTTCAACATATAAATATTTCAATTAGTCCGTACATATAATAAGAATTATATTTTTATCGTTAAACAATGTATTTGAAATACAAATGTTTTATATACTTCACAAATAAGATAAAAATGATATTTTTGAAGTTAAAATTATTTATTCAAAACCACTAATATTTTATACAACCTATACACTAGATAAAAATGTGATTTTTACTTTTCAAATGATTTATTCAACACATGAATGTCATTCAACGCATGAATATCTCTACATATGAGTATCTCATACATGCACACTTCATATACTTCACACGCATAATAAAAATGTGATTTTTATTATCTAAACAATTTATTCAATACACGAAAATAATTCAATACACGAAAATAATTCAAACACGTAGATATTACTTAAAATTTCGGTAGCATAACGGTAGGGGGTTAAAAACCAGCACCGTCCCGAGTACGGCTCCTTGCACTACCTTAGGCCTCACGGCGTTCCATAAGGGGATTATCTAAATGATCTAAGATCAATTTCATATTATATGAATTTTCCAAAATATTTTCCATTGTTTCAACCATAGACAATTTCTTTCAACAACAAACAAATATTTCCAACCATTCGCATTTCAACTAATTTTCAACCATTCGCATTATCCATCAATTTCACGTCATACACAATCAATACATATCGTCCATGGTCTGTGGACGAGGGGAGTATATATATATATATATATATATATATATATTTCCATTTCAACACATATATGATTTTTACAACGCATGTATAATTTATACACCGCTCATATAACTTATACAACGCTCATACATGTGGTGTACAACATATATATAATTTATATTTCGCTCATGTAATTTATACAACGCATTTCCATTCCATATTGAGTTTAAATGACTCATATAGATTTTAATCCTTCTGAAATTTGTAGCGAGCTCGGAACATGTTCTTGCTTCTTCTAGAATGTAGATGATGTTGCTACGAGTCTGATGTTTCCTGTTTCTTCGAATTTCGTCAACATAGCAAAAAGATATGATTTTTATTTGAAAATACGATTGCAACACTTAGAAGCGTTATTTTCAGTTACAAAAACAAAGGCCGTTACCTCTGCAAAAATTTTAAAACTAGGTTTTGATTTTTCTTTAAATCCGAAGCGCTTCATTCAAATCAGGTTATACCACGTCGAAGACCTTCGTGTGGCGCGAAAAACGAGGGTGGCATGGCCAGGTTCGGTGGCGAATCCAAGTGGCGGCGGCGTCTTGAAATCCGGATGTTTGGAGACGCGAAACTCAAGATAGGAGCAACGATAGGGGGAGCTCCTTATATGGATTTGAAGAGGAGGAGGAGAGCTTCAAAAAGTTGCAAAGGGGCAGGGTCTAATTCGTGGTGGTTTGGCCGGAAAATGATCGGGAAGGGCGGAGGACAGTTTCGCCGTCGGTTACGAGAGAGAGGCGGGGGTTTCTGAATTTTTTTATAATTTTAATTAATGAATTATATTGGTCGATATATATATTATTTCAAAAATTAGGGTTTTTACATACGAAATCCATTTCAAACCCAATGACCGTCATCCCTAGCAAAATACCCCCATCCCAAACATAATGGGATATGTTTCGTAGGCCCATTCGACTGTTACAGTCATTCTTCAAATTAAAATATAAAACATTCAAATTCTATTTTGAACTTACTTTTTAATTTGTTGGGGCCACATACTGATTCTAAAAATTCCCGAAAAATTTATCTAGCTATGTTGGGATGATACGGTCCCAACAAAACTGATTTTGTCGAATTCTAAGACCGTTTGAAAAATGGCCATTTTCTGGCCGATCCAATTTGACTGAAATCAACCAAACACATTTTTCTTTGCCAAGCCCACATATTAACTCCAAAAATTATGGAATTTGAAACATAGTAATCAATTAACATCCCGGATCCAACAAAATTGGTTTCATCGAAAACGAAGGTTGTTTGCAAAATGTTAATTTTCAAGGGCTAAATTTATTCTATAGCGACCATTTTGAATATTCAATTGGCCATAACTTTTGATTCCCGCTATGAAATTTCGATTTTTCAGATTCGTTAGAAAGATATTCTTAAACAGATTTAAATATTTTTGGTTTCGCTAAAATCCATTTTATTTTTCATCTTGTACATTCAGGCAAGGTTCGAATTCAAATTTTTAAACTGCCTCGCTATTTCTAACTCATTATATTGTTGAAATATTTTATTTCAATTACTCCAAATTCATTAAAATAACCCAATTAAATTTTTTAAATTGGCTCATATTTTATGGGTTGTTATAGAAATATATACCATTGGGTTCGTAGCAATTTTTTGATATATTTACATATATAATACGTCCGAAACGGAGTTCGTACGGGAAAGTTATTAACATTTGAACTCTTATATAAACGTACGTGAATATATATATATATATATATATGCGCATATTTGAATTTGAAATTTGAACATATGTCTAAACTGGAAGAGAATATAATGAAACATATAAATAAACAGAAATGGTTCAGAAATAAATACGTAGTCGAACAAAACAAGCAACAAATAAATCACACGCAAAACAAACATCAAAAGGTTTAATTTAAATCATTTGGGTCGACCCATATAGTGGCCTACGGGTCAACCCATTTAAAGGTGAGTCGACCCCTGTGTCGACCCAGGCATGGGTATGAATCGACCTATGTTAGCAGGTAATGTTTTTTTATGTACATGATTTTCGAGCTTGGTTTGAATTTAATGGTGGGATTTATATTAATATAAATCCAACAAACATGGTTATCTGGACATATATAAATAAAACTGTAGGGCCTAGCCGTCAAACTCATATTTTTTGAGAGGGCGCTGAAGCCCTGCCATTCCCTTTCTTCTTTAAACTTTTTAGTTAGATTTAGGTTATCCGATCCAATAATTGGAGGCAAGCATAGTGGATTCAAAGTGCAGATGCCCAGATTTCCTATCCTGAAAGATTTATAAATCCGAACTGGAAAGAAAACAGAAAAATAAACTCAGATTCAAACCAGATCCAGGCCTTAGAATGAAGTACATGTGAGTGGGTTTAATTTATATTTTTCTTTAATGGTAAATGATATCGTTTGATTTCTGTAAAATCCTGGTAATTAAGAATTGTCTAACTTTGGTAATTTATTCCTTACGTGACTTGAGTATAATTCTGTTCTTATTCAGTTCTTACTGTAAATCCCTATCAGAGCGACATAAGAAATTACATATGCAATAAACCTGTATTTTTAACTGAAAATCTGAAAATTCTCATTTTTGTTTGTCAGGGTTATAGTTTAAATTTTTTATTGGGTAAATGTCAAAATAGATTGGAATGGAAAAAAGGGCATAAGTCTAATTGTATTCAAACTTACATGATAAATGTCAAATATGGAAAATAAAAGGAAGAATCAGGAACTTGCATGTACTTATAAACATGAGAAGTTAAGGATAGTCTAGATTGATTGGTTAGAAAAAAAGGAATATATTTTCATAGTTTGGTCGGTAAGAGAAACGGGAAACATAATTGTAAGCGTGAAAATAAATAAAAACGTGCATTAGTGCGAAATAAGAATTTAGCCGTATTGCGCAATGTTCAATAGCCTAAAAATCATGGAAAGGAATGTCTTGCAATTATGAGTTCTTATTATAGTGATTATCTTAAACAACAAAAATAGATTTTTTACGATTTTAATAACTAATCAATTAGGAACAGGCCTACCTTCCTAAATAATAAATTGTAAAGATGGAAAGAAAAGGGTAACATAACTAAATGACACTATGAAAATTAAAGAAATAAAAAAGGCTAATTATAAACTTGCAGTTGTAATTTTAATAAGCACAATTTTATGGCAAACGCGCGAAATTCTATGGCAATGGTTTTTATGGTGAAAGTAAGATTATAACATAAAAGTTATAATTTAAAAATTGAAATGAAATAAGGAAACCTTATTTTGAATAAAATTAAAATTATGATTTAGATTTAATAAGCAAACTTCTATGAGGTCCTTGCGATTAGGCGACATTCTATGATGGCCTTACGACTAGGCAATTCTGTGGTTATTAAATGGTTGTATGGTAACTAATAAAGTTGATTAATAAATAATGAATATTCTAATTAAATGGATTAAAGAATATTGCAAATCAACGAAAAGAAAATTAAGTAAAACGCATAATGATAAATTAGACATAGGTCTAATAAAATAGCGATATGCGTTTGGTCCAATCCTAAGAGATGAAGAGCCCAACGGGGAAAATCATCGTAGGTGTCCGAAGACATGGTAGGAGCACATCCAATTTATTAGGTTAATCTATTTAGGAGTAGATAGGTACGACTCATGTGTAAGACCGAGGAATGTAATGTGTAGTCAACCCAAGTAACCTAATAAGTACAAACCAGTGATAAAACGATATATGTAGTGTTATTTAAAGAAAATATAATTTTTTTCATTCACCAGACCTTTTGTTCATACCTCCCCTCCTCATAACAACCGCATGTTAGACAGGTGATAAAGATTTTATAGCTTAGAGATACTTGCTAGTCAGTGTCATTATTAGGGTAAGTATTTACCAATTAATATATTTTGTTCAGTTCCATTGTGAGATGCTTATTGTGAGCTCTAATATATTTACCTTTGTCTTTCTGCATAATACCAGACAAACCAACTCGAGTTTCATTAGAGTTAAATATTAGCATTTTTTCAAATATTAGGGCCTGTTGGAATTTGAGTTGTTATAATACTGCTCTATGATAATCATAACGGAGTATCCTACATTAGGATACTAGGGTTGCCTACATATCCAAACAAGTGATATCCACGTCACATGATGCCCCTAATGTGATAAAGTATCAAGCAACCATAACATCCATCCTAACATTCATTCACTCAGTGCTTTGGATATACGATAACGCTTGGTTTCCATAATACTTGAATCCATGCTACTTAGTAGGCCAGGAACTCAGTTGTACCGACATACACAACCTGAGGTAAGGTCCGACGTGGTCCGAGTAGATGCTGTAAATCTTTCGATATGTATGGAATCTGACATGGTCCCAAATGAGCATCACACCTATTACCTCCTCTTCTCGAGTAACCAATAAAACCTATGTATCCAAGATATCTTCGCACATGTTCTCCGCATCAGAATCCATTTCTGGACTATCCATAAGACTTCTGTCTAAAATCATCCTTTCGATTAATCAAGTCGGTGGAAGGTTATAATATCAACAAACTCTGCTATACTATCACTCGTTATAATGTTGCTGACTATAAATGACTTCTCATCCCCTTTGGACAGTCACATCAATACGACTGATTGTTGTCGTTTTTCGTATCTCATAAAAAACCATCCATCGCAGCAGCCGCATCCCCATCATGGAGTCATCGTCAACGGATGACAAATCACTGCATAAATGCACAATATCTTTGCCTCCTGATGAAGCCACTGATTGAAGAGCCATTATGTCAAAATTACTATTGAATGGACCATTATATCCTTCTCCTCGAAATGGCGATCGTCTATGTCAACAACAGTAGTAATCAATATTCACCATTCCATAGTAATCGATAACCTTTAGTAGGATCATGTATATAACCAAAATTAGTTAAATACACAACTAGAGAAAAGCGTTCGGCATTCATTGCGAAGTCCAGCTCATCGCCAAATCCATCCTTTGCCTTCAGATCGTCCACCATGCTTTACATACCATGCTAAACAATCCCCACATAGGATTAACGGACCCGGACCCATCAGGGTTCGGATGGGTGCGTCCGACCCGAGTTTGGATCGACCTCCCAACCCGTATTCGGATCGACCACCTACACGAAACCGGTTCAACATACCGAACCAGATCGATGTATTCGGGTTGGCATTCACGGATCTGGATCTGATTCATCATACACTGATCCATATTTAGATTGACACACTAATCCGAATCCGGATAAGCATACCGAACTGAAGCCCCCACCATCGCCAAATTGACCGTCAAACTCCGATGTCGCTCTACCTTCAAATCATCATCGAACTCAAATGATGCTCCATCATAGAATCCACCCATGCTCTTTGAAGCTTGATCGAGAAATTATCTCATCCGTTCGAGTCATCATCTTTATGCATTCAATCCATATATCCCGACATGCTCATTTGATCGATAAACACCTCATCCTAATATTAGATCACCTACAGACGATGTTTTAAGCTAAACTAAGCAAACAATTTAACTATACAACAAGTATTCATACAAATCCCTAAACTAGCTTACAAGCATCCAAAAAAATCAATAGGGTAAATAAGACCTACCCATAGCAATCAAAATGGACTAAATGTCCAAATGTCCTATGTCTAGGGACCGTGTCAAAACGACGTGTAATAGTGTGTATTACCATGCATATGAGTAAAACGTGGTGCTCATGTCAAATCTAATTAAATCACTTTTATTTATTAGTTACTAGGCTCATCCATCCTAGAAATTCCATTTTATAATAAGACATCTAAACATCGATAATATACTGTACTGCAACAACAGTATAATGAGAGACAAATACCACTCACCACAACCAATTCAGTCACACCTGCTCCAAACGTAGAGCTCGTCACCACGAGTTCGACGCTAGAAATAGTGTCTAAAGCAGAACTCGTATGAAACAAATACGAGTATTACAATATTTTATATGAACTGAAATAAATAATATAATTAACAATGTAATTAGCTCACGTTAATTACCTTCATTAACTCCCATAACCATCCCAAAGTCGCATCACTCCAAAACCCGACTTCCTCGCCAATTTCAACCAGCCGCTGCTCCTCCTTTGGACCATCAGACCTCACATCCTCCGAGAAGAACCCATGCGACCAAGCATGGCTCGTGATGCCACCTCCTCCGCCGTTAAAACTAGATGAATGAAATCAGGTTTTCGCCTTATTTCTTGCACCACTGGACACCATACCACCGTAGACCACCATACATCGATAGCTCTCCACCTTGCGTCCATTTTACCTTCAGGTACCGTCACCTGAAAGTTCTTCAAGGTTGAACTATTCGCAAAAACCAAAACGTTCCCTGATTCGGTTATTGTCGATTTCCGACCAACTCCGACATCCGATCGGTGAACGGTCAACGCCGATGTGTTCGTATCGTCGATACAGACAACTTTCATGTTGGGTTTTGGCTCATTGTGGACAGATTGGATCGGGCAATTTCTGCCTTTGATGAGGAAGATGGAGGCTTGAATTGCAAATGTGGGAGATCAAATCTTAGGAGTAAAGTGAAAGAAATGCCTATATAGGCTCCTTTAGAACATTGTGTTCATCAAGCCCGAAATTTCCCGAATTTCGAAGTGTTGATCTTTATACTCAAAAGAATTCTAGAATGACTTCCGAGATTAACGAGAAAGATTTCAGGACCTGATTCCATCATACACAAAAGTTAGCTTTCAGATCGATTTACGAATTGATCCCAGTCTACCAGCCAAAAATCCGACCGTCGAAACATATCGATGCTTACACTCTAAAAAGCTCCAACCATCGATCCAGACTTAATGAAAGTGGTCTTAAGTCATGATTCAGTCGCATGTGAAAATTCATATGTTTGGAACCACCACTCAGTTAACGATTAATATTCAAATATCTAATAGTTAAAATTCGGATCGTTACATAAATTATCTTTTTCAAAAAAAGTTAATTACTTGACGTGTATTCAAACCATAAGGCCCCATCATTATACAATATATAGTATTATTTAATGAAAAATGCAAAGAGAAAGACGTAAAATGTATTTAACATCCTTACATATGATTGTTATTGTTGAACTAAATTTATTAATTTTCTTGATTTAAATGTCTATAACATCCTTACATATTATTGTTGACTAATAACGTAAGAGTGTTGCTAAATGCAAATCAAATTACTCAATGCAAATCGAGGAAATTACGCTATTGTCCTTCCTACTTTTTTGTGCAAATATTAAATATTGTACAAATATTAATGAAATTAAATGTTTGAAAAATTAAAACATAAAAGGACAAGTGATGGTTGGTTCTTTGCACAAAAAAAATAGAAAGCAGAATAGTGTTGAGTAATTTTGATTTGCATTTAGCAATTATGTGATGTAAACGTAAGGGGGCAGATAAAAGGTTCCTCTGGTAGAGATAAAACTAGGGTTGTCAATGAATACTCGAAAAATCCGATATCCATCCGAATTCGTATCCGAAATATCTGTTATTCGGCATTATCCGAAAAGCGGATACGGATATCCGATATCCGAAAAGCTTTTCGGATGCAGATATGGTTATAGTGATATCCGTATCCGAAAAATGTCCGTCCGACTAATTGATGTAATATATATTACTCAAAACAGAAAAATAGAGCTAAGAATTATTTTGTAACTGTTGGATGTTACTATGATATAATTTTTTGTCCATTTTTAGCGAAAAATCGTAGTTTTAGTGTTTAAATTTAGAATATTTTTTGTTATGCCTATGGATATTAGTAAAGAACAATGTTTCATCATAACATTTCTTTATTTTCTGGTTTTTTACATACATTAAAATAAAACTATTTTATGTTAATCCAATTTTTTTATTTATACTCTTAAATTTATTAATTACAGGCGGAGCGGATAAATATCCGATATCTGTCCGTATCCGAAAATTAAACGGATATGGATATCCGATATCCGAAAATTAAACGGATACGGATATCCGATATCCAAACTTATAACTGTCTAATCTTCGGCTCCAGAAAAAACAAGCATTATTGAGCAATAATCATTATTAAACGATAATAAACGGACCCTTTGCTTGAGACGTCCCTCTCCAGTATCTCCTCCTCCTCATATTTTCACCAAGCAATCCAAAATAATAATCTCCTCAACTCATGGCTTCTTCTACTCCACTGATCTTCTTATCTAACGCTCGCCGTTTTCATCACTACTCAAACAACAAAAAAGGAAAAAATAAAAGAAAATACAAATCTAATGGCAGCGCCTAAGGAACGTAGAAACTCCAACTCCCTGCTTCTACAAGAACTTGACGCACTAAGCCAAACCCTCTTCCAGCCCTCCAACCGCCGCACGACTTCCCTCGCCTTACCTCGATCTTCCTCTCCAACCCTAATCCCGAATGTTCCAGATGCTTCCTCACTCTCCAAACAGAAGCCGCGGTCGCGTCGCATGTCAATGTCCCCGTTCCGCAGTCGTACGAAATCTCAGGTCGAGTTCACCGAAAACGACGACGGAGAAGATGATAAAAACGCATCCGCGTCTCACTCGACGGCAGCCGTCCTAGCCGGGTCGGAGAAGCAGCAGAGCAAGGGGATATGGGGATGGAAGCCGCTCCGCGCGTTGGCCCACATCCGGATGCACAAAATCGGCTGTCTGTTCTCTGTCGAGGTCGTCTGCGTGCAGCGGCTTCCCGCTTCCATGAACGGCCTGCGCATGTCGGTCGCTGTGCGTAAGAAGGACACGAAGGATGGTGCGGTGCAGACAATGCCGGCTAGGGTTTCTCAATGCTGCGCTGATTTTGAGGAGACTTTGTTCATCAAGTGCCATGTGTATTTCTCTGGGAAACCTCCGAAGTTTGAGCCGCATCCGTTCTTAATAAATGCGGTGGCCATTGATGCACGCGAACTCGACTTCGGTAAAAATTCAGTCGATTTGAGTGTGATGGTGAAGGAATCCATGGAGAAGAGCTTGGAAGGGGAGAGGGTTAGGCAGTGGGATGCTGCGTTTAATCTTAAGGGGAAGGCCAAAGGTGGGGAATTGGTTGTGAAGTTAGGGTTTCAGATTATGGAAGATGGGGGATTTGAAATTTATCAAAAAACCGATGGTGCGTCTCATAACCTTTTTCTTCAACATAACAGCTCGTATAATTAAGTAAAAATATACTATTGTCTCTTATCTACTTCAGTACAAAATGTAGGCAAGAGACTCCATTGATGTTTGTAAAGAACCAGTTTCTTAAATGTCTGAATAACTTAACAAAAAGTGATGTGAATTTCAACAGCATCTTCATCTGCTGGGTTGGCGAGGAAGCAGACAAAGGATTCCTTCAGTGTTTCAAGTCCAAAAGTTGCTATGAAGGAGTCACCTATTAAGGAAATGGAGGGTGTAGATTTGAAGGGCATTGATGACTTCAAACTCGATGAACCTGCTCCTGCAACTCCACCTCCAGAAGAACAAAAGCAAGAAGATCTCGATTTCCCTGAGTTTGAAGTAATTGAGAAAGGGGTCGAGCTCGAAGGAGTAAAAGAAGAAACGGTGAAAGAAGAAAGAGAGGCAAAGGTAAAAGAAGAAGTAGTCAATGAAGAGGATGCAGAATCAGAATCTAACGCAGATGTGGCATCATTCACAAGCGAGGTCGTGAAAGAGGTCGTACATGATGGTATGCATCAAACGAGGCTTACGGAACTGGAAGCCATTGCGCAGCAGATCAAGGCGCTTGAGTCCATGGTGAATTTGGATGATGGAAACATCAACCAGGAAGAAGAAGTAAAAGAAAGTCAGAAATTGGACGAGGATGAGGAAACAGTTACCAGAGAATTCCTTCAGATGCTTGAACTGGACGATGACAAGGATTACAGCATCTCATTTACTACCACAGCTGAAGAAAAGAAGTCAGAAATCAATGATGCAAAATGCTATCTTTCAGACCTGGGAAAAGGATTAGGTTCCATAGTGCAGACTCGTGATGGAGGTTACTTGGTTGCAATGAACCCATTCGATACAGAAGTATCAAAAAAAGATCTGCCGAAGCTTGTAATGCAGGTGTCGAAATCGGTCTTAATCAAAGATCAAGGAACCGGTATTGAAATATTACAAAGATTAGCAGCACTGGGGCCTGAAGAACTGGATTCAAAGCTTGCAATGTTTGCATCAATGGATGAATTGATGAACAAAACAGCTGAACAGATAGCATTTGAAGGCATCGCTTCAGCTATCATTAGTGGAAGGAACAAAGAAGGCGCGAGCTCTACTGCAGCTAAATCGGTTGCTACACTGAAGACAATGGCGAGTGCAATGACCGAAGGTAGAGAAGAGAGAGTTTTGACTGGAATTTGGAATGTGAAGGAAGAGCCTTTGGGTTTAGATGAAATTTTACCATTTTCGCTGCAGAAAATTGAGGCTATGGCAATCCAAGTGCTGAAAGTGCAGGCGGAGGTGTATGATGAAGAAGCCCCGTTTGATATTTCACCTTTGGTTGGAGAAGAAAACCCGTTGGAATCGATAGTACAAACCGAAGATATCGACAAACTAGCAAAAATCACGATGTTGGTAGTGATTCAAATGAGGGACCCGATAAGGCGATACGATACGGTGGGTGCACCTATGGTTGCTTTGATTCAAGCGGCTAAAGTGGAAGATTTGATGTTTAAAGTAGTGAATTTGAATGTAGCGGGCGTTAAGGTGAAATCGAGAGAGAAGGAGAGGCTCAAGGCGGCACAGTGGTTGGTTGCTTATGGATTAGGGAAGTCTAAGAAGAGGAAGGGGAAGAGAAATGAAGAGGGCAAAGGAGGTGAATTTTTGTGGAGCATTTCAAGTAGGATTATGGCTGATATGTGGATGAATGCAATGAGAAATCCTAATGTTAAGTTCTCTGAAAAGCAGTAAGGCTAAAGAGTGGGGGATTTGGTGGTAGCTTTATAATGGTATGTACTTGTTTCCTGTAAACTGTTTATATCTGACTATAGAAATATTGTAAACTACCGTCTTTTAATCTGTATAATTAACAACTTGTTTTTATCTGACTATCAAAACATTCCTGAGGATTTGAAGCATTCCCGAGGACTTCTCACCCTAAGTCACCTACTCATATATAAACCAATATGTCATCCCAAATGCCTGACACAAACACACCATTTTCGAGTCCGACTTTGTTAACCTCAAATAAGTGAGGTCATCGTGATTCCGGACTCCTATTGGTGGAAATCGAGGGGACCGTTTGGGTCTTTCTAATCTCCACCAATGGAAGCTCGAAGGCCAAAGTGGTAAACAAAATACTAGTGACTATTTTCAAGACAATGTCCAACATATCAAATAATACACCAGTACCCAACCAATATACTGTATTTATCAATATCCCAAAAAAGGTACAAAACACTGCATAATACATCAATAAACAAAACCATAATGTCCAACTTAACAAACTATATTCAACATAAGCAATATCCAAACATATGTGACACATACTCCCTCATCACTTCCACACTTAGCTTTGTCGTCGTCGTTATCATCAGAAAAAACAGAGATGTTTACATCTAGAAATCGTAGAACAAGTGTATTGTTGAATTTTAAGTCTTTCTACCCTGCCTTACCAACCTTTGACTTTAACAAGTGTATTGGTGAATTTTAAGTCTTTCTACCCTGCCTTACCAACCTTTGACTTTAACAATTGGTTTTTGAGTTCTCTGTCATTGGAAACGCCCTTTTCTGTTAATCTCTTCGTTTCAACCAAACTTGATTTTTAATTGTAAGAAAATTGTGTCTACGGCTATTGTGTTTGTGTATTGGACATTGTTTTTGTTTTTCCCTAGCTAAAGCATTTAACTAATCAATATATGGACTAAATCTTTTTTCTTTCCATATTTAACATTTTCTTTACAAAAAGGTTTAATGACCGGTTTGGTTTGAAAATGAAATTTAAAGTTTTTCATTTTCAATGTGTATTCAAAACTGTGGGGAATAGGACGGTGGGGGAAGGAGAGGGGACGTGAACAACGTGGGAAGGAGAAAAGAAGAGGAAGTGAAACAGTGGGGAAAAAAAAAAAAAAAGCGTTTTCACAAGTTTTTTTTTTTTTTTTTTTTTCATTCATTCATTTCAGATTGATTGTCTTTGGAAACCTGTGGCATATTACCATACAAAAATCCAAAATTGGGAACTAAACCCAAAATCATAAAAATTTCGATGAGAGAAAATTTGAAAAGCTCAAAAACTGTCGGTTGCTAAATTTTAGCTCAAGTACTGTTGGAAAACAATGGCTGAGTCACGTACTTGGTCGCTTTCTTGAAGACGATTCGACGATCTGGTCGGTGGTGCAAAACCAGTTCGTACTCTCGCCGCCGCCTCTAGGATAAAACAGCCTCTGAAAACAATAACTGTTTTGCTTTGCACAACAAATCGGTGCAGATTTGCACTTTCGAAAAATAAAAATACTGTTCGGAAATTTCAAGAAGAATATTTTTTTAATGGCGGAGGTAAAAACTGTGTTTTTGTTATATATTTTTCGTCTACAAGTGAAGATAATATATAGATGGGGATTAGAGCTGAACGAAGATGCTGGGCAGTAGAGAAAGGGTCAATAGTTTACCGTTTCATGTAAAAGTCGGCTCAGAAAAATCTACCGTATTTAAAACTCAATTCGAAAAAAAACGATTTTTTTTCTGATTCAAAATTACAAGTGTTTACACCACAAACCACAAAAGCCCGAACCGAACCGAGCCAGGCCGGATCGGGTTGAGTCGGTCGCGCGTGCGTGTGTGGTAGTCATGATGCATGGTCTCCCTGCTCACAACAAAGCATGTATTGGGAGCCGAAGGCCCCAACATGATTTCTTAGAAACAAGTATAAATGCTTGTCTCTTCCATATAATCCCATGATGTGAGACTGTTCACTCATAAGAGCCATTCATACACTTATTTCAATATTTTTAGTAATTCACTTAACATCTCCAACAATCCTCCACTTGAATTTTTTTAAAATATCTTCGAGCAGTTTCTAAAAAAAAAACATAAGATTGTGCATAAACAAATGTGTCATCCAACTTGAACCTTTGCATAGTGGATAGGATTCAGTTTTTACTAGAGTGACACGTAGTCTTGAACTCTATTTCTGACATCAAACCACACAGAACCTTTTCTATAGTACAATAAAATAAGCCCGTGCATTTATGGTCATGCACGTCTATCCCAGTTTAGTGAATGCTCTAGGAGTTTTGCCGAAAACTCCATAGGAAACGGCCACATTTCCACATTCACATAGGTGAGTCTATCAAGAGTACCCCTGAAGGTAGGTACTCCACTCCAAATAGAGTATAGATCTCATTAAGAGTTTCTATCAACTCATCCTCTAATCACTTCAGGAATACATGCTTCTTGGTTTATTAAATAACATGTTCAACTCCTATCACTACACAACTTTTTTTTACCCATTGAACCTATTTCTTGGGATCTCCAGTCATTTAGGTTGGGTTACCATTGTGCGTGACTCAACAATCTAAGTGCAATAGTCCCATTCTTTTAGAAGAATTAAGGATTTTCTCTCTGGACAGTCCTTTCGTCAAAGGATCTGCCAAATTTTCATCACTATGTACGTAATCCACTCTAACGGTACCTGAGGAAAGTAGTTCTCTAACCGTGCTGTGCTTACGACGTATTTGTTGTCTTTTACCGTTATAATAACGGTTCTGAACTTTTGCAATAGCCGCGGTACTATCGCAATGTATCAGCACAGCTGGTATCGGTTTTTCCCAAAAGGGAATCTCAGCTAGCAGATTTCTCAAATACTCTGCTTCTTCACTAGCTATGGCTAGTGCTATCATCTCAGACTCCATAGTCCATAGTAGACTGAGCCAAAATAGTCTGTTTCTTGGATTTCCAAGAAACGACTCCTCCAGCGATGCTAAATATATAGCCACTGGTCGCTTTAGAATCATTAGATAAAGTATTCCAGTCTGCATCTGAATATCCTTCAAGTACAACTGGAAACTTTTCATAATATAATCCAAGGTTCATAGTTCGTTTAAGGTATCTCACTACCCTTTCAATAACATGTCAGTGCTCTATACTAGGTCTACTGGTAAACCTGCACAATAATCCCACGACATAGGCAATGTCGGGTCTAATACAATCAGTGGCATACTGAAGGCTACCAATGATGCTCGCATAATCAGACTGTCTTACACCTTCACCAGTGTTCTTAAATAACTTTACACTTGGATCATATGGTGTACATGCAGGTTTACAGTCAAAGTAATTATATTTCTTCAGTATCTTCTCAATGTAATGAGATTGATCCAAAGAAATTCTCTTTTCTGACCTAGTAATCTTAATAACAAGGATTACACTCGCCTCTTCTAGATCTTTCATATCAAAATTGGCACTTAATAAGGATTTGACTGAATTTATGGCATGAAGGTTTGACCCAAAGATGAGTAGGTCATCTACATAAAGGCATATAATAGTACAAATGTCATTCTCAGATTTGTAATAAGTGCATTTGTCACTCTCATTAACTTTAAACCATGTGATATGATTAAGTTATCAATTTTTTCATGCCATTGTTTAGGTGTTTGTTTTAAACCATATAATGATTTATCTAATTTGCATACTTTATGTTCTTGACCATGTACTACAAATCCTTCAGGCTGGTTCATTTAGATTTCTTCGTCTAATTCACCGTTTAAAAATGCGATTTTAACATCCATTTGGTGTATTAGTAAATTATGAATGGAAGCAAGTGAGATTAATACCGGAATGGATGTTATTCTAGTTACATGTGAAAAGTGTCAAAGAAATCTATATTGTCTTTTTGTCTAAAACCTTTAGCTACTAGTCGTGCTTTGTATTTATCAATAGTACCATCATGTTTTAATTTCTTTTTAAGCATCCATTTACAGCCTATAGATTTACAACCAGGGGGTAAATCTGCCAAATGCCAAGTCTTATTGGATTCCAGAGAATCCATCTCATCATTTATAGTCTCTTGCCAAAAATCGGCATCTAAAGAAGATAGGGCCTCTTGGAGGTTTAGGGATTCCTCCTCTATAGTAAAAGAACAAAAATCCGAACCAAAATCTTTTACGGTTCTTGCTCTTTTACTTCTTCTAGGTTTAGCTTCAGAACTTTTATTAAGTTCTGTTCTAATAGGCATACTTGAAGTGCTCTCACTATTCCTTAATTTAAAAGGAAATTTTGTTTCATAAAAATCGGCATCGTTTGATTCAATTATGTTATGTGCATTTATATCATAAAATCGATATGCTTTGCTATTGATAGCATAGCTTATAAATACACATTCATATGCTCTACTTGCCAAATTTATTCTCCTAGGGTGTGGGATGCGAACATATGGTAGACAACCCCAAGTTCTAAAGTATGACACATTGGGTTTATGATTCTTTAAAATTTCATAAGGTGAAATTTTATTCTTAGATTTGAGATTCTATTTAGAACATAGCAAACAGTCAATAAAATATCCCCCCACCAATGTTTTGCTGCACTAGAATTTAATAGGATGGCAACTACTAATTCGGTAAAAGTTCTATTTTTTCTTTCAGCTTTACCATTCATTTCAGGTGAATAGGGTGTAATTCTCTCATGTACAATACAATGTAATTTATAGAAGTTCAGAATTGAATTAGATTCATATTCTGTTCCTCTATCACTACGAACTCTCTTAATTTTCCTGTCCGTTTGATTCTCAATTTTAGTTTTGAACGTTTTGAACGTTTCAAAAGCATCACTTTTATTTTTCATAAGCTAAACATATGTGAAATCAGAACAGTCATCAATAAAAGTGATAAAATACCGATGTCCATGTCTAGTCAAAGTACCATCAAGTTCACATATGTTAGAATGAATCAAATCTAAGGGTTCAGATTCTCTATCAACAGATTTATGAGATTTCTTAGTGATTTTTGCTTGTGTACAGAATTCACATTTATCATGTTCAGATTCTGACATCTTAGGAATCATATCTAGGGTGATCATGTTATGAATTATTCGTTTATTAACATGACATAATCTAGAGTGCCAAATATTAAAATCACACAACATATAAGCAGAATTATTCATTTTATTAGATTCAACATTCAATTTAAACATTCCCTCACAAGCATAACCCTTTCCTACAAAAGTTCCCTTATACACTATGGTATACAAATCAGCCCCAATAAATTGAGTAAAGCATGCCTTATTAAGGAGAAAGTCAGAAACCAGATTCTTCCTCATCTCTGGAGTATGCAAAACATCTTTAAGAATCACAGTCTTTCCAGAGGTAAACTTGATCTCCACATTTCCAACCCCTACAACTTTAGTGGTATCAGAATCTCCCAATAACACTTTCTGATCATCAGCAGCCGTGTATGTGGTGAACATATCACGATCATAGCAGACATGGCGAGAAGCACCAGTGTCTACCCGCCACCAACCCTCTGATCCACCAACAAGGTGAATCTCAGTAATCATAGCCATAAGAGGCTCCTCCTCAGTCAGGTTACCTGTGGTGCAGAACCAGGCCTGTTCCGACACTTTCGTGCCATATGACCTAGTTTTCCACAATTGTAACATAGAAACAACTATCCAGAATCATTCTTTTGGGCTGGTCTTTGCTGTACTTTTGGGTTTCCTTGCGGATTCCCATTCTGTTTGTTGCACCTGTTCTGATTCTTAAAAGACTTCTCATTTGGTTTCAAAACTGCGGGTTTGGTCTTTTTCGTGTTGTCGTTTGAAACAATCAACACTTCCTCTTTCTGGTCCTGTTTGCATGCCTCCTCCTCAATACGAAAGCGAATGATCAAGCTTTCTAAGGAAAATTCCTTAGTCTTATGTCGCAAGACATTCTTAAAATCTTCCAACTTGGGGATAATTTGTCGATAATAACAACAACTTGAAACTGTTCATTCAAAACCATACCTTCGGACATGATCTCATGAGCTATTTTCTGAAGCTCATGAGACTGCATCTCTACTGACCTGTCGTCTGTCATCTGATACTTGAGATAGCGGCTCACAGCATACTTCTTTGCCCCTGCCTCCTCTGTATCGTATTTCTTCTTCAGCGCTTCTTTGATCTCCTTCGCTGTCTTGTCGTCCGATTTGTAGTAATCATACAGATCATCGCTGAAGCATTTGAGAATGAAATTTCTACACAGATAGTCCTGCTCAATCCAGTTCTGTTGTTGTTTTGATTGTTCAGTCCAGGAAGCCATCTGCGCTTCATCAGTTCCGTCAGGTTTGTATGGCAACTGCGGTTTGTCGGTGGTCAAAGCAGCAGCCACCTTCCTCATCGTCAAGTAGAACTTCATCTTCTGACGCCATCGTTTGAAGTGCAGTCCTTCAAAACGGAATGGGGCAGCAGTCACCAATGGGATCTGGAAAGCAGAGGGAGGAGCAGTATCATCCAGGGTTGATGTCGAAGCCATTGTTTCAGATCGTCTTCAAATTGTTTGGAAACAATGGCTGATCACGTACTTGGTCGCTTTCTTGAAGACGATTCAGCGATCTGGTCGGTGGTGCAAAACCAGTTCGTACTCTCGCCTCTGCCTTCAGGATAAAACAGCCTTTGAAAACAATAATTGATTTGTTTTGCACAACAAACCAGTCCAGATTTGCATTTTCGAAAAATAAAAATACTGCTCGGAAATTTCAAGAAGAATATTTTTTTTAATGGAAGAGGTAAAAACTGTGTTTTTGTTATATATTTTTCGTCTACAACTGAAGATAATATATAGATGGGGTTTAGGGCTGAACGAAGATACTGGGCAGTAGAGAAACCTGCTAAAATACTGGGTCAATAGTTTACCGCTTAAGGTAAAAGTCGGCTCAGAAAAATCTCCCTTATTTAAAACTCAATTCAAAAAAAAAAAAAAAAAAAAGATTTTTTTTTGGTTCAAAAACATAAGTGTTTACACCACAAAGCCCAAGCCCGAGCCCGCACCCAACGGAGCCGAGCCGGGTCGGATCGAGTCGAGTCAGTCGCGCGCGCGTTTGGTGGTCATGATGCATGGCCTCCCTTCTCACAACAAAGCATGTATTGGGAGCCCAAGGCCCCAACATGATTTCTTAGAAACAAGTATAAATACTTGGCTCTTCCATATAATCCCATGATGTGGGACTATTCACCCATAAGAGCCTTCGTACACTTATTTCAATATTTTTAATAATTCACTTAACATTTCCAACAAGTACATTTTTATTCCTACATGCTGATTTTGTTCAACATATTTCTATATATTTGCTACCAACGTCTTTTTACGTATGCATAAGGTTAACATGCTTTTGGATAAAAATAATTTAACTGGACTTCAAAATTCTAGCAGAATCAGAATGACATGAAACTTGACATATGCACTTAATAAAGAGTAAGGAAGGACATAGAAAAGGTTTACCTAGACTGGATGAATGTATTAGACTCGGAGCTAAGTCATCTTGATAGGTGGAGTCCGACCTATAACAGCTCACTAAACCACCTCCTAGATTTCGTTCACGAGTTTTACTACTATAGTACTTCATACCTAAGTGATTATGTAAGGATTTAGTGGACTACTCTGAAAATTAGCTAAATACAAAGCAGAAGAGGATTGATACTCTAGAAGTCGCAAGACTTAACTTGAAAACAACTGAAAAGAGGGTCTAGTGACTTTACTAGGTGGATGGAATAAGTTGTAAGCGGGATCGGGTAAATTCGACTAAGTGTTAGAGCTTAGCCCTGACTCACATGGTGGGTCGTACCCGAGTTACTATCTCGACATGAGTTGATATACTTTTTATCTGGCTTTCGACTTGACTTTTGTATTTTTAATATATTGGGCTTTGACTCTTTGATGTATAATTCTCCTATAACTACCCGCTTACCTTCAAGTTGAGAGGAGTATTTTCAAAAGATAATTGCATTATTCTACGATGTACTTTTCACTTCAGTTCACTTCTTATCTCCTCCAAACTTGTTATAATCACTGTAACTTGGATGAAGGGGGGAGAACTAGTTCTAATCCAAAGAGACAATAACTAGTTACTAATAATAAAATATACTAAAGTGGGCGTAGGATAGAGTATGTCGAACCACTATATAAATTCTTTGTGTCCTTTCTTGCCGCCTTTATGTAGCTTTACTTTTTCCTGGACCCGATAGTTAATACACTTAGCGGTTCTATAGCAGTTAATGAACAATAATCATGGCGGGAATAAAGAGGAGATATAGCGAGAAATAGCGGGGTGTACAAAAAGTTCTTGAAAATAAAAATAATGCACTTAATCTTAACTTATTCTCAATATCATGACATTCGTGTAGAAAAAAGAAATATCGTTTAGTCTTATATAACAAACAGAGAATTTCATTCTAAATTTGGTGACTATAATAGATTTCTATCTTATATTGATCACTTGTGCCTTAATATTAGGTTTTTACGCTAAATTTGGTGATTTCGTTTAAAAAAGAACTAGTCCAATCAACCTATTTTGTATTTATTTTACTGAAGTAGGTGCTAAAAACCTTAATTTAGTCGGTGTAGTGGAGAATAGTGGAGCTTCAAGTGAGTTGTAGTTTATTAGCAATAAATTTCAAAAATGTAGCGGTCAAAGAGCGTTGTAGTTGTGATTTGTTGGCTTAAGTAGGGCTTTGACTGCATAAATTTGGATCGTTGCTTTCAATTGGATTATGGAGTGTTGATCCAATTTACAGATAACGGTTTGATGATTTCGGTGGGAACAACTTGGATATTGGATATAGAGAAGATAAAAAGCCAAAAACCAAATATGGAGCTAAAGGGAATCAATCATTGCATGCGGACAGCCATGACGTGTCCATCAATTCTAATAGATCTAGCCATGTCACCAAGGATGAAATGGAGAAGATGAAAGATATGCATGATGGATCTTGACTTGGTAACAAGAGATGCTAGATAATTTTTTCGAAAGGACGACGGAATAACAAAGAATAGTAAGAACTAGAAGACTTAGAATCAAACTTTAGGAAACAATGTAAAGCTTCTAGATTTGGTAAGGAACAATATGAAATAATGCCTCTAAGATCTGAACAACCCACTATTGAGGGAAACTCTATTATGGAGCAACGCTGGAGTGGTCATTGAAACACCATGAACTAATTTTGTTAGAGTTAGGAATGTAGATCTAAATGCTAGAGTGCAACAAAAAGAATGCCAAAATTCCACCATAGGAACAATGAGCGTAACACATCAAGAGATGCAGGACAGAATGCGAATGGGCAATGACCAGAGGATTATGTGATAGAATACGTGTTCCAGTCCCTCATCAGGGTTCGATGTTGCTTAGGATCAGAAATTTCTTAAATAATGATTATGTGATAAGAAATTTCTTCGAGTTCTATCTTTAGCTAATGCTACAATAGAGCCACCAACATTCCTTAAATAATGATTTAATGACATGTAGACTCACAGGATTAAAAAGTGTCTTTTATTACGAGTTCAAACAATGATATTAAACTCAAAAGCTCTTTTAAATGTTACATGTTCATTTAGGTGGATGATTTTTTTTATTTATCACTTAATCTATAGGAATGAAAACACAAACGACAAGTTTGATGTATTTTGTGTTTTGGATTTTCAATATTGACTACAAAACATGAGAAGAGTAGAGAGAATACAGAAGAGATAGAAGGAAAATGGACTAGACAACAAAGAAAATATGAGACTATGGAATGATGAATAGTTCTTTTAATTCCATTATTTTTCAAAACATGGAAAAAAATTGTTTTCTATTTCCTATGTATCTTCGATTTCTAAATTGATCGTTTTTCACAATATATGTACATCACGCACACATTTGCATCGACATAAACCCAAAATTAAAGTTGGTAAAACGAACTCAACCAAAAAAAATTCAATCAGAGAAAAATTGAAAAGCTCAGAAACTGTTACTTTCTAAATTTAAGCTCAAATACATTTATATTCCTACATGTAGATTTAGTTCAAAATATTTCTATATAATTTATAAAAAAAAGAAAAAGAAAACATATTTTTATATATTCCTACATACTAACACGCTTTTGGATCAAAACAATTTAAGTAGTCTTTGAAAATTCTAGCGGAATCAGAATGACTTGAAACTTGACATATGCACTTAACAAAGAGTAAGGAAGGATATTAAAAAAGGTTTAACTTAGACTAGATGAATGTGGTAGACTCAGAGCTAAGTCTTCTTGATAGGTCGGGTCCGACCTATAATGACCCATCAAACCACCTCCTAGATTTCGTGCACGACTTATACTACTACTATAGTACTTCATACCTAAGTGTTTGTGTAAGGATTTGGTGGACTATCCTGAAGATTAACTAAATACGAAGCAAGGGTGGATTTAAATTCAAGAGGCCGCAAGATTTAACTCAAAAACAACTGAAAAGAGGATCAGGTGACTTAATTAGGTGGATGGAATAACCTGTGAGTAGAATTGGGTAAATTGACTAAGTGTTATAACTCAGCCTTGACTCATCCCGAGGGGTCGCACCCCACTTTTTTTGAGCCTAAATTTCGAAAAAAATCAAAACTCAAACTCGTCCAATCGTGGACAGTATAAATCTGAAAGCTGCAAATATAGATCATGAGCATAATCAGAGTATGAAACTAACCCATAGTTGAAACAAGATGGAATAACAAGTATTAACTTAGGAAAAATGTTTAAAAGAGAAACGCCATATCAATACCGAGCGTGAGAGAACAAGGGTAGAAAAACCAAACTTGAACACTTACAAAGACATGTCTACCCGAGATAAAACTAAGAGTTTTAATGAGGAGGGGGTCAGAACAAGTCCTAGTAAATAGAAAATATATAATACCGTCCACAATACATGTATGCATTCCATTTGGTTTTACCTAAATCATATGTATAACAAGACTAGTAATTCTAACCTGACCGTGTTAAGATTAATGCGCGATGATTTAACTACCATACCCAAGGCAAAACTTCCTAAAGATAATGTTATCGCAATATTGAGATAAAACTTTTACGCAAGAGTATGAAGTCTTTAAACCACCACTCAAACAATTATCGAAACAAAGATTCGTCCTCTCTAACTATTAAATACCCTATTAATAAAAAGAGTGGGGTCATCTCTATATACCCACTTATGGCCTCGCTATCTATCTAACATAAAACAGATCCATTAATCACTTAATACCTCACAGGTGGTTTACTACTTACTAATATAATAGAAGCCACTAACTGCTAAGTCCTACTAATTTAAGGTTTCCTTAATTCACGCATATTCCCAAACCCTACATGAGTTGAAGGTCGGCGAATCGTTAAACCTATTCGATAGTTCCCTAGTCACCTAGTACTTCCCGCATGATAGGTAATCCTATGGACATTTAGTACCCAATCCCAAGGTTGACTTTACCCCCATTCACTTGCTACATAGAGAAAGCAGACTATCGTGGAGATTACCAATCTCGTACCTAATTAGCCTTCTAGTACTTCTCGTAGTAGTCTACGTTATGAATTAGTTTCGTTTTCGAATAATTCTCGCTATGCAATTTACTATCATCACGATTTCCGATGGTTAATGGTGTCTCACATCAGTTGTGTGTGTGTGTGTGTATATATATATATATTCGATTGCTGGAAAGTGCAGACTTCTATCGAATAAGGAAACTAATCTCGTATCATTAACTAAGTCCAACCCTTAATTCCATTTAAAAGTATTAACTCTAGATTTAAACTAGAATAAGGTAAGAATAATTCTCTGTAACTTCCTATCCTAGGATATTCGATTTTTTTTTTAATTAGGCTTAGTATCTAATACGTCCATTAATACACATTAAACCTTCGTTTTATTTTATTTATTACTATCATGGTTATGTGCCACAAACGACCCTAACGGTCATTCCTAAGGCATCACACCACATGTTAACTGCCTCTTTATATCTGTCCCCTTTAATTAAGCTAATTCTGATTGTTGTGCTCCCAAATATTACTATACTTAATTTCATTAGTTCGTTATATATACATATATATATACATGTATAAGTTTTGTTATTATAAGTTTCCCTAATTAGAGTCACAACACCTATTCCTAATCACATTAAATTGTAACACTTGGCATTTATTTCCTTTTCAGTTTATTTCCCCAAAACATACATGGTTAGAATATTTATCTCCTTATTTATAACCTTTTAATTACAACCACTAATTCCACATTTACTGCTATAACGGTCACAAACATTCATTTCCATTTATTATGGGAAATATTACCATATATTTAATCCCATAAGAACGAAAACCTTTCAAATTCAAACGCACAACATACATTCAATTTAAATAAAATATATTAGTGTTATTTACGTAGGTTTGGATGGATAAGATTATAATAATTGTATAATTATATTTTAAGCACAATATTAACGTAGTTTCTAATTATATGTTGTTATTATTATTATTATTATTATTATTATTATTATTTTATATTCCGGTCTAAACTAACGACCAGAACAAGCCTTTTTGTGTTTAATCTTGTTTAAGGTTCAAAATCTCAGGGAAATGTTATATACTATAATTATTGTAAATTTTTCCCAAACTATTTAAAAGAGGAATATTGGCATATTTCAAATCACAAGGAAATATGTTAATATTTCATTTGGAATAGATGTCGCAAACTACATACAAAAAAATATGTGAATTTACACATCTCTTCCTCTTTGGTTTGTTTATATTCCTTGTAGATTTGAAATGGTGCCTTTTTATATAAAAAGAGCAAAAAGGGTGTAACGACCAATGGAATTCGACGCTCAAATTTCGACGATAATACATAAAACCCTTATTTCTTGCCAAAACCTAACAATTGAAATCACCAGATAGTTAATAGAAAGAAATTAGAGGATAAGATAAGAAATGAAGAAATATTAGGATAGAAGAAGACGAACCAATACAACACAGAGTCTCACATCGTAGCGGAACAAAATATAATATAGAAATGATCTTTATTGAGAGCTTGATATTAAAACTATACAAATCATCAGAGTACATCAATATACCTGGACAGTTGTAACATCCTGCCCTCATATACAACACACAGCGGAATGAATATTAATACGTCTGAACTCCTCCAACATGTTTTCTGAACTTCGTAGTGTCCAATAACCTGAACCTGCGAAATCCAGTCAAACCCGAGTATTTACAAACGCCGGATCAGTCTGGTGAACCAGAGTGAGAAACCCACTAAGTTTATAAGCAACATCCAACTTGATTTTAAAGTTAAACAAATCTTTTCTGAAAGAAAAAGATAATCGTAAGATCTGTACACAAATAAATACGGACAGTTTTTACCTTACGATAACCCAAATCATTTTGAAATCATATCTTATTCCGATATTATAAAAGTGTCTAAATACAAATAAATATCAATCTAATGGGATGCTTGCATCTCACACTCCACATACATAGTATACAATCAAAACTGCGGGCGCTTATTGGAGATTGGATTCCGACTATGACAAGGTATGGAACTGTAACATAACGTCTTTCGTCCACTTCAAGTTGGTAGTTAAACCAACTCGAAACGTTCGAAATGACAGAATGTTATTAGCTTTTGAGAAAAATAGAATAAATCACAGAATCACATACACAAAAAAACAGAATATCTCGCAGCGGAATAAATAAATTATACAATAGTAGTTCATGAAGCTACTAAATAAAAAAATCAAACCGAGAGGCTATAGTAATAAAAAAAGAAGTGTTGCCGTTGGAGGTAGCTAACCCCACTTGGTCCGGTATAGCCTTATTTTAGTCAATTTAATTATGACCCAAAGGTCAAGGATATCCATCATCGTTCTCTTTCTTCGAATCCAGTAATTACCACCAAACCATCCTACTTCATTTTGGAACTCCACCGCACCTACAGTTGTTAAAGTGGTTTTCGGTATTTGCAGAGGGTATGACAATATCCGATTTCGGTCTCTTTAACAACCAAACGTTTGCATTTTTCACATCGTGGCCATTTTATAAAATCATATCTTGAAATAAATTGATTTAAGAAATTTCTTTAATTCAAACCAAACAGTTTATGAATCAATTCCAAATGTAAAATTATTTCAATCCATATTTAGTCAATTTATAATCGAATTCATATATTCATATCAATTATAATTTCAAATTTCAATTAATTACACAGTTCACGTTCATTTCCTATAAAGTTCAATATATAAGTCAATTCAAAATTCACATTTAGTTGATTTAAAATCAAATTCATTGAATCAAGTATTGTTATATAAATTTAAATCTTTAAACCTCGAATTTAAATAGAAAAACAAAACTTATCCACCTATTGAGTTTATTATTAAAGTTTTTAAAATATATATAAAATAAGCATTGGAAATATATTTATAAGTTATAAATTTATATAGAAAATAACTTTATAAACATATATAGGTTTAAAATAATTTAGAAATAGATTTAAAAAGAATAATATATTAATTTAAAGTAAAAAATACATATATGATTAAATTATATAGTTTAAAATAAATAAATTATATGTAAAATCTTAAATAAGCGTTCAAATACATTTTTACTCAAAAAAAATCATTTTGAAACATATAATTTAAATTTACAAAATTTAAGTATAAATATTTAAAATATAAATATAAGACCTTAAATTAATATTATTACAATCAAATTTTCCAAATTATTTTAATTCGAAAACATGACCAACGGTGTCCATATACAGTTTTCTACCCTATGGTCAAGTGATACAGATATTTATCATTTCAACCCGCAATTATAAAATTTCTAAGGGTTTATCATTTCAACCCGCAATCCCGAATTCAGTAAAATCGTTTAGGTCTATCATTTCAACTCATAACGATTTTTTTCCTAATCTAATGTCCGTTCGGGTATGTATCATTTCAACCCTTAGTGATTTGTCCTGAACTAAGGGTATCTATAACACAACAAATCACCACATATCATCAATCACACCATAGTCATATATAATCAGTGTACATACATGTCATATGAATATCGTATCGCATATGAAAGTGTATATTTTAAACAAACTATTTCTACTGGCACTCCTATACATTTCATAACAATTCATTTTGTTGATCTAACATCTATGAAATAATGTGAATCAGGTGTGAGATAAACTCACATTTTGTGGCCCAAAATTAAACAATGACTTGCAGGCATGATTCAGAATGGATTTTAACTCGATGATCGCTCAATATATTATTTTATTTTATAAGAGGAGGCTAGGGAATTTTTAATGGATCGGTAAGACTATTAGGGTTTTGGAACGGTTTTCAAACTCAACACCAACCTTAACACAAAATAAACCTAATAAATTCTTTACACAAAAAAATATATTTTTATATATACAAACACAGAATATATATATGTATATATATATATATTTGATATAAACGTATACACAGTAAAATTAATATATACTTATATATTTAAAATTCGACACATTCCAAATCACTTATATATATATATAATTATATAGCACCAAACCGTACATATTTTTAATTGACATACAACGCAAACACACCCAAATAAAATTGTAAAAACGGTATATATAAATAAATATTTAATGTATATATATACACATAAAAATATTTGCGTAAAGAAGGGACTGATAAAAGGAATGATTTGTGAACGGTGGGATGGAACGATGGGGTATCATGGGAAAGAACAAAGAAACAGTAAGAAGGAATTGAAACGGGTTTAAATTTAAAAAACAAATAGTTACGAATGGAAACCAATAGAATTAGAAGTCAAAAATGGCTACGAGTTATTTCACAAGAAATTTAAATATTTTTCTTTCACTAAATGAATAAAAGGAGATGAACGGTTAAATTTTGAAAATAATGAACATGCAAGAAAAGAAATTATACTACTAAATCTACATTGAACTTTAAACAGATACATTGTTTGCAAGTAAAAGGAAACACTATAAATTTATTAATTCAAAGAAACAAATGGTTTGACCATATAAAATTAACAACAATTTTGCAATCAATAATTGACGATATCAAAGGAAAATAAATCTAACAATTAAAATTTTGTTATATTTACATCAACAAAAATCAATACGAATTGAAATTAAATCAAAGGACATTTAAAATTTTGCTATATTTACATCAACAACAATCGGTATGAATTGAAATTAAATTAAAGATATAATTTTATATTGAAAACAGATGGTATAATTATATGAATTTAATATTTATATAAAAATTCAAGAATGAATGCAAACAAATAAAATAAATTAACAAAAAATTTAAATTATGTCATTAATTAAAATACTCTAAAAATTTGAGGTTGTTACAATCTCTCCTACTGAAACATTTTCGTCTCCGAAAAGGAACGAGGTAGGGGAATAGTAATTAAATAATTAATATATTTAAACCGAATCGTTCATATTTGTCTTTATACCAATATATATTTAGAAATATGTGTATATATATATATATAAATCAATTTTTTTTCCAAACATTTCAAAATAACTTTAAGTATTCACTCGACGTCTCGATTGGCTAATTATATTTATCCCACTTTTGAATCCTAAAAATAGATATCGATGATGGTGCAGTTATCAACAACATCATTTTCAAGCGACTAGAGTATGACTCTGTATCTATCTAATACATATAGGATTTAACATATACGTTGATAAGACGTATACCCAAATCACTATGTATTTGATAGGCCAACTTAACATCGAGTAAGTACTCAAAAAAATTTCCTATATTTAAACAGAATATACGCCAAATTTCCAAATTATATATTATAAATAATATATTTCAAATCATAAGAATTAAAATTTAAGTAGGAAATATTGTATGTCTCCCCCTTTCAAATATTTATTAAAAATTCAACCTCAATCCTTGATAAATATATAAACAATATTATTATTAAATCAAATACAAAATAATATAATTCAATCAAGATAAAATCAATTTCTTACAGAATCTACATCTTTAAATCTTATTCAAAAAAATATATAGTTTATAAAATCTTAAAGTGTAAACATTAAATCTTTTCAAAATTTTTGTATTACCAAAACATAATATTATTTACAAATATATATATATATATATCAAAATTTCAATAATGTGACAAGAATTTATATATTATAATACCTTTCAAAATACTAATTTCAAATCAATATTACATAAGAATGGACTTGCTAGAAGTCTTGTACTCTTCTTCTACTTCTTAACTTGTTATGAACAAGGATAAGTTGAAAAATTCAAGTTAAAAGCTGAACGAACGAAAGAACCTAATCAAAGAGGATCTACGAAGGAAGATGGATTCAAATGTAATGGAGATTTCAAAAAGGATTTAAATACTAAAAAAAATTTTATGTCCAAAAATATTTGTTTAAAGCATTTTAAAACCATTTTGTTAAACCATTTATACTTTCAAAATACGCTCTCTCACGAAGGATTCTGTGATTAATTCCACTCATTCTAGGGTATGACTACCCTATCTCTAATGAGCTTTTACTCCATAGGCTAAAGCTTTGATAAATTAAAGCTCTGATACCAAATGTAACATACCGTCTTTCATCCCCTTCAAGTTAGTAGTTAAACCAACTCGAACCGTCCGAATTGATAGAATGTTATTAGTTTCTGAGGTAAATAGAATAAATCACAGAATCACAGACACAGAAAAACAGAATATCTCGCAGCAAAACAAATTAATTATACAATAGTAGTTCATGAAGCTACTAAATAAAAATCAAAATTTATACATAATATCAGAGTTACAAAATTTAATACAGCGGAAGTTTAAATACAAGAATATCTAATACAAAGGAGAAATAGCCAGAACCAACAGATAGAGGTGATATCTTCAACAGTCTCTAGCTTCAAAAGGTGAAATCTCAACACTGCAATACTCGATCTGACCCGAGCAATAATGCAAAACGAAACAACTCGGATCAGAACTAACATTCTCATGAAAGTAAATCAACTCAAATGAAATATTCAATGAAATGCATCAGTAACTTAAAGGATGTTTGGGTTCACCATCCTCTAAGGATCCGTTTAACTATTATCATATAATATAATACGCTATTATAATAATGTCTATGTTTAAATATAACATATTAAAATAGCGTAAACGGGATTTCATTTTTTCCCTTACACTGTTTATAAACATTATCATAAACATTGCATATTTTGAGGTTTCCTTAATTCACGCATATTCCCAAACCCTGCATAAGTTGAGGGTCGGCGAACCGTTAAACCTATTCGATAATCCCCTGGTCACCTAGTACTTCCCGCATGATAGGTAGTCATATGGACATTTAATACCCAATCCCAAGGTGGACTTTAACCCTACTCTCTTACTGCCTAGAGAAAGCGAACTATCGTGGAGATTACCAATCTCATACCCAATTAGCCTTCTAATACTTCTCGTAGTAGTCTACGTTATGAATTAATTTCACTTTCGAATAATTCTCGCTACGCAATTTACTATCATCACGATTTCCTATGGTTAATGGTGTCTCACATCAGTTGTGTGTGTGTGTGTGTATATATATATATATACATATTCGATTGCTGGAAAGTGCAGAATTTTGTCAAATAAGGCAACTAATCTCATATCATTAACAAAGTCCAATCCTTAATTCCATTTAAAAGTATTAATTCTAGATTTAAACTAGAATAAGGTAAGAATAATTATCTGTAACTTCCTATCCTAGGATATATGATTTTTTTTAATTAGACTTAGTATCTAATACGTCCATTAATACAAATTAAACCTTCGTTTTATTTTATTTATTACTATCATGGTTATGTGCCACAAATGACCCTAACGGTCATTCCTAAGGCATCACACCACATGTTAAATGCCTTTTTATATCAGTCCCCTTTAATTAAGCTAATTCTGATTGTTGTGTTCCCAAATATTACTATACTTAATTTCATTAGTTCGTTATATATATAAGTTTTGTTATTATAAGTTTCCCTAATTAGAGTCACAACACCTATTCCTAATCACATTAAATTGTAACATTTGGCATTTATTTCCTTTTCAATTTATTTCCCCAAAACATACATGGTTAGAATATTTATCTCTTTATTTATAACCTTTTAATTATAGTCATTAATTCCACATTTACTGCTATAACAGTCACAAACATTCATTTCCATTTATTATGGGATATATTACCATATATTTATTCCCATAAGAATGAAAACCTTTCAAATTCAAATGCACAACATACAATCAATTTAAATAAAATATATCAGTGTTATTTACGTAGGTTTGAATGGATAAGATTATAATAATTGTATAATTATATTTTAAGCGCAATATTAACGTAGTTTCTAATTATATGTTATTATTATTATTTTATATTCTGGTCTAAACTAACGACCAGAACAAGCCTTTTTGTGTTTAATCTTGTTCAAGGTTCAAAATCTTATGGAAAGGTTATATACTATAGTTATTGTACATTTTACCCAAACTATTTAAAAGAGGAATATTGGCATATTTCAAATCACAAGGAAATATGTTAATATTTCATTTGGAATAGATGTCGCAAACTACATACAAAAAAATATGTGAATTTACACATCTCTTCCTCTTTGGTTTGTTTATATTCCTTGTAGATTTGAAATGGTGCCTTTTTATATAAAAAGAGCAAAAAGGGTGTAACGACCAATGGAATTCGACGCTCAAATTTCGACGATAATACATAAAACCCTTATTTCTTTCCAAAACCTAACTATCGAAATCACCAGATAGCTAATAAAAAGAAATTAGAGGGTGAGATAAAAAATGAAGAAATATTAGGATAAAAGAAGAAGAAGCAACACAACCCAGAGTCTCACATCGTAGCGGAACAAAATATAATATAGAAATGATCTTTATTGAGAGCTTGATATAAAAACTTTACAAATCATCACAGTACATCAATATACCTAGACAATTATAACATCCTGCCCTCATGTACAACACACAGCGGAATGAATATTAATACGACTGGACTCCACCAACATGTTTTCTGAACTTCGTAGTGTCTAATAACATGAACCTGCGAAATCTGGTCTGACCCGAGCATTTACAAACGCCGGATCAGTCTGGTGAACCAGAGTTAGAAACCCACTAAGTTTATAAGCAACATCCAACTTGATTTTAAAGTTAAACAAATCTTTTCTGAAAGAAAAAGATAATTGTAAGACCTGTCCACAAATAAACACGGACGGTTTTTACCTAACGATAACCCAAGACATTTTGAAATCATATCTTATTCTGATATTATAATAGTGTCTGAATACAAATAAATATCAATCTAATGGGATGCTTGCATCTCACACTCCAGATATGTAATGTCCCGCCTTCTTAACTACTTCAGATTGGTAATTAAACCAATTTAAAACCTTCAAATTGACGGATCGTTATTTAGCTTACAGAGTTTAAAATAAAAAATCAACATAGAAAACACATTAATTAAATAACACAGTACTGAAACAGCAGAATAAATCTTTTATTTATAAATCATATGTTTTGATACAAGATTTTCAATACAGCGGAATTTTTTTAAAGAAAAAAAATACAGCTGAATACAATGGAAAATATTTACTGTTTTTTTAAGTCATTAAAGTGCGCCATCTCCGGAATCCCCAGCTTTGACAGTCTTCGAGTCCTAGGCTGAAATCTTTAAAGCTGTAACACTCAAGGTCTGACCCGAGCGTTTCATGCAAAAACACAAAACACTGGAGTCAGGATTAAATCATAGTTCACGTAAATTAACTTCATTGTAAACTGAAATATAATAGTTAATCTCAACATCAAATATATTATCTGTGCTTATCAGCTTTATTTCAGGAACAAATGGTCGCGGAAGCCTGCATGTACACACGTGTACAGGTACACGTGTGCACTGCCTCAACATCCCGCAACCACAAATAACAAGTTCAATCACAAATAACAAGTTCAATGAAGGTTCCTAAGGTGTGCTCGGATAACAGCAACCGGGCATCGCAACTAAAAACCGCCAATGCATTTCATCAACCAACAGTTTTACATGGATATCATGGTCAAGCAAAGTGCAAGTGGACATTTTAATAGGCTTCATATGCAAGCATAAGTCACAAATTGGCCAAATTTATTTGACAGCCAAAAGAGTCATATGCGGCTGTACATGCACAAAGAACACAAGACAAAACAAACATTGGCACATGCCATGGTGAAACAGCTAAGTTATCTATATGGTGCAGTACACAGTGATCAGTGCATGGCCAGGTTTAAGCAAATTTATAACAAAAGCAAAAATATAATTTGTTAGATTTAGCATTGTTAATGTAAACTGCCGAATAAGCTCATTCAGCATGAACAATATAACATAAGACAGAATTATATGTTCAAGTTTGCTCAGCATAGCATGGAGTAAACTGATATGCACGTTCAGCTTTTAAAACTAGGATGTATTTCAAACCATGGAAGATATCATATGAGTGGGAAACAGGGTAAAATGAAGAAGAATTAAACATGGCAGATATCACATGAATGGGAAAACCATGTATTATAATCAGGACAAGGGCAAAACAAAGTACACAATCATAAGTAATCAAATAACTAAATGATACACCAACTAATACATGTTTCCTGTAAATTTGTTTAAAAATCTAACTTAAATGGTGACATCATAAGTCATAAGTTAAATATTCAATTGTTGTCCTTTACATGTATTCTCATATGACAAAGAATACCAACAAAAGTTATAAAACAATTTATAAAGTTGTATCTTCATGCCCATAAGGTAAATATAAGTTAAAATAATAAATACACACTTAAAATGTTATGCCTGTTATACTGCTCCATTATATGTGCCATTTCCTAAGCTAGTAATAAGGATCACATGAATTTTTTTACTTGATACTCGAATCTTAGGTATTATCAGCAATTTACATGTAATTGAATCTAGAGACTAAAGCGGTGTTTTGATAAAGGGTCACTAGAGGGATTGCATATCATTGAACAAATCTAGAATATAAACAACTTTTTATTTTCTGACCGTAAGAAGTAGTAGACTACTGTAAGTATGAGAATAACATCTTGCAGGAAAAATTGACCCAATTATCAGTTATTCCTATCACCCATCTAAGCATGCAATACTCACCGTAAGGTATTTGAATTAAATGTTTAGGCCTACTGAACGGACAAGGGAACTTTAACTAGAGCAATAAAACTCTTTATGTACTACCAGTAAACATTTATTAGAACACATACTTAAATTGCATCACTCACCTTCACAACAAAACAATAGATAGTAGTTCTCATTTGCATTAACTAGTTCAATAAAGTGGTAACCTCCCTATCCGTATCTATCGGTGTGTTAAACTGAAAGTTTAATCTATAACTCAAGAAATTGAGTTAGTAGATTTGGTCAAATTTCTTGTAACACCCCGTATTTTCTGAGAATATTAAAATAACAAATTAAAGAATAATTAATTTGAAAAAAAAGGAATGAGAAAAGAATAATGTTTAGCATTGTTCTAAGGTTTGCAAGCAAAAGACTTCGTAGCTCATTTGGTTAGAACATCTGACTTGCATACAAGAGGTAAAGAGTTCGATCCCCGCCAGCGCCATATCTTTATTTTAGGGGAATGGCTAAAAAGTGGCTTAGTGTGAACGTAGTTCAAAAAAATGGTTTAGTGTGAAAATGGTTAATTATGAAGAAGTTATTAAGCCTTGAAGTTTGTATGCATATGAGAGAAATATATATATATATATATATATACAAAAATTAAATAAATATGCAAAAAAGTTCAAAACAGCGAATTGGGAGCGGGAATAACTGAACCCGCCCATTTTTGAGGTTGACCCAGCCCCGCTGGGTCGACTAGTGGTTAATCCAGGGTGTTTGGTTGTCAACCCGTGGGCCGATTCGCTCAAATGCAGATTTTGCATCTGATTGATTCTCATGGTTCAGGGTTAATCTAATGGTCCTAAATAACTTCCTACACCTATATATACATCCCTAACCTAAACCTAAATCTCTTAAACAATTCTCTAGCCTCCATTGCTCTCTTCTTCTCTAAAAAATAAATCAATGGCGTCTCTACTCTGCTGCAACCTAAGCTAGGACTTGTGCTTCTTCTTCCTCCAATTCTGATTAGGATTAAAAGAGAACAACTACAACACCTTTTTCTTTTAGAATCTAACCAAGGCAATTACAGTTATTTTCCGATATGAAATTTAATTATGATCCTAGCATGATAATGAATCTGAATCTGAGGTTATGTCTTTTTCTGTTTATCAGATCTGTTCTTCTGCTTTATTGTTATTATTCTGTTTGTTATGTATTTCTTCCTTCTTTTTTTCTTTTTGTTTGATAGCCAGGCTACCATGAACCTGAGCCAAGTCTCATAAGAGATGAACGTATAAACGCTAAATTTTGGGAAGAATATTGAATGAGGCATATTTGGGCATAATTGATTTGTAACTAATTTGAGGACACAACGCATGTTCTAATTCTGGACATAAATTTGAGGCATATTGCATAAGATGACCTATGACTTGGAAGAAGAGGATTATTGTGGCTCAAAACATAAAATAGATTGCAACTTAGAAACATAAATCTGAGGCATATCATTGAACATAGTTTTGAGGTATAAAGAATATTGGACATATGACATGGGATTTGGGGCGTAAAATTTAACTGCGAACCTGTAACTGATTTGGATGCATAGTATAAGTTGTAATTCAAGATCTAGATCTGGACATACTATGCATATTATAGTCTGTAATTTGAAAAAAAAAAGAGAATTAATTTGCGTATGACTTAGGTGTAAAAATCTATATTAAGATTTGATAACTATTAAGTGTGAATACACCTAAATGGGGATTTTTGGATATGTGGCACGCATTAATGGTTATATTTGGCATAATATTTGTGTGAATCACGATTGGGATTTTTGAGCATATTCTGTACTATGCAAATTTAACTAAAATTTGGGTATATGTCATATTATGAATCATGACCATGATTTAGGCATGTAAATTTAGGCCTTATTCATAATTAGGCAAGAATTGTCAATGAAACCTTAAGGAATATTTTAGATCTACTAAATCTGCTTAATCTATTGAATTGCCTAATCTGCTAAATCTGTTATCTGTTTAATCTGTTGAATTTCCTAAACTGCTAAATATGTTGAAACGCCAAATCTGTTAATTATGTTAAACTGCCTAATCTGCTAAATCTGTTGCATCGCCTAATCTGTTAAATCTGTTGAAAAGCTGAATAATTGTAATTTGTAGGCAACCTAAGATTGAGTAAAACATGTTAATTTGATTAATCTGCTGCGACTTGAGAAGAAGTTAAAATTGTTAAATGAACATAATTAGTCTGATATTTTCTGTAAGGGAATAAAGTGGCTATGACACGAGGTTAGACTCCGTTTACAGTGGAAGCCTGCCCGAAACCAACAGGCTTAACCAGCAACCGAAAACTGTCAGTCTAATGTGAGAGGGCATAGGCATAACTAAAATATGCTTAGACACGAGTTTAGGTCTGGCTTGTGGCAGAAGTCTGCCCGGAACCGCCCGACACATCCAGCGGCCACAAGCTAGCGACCTAATGTGAGAGGTCTGCACATTAATAATTAATTAATGCAAATCTAAGATGAATATGATGTCTAAAACGTGTTGGGTGGATAGGGTTAAACCAACTGGACTAGTGAATTCAACAAACCCGTTTCGTGCATCTGTAGGCCCAATACAAAGTTAGACAAATCTGTAAATCTGTTAAATCTGTATATCTGATCCGTTAGTCTGAAAACTTGTTAACTTAGTTGTCTAATCTGTGAACTAGTTGATCTGAACTCTGTATGTCCGAACTTGTAAACAAGTTAACCTGAAATCTGTTAGTCTGGGGACACAAGGTTAGGAGGGAAATTACTTGTGTCATCTGTTGTTTGGGACCCATATTAGTCAGTAACCCTTTCTGGTATCAAAACCTATGACCCAATAGTAGGTAGGGTCCGGTCACGCTTACTGAACTAAAGAGCGGTTCATTCTGATAATGGCGAGGGGTGTTGATGGTGCGTTCCAACCGGGTCATGTGCATGCATGGATCCCGGTCTGCCTCTGAGGATATAAGACGCCGTGACATATGTAAACAGGTCTGCGTCATTCAAAGGTTGCCACTTTAGGGAGTGATACGCCTTTCTGTGGGGCTGGCACATGGTATTTATGTATTAGGGAGCCGATCGCAGGGGATAGGACTTAGGGTACACTTAGGTCTGTCTGTTTCTATGGGGTACCGTCTGTTTTCTGTTGGGTGGTAACACCTGTCTGTTTCTGCGTGATACCGTCTGCTGGGGTGGTAAAGGCCCATTTACTAGTGTACACCTAATTCTACATTCTGTTTCCGTAGGGATCAATCTGTTTCTGTACCTTCTGTTCGGGTGGAAAAGGCCCTTTATTAACATTCTGTTTCTGTACTTTCTGTTAGGGTGGTAAAGGCCCATTACTAGCATTCTCTTCTGTGGAAATTATTCTGTTCCCGTTTCAGTTTCAGTTTAGACATTGGGGTGACACTTAATCCTGTTATACTAGTATTAGTGCAGTGAAGTGAAAAGTAATAGCTTATATCATCCTGTTTCTTTTGTTTAGTTTAAGTATATCTGTTACTCTTGTTGCTGTCATATCTTATCCAGCTTTATTTTCATGTTATGATTATTATTATCTGTTGATATGATGAAAGTCACTGGACTTGCCTGACTTTTATGTCTGATCCTTGTTGTTTCGCCTCTTTTCTTCCGTTCCCCCCAGGTTTCCAAGGAGGGAATGCTCTAGCTTGATCTGGATTCCTTCTGCTTGAAGTGCTTAAAGTATGGCTTGGCTCTTTATAGCTTCTGTTCTGTGGGGATTATGATTTTAAAGTTTTGTACCATGATGGTTTTGAACAAGGCTGATATATATGTACTTGAGTTTTTGGTAAAGTTGTAACCAAACTGATTTCTGTTTTTTTTTCCGCTGCAATAAAGTTATAAAGTTTTTCAAGTACTATTTTATATCTGTCTTTTAACATTTTGTTCTGTCTGCTAAAACACTCCATCAAAGTTAAGGCATTCCCATTGTGAGCGACCTTAATGGAGGTGGGGTGTTACACTTGGTATCAGAGCTGAAGGTTACCAGATTTGATAAAAAGTTTTGAAAACTATTTTCAAAAAGGTTTTAAAAAGGAAGTATTTTCAAAAGTAAAGCTTATTTTCAAAAAACATAATCCCCGAAAGCCATATATCTATCTTTTGATCCTTTGTTTGAATCTTTGTTTCCTTCTTTCTCCGGGGCTCCCGGCTTTCTGGGAGGTAACCTCATCGCGACATGGTTCTGTAGGCTTGATAAGACCACGACACTGGTCAAAGGGCAAATAAGCGCCCGACTTCCATCTGTAGCCGCAATAGTCTCACCTACGACTAATTTTATTTCGTGATTTATAGGATTTTCCGTGCGATGGAGGCCGCTTTCGAGGGACTGCCCGAAGAAATGGGGGCAAGGACAGAGGACATGACCTACTTCGGGAAGGCAGACGAATGCTCTCATAGTTGGTGGATAGGATAAAAGTAGGAAAATTTCCGTAGAGAGTTTAGTTTCCTTATCTGATTATTGAGTTAGAACTCTTTCCGATTATGGCATTCTGATTCTGTAGTCGAGTCTCTGCACTTTAATACTAGTCTTGTTTCTGAGCTGGTTATAGTCTCAAACCCCATAGGGGTTACGACTCATCTGTTGGTGATAGGTTGGGGTTTGAGGGTATCTATGTTAGGCTTCAAGTCAATTGTAATGCATACATTCAGGGTTTTTGAGGGATATGGTCGGATTTTCCTACGCTTAGTTTTCTAAGAATCATTCGATAATCTGATCTGTACTAGTAGTCTGTAAGCATCTGGATATTTCTGAAAAGGTTAAGATTTCCAGTTTTGACATTGTCTAAAGAGGGTAATCCTCTGGGTGTCAACCTGATGTTGATCTCGGTCCTCGGGGTTGATACTTAGGGGAATTATTCTCTCAACCAATGTCTGATGGAACCAAGATTTTGTTTTATATGTACTCGCTTCCATCATTCGATTGTATCCTATTGATCGAGTATTCAACCTACAGCTAGGAATCCTATGGATGTAAACATGTGTTCGAGACATGTTATGTTTGATGGTTGCAAGTGGATGCAAGTGGTTGCTCGTGGATGCATATACACACACTAGGCACTAGATCGGCTCAAAAACACTCTTATACTGCATATGGATGTGTGTGCATTTTTCATTTTTTGTGGATGCAGAATGATTGACTCCTCACATGGATGTTGCATTTGGATGAATGGTTATGCACTCATATAAAAATGATGTGTATCAAATAGGATTTCTTGCATACATATTTGGACTCATGGCACTAACATGATTCGCATTAAGGAGGTCAACTGGATCAGTAGACCGCCTGATTTTGCATTAGACAAGAAACATATACACACACTTTGCACATGTTCATACGGCATTAGAAACCTTTTAAGGACAATGGATGCCTGTGATTGAATGGTTGAGTAGATGGATGTTGGATGTTAGGATACATTCTTCTTAACTTGAAGATTTCGGGGACGAAATCCTTTAAGGAAGGGAGAATGTAACACCCCGTATTTTCTGAGAATATTAAAATAACAAATTAAAAATAATTAATTTTAAAAAAGGAATGAGAAAAGAATAATGTTTAGCATTGTTCTACGGTTTGTAAGCAAAAGACTTAGTAGCTCATTTGGTTAGAACATGTGACTTGCATACAAGAGGTAAAGAGTTCGATCCCCGCCAGCGCCATATTTTTGTTTTAGGGGAATGGCGAAAAAGTGGCTTAGTGTGAACGCAGTTCAAAAAAGTGGTTTAGTGTGAAAATGGTTAATTATGAAGAAGTTATTAAGCCTTGAAGTTTGTATGCATATGAGAAATATATATATATATATATATATAAATTAAATAAATAAATATGCAAAAAAAGTTCAAAACAACGAATTGGGAGGGGGAATAACCGAACCGACCCATTTTTGAAGTCGACCCAGCCCCGCTGGGTCGACTAGGGGTTAATCCATGGTGTTTGGCTGTCAACCCGTGGGCCGATTCGCTCAAATGCAGATTTTGCATTTGATTGGTTCTCATGGTTCAGGGTTAATCTAATGGTCATAAATAACTTCCTACACCTATATATACATCCCTAACCTAAACCTAAATCTCTTACACAATTCTCTCGCCTCCATTTCTCTCTTCTTCTCTAAAAAATAAATCAATGGCGTCTCTACTCTGCTGAATCCTAAGCTAGGACTTGTGCTTCTTCTTCCTCCAATTCTGATTAGGATTAAAAGAGAACAACTACAACACCTTTTTCTTTTAGAATCTAACCAAGGAAATTACAGTTATTTTCCGATATGAAATTTAATTATGATCCTAGCATGATAATGAATCTGAATATGAGGTTATGTCTTTTTCTGTTTATCAGATCTGTTCTTCTGCTTTATTGTTATTATTCTGTTTGTTATGTATTTCTTCCTTCTTTTTTTCTTTTTGTTTGATAGCCAGGCTACCACGAGCCTGAGTCAAATCTCATAAGAGATGAACGTATAAACGCTAAATTTTGGGAAGAATATTGAATGAGGCATATTTGGGCATAATTGATTTGTAACTAATTTGAGGACACAACGCATGTTGTAATTCTGGACATAAATTTAAGGCATATTGCATAAGATGACCTATGACTTGGAAGAAGAGGATTATTGTGACTCAAAACATAAAATAGGTTGCAACTTAGAAACATAAATCCGAGGCATATAATTGAACATAGTTTTGAGGTATAAAGAACATTGGACATATGACATGGGATTTGGGGCGTAAAATTTAACTGTGAACCTGTAACTGATTTGGATGCATAGTACAAGTTGTAATTCAAGATCTAGATCTGGACATACTATACATATTATAGTCTGTAATTTGAAAAAAAAAGAGAATTAATTTGCATATGCCTTAGGTGTAAAAATCTATATTTAGATTTGATAACTATTAAGTGTGAATACACCTAAATGGAGATGTTTGGATATGTGGCATGCATTAATGGTTATATTTGGCATAATTTATGTGTGAATCATGATTGGGATTTTTGACCATATTCTGTACTATGCAAATTTAACTAAAATTTGGGTATATGTCATATTATGAATCATGACCATGATTTAGGCATGTGAATTTAGGCCTAATTTATAATTAGGCAAGAATTGTTAATGAAACCTTAAGGAATGTTTTAGATCTGCTAAATCTGCTTAGTCTATTGAATTGCCTAATCTGCTAAATCTGTTATCTGTTTAATCTGTTGAATTGGCTAAATTGCTAAATATGTTGAAATGTACAAATCTGCTAATTATGTTAAACTGCCTAATCTGCTAAATCTGTTGCGTCGCCTAATCTGTTAAATCTGTTGAAAAGTTGAATAATTGTAATTTGTAGGCAACCTAAGATTGAGGAAAACATGTTAATTTGATTAATCTGCTGCGACTTGAGAAGAAGTTAAATTTGTTAAATGAACATAATTAGTCTGATATTTTCTGTAAGGGAATAAAGTGGCTATGACACGAGGTTAGACTCCGTTTGCGGTGGAAGCCTGCTCGAAACCAAAACTGTCAGTCTAATGTGATAGGTCATAGGCATAACTAAAATATGCTTAGACACGAGGTTTGATCTGGCTTGTGGCAGAAGTCTGCCCGGAACCGCCCGGCACATCCAGCGGCCACAAGCTAGCGACCTAATGTGAGAGGTCTGCACATTAATAATTAATTAATGCAAATCTAAGATAAATATGATGTCTAAAACGTGTTGGGTGGATAGGGTTAAACCAACTGGACTAATGAATTTAACAAACCCGTTTCGTGCATCTGTAGGCCCAATACAAAGTTAGACAAATCTGTAAATCTGTTAAATCCGTATATCTGATCCGTTAGTCTGAAAACTTGTTAACTTAGTTGTCTGATCTGTGAACTATTTGATCTAAACTCTGTATGTCTGAACTTGTGTAACGTTCCACCATTTTGAACCATAAATCGACAATAATCCACACATGTCAGACTTGAATTGCCCAAAACGATAGATTGTTAATAAAAATTGGCAAATAACAGCATATATAGTAAATAAATCAAATCACAGATCACAGACACAGAGTAATAAAATACTACACAGCGGAATAGATAGAATAGTACTCCATAAGCTACTACATAACCATAGAGTCTAAAGCAATTACAATAGAGTGCCAAACATAGATAAGTCTGCTAATGCATAAGAAAATAATAGTCTGAAATAGGAAATAACTGAAATAACTGGAAGGCTAAAATAACTGCAACGACTGACTAAGTGATAGATAGATCCAAGCAAAGCTCCAAACTCCAGGTGAACCAAGAAAGCTGATATCCTCAAGCTGACCCGAGTATCCATGTAAAACAAACACACTCGAGTCAGGATTAACATTCTTATTTAAATGATAACTCAAGTGTATCGATTATCGAAATGCAAAGTAACTTAAAGGATGTTGGGATGACCATCCTTTAAGGATCCGTCAAACTAATACTATATATTATAATACGCTATATACAATAGTGTCTATCAGTAAAGTAAATATCAAAATAGCGTAAGCGGGGTTACCATGATTACCCTTACACCGTTTATATATTCCCATAGTATATACAGTACCGTAATTCCTCCGTAAACTGGAGGGCTATCAGAGGGCACTCCATATAAAATGGTACAAAACAAAATCGTATGGGGCTCGTATAAGGCATGTGACAAGGCACACGAGGAATGCCAGGGTGGATTCACCGTTTGCATAACCGGACTGGTGGTAACGCATAGCAGCAACTACCACCCACCTCGAGACACTCCCATATCAAGGGTGCGCACCAATCGAATCACAAAAGTAATAGAATGGTTTCGAAGAAGCATGCTCGATAGGAGGAATGACCTCACTTGGTCTCGGTGTAGCACCTGTTTTAGCCACATCAAGCTGACTCAAGGTAGTCAGGGTCTCGTAGTTGATATGAAATAGAAAATAGAGTCGATCGCCAAGCCATCCTACTTCATTTTGGAACTCCACCGCGTACACAGTTGTTAAAGTGGTTTTCGGAATTGGCAGAGAGTATGACAAAACCGATCCCGGTCTCTTTAACAACCAATCGTTGACATTTTTCACACCGTGGTCATTTTATAATTCTTACTTAAATAACTGTCAAAATATAATATAAATCAAATACTTCCAAAAATCATAACATATACTATTCATTATTTTAAGTTTATAAAATATACAAGTATATAAAATAAAATGAATAAAATATAAAGATATTTAGTAATAAAATTTATAGAAGTACTATATATATAAAATATGTAGTTATTTTGTAAATCTTTAAAACAATTAAAATATAAGTAAAACTTAAATGTAATTTAAATTCGTATTTACTTATAAATTAACTTTTCAAAACATTTCCAAAATAAGTTTATCATTTAAATCAAACTATATATATATTACTATTATTGAAAATACGTGAATTAAATTTCCAAAAATCAATCTTTCCAAATCATATAATTGTGATTTCAAAATATGACCAACGGTGTCCGTATATAATTTTCTATCCTATGGTCAAGTGATACGGATATATATCATTTCAGTCCGTTTATATTTCAAGTACGGGTATATATCATTTCAACCCGAAATCCCAAATTCAATAAAAATCGCTTGGGTCTATCATTTCAACCCATAACGATTTTTCTCTATTCTATCAAGTCGTTCGGGTATGTATCATTTCAACCCATTGTGATTTCCTAAACTAAAGGAACTTGCAATATAAAATCAAATATAACAAAATCAATCATCGACACATAATATCGATCCGTGCATGTCACACAGGCACATCCGTACACATTCATATTACGTCTAAATGCTAATCGTGCACATCAAATGTCATTTATTTGGACATGCATACGTAGAGTATATTCGTGCGTGTATCCGTGTGCATGTCACATATACTATCGTGCATGTCACATTCACACATATCAAATTACATGCACGCTACACTGAACGTATTATATCCATATAAATTTCATTTTTCGTGTCCGAACGTATTTACACGTAATATCAACATATGTAGCTAGAATGTGTCACATATCACATACGCAGATCCATATATATATATCGTATATCACCAATTCACATAACAAACAAATAATAGGTCACTTGCATAAAATAGTGTCCATATGTGAATAATGAAATCTCTAGAGCAATCCTAGCAATTCAGGTAATCAATTCACAGGTTTATGCACCGAAATATGAATGTAAATCGTGAGTGAGGGGTACTCACCTTTCATAGCAAAAGAAATAAAGAAGACGATGAGAGCGAGCGAATGATGAACGGACTTTATTTCCCTTTATTACCAACTTCACCGACTGGAAACAAAATAATAAAATTATAAAGTTTGCATAAATACAATAAAAATCAACTTTGTATATTTTTTTTTCAAACCCCGCATATAATACACAATCGACATAACCAGAAATCCGACTTCAGAAAGCTTTATATATTCCAAAAACAACATACATGATTTCAAATAAGCTTTGTAAAACCAGAAAGTTCTCACGCAAAATGAAAGGAGGACTCACGCAACAACAAAAAAAAAGTGCAAACTTAAATTTCCTTGTTTTATATATATATATATACATGCATACGCATGCATCATAAGAAGAAAACCAAATGAAAATAATGAGGACTCACGCACGTACATATATATAATACGATAATTTTTTTTTTTTTTTTGAAACCAGTTTTGTACCCATAAAAAGAAATGTTTGTAATCATTTTCAAATAAACTTGCGTAAGCAGAAAGCCTATGCTTTAAAAGGAAGAACCCAAAAACATGAAGGAGAAACTCACGCACATGGATGAAAGGTTTTAACATTTTTTTTTATATGAAAGCATGCTACGCATGCATGTTCCCAACACACAAAAAAAAAAAAAAACAGGAATATTGAAGGAGACTCACGCAACCGGAAAATGGAATGAATGCAAAGTTTTCAAAAAGATTTTTTTTTTTATTATTTTACATACATGAGCATGCTGAAACCAAAGAAGAGAGACAAAAACAATAAAAAAAGCGTTGAAAGAAAGAAGTAAAGGAGACTGACAAAAGTATGTATGCAATTTTTTTTTTTGGTATATATATAACCAAACGCATGGAATAAAAGAAGAGAGCAAATGGAATCTAAAAGAGAAGGGACTCACGCAAGAAGAAGGAAAAATGGATGCAAACATTGGCTACTAGAAGTGGCCTTCCTTCTTTGCACGTTGGAAGAGAGATTGCAAATATGTAAGCTACAGGAAGGTGCTTTTCATCATTTGTTTTGTTCCTTTTGGTCCCATATTTTTCCTTTTCAAAAGAGAATGCCAAGTTTTTTTTTCTTAGACCGAGAGAAACAAAAGTTTTGAAGAGAAGCGAGCAGATGAAGATGTAAATGAAATGAGGCGGAGCATGAAACGAACGGGTACAAGATGTAAAAGAAGCAGTGGGAGAACCGAATAGCTGTGTCTATTCATTGTTCAAAGACTGTTCCATTTCTTTTACCGTCATTCACAGACCAAGTCCTAATAGCTAAAATGAATGGACATAAATATGTACCGGTATCAAAATTGTTGCACATCTATTTTAATTTTTCAACGCAAACCGGACGCCCAAAACTAATAAATGAATATACTATGTTGATCAGCGCGACGATACGGACACAATGGTATAAAAATATCAGTGTCAGAACACTTCGATCAAAAATCCATTACGACACCTTTTAAAATAGAAAATCGTACAAATAAAATAAAACGAAGGTCGAAATGTCCGAATTTCGTGAAATGGATTGCGCCGCCGAACTCAGAATAAAGAAGAGAATTTACTAAAACTCAACCGTCAGTATTTTGGACAAAACTTTACGGACGCATAAATTTGAACTGATATGCACAAAAATTTCACAATCGACGAATTTCTTATTTTCCGATGAAACTCGACCGACTGCTATGTCTAAATGAGCTCATTTCAAATATTAAATTCTCGTTGTGAAAATTTTATGCTAAATTTTCAAAATAAAATGAAAGTATTTGAAAAAAATCGAATTTTAAATCGTTGAAAATAACGAGTTGTTACAACTTGTAAACAAGTTAACCTAAAATCTTTTAGTCTGGGGACACAAGGTTAGGAGGGAAATTACTTGTGTCATCTGTTGTTTGGAACACGTATTAATCAGTAACCCTTTCTGGTATCTAAAACTATGACCCAACAGTAGGTAGGTTCCGGGCACGCTTACTGAACTAATAATAAGCGGTTCATTCTGATAATGGCGAGGGGTGTTGATGGTGCGTTCCAACCGGGTCATGTGCATGCATGAATCCCGCTCTGCCTCTGAGGATGTAAGACGCCGTGACATCTGTAAATAGGTCTGTGTCATTCAAAGTTTGCCACTTTAGGGAGTGATACACATTTCTATGGGGCTGGCACAGGGTATTTATGTATTAGGGAGCCGATCGGAGGGGATAGGACTTAGGGTACACTTAGGTCTGTCTGTTTCTGTGGAGTACCTTCTATTTTCTTTTGGGTGGTAACACCTATCTGTTTCTGCGTGATACCGTCTGTTTGGGGTGGTAAAGGCCCATTTACTAGTGTACACCTAATTCTTCATTCTGTTTCCGTAGGGATTAATCTGTTTCTGTTTCTGTACCTTCTGTTCGGGTGGTAAAGACCCATTATTAGCATTCTGTTTCTGTACTTTCTGTTAGGGTGGTAAAGGCCCATTACTAGCATTCTCTTCTATGCAAATTATTCTGTTCCCGTTTCAGTTTCAGTTTAGACATTGGGGTGACACCTAATCCTGTTATACTAGTATTAGTGCAGTGAAGTGAAAAGTAATAGCTTATGTCTTCCTGTTTCTTTTGTTTTGTTTAAGTATATCTATTACTCTTATTGCTGTCATCTCTTATCCAGCTTTATTTTCACGTTATGATTATTATTATCTGTTCATATGCTGAAAGTCACTGGACTTGCCAGACTTTTATGTCTGACCCTTGTTGTTTCACCTCTTTTCTTCCGTTCCCCCTAGGTTTCCAAGGAGGGAATGCTCTAGCTAGATCTGGATTCCTTCTGCTTGAAGTGCTTAAAGTATGGCTTGGCTCTTTATAGCTTCTGTTCTGTGGGGATTATGATTTTAAAGTTTTGTACTATGATGATTTTGAACAAGGATGATATATACGTACTTGAGTTTTTGGTAAAGTTGTAACCAAACTGATTTCTGTTTTTTTTCCGCTGCAATAAAGTTACAAAGTTTTTTAAGTACTATTTTATATTTGTCTTGTAACATTTTGTTCTGTCTACTAAAACGCTCCATCAAAGTTAAGGCATTCCATTTGTGAGCGACCTTAACGGAGGTGGTGTGTTACACTTGGTATCAGAACTGAAGGTTACCAGATTTGATAAAAAGTTTTGAAAACTATTTCCAAAAAGGTTTTAAAAAGGAAGTATTTTCAAAAGTAAAGATTATTTTTGAAAAACATAATCCCCAAAAGCCATATATCTATCTTTTGATCCTTTGTTTGAATCTTTGTTTCCTTCTTTCTCCGGGGCTCTCAGCTTTCAGGGAGGTAACCTCATCGCGGCATGGTTCTGTAGGCTTGATAAGACCACGACACCGGTCAAAGGGCAAATAAGCGCCCGACTTCCATCTGTAGCCGCAGTAGTCTCACCTACGGCTAATTTTCTTTTGAGATTTGTAGGATTTTCCATGCGATGGAGGCCGCTTTCGAGGGCTTCCCGAAGAAACGGGGGCAAGGACAGAGGACATGACCTACTTCGGGAAGGCAGGAGAATGCTCTTATAGGATAGGATAGAAGTAGGAAAATTTCCGTAGAGAGTTTAGTTTCCTTATCTGATTATTGAGTAAGAACTCTTTCCGATTATGGTAGTCTGATTCTGTAGTCGAGTCTCTGCACTTTAATACTAGTCTTGTTTCTGATCTGGTTATAGTCTCAAACCCCATAGGGGTTACGACTCATCTGTTGGTGATAGGTTGGGGTTTGAGGGTATCTGTGTTAGGCTTCAAGTCAATTGTAATGCATACATTCAGGGTTTTTGAGGGATATGGTGGGATTTTCCCATGCTTAGTTTTCTAAGAATCATTCAATAATCTGATCTGTACTAGTAGTCTGTAAGCATCTGGATATTTCTGAAAAGGATAAAATTTCCAGTTTTGACATTGTCTAAAGAGGGTAATCCTCTAGGTGTCAACCTGATGTTGATCTCGGTCTTCGGGGTTGATACTTAGGGGAATTATTCTCTCAACCAATGTCTGATGGGAACCAAGATTTTGTTTTATCTGTACTCGCTTCCATCACTCGACTGTATCCTATTGATTGAGTATTCAACCTATAGATAGGAATCCTATGGATGTAAACATGTGTTTGAGACATGTTATGTTTGATGGTTGCAAGCGGTTGCTCGTGGATGCATATACACACACTAGGCACTAGATCGGCTCAAAAACACTCTTATACTGCATATGGATGTGTGTGCATTTTTCATTTTTTGTGGATGCAGAATGATTGACTCCTCACATGGATGTTGCATTTGGATGAATGGTTATGCACTCATATAGAAATGATGTGTATCGAATAGGATTTCTTGCATACATATTTGGACTCATGGCACTAACATGATTCGCATTAAGGAGGTCAACTGGATCAGTAGACCGCCTGATTTTGCATTAGATAAGAAACATATACACACACTTTGCACATGTTCATACGGCATTAGAAACCTTTTAAGGACAATGGATGCCTGTGATTGAATGGTTGAGTAGATGGATGTTGGATGTTAGGATACATTCTTCTTAACTTGAAGATTTCGGGGACGAAATCCTTTAAGGAAGGGAGAATGTAACACCCTGTATTTTCTGACAATATTAAAATAACAAACTAAAGAATAATTAATTTGAAAAAAGGGAATGAGAAAAGAATAATGTTTAGCATTGTTCTAAGGTTTATAAGCAAAAGACTTAGTAGCTCATTTGGTTAGAACATGTGACTTGCATACAAGAGGTAAAGAGTTCGATCCTCGCCAGCGCCATATTTTTGTTTTAGGGGAATGGCTAAAAAGTGGCTTAGTGTGAACGTAGTTCAAAAAAGTGGTTTAGTGTGAAAATGGTTAATTTTGAAGAAGTTATTAAGCCTTGAAGTTTGTATGCATATGATATATATATATATATGGATATATATAAAAATTAAATAAATAAATGTGCAGAAAGAGTTCAAAACAGAGAATTGGGAGGGGGAATAACCGAACCGACCCATTTTTGAGGTCGACCCAGCCCCGCTGGGTCGACTAGGGGTTAATCCAGGGTGTTTGGCTGTCAACCCGTGGGCCGAGTCGCTCAAATGCAGATTTTGCATCTAATTGGTTCTCATGGTTCAGGGTTAATCTAATGGCCCTAAATAACTTCCTACACCTATATATACATCCCTAACCTAAACCTAAATCTCTTACACAATTCTCTAGCCTCCATTGCTCTCTTCTTCTATAAAAAATAAATCAATGGCGTCTCTACTCTGCTGAAACCTAAGCTAGGACTTGTGCTTCTTCTTCCTCCAATTCTGATTAGGATCAAAAGAGAATAACTACAACACCTTTTTCTTTTAGAATCCAACCAAGGCAAGTACAGTTATTTTCCGATATGAAATTTAATCATGATCCTAGCATGATAATGAATCTGAATATGAGGTTATGTCTTTTTCTGTTTATCAGATCTGTTCTTCTGCTTTATTGTTATTATTCTGTTTGTTATGTATTTCTTCCTTCTTTCTTTCTTTCTTTTTGATAGCCAGGCTACCACGAGCCTGAGCCAAATCTCATAAGAGATGAACGTATATACGCTAAATTTTGGGAAGAATATTGAATGAGGCATATTTGGGCATAATTGATTTGTAACTAATTTGAGGACACAACGCATGTTGTAATTCTGGACATAAATTTGAGGCATATTGCATAAGATGACCTATGACTTGGAAGAAGAGGTTATTGTGACTCAAACCATAAAATAGGTTGCAACTTAGAAACATAAATTATAGGCATATAATTGAACATAGTTTTGAGGTATAAAGAATATTGGACATATGACATGGGATTTGGGGCGTAAAATTTAACTGCGAACCTGTAACTGATTTGGATGCATAGTACAAGTTGTAATTCAAGATCTAGATCTGGACATACTATACATATTATAGTCTGTAATTTGAAAGAAAAAAAAGAGAATTAATTTGCATATGACTTAGGTGTAAAAATCTATATTAAGATTTGATAAATATTAAGTGTGAATATGCCTAAATGGAGATTTTTGGATATGTGCATGCATTAATGGTTATATTTGGCATAATTTATGTGTGAATCACGATTGGGATTTTTGAGCATATTCTGTACTACGCAAATTTAACTAAAATTTGGGTATATGTCATATCATGAATCATGACCATGATTTAGGCATGTGAATTTAGGCCTAATTTATAATTAGTCAAGAATTGTCAATGAAACCTTAAGGAATGTTTTAGATCTGCTAAATCTATTGAATTGCCTAATCTACTAAATCTGTTATTTGTTTAATCTATTGAATTGCCTAAACTGCTAAATATGTTGAAACACCAAATCTGCTAATTATGTTAAACTGCCTATTCTGCTAATTCTGTTGCGTCGCCTAATCTGTTAAATCTGTTGAAAAGCTGAATAATTGTAATTTGTAGGCAACCTAAGATTGAGTAAAACATGTTAATTTGATTAATCTACTGCGACTTGAGAAGAAGTTAAATTTGTTAAATGAACATAATTAGTCTGATGTTTTCTGTAAGGGAATAAAGTGGCTATGACACGAGGTTAGACTCCGTTTGCGGTGGAAGTCTGCCCGAAACCAACCGGCTTAACTAGCAACCGCAAAATGTCACTGTAATGTGAGAGGTCATAGGCATAACTAAAATATGCTTAGACACGAGGTTAGGTCTGACTTGTGGCAGAAGTCTGCCCGGAACCGCCCGGCACATCCAACGGCCACAAGCTAGCGACCTAATGTGAGAGGTCTGCGCATTAATAATTAATTAATGCAAATCTAAGATAATTATGATGTCTAAAACGTGTTGGGTGGATAGGGTTAAACTAACTGGACTAATGAATTTAACAAACCCGTTTCGTGCATCTGTAGGCCCAATACAAAGTTAGAAAAAACTGTAAATCTGTTAAATCCGTATATCTAATCCATTAGTCTGAAAACTTTTTAACTTAGTTGTCTGATCTGTGAACTAGTTGATCTGAACTCTGTATGTCTGAACTTGTAAACAAGTTAACCTGAAATCTGTTAGTCTGGGGACACAAGGTTAGGAGGGAAATTACTTGTGTCATCTTTTGTTTGGGACCCATATTAGTCAGTAACCTTTTTTGGTATCAAAAACTATGACCCAACAGTAGGTAGGGTCCGGGCACGCTTACTGGACTAATTATATGCGGTTCATTCTGATAATGGCGAGGGGTGTTGATGGTGCGTTCCAACCGGGTCATGTGCGTGCATGGATCCCAGTCTGCCTCTGAGGATGTAAGACGCCGTGACATCTGTAAATAGGTCTGTGTCATTCAAAGGTTGCCACTTTAAGGAGTGATACACCTTTCTGTGGGGCTGGCACAGGGTATTTATGTATTAGGGAGCCGATCGCATGGGATAGGACTTAGGGTACACTTAGGTCTGTCTATTTCTGTGGGGTACCGTCTGTTTTCTGTTGGGTGGTAACACCTGTCTGTTTTTTCGTGATACCATCTGTTGGGGTGGTATAGGCCCATTTACTAGTATACACCTAATTCTACATTCTGTTTCCGTAGGGATTAATCTGTTTTTGTTTCTGTACCTTCTGTTCGGGTGGTAAAGGCCCATTATTAGCATTCTATTTCCGTACTTTCTGTTAGGGTGGTAAAGGCCCATTACTAGCATTCTCTTCTGTGGAAATTATTCTGTTCCCGTTTCTATTTCAGTTTAGACATTGGGGTGACACCTAATCCTGTTATACTAGTATTAGTGCAGTGAAGTGAAAAGTAATAGCATATATCATCCTGTTTCTTCTGTTTAGTTTAAGTATATCTGTTACTCTTGTTGCTGTCATCTCTTGTCCAGCTTTATTTTCATGTTATGATTATTATTATTTGTTCTTATGCTGAAAGTCAGTGGACTTGCCATACTTTTATGTATGACCCTTGTTGTTTCGCCTCTTTTCTTCCGTTCCCCCCAAGGTTTCCAAGGAGGGAATGCTCTAGCTTGATCTGGATTCCTTCTGCTTGAAGTGCTTAAAGTATGGCTTGGCTCTTTATAGCTTCTGTTCTGTGGGGATTATGATTTTAAAGTTTTGTACTATGATGGTTTTGAATAAGGCTGATATATATGTACTTGTGTTTTTGGTAAAGTTGTAACCAAACTGATTTCTGTTTTTTTTTTTCGCTGCAATAAAGTTATAAAGTTTTTCAAGCACTATTTTATATCTGTCTTGTAACATTTTGTTCTGTCGACTAAAACGCTCCATCAAAGTTAAGGCATTCCCTTTGTGAGTGATCTTAACGGAGGTGGGGTGCTACACTTCTTTTAGTAACTCAGATGGGTGGCCTTCAAAATAGTAGTCTGGTTACAAGTACCAACAATAGACAGGTGGTTCCTTTTCAGTAACATTTTTTTTCAACGTTTGCACAAGTTTAAGATGTTTAATGACATGAACATCAAAGTAGAAATTTCAAAGTTAGTTTTATTGAATTTTACATGCTTTGAACCAATATAACCACGTTGCTAGTTTAAATGACATTTCAATCGCATTCAACTAGAGAACAACCATTTACTGATTCAATTTATAACATATTCAACATGTGCAGTAGTGCCTCATTGAATATGGCATGAACATATATATTAAACATGGCAAATATCATGTCATAAAAATATATGTTGAACATGGCAAATATCACTTTCAGGATTTATATGCCAATCGCAAGTGTTCACAGGCATGTGATTGTTGTTAAATTAAATCATCTAAAGCAAATACCATGTTTGTGTGATAAACAGGAAATATATACATCCACCTCTAGGGAACTAAAAAAAAACAATAAGTCAAAATGTAGTGTATCAAGCCTAACTAAATGCTTCAAGTCAGGTAATGAATTCCCTTTCAAAGTTTTGGTCTTATTAGAGATCATGACAGACCATAAATAAAAGATAAGTGAACTATGGAAGGCCAACACAGTTACACAGTGATTTATACACGGTCTCAAGTCCAAAATGCGCAACTCCTTACAGATATACACATATGAATGTATGTATATACGCACATATATTAGAGTGTGTGATTTAGTATGATGGCAGTGAGCAAACCCATCAGGGATTCTAGAACTGGAAATGCATGAATCAAGTCCAAAATGCGCAACTCCATACAGATATATACATATGAATGTATGTATATACGCACATATATTAGAGCGTGTGATTTAGTAAGATGGCAGTGAGCAAACCCAGCAGGGGATACTAGAACTGGAAATGCATGAACAACTGCAGGTCATTAGTTCAAGGTGAGTCAATGCGGAACAAGTTTACTAGGTTCAAATCCAAAGCAACCAAGCTCATGTACAAACAGACAACTCTATGTGCCAGTGTAAAAACATGGTTTCATAAAGTCTCAATGTCCCAAACGATTTCAAACCAAGAAATTTAAGTAGACTGGTATATAAATGCTCACAGTAGCAATTTAACACATGGTTACGCAAATCAATTATAGCATAAGCTACTAAAATTTTCAGTTTCAAAGAAGCTAAAAGACTTGAAACATGATTAATTAATCGTGAGTGAGTTAACACTCACCATGGAATGGAAGGGCGGAAACGCAGCGATAAAGGCTCAAGCTTCGATGGTGACATCCGGAGACAGACAGAAGGAAGCTAACCCATGCATCGTCTTGGGTTTGGCTTTGCGACGTGGTGGAGCAACAGGCGACTTGGGCTTCGGTCAGAGCTGAAGTGGTTCGGTGAGAAGGCTCCGACTTTAGTCTTAACGAGTTGAGGCAGTGGTAGCAACTAGAAGAGGAACGATGGAATAGGCTGATCCGGCGGCGCGGAGGTTGATGAGCGAAGGGGAAAAATGGATTTCAATTGATTTAGGGTACCCTATTTTTCTGTGGAGACCATTAAAATTGAAGGAGTAAAGAATGATTTTGATTGGGAGCCATTAACAATGAAATTTTGGGAATTTTAATTGTGGGGGGAAAGAATGGATTTTTTTCCTGAAGGAACTGGAACAAGTGTTATGATTTTATAAAAAGGAACCGTGGCATCCAAGAAAATGTGGAGGGCACGACATTTGATAGTGTGTGCGAGAAGGAACCCGTTATTTAATTTATATTTTATGGTTCTTTTTTTCTCCTACCGCTATTTTTGTTAATGTTTTATTTTTGTACCTTTACAAACGAACTCCAAACGCAACGAAATTTGATGTGCTGCTACGTCCTTATGCTCTGAATCCAATAAAGTTTGTTTGGTCAAGTTCCGGCTCCATTTGTATGGTGATGTTATTTTAAATTAAATTTGTTTGCCGGTTTATTTAAATTTTGTATACTGCCAAAATAATTCCATTTGGCTCCAAATTTGAAATACGGCAATAATTAACTATACGTATTTAAATAAAATTCGTTTTATCACAGACCGAGGTCGTTTGAAAATTTATTATTTTAAAGGCCAATATCGTATCGATATAATATTTCTAACTTCAAAACAAATCATAAATTACGAACTACCGCGACTAATTTGAGCTTGTTTTAATCATATATATTTATACGTTCAACTCCATTTCCAATAAAATTTCCATAATATTCAAACGAATAAAACTTTAGTCGATAACGTATATTTTTAAATCCAACCATCAATAAATATTTGACTCTCAATCAATCATTTCGAATTAAATATTGAGTTTTTAATTTGTTTTCCAAACAATATTTGATTTTAAATCTCTAAACCAAATATTCAATTGATTGTTAATGTTTAAATTTTCAGTAACTTTTATTTCCAACTCATCGAAATTTCTGGGTCGTTACAATCTCTCCCCCTTTAAAACTTTTCGTCCTCGAAAAGAAAAGATAGTTAGAGTTATACCATTGTATATTTCAAATGTTCATATTTACGTGAAATTCTTCCATAACTAATTTAAATATCAATATTTAAGTCATCGATCCTCTTTATTTATCATATCCAATTAACTCGGGAAATCAAATTCCTTTGCAAAACCAATCTTTTCTTAAATCCCAAATTTTGCATAAATCAGATTTATGCATATCAAATTATTCCAAATTTCTTTATATACCCCATCTATCAATGTTTACTTATTCATCATTGCACTGCAATGGCTCTAGACTTCGCAACCATCTACTCGGTCTCCTTACCTCTCATCCATTTAGTTTTTGCAACCACTCATTGAAGAGTGTAAATAACGTCTCCTCTTAATGTTACAAATTGTCGACTTGAAAATTTCCAAAATTCTAATTCTTTGTAACCTTTATACATATTCTGAAATTCATATAGAAAATATTTGTATTATAGTTATAGGACATGAAAATACTTTGAAATCTTCTTGCCATAAATTTAAATTATCGATTTGAAAATATTTGATAACTCGAAGTTTGACAAGTATACTATTGTTGTCACAGATGTTAGGCATATGTTGGCCAGGTGCAAGTCTAAAATCTCCAAGTACTATATATGTTCTTGCATCAATTTCCAGTGAAAAATATTTCAAACATTCTTTAAAAAAAAAGATATGGAAAGTACCAATGTAATGTTGATATGTCGATTGTTCATGAATCGTAGATACAAAATGGTTCCGTCTAGATCCCCCAGAAAACATCTATATCCATAGGGAATCACTTCCCTGCGATTTTCGTCATGGACATATCAATGGGAGATATTTCATAATCAAAAGAAAATCTAAGGTCATTGAGCGTTGGAAGCTCTATCTCAGAATCACAAAAACAAATTATCAATTGAGGTTAAATCAAATTATGAGGATCAATCAAGTCACAAAGACAATTAACGTCACGAAGACCGATCAAGTTATAAAGACAATCAAATCACGAAGGCAAACTGCTACATTAAACAGGTGGCTTCATTCTACCTTTAGTAACTCTAGTGGTTACATTTCCTCCACTTATAGATATATCATGTGGACCGCAGGTACACAATGGTTACGCCTGGGTCCCCCAGGAAACATCCATACCCGTAAGCTTTCACAGCTCTGTGGATTACGCCCTTATAATTCAATTGTAGATCATAGCAGTCACAAGGGTTACGCTTGGTTCCCCCAAGAAACATCTGTCCGCCGTAGGCTATCTGCAGCCCTGCGAATTTCGCTACACGATCGAATTCAAACGACTCTAGATCGCAGCAATCACAATGGTTACGCCTGATTCCCTTAGGAAACATCCGACTGCTGTAGGCTATCTGCAACCCTACGAGTTACGCTAACTGTCGTGTTCAATGGAAACTCATGAGTTTTATGTCCTAACAACCTACTACCACCAGCAGCATACCTCAACTAAGTTCGAAATTCATAGAGAAGGAAGGTACTTTCCTTATCTTGATTTTGAAAACATATGACATTATATTCATACAATACTTTATTTCATAATCCTTATAAATCAAAAGATTTTCTTTTCAATTTTTTTTCCTTCAAACATCTCATTCCATTATAAGACTTCATTTCAATCCGTTATCTTCCCAGTCCAGTAGTTTTCAAATTCACTAAGTTCTTATATATTTCCTTTCCCATATAAGTTTCAGAAACTCCTATATCCAACATTTAAAATCGAGTATCCTCAAATTTCATTTCAAATTTCATTTCAAATTTCATTCCAAATTTTGAAATTTCAGTTTTGATCTCTTAATCAATTCAGATACTTGATATCTTTCCAAATTCAGATTCTTGAATTTATTTCTTACAAACTAAATTCTCTTCCAAATTCCAATTATCAAGTTCATTACTTAATTCCAACCTTGCCGATTTATTAACTATTAGTTTTCATACATCCTTCTATTGATAAACTCGAATTTAAATTCAATTAATATTTAAATCTCTTTTTTTTTGTCGACCAATTTACTTCAACTTAAAATCTAAATCCTTATTGCCAAAGATTTAATTATTCAATAATCGCAACTTACTTTTCAATTCAGCAATTGGAAATCATGAATCCAATTATTCCCACCAAACATCTCTTACGATGTACAAATTTATTATTTTGATATATTACATTACCATTTAACTCGACTCATAATCAATTCCAGATTTTGTTTCAAATATTGCATACATCTATTTGTATATCAAACCATACTTCAGAATTCAATTTGTTTTATTCGAAACAAATAAGCAGTAAAGCCACTAAAATGATTTTTTTCCATAATTTCTCTTTGAAAATATTTATATATACTACTAATATTGATTTCCAAATAAATTCCAAAATATTCCGGAATCGAATTCACTAATCAAATCAAACGATCTCCTTAATTGCATTCCAGATTGATATGTAATTTGCTCTGAATACGTCTTTACATCTCCTCCAATGATCTCCTCAATTACATCAATCGTTTATTTGATTAAATGAAGTACGTTCCTCTTCATCTCTTTTAGTGACTTAATACTTTCAAATTCTTTATTTCTTATTCCATTTCGATGGAACTCGCAAGAAACACGAGAATAGCCCTATACAGTTTCAAACCATCGTTTCTTCACAATTCATAAGTTGATATCATCTATACGATTTCCATTATATCATAGCTTCTAAATTCCAACAACCCTCCTATAAAATCATTTTCTCTTCTAATATTTTTTAATTAGTTGGGTCTACAATCATTGATGATTGTCTTCTTGCATAACCGTCTCCATGGTATTCATCATCCTCCTTCACATCTTTATCCTCTCAAAATTTCAATTTTTTTTACTTATCACAACTTTCTCCTTCACATATTATCACTCCTTTACATTCACATATTTCGACTTTAAATTAGCAAGCGAACAACTCCTTAAATATCAACCCCGAAGGCCGAAACCAACATCAGATCAACACTTAGAAAATTATCCAACTTAACTAATCTTCAGTCAGTTACTACTCCATTCTTAATTTCTTATCCAATAACTCTTGAATTCAGTTTACAAATCTATTGTTCTTACGTTATTGTTGTCCTTTGTTCTCGATGTGCGATTTTTTGTTCTTTAGTTCTTGCCATTCTGATTTACCAAACCCATTAGTCTTCCACCATCCTTTCTGAAAAAATATTTCTAATTACCATATTATTTTCTATAATTCTACAAAATCACTTTATTTTTTGGGGGAAACATTTCTAAATTCGTTATTTGAATTAAAGCATATATCAAATAAAACACCGCTATTTTCACTTAACTGTTGACACCTATTTACTTACTTCACTTAACCACTCTTGATATCGAACCTTGATCATTTCTTAATCAACAATGGAACAAATCAGGTTGCGGTATATTTACCTCTCAAACCTTAATTGAACAACATTATAAACTTCGAAACAGATAAAATTCACCACTTTAAATACCAACAAGACATTTATGCCCGAAATTTCTGATTTTAAGTTAAGAATTTATTTCCTTTACAATAATTGTTGATTATAACAATAATTCACAACTTCGAAATATATAACTTTAAAATATACTTTATTCTTTAACCTGAATATATAAATAATTAATCAATAATAAATTAAATTTTAATTTAAGATGAAAAGTAAATAACAATTTCCTGAAATTCATCATGATTAACTTCCCCGAATAACAACCTTCGAATAGTTTCTTATTTGATAATTCATTCCGAACTTCGAAAAAAATCTCGGTTTATTTATATTCTGTATTTCAGAATAATCTCACCATAATGGTCAACTCCATTTCCTCTATCTCCAATTTCGTTTGCAATATTTTTGCTTACAAACGTTATTTACTTCTAAAAAGTAAATATTATTCCTTTTATAGGAATCTGCACTCGCCACATCAATCAGTTTTGATTTCATTCAAATTCCTTTCAAATCTTCATTTATATCTTGCATCACTTAGAACTCTCATTTTCACTTCACTTCTTGTTAATCAATTAACACAATATACCTTACTATCGAATTCATATGTTCGACCATACATTATTAGTTTGATACCAATCATAAATTATCTTGCCAATAAATTTTGACACAATCGAATTCCAATTATACCCTTTACAATTTTATTAACTTATATTCCGAATAAAGTTCATCGTTTCATTCTTGAAACGATTCAAATTTTCTTTTTCATTCACAATCCCATCATAATTTTTATTTCAAATAAATTTCAGCAACCTTTACTTGCTAAAGCTAACAATTAGAAGAAAAAAATCGTCGAATTTCTTATATTTATCTTTATCCTCCTTAGATACCATTCAATGATGGATTCGAGATTCAAATTTAAGAGGACCTTATGGAAGAAAACCATGGAAAATATGGATTCGAAGCTTTCGAAGACTGGGGATTCCGAACAAATTTTTAAATCTCAAAATAATTTTCTCCACTGCTTTAGTTCCAAAAAATTTCCAAAATAATTTTTTCTCTCTAAATCAATTTTTTTTAGAACTCTTTTTCAGAAATCGTTTTACTAGTGTCGATCCTACTCATTTCAAACTCGATAAACTAAGCTTTGAATAAACCTGGCTTTGATAGCACTTGTAAAGGGTCTAGGATTTTCAACCATCAACCAATGGCCTACACTGCCACCGTGGTTTTACAAGGATACCTTAGAACTACTTTTACAGCCAGCCTCTTGACTTGACCAACCGTAATGACTCGCATTTTTCAGCGATATAATTAATTAATTTAACAATTAAAATAGCAAATTAGAGAATTTAAATGGTTGGTTAATTAAATAATATTGAATATTTAATTAAAATAACTAATAGAATAATATATTTAATTCAGAAATAAAAAAAAAGTGGAATTCACAATACAATGTGAATTGGATTATTTATAATATATAATTCAGTTCAGAGTTGAATTGTATTCACGAATATATTATATAAACGATGGTTGAATGTATAAATTATATTATAATTAAAATCGAGCTCCAAATGGCGCGGTAGTTCGTTATTTGGCGATTTGAACTTCAACTAGATATACAGGGTTCGTTTTAAGTCGGATTTCTATGAAACAAGAAACGTTAGGAGCTGGTGAAGTATATTTTTCTAGTGGAAGAGAAAAATCAGGATTTCATCGTGTAGATTTTGATTTATGTCCAAATCAAATTTTAGAAAAGTTGTTGTGGAATTCCTTTATAATTTATAACGATTTATAAATGGATTTAAATATCAATCGAATATCGATATAACTCTGATGATGAAATATCAAGTTAGAAATCCATACAGGATTTTTCTGGAGCTGTATGGTATTCCACTGTGAGTTTATACGATAATATAAATTTATTTATAATTATTTTAATTATATTTAAATATATTTATATGTTTAAATGGGTCATTCAGAGCTTTAAAAATAGCCCGTTTTGCAAACGACCTCGGTTTTCGACGAAACCAATTTTGTTGGATCCGCAATATTAAATTATTGTAGATTCCAAGTTCTGTGATTTTTAGTCACTGTGTGGCCGTTAAGGATTTTAGAGTGAAAAACAGTGAGTATTTCGGCAGTTAAAAATACATTGTGTGAGCAAATGGAGTCGAAATTCGACTAAACCAGTATCATTGAGACCGTAATGTCAAACTCTAGCTGCTAGTCAATTTTCATGATTTTTAGATATTGTGTGTGATCACATGGATTTTTAGAAGGAGAAATGAATATTAAAAACTAAAATATCCTAAGTGTTTGTGAACCTAAACGAGCCATCCATTCATGTTTTCAACCACACAAAAAATATGATCCACTATATATTTTCTCTTGGCCGTCACTCTTGTTTGCTCTCAGCAAAATCATAAACCGCACATTTGAAAACCAAAAGAAAAACAAATTAAATCTTATAAATTAGGAAATGGATATATTCTGATTCACCAAGTGGTTCTCTTCAAATTGGTAGGGGTTTCATTGAACTCAGTTTGGGTTTCGTCGCTGTCCATTTTTATAGCGTTAGCTAGGGTTGCAGAGTTTGGTGAAATGGTGAATCGTTTGTGATTTTTGATGTTAGATCTTGGTTTAGGAGGTCAAGTCGCATGTGTATACAATTTTTGATGAATTTCTGCACAAAAATTTGTCGTGATTTTCCCTGGGATGGCGTGACTGGACCTCGCAACGCAATGAGGAAGTTGAGCTCGAGTTGAGCTTGATGGTGATGAGGTGATGGAGAGTTGGATGAGGAGAAGAATGGTGGTGGTTTCAGGCGGTTCGGTGGAGTATGGGTGGAGCTATGGACGGCGGAAGGAGGTGGAAATCGGCCATAAAATCCTCCTGAAGCTCACAGTGAAATTGGGGAAGAAAAGAGGTGCGGGCCTGAGGTTTTTTTAAAAACCGTATTGGGCCAAAGAAAAGTCAAAGAATAAGGCCTGTATACTATAAAAAAAAGAGAAAATAAGAAATAAACGTGAAGGGGAATAGTTATATACTGGAGCACATTCGAATTTGTTGGGGAGACAATATTTTTGTAACCGGTTGGAGGATAAGTGGGCCGATGTGAAGGAACACTGTAAGGCCCAAAGTTAAAATTAATTAAGTTTAAATTTAAATAAAATATCGTGTTAACTTTAAACAACCATATCTTATGCATACATTATCGGAATTCAACAAAACAAGATCCGTTGGGATCGTGGGGACGGTGGCTACACCATGGAGCTGACTGGGAGTGAATCCGAGCTCGTTACAGTTTATTGTAAAATAAATTGTCTGTCTGGATCAAAGACAGTTAATCGTTTTTAAAGATAACAGTCCAATGTGAGTAAATCTCACTAACTCTGTTCAGTTTATAATTTTATAAGCTGTGCTTTATTTTTGATAAATATTGATGAATTGCAGTGTCTGGACTGTTAAATAACTGATTGAAAACACAGTTATGGTTATATATATACATACATACATATATATATATATATATATATATATCATTATTAAATATTAATTCTGGCAATCAGGATATTTCTTCTTGAAATGAAAGTGATGTTATCCATAGTGTTTAACATTTGTGATGCAGGGAAAGAGATTGGAGGGGTCCAACTGGACTCCTCAATATTTATAATATTGTTCTGTTTATATATTGTTATATATGACGTGATATATAATCTGTTGTGGATTATGTGTGTTTGAATTATATCAATCATTGTTAACTGGTATTTTAAATACCATAAGAAATACTGGGAAATAGAAAGGGGATTTTCAAAGTAATTTGAAAATAAATTATTTATATAAAATCCATGGATTTTATATATTAAAGGAAAAAGGATTTTGTAAAAGAAATTAATTACAAAATCAAAGATCAAATCGAAAATGAGATATTTGTAAAACACTTATAAATAGAATACGATATCATAAGAAGGAAATTTATTTATAAAATCAAGGCATTTTATAAAAAGGAATATTTATAAAATCAAGGGATAATATAAAAGAAATATTTGTGAAATCAAATATAAAAGAAATATTTGTGAAATTAAATATAAAGGAAGATATTCGTAGAACAAATATAAAGGAAAATATTTGTCAGACAAATAGAAAGAGAAATATTTGTAAGCCATTTACAAATAAAATAGAAGTATAAAGGAAATATTTATTTGTTAAATAAATAGGAGTATAAAAGGACTTTTTATTTAGTAACTAAATAAAAAAAAATAGTAAGAGAAATATTTGTTAAACAAATATAAAGGAAACATTTGTGAAATCAAATATAAAGGAAAATATTTGTGAAATCAAATATAAAGGAAAATATTTGTGAAATAAAATATAAAAGAAAATATTTGATAAATAAATAGAAAAGATAAAAGAAATATTTATTTGTTAAATAAATAGAATTGAAAAGGGAATAGTTATTTGTTAAGTAAACAAATAGAAAAGGAGTTAATCAAAGGAGTTAATTCAAAAGAGTAAATCGAAAAGAGTTATTCGATTAATGTTAATGGAAAGGAGTCAATCAAAGGAGTTAATTCAAAAGAGTAAATCGAATAGAGTTATTCGATTAGAGGTAATCGATTAAAGTTAATGGAAAGAAGTTAATCGAGTTAGAGTAATTGATCAGAGTTAACCAATCGGAGTTAACCAGTTAGAGTTAACCAATTAAAGTCAGAGTTAATCAACTAGGGTTAATCAATTAGACTTAACCAGATTGGGTTAATCAATTAGAGTTAATCAGTTAGGGTTAATCAATTAGAATTAACCAGTTAGAGTTAATCAATTAGAGTTAACCAGGTAGAGTTAATCAATTAGGGTTGACCAGTTAGAGTCGATCAGTTAGAATTAACCAATAGAGTAATTAAATAGAGTTAATCAAATTAGAATAAATCAATTAGAGTTATTCAAATCAAGTTAAAAGGAGCTATCGAATATTAGTTATTCAAATCAAGTTAAATGGAGTTATCGAATCTAGTTATTCGAAAGGAGTTATCGAATCTAGTTATTCGAAAGGAGTTAATCGATTAGTTTAATCGAAAAGAGTCAATCGAATCTAGTTATTCGAAAGGAGTTATCGATTATTTTAGTCGAAAGGAGTAATCGAATTTAGTTATTCGAAAAGGAGTAATCGAATACAGTATTCGAAAAGAGAGATTATCGAATATCGTTTATTCGAAAGAAAGAGTAATCGAATATTAGTTACTTGAAGTGAGTTAATCGAATATTAGTTATTCAAAGAGAGTTAATCATCGAATTCGATTATATCGAATTCGGGAAAGTACTTATACTTTCCAGTGTTTAAATCAAGATTTATTTATTTATAAATTAGGGGTTTATTTATTTATTCACATTAAAGAATAAAAGTTATAATTGAAGTTAGATATTTTGAAAGTAAGGATTATAACGTTATCGTTATAACCAAATGTTTCAATAAAGAAGTGGATTCATAAATAGAATCCGAGAGTTTCGTAAGGAAGTTTGTTAAAGATTTAAAAGATAAACTTTGACCATTTCGAAGTTAAAATGTTGTTCAGTTAAGGTCTAAGAGGTAATTATACCCCAACTTGATTGACTTCCTTCTTAACTAAGGAATGGCAAGGTTTGATCATGAAGGAGTTTTTGAAATGTTTTCCAATTAAGAATCAGAGTTATTTTCTGATAATAGAAAATAAGAATTTAGAATATATGGAAACAGGAGATAAGTAAATTAATGAACGAAAGAGAAAAATGTTAAATGATGGTTGATCAATATAATTTCCACTTGGAAATAATATCGTTGTTTGCACACCTGTTTTTCTTTAATAGTTAACTCACCGACTATCAAAGTTTTTGGCCATTTTAACGTTGTTAATATGGAGAGACCGGTTGGATTATTATCCGAAGAACCACTCCGTATTGGCATAAGCGTTTCGAATCATATATGCCAAAGATAATCGAAGATGGAGCAAAGTGCAAGGGATGTTGTATAAATCTTAGATAACAATTGCCTAAGATGGATATACTGAATAGTGCCTTCGGTTTGTCCAGTCCCAGGACGACCTGTATGGAAGAATGTCTGACAGAGTATATTTAATAGATCGCGTAAGTTGATCTCTTCAAACGTATTTACGTTTGGTGGTGTAGGAATTCATTTCTCTTAGCTATATACCCGTGGTATTATTGGAGAAATCAATTTATGATTTGGTGGGTATGACGATGTGACATTCAAAGTGCATAAATGTGTGATCTGTCAGAGATAAGCGTGGCCTCTAGCTTCACACCCGAGAAATGACAGAAATCGGGCAGGTAGCATGGCTATGTAGGTCGCACCTATTAGGGTATATAATCACCTGATCTAGAGTTTCATTTACTTCTAAAAATCTATTGTTGATGTTGCCCCATTCGGGAAAAGGTTGCTGATCCCAACCGTTGGTGATATACATTCGATACACTCAAGCGAAATGAGTGGTCAGTCATGTGTGGCCGGGTTGCAAGATGTTCTTGTTGAATCCAGTGTATTCCTCTCTAGAGGTACACTAGCGAAAGGTGGTTCCATACCTTGTCATAGTTGGAAATCCATTACCCAATACATCCTTGCGGTTTTGATTGTATACTATATATGTAGAACGTGAGATGAAAGCGTTTCTACTAGATGATTATTATATTGTGGTTGATAGACATTATTATAATATCAAAACGGTTTTGATATAAAGATATTTTGGATTCTCACAAGGGAAAAACCCGTTCCGTTATACGGCGTGGTCTTATGAGATATCGTTTACTTGTTCAATATGTTTAAACTGTTTTACTCACACCAGTCCCATGACTGACCCGGAGTTTATTTTGTTTTGTTTTCCCTAAACTCTTGGGTGCCCAATTTTGTACGAGCAGTCAAGCCAATTTTGTACGAGCAGTCAAGTAGTCGGGATTTACAGATACTTGAAGAGCTGGAGCAGGAGGCTACAGGATTTTATATAGCTATTATTATTCCACTATGTCGTAAGTGCTGTACTTGATAATGATATGTATATTCAAGTACAATCTTTTATTTCAAAGTTATGTTATATTTTATTCATTCCGCTGTGAGAGTCGTGTTTACTCTGATGTTGTGTTCTTCTTCTTCTTCTTCTATTCTAAGTTTCTACCTTATCTATCCTTACCCTCTAATTTCTTTCATTAGCTACCGGTATTTTCGATCCTTGGATGTTCGATATGTATTGTATATCGGATAACCAAGATCGCTTTTTTCCGGGTCGTTACACCAACCCTCATTGTCGGGACATGTAGGGGTAAGAGTCTCCCATCCGCCACCAAACCGCGAAGCGGGAACCCCCTATTATGCGTACCAATTAAGCAACCAGCTCTAATACCACTTGAAACGTCCCGCCTTTTAGACCGCTTCAGATTGGTAATTAAACCAATTTAAAACGTTCAAATTGACGGATCATTATTTAGCTTACAAAGTTTAATATACAAAATCAACACAGAAAACACATTAATTAAATAACACAGTATTGAAATAGCAGAATAAATCTTTTATTTATAAATCTTGTGTTTTGATACAAGATTTTCAATACAGCAGAATTTTTTTTAAAGAAAAAAAACACAGTTGAATACAATAGGAAATATTTACTGTTTTTTTTAAGTCTTCAAACTTCGTCGTCTCTAGAATCCCCAACTTTGACACTCTTCGAGTCCTAGGTTGAAATCTTTAAAGCTGTAACACTCTGGGTCTGATCCGAGTGTTTCATGCAAAAACACAAAACACTCGAGTCAGGATTAAATCATAGTTCACGTAAATTAACTTCAATGTAAATTGAAATATTATAGTTAATCTCAACATCAAATATATTATCTATGCTTATAAGCTTTATTTCAGGAACAAATGGTCGCGGAAGCCTGCATGTACACAAGTGTACAGGTACACGTGTGCACTGTCTCAACATCCCACGACCACAAATAACAAGTTCAATCACAAATAACTAGTTGAATGAAGGTTCCTACGGTGTGCTCGGATAACAGCAACCGGGCAGCGCAACTAAAAACCGCCAATGCATTTTATCAACCAACGGTTTTACATGGATATCATGGTCAATCAAAGTGCAAGTGGACATTTTAACAGGCTTAGTATGCAAGAATAAATTACAAATTGGCCAATTTTATTTGACATCCAAAAGAGTCATGTGCGGCTGTACATGCACAAAGAACACAAGACAAAACAAACATTGGCACATGCCATGGTGAAATAGCTAAGTTATCTATATGGTGTAGTACACAATGATCAATGCATGGCCAGGTTTCAGCAAATTTATAACAAAAGCAAAAATATAACTTGTTAGATTTAACATAGTTAATGTAAACTACCGAATAAGCTCAGTCAACATGAACAGTACAACATAAGACAAAATTATATGTTCAAGTTTGCTCAGCATAGCATGGAGTAAACTGGTATGCACGTTCAGGTTTTAAAACAAGGATGTATTTTGAACCATGGCAGATATCATATGAGTGGGAAATAGGGTAAAATGAAGAAGAATTAAACATGGCAGATATCACATAAATGGGAAAACCATGTATTATAATCAGGACGAGGCCAAAACAAAGTACACAATCATAAGTAATCAAATTACTAAATGATACACCAACTAATACATGTTTCCTATAAATTTGTTTAAAAATCTAACTTAAATGGGGTCATCATAAGTCATAAGTTAAATATTCAACTGTTGTCCCTTACACGTATTCTCATATGACAAAGAATACCAAAAAAAAGTTATAAAACAATTTATAAAGTTGTATGTTCATGCCCACAATGTACATATAAGTTAAAATAATAGATACACACTTAAAATGTTACGCCTGTTATACTTCTCCATTATATGTGCCATTTCCTAAGCTAGTAATAAGGATCACATGAAAAATTTCACTTGATACTCGGATCTTGGATATTATCAGCAATTTACATGTAATTGAATCTAGAGACTAAAGCGGCGTTTTAATAAAGGGTCACTAGAGGGACTGCATATCATTGAAGAAATCCAGAATATAAACAACTTTTTATTTTCTGATCATTAGAAGTAGTAGACTGCTGTAAGTATGAGAATAACATCTTGCAGGAAATATTGACCCAATCATCAGTTATTCCTATCACCCATCTAAGCATGCAAAACTCACCGTAAGGTATTTGAATTAAATGTTCAGGCCTACTGAACAAATAAGTAAACTTTAACTAGAGTAATAAAAATCTTTATGTACTACTAGTAAACATTTATCGGAGCACATAGTTAAATTGCATCACTTAGTTTCACAACAAAACAATCGACCGTAGTTCTCATTTGCATTAACTAGTTCAATAAAGTGGGAACCTCCCTATCCGTATCTATCGGTGTGTTAAACTGAAAGTTTAATCAATAATTCTAGAAATTGAGTTAGCAGATTTGGTCAAATTTCTTTTAGTAACTCATATGGGTGGCCTTCAAAATAATAATCTGGTTATAAGAACCGACAATAGATAGGTGGTTCCTTTACAGTAACATTTTTTTTCAACGTTTGCACAAGTTTAAGATGTTTAATGACATGAACGTCAAAGTAGAAATTTCAAAGTTAGTTTTATTGAATTTTACATGCTTTCAACCAATAGAATCACGTTGCTAGTTTAAATGACATTTCAATCGCATTCAACTATAGAACAACCAGTTACTGATTCAATTTATACCATATTCAACATGTGCAGTAGTGCCTCATTGAATATGGCATGAACGTATATGTTAAACATGGCAAATATCATGGCATGAAAATATATGTTGAACATGGCAAATATCATATGCAGTTTACTTTCAGGATTTATATGCCAATCGCAAGTGTTCACAGGCATGTGGTTGTTGTTAAATTAAATCATCTAAAGCAAATAACATGTCTGTGTGATAAACATGAAATATATACATCCACCTCTAGGAAAATAAAAAAAACAATAAGTCAAAATGCAGTGTATCAAGCCTAACTAAATGCTTCTGGTCATGTAATGAATTCCCTTTCAAAGTTTTGGTCTTATTAAAGATTATGACAAACCATAAATAAAAGATGAGTGAACTAAGGCCAACACAGTTACACAGTGATTTATACACGGTCTCAAGTCCAGAATGCACAACTCCATACAGATATATACATATGGATGTATGTATATACGCACATATATTAGAGTGTGTGATGTAGTATGACAGCAGTGAGCAAACCCAGTAGGGGACACTAGAACTGAAATGCATGAACAACCATAGGTCATTAGTTCAAGGCGAGTCAATGTGGAACAAGTTTACTGGGTTCAAATCCAAAGCAACCAAGCTTATGTACAAACAGACAACTCTATGTGCTGGTGTAAAAACATGGTGTCATCAAGTCTCAATGTCCCAAACGATTTCAGACCAAGAAATTTAAGTAGACTGGTATACAAATGCTCGCAGTAGCAATTTAACACACATTTATGCAAATCAATTACAACATAAGCTACTGAAATTTTTAGTTTCAAAGAAGCTAAAAGACTTGAAACATGATTAATCAATCGTGAGTGAGTTAAGACTCACCTTGGAATGGAAGTGGCGGAAACGCAGCGATAAAGGCTCAAGCTTCGATGGTGGCGTGCAACGATAGACAGAAGGAAGCTAACCCATGCATCATCTCGGGTTTGGCTTTGCGACGTGGTGGAGCAACACGCGGCTTGGGCTTCGGTCAGAGCTGAAGTGGTTCGGTGAAAAGGCTCCGACTTTAGTCTTAACGAGTTGAGGCAGTGGTAGCAACTAGAAGAGGAACGATGGAATAGGCTGATCCGCCGGCGCTGGAGGTTGATGAGCGAAGGGGAAAAATGGATTTCAATTGATTTAGGGTACCCAGTTTTTCCGTGGAGACCATTAAAATTGAAGGGGGAAAGAACGATTTTGTAACGACCCGGGGATTTTGCGATCCTGGATATTGGCATACAACACTATGTCGACTAATCAAGCATCGGAAATACCGGTAGTTAATGAAAGAAATTAGAAGGTGAGGATAGATAAGATAGAAACTTAGAATAGAAGAAAAAGAAGAACATACAACATCAGAGTAAACACGAATCTCACAACGAAACGAATAAATATATTTCATAACATAACTTTGAAATAAAATAGTATCTATATACATTACCATTATAGAGTATAACACTTACAACACAGCGGAAATAACAATAGCTATATAATCCTGAAGCCTCCTGCTCCAGCCCTTCAAGTATATGTAAATCCCGACTACATGACTGTCCGGACAAAATTGGGCACCCAAGAGTTTTGGGAAAACAAAACAAGATTAACTCTGGGTCAGTCATGTGACTGTGTAAGTAAGCTCAAATCATTTGATTTAACTTTCGGAATCTTTTCTAAACAAATGATAATCGTAAGACCGATCCACACATAAACATGGATGGCTTTTACCTTATGATAACCCAAAATATTTCTAAAACGATACTTGTCTGATATTATAATAACGTCTAGATCAAGTAAATAGAAATCTAGTAGAAATGCTTGCATCTAACGTTCTATATATATAATATATAATCACAATCGCGGGCTCTTATTTGGGGAATGGATTCCAACTATGACAAGGTATGGATCCAACTTCCGCTCTATGTACTCTAGAAGTGATAGACTGGAGTTCAACAAGACATCTTGCAACTCGGCCACGCATGACCTACCACTTATTTCGCTTGAGTGTATCGAATATATTGTCACCTTACAGTTGGTAAACCAACTTAACCATTCCTGGGAGATGCAAAATTGAAAGAAGTACAAATATGAATATTCTCTTGATGGTGGCAATATAGCCTACTTGGGTGCGGCTCACTTAGCCATGCTGCCTGCCCGATTTCTGTCATTTCCTAATTGATGATGCTCGAGGTCAAAACGTATCTTTTAACAGATCACTCCTCCATTTACTTCGAATGCCACATCGTCATACCCGTCAAATCACAAATTGATTTCCTCAAAAATACCACGGGTATAAGCTAAGAGAAACGTATTCCTCCGCCACCAATGTAAATACGTTTGAAACGATCAACTTACGCGATCTACCAGATACACTCTATCAGACATTCGTCCATTCAAGTTGTCCTGGGACTGCACAAACCGAAGGCACTAGTCCGTACATCCATCCTAGGAAATCTCTACCTAGGACTTATACAACAGCCCTTTCACTTTACTCCATCTTCAATATATTCAGCATACTTGGTTTGCAACGCTTATGCCAATACGGAGTGGTTCTTCGGATAATAATCCAACCGGTCTCTCATATTAACAACATAAAAATGGTCAAAATCTTTGATAGTCAGTGATTTAACTATCAAATGAAAACACGTGTGCAAACAACAATCTTATTTCCAATTGGAATTTCTATTGATCAATCATCATCATCATCATACATACATACATACATATATATATATATATATTTCCTTATTTTCTATATTTAGAAAATATATGTTATTAACATTGGAAAACATTTCCATTTCTGATTCACGCGTCACTATCTTCTCACATATATCAGTCTCTAACTGTAAACTAGTAAGAGTACAACCCCCTACGTATTAACCACGAAGGCCGAAACCAACATCAGATCGATACCCAGAAAGTCATTCACTCAACTAATTTCTAGTCTATTTCTAATTTCAGTAATTCCATTTAAATTCCTAATTCAAACCTCAAATTCCTTTATAATATTTTATTTGCAAAATATCTACCTTAAATCAATATCGTTTTACACCCATGTGCGAAGCACGGGTCTAAACCTTCCTAATGTAAAATTCTCTTTTTATAAAACTCTATTCATTTTCCAAATAATTCCTTTTCAATATCCTATTTATTTTATAAATATTTCCTTTTATAAAATTCTATTTATTCTATATGAAACCTTTTATATAATTCTATTTGTTTATCAAAAATTCCCTTTTGATAATTCTATTTATTTCCTAAATAAATATTTCTTTTTATAACTTTATTTATTTTCTAAATAAATATTTCCTTTTAAAAAATTATTCTATTTATATTCTAAATAAATATTCCTTTTACACTTCTATTTATTTCCTAAATAAATAATCCTTTTACATTTCTTTTACAAGTATTTTCCTTTATATTTATTTTACAAATATTTTCCTTTATATTTGTTTTACAAATAATTCTTTTTTTGACTCTTTGATTTTATAATTATTTCCCTTTATAAAATCCTTTTCCTTTTATATATAAAATCCATTGATTTTATATAAATAATTTAATTTCAAAGAATACTTTGAAAATCCCTTTTTCACATCCCAGTATTTCTTATGGTATTTAAAATACCAAACAACAGTGATCGATATCATTCAAACACACATAGTCAACAACAGATTATATATCACATCATATATTTCAATATATGATAACAGTAAAATAAATGTTGAGGAATCTAGTTGGATTCCTCCGACCTGTTTCCCTACATCCACAGATGTTAAACAATATAATTAACATCACTTTCAGTTCAATATGAAATATTCTAATAACAGAACCAATATCTATTTAACGATTTATATATATAATTTTAACCAACTGACTAGCAGTTCATCCAAACAATCAACACACAACAATCAAACAATATTTATCATGAAACGACCCGCAAATCCGAGCTATCTGAGTTGACTAAATACAACACACGTCCAACCCAAATAACACAGAAATACGAACCATTATTAGAAAGAGGTTAGAGGATGAGAAATAGAAAGAAAGAAATATTAGAATAGAAGAAAAACGAAAATCACAAACTCACAGGAACGAATAAAATATATTTTATAACATAACTTTTGAAATACAAATCAGTAACTTTACATACATACCATCATCAGAGCACAACAGTCATTTCTGGAACAGTTATAAACACCTGTTTCCAGATACAACAAGGTCCACAGCGGAATATATGATAGCCTATAGCTAACCGGTGAAGCCTCCTGCTTCCAGCTCCTTCAAATAAATCTGTGAAATCCCGACTACTTGACTGCCCGTACAAATTTGGGCACCCAAGAGTTTGGGAAAAACAAAACAAAAACAAACTCTGGGTCAGTCATGGGACTGGTGCGAGTAAACTCCAACCACTTGATTAACTTTTAAAAATCCTTTCGAAAGAAAAGATAATAGTAAGACCAGCCCACACATAAACATGGACGGTTTTTACCTTACTATAACCCAAAACACTTTGATATCAAATCCAGTGATATTATAGTAATGTCTACATCAAACAAATACAATCTAGCGGAACGCTTGCATCTCACGCTCCACATACATAGTATACAAACAAAAACCGCATGGCGCTTATTGGAGATTGGATTTCCAACATGACAAGGTATGGAACCACCTTCCGCTAGTGTATCTCTAGAGAGGAATACACTGGGTTCAACAAGAACATCTTGTAACCCGGCCCACACATGACCGACCACTCATTTCGCTTGAGTGTATCGAATGTATATCACCAACGGTTGGGATCAGCAACCGTCTCCCGACTGGGACAGCATCGAATAGAATAAGAAATTAAATGAACCTCTAGATAGGTGATTATACATCCTAATGGGTGCGACCCACATAGCCATGCTGCCTGCCCGATTTTTGTCCTTTCCTGGTTGTTGAGGCCTGAGGCTACGAATACTTACCATTCATTGATAGCACAATCACTTTGAATGCCACATTGTCAGATCCGTTAATCACTAGTTGAGTTTGCACAAATATTCTGGATATTATGCTAAGGGAATAAATCCGTTGCAACCATATATATTCATACAGACCAACCCATTTGATCATTGGAAATACTCTGTCAGACATTCGTCCATTTACGTTCGATCTGGGATTGAACGAAACCGAAGGCACTATTTCTATAAATAGAAAAGCCCTTGCACTTTACTCCGTCTTCACTATATTCAGCATACTTGGTTCGCAACGCTTATGCCGATACGGAGTGGTTCTTCGGATAATAATCCAACCGGTCTCTCCATATTGACAACGATGGTCAAAACTTCGATAGTCTGTGATTTAACTATCGAATAAAAACAAGTGTTCATCAACATATCAAACAAATCACTGGGCTCTTTAATTAATATTTCATTAATTAAACCACTTCTCTATTTTCTCTATCAATATTTGTTACCCAAATATTTTCAATAATCATCTTGCCTCTTATGCCATTTGGAAAACGTTTCCAAATATTAACTTCTTTTATTTTCTATATATTAGAAAATATCTTTATTTGAAATTGGAAACAATTCCAATCATTTATCTCTATCCCGACTATTTTAATTATACTCAGGGAATATTTACTTGTTATATTTCCAAAATTCCATCACTTGGGTTTAAAACGAATGTTGTGTAAAACATCGTTACAACAACCCAAAATATTTTATTCAACTAACTCTTTTTCAAACACTTCTCTTCGAGACTGGATCTTGCTATTTATCCATTAAAAATGAAATCAATCAAGTTGGGGTAAAATTACCTCTCAGACCTTAACTGAAAACATCCTCAACTTCAAAACGGCAAAACCACTTACCTCGAATAAACACACTATATAATCCAATTATTCATTTTTAAAACATGTATAAAGTTCGCTTTCTATTTCTAATTTATAGATTTCCCTTTTGTTTAAAATATTCGATTTTTATATTCATTTATCTATCGAATTCAATACGTCGATACAATGATTTCTAATTATCAAAATATCTTTAAAAATATTCTAACTCCTTAAATTTCCGGAAAATTTCGCCATAACCTCCCCTGTACCGGGAGCATCGGGAAATTTCAAATAGCTTCCCCGGTCCTTCTAATCTCAAAAAGAAAAAGAAAAAGCCAAGCGGCTTGCCGATACAGCGCATAAAATCTCATATATGAATTAAACATGTACCTTTTGTCGAGCACATAAATTAAAATCTTCATATACTTCATCATGTACCTGTCTAACACATGTTCACCTGTTTTCAATTCAATTCAACACTATCTAATCGTTTGAATTTAGTTTCGCCCATTTATTCTTTAAATCGGCCATTTTGCCTATTTTTACTCCTTTGTTTGAACATAGCAACTTCAAACAAAATATTTAACTCGTTCATAACCAAATTGACTTTCAATTTCAATTCTAGTTCTCTTTTCTATTTCGAATATAAATTCTCAAATCGAATTCACTTATTTAAGGCCCAATATCAATTCAACATCTCATTTACTAATTACTATTCGAATTAGTTAATTCTATTCAACAATCAAAAATCTGATTTCTGTTTCAAAAATCAATTCATTACTCCACCTGAGTTCACTTATATTTTATAACTCAAATCCGAAATTTTCTAAATAGAAATTCGGATTTTTATTCGCTTAAAATCCTTTTATAAATGAAATAAACCGTTATGGTTTTTAAATAGTTCTGGCGCTGTTTTTCTGAAAATTTGATTTTGACATAACTCAAAATCTATACGACGAAATTCAGATTTTTCTCCTTCATTAGAAAGCTATTATCAAATCGGTCCTGACGTTCTTGTTTCCAAGAATTTCGACTTCAATTGAGTTCTGTGTATTCAATTGAAGTTCGAATCGCCAATTTACGAACTACAGCGCTGCGGCGAGTTCGTTTTAATTATATTTATATATATAACCCTTTAAACTTCTTTAAAATGAATTCAACTCCATTTAACTCTATTTGAATTCCTTGATTCAAATTCCAATCTCACTTTTATTTGAATTCTATATTCAAATTCCAATTCCTTTTCTATTTGATATTCAAATTCAATACTTGAATTTCTATTTGAATTCCCTATATTCAAATTCAATACTTGAATTCATTTGAATTCTCTTATTCAAACTCTATATTCAAATTCCATTTGAACTTCCATAATCCAATTTCTATATTTGAATTCTATTGAAAATTCAAATATTCAAACTCCTTTTTAAATTCTATATTCAAAATTTCATAGTTTAAAACCCATTTGAATTTCATATTCAAATCCCATAGATTAAATCCTACTTGAATTCAATTTGAATCTCTTATATTCAAATTTCATTTTCCATTTCCATTTGAATTCTAATATTCAAATTCATCTCCAACCCCATTTGAATTCTAATATTCAAACTTATTTTTTTACACCATTTGAATTTCTTCACTCAAATCCATTTGAATTCCCTTGAATTCAAATTCCATTTCAAAACCATTTGGATTTCCTATTTTGAAATCCTATTTGAAATTCTATTTCCAATTCTACTTTGAAAATCCTATTTCAAAGTTTATTTCAAATTCTATTTTGAAATTCTACATGCAAATCTCTATTTGAATTTCTTTATTTGAATTCCTTTGAATTCAAATTTTATTTTAATTCCTTGAATTCAAATTCTATTTTTCATTCTAATTTCGTCTATTCAAATTCTATTTGAACTTCTATTTGAATTGCTAATATTCAATCTCCTTTTAAAATTCAAATATTTAAACTCCTTTTCTAATTCTACTATTCAAATGTTATACTCAAATTTCATTTGAGTTATATATTTAAAAATTTCATTTCACATCCTATCTTGAAATTTCATTTCAAATTCCAATTTCACACTTGTATTTCTATTTCTGAATTATCAAATGATAATTCTTTTCACTTCATTTATAACTTCGTTATAAAAGAACTATTTATAAACTTCGTTTAAAAAGAAACTACTTGTTTTATTTTTCAAAAACAAGTTTATATTTTATTTCCATTAAAAATTCAAATACTATTTAAAAAATAGAATTTTCCCTTTTAAATCTCAAATATCCTCCCACGATATTTTAAATACATTACTTAAGCCCAGTGATATTTAAACACACAAAGCAACCAATTATTTATTTTTCTAACACATCATATATAACAATATATATGCAAACAAATAAACAAACAGATAATATATTTTTGAGGAATCCAGTTGGATTCCTCCAACCTGTTTTCCTGCATCCACAGATGTTAGCACATAAATAATACCCATTCTGCTTCGTGGCAGAATATCGCGGTATAGAAGGTCATCCACTAATTATAGCGTGGGGCGTATAGGGTAATCATCCGGTATGAAACTGCGGGCATCCGCTAATGAGACTGCGGGAATCCAACCAATCAATCAACCCAATATATATATATAGCCTAAATAACTACTATATATAAAACAACCAGAAAGCATTCACACAAGCAACAAACAATTATTTTTAATGAAATAAAAATAATTCTAAAGGTGAGTGAGATTTACTCACCTGATTTGATTTGCACTGAAGATCCAATTTAATTCCATATTGACTCGGTACACACCTTCTCGAGTCGTCTACCTAACACCAAAGGTTATTTTATTTATTGATTAATTAACTAAAATTTTAAATTAACTATTAACAAAAATAAATAACTTTCTTGTGTATTATAAATTTTTGAAATAACGCTTACCTTATTCTTTTGCGAATAACTTGATCAATTGCGAAGTCATAAAAAATATTCATCGATCGACGATACTGAAAACAACCCCCAAAATGCTACTCATCATACTTTGATATTTCATCGGGCTCCTCACCATTGTAATGCTTCAAACTCCACAACCTTAACCCCAAACAGCCCACTGCTGCCATCAAAAGACTAGTATCCGACAACCATTATCAAAACCCATTGCCATCCAACAGGCTACAGGTTCGAACCAAGAATAAATCAACATCCTTCTGCAGTCCTTCTGCTTTGAACTGTCGTGAAAGACCCCAGACCACCTGAAACTCGCGACATATAAATCGCTCAATCTCTACCCTAAAAACAGAAGATGAATCCCAGAGCACTCAACAACAAAGATCTGAACACCTTTTTCATCCATTGCCGCACTTCAAATCAGGTGTCAGTACCCCTTTGAACAACTCACGATAACCTCTATTCAACAGTTTTGACCCTCACCTCAGATCAATACATCGCACTCTTCCAAACTATTCAGCGTCGTTGACTACCCCGAAACCCCCAATGACTTCCAATCGCTCAGCTCCTCACGCAAGCTTCTCCGTCGAAATCGTTTCCAAACCCACCCCTTCCGGTAATCGCGAACGCTTCTAGTCCTCGGTCGAGCTTCGGAAATCAGAAGGTTTCAAATCGTGAATCGCGAAAGCTAACGGGATCTCTATATCTCTTTTGCTTTTATCTGAAAATGATTTCCATTTGATTTGGGGGGAAAGAAAAATGAATGAAGAGAGGGCTTCGGTGATTCCTGGTTTGAGAAGGAAATACAGGAGGCGAGGCTTGTTTAAATAGTTGCGAACCCGGACAGACGTACAAAAGTTCATTAAAATCGTTGTCCACCAACGTACAAGCATTTTTAATATGAGAAGAAATTTGAAAAGATTCGATTTGATTTTTATTTATTTCGATTAGATATAAAGAGATTTTTTATTTTATCCAAGCAGATTCTGATTCGATTTCGATCTTATCCATTAAAACGTCTCAGGGTTCACAGTTAGAAATCGTGAACCGCTATTTTAGCATACCGACCGTCGTTATAATGTTATAACGCTATTTTGAATTCAACGAAATAGATTATACCATTTATATTATAAATTCAATATTTAAAACCATACTAAATATTTAAAACAAACTGTTCAAAAATCCGGGTCGTTACATTCTTCCCCCCTTAAAATAATTTCGTCCTCGAAATTGCTAAAGTAGGAAAATGGTACAAACCTATTACTTTTCAAACTCCTTTATGTTGAAACTCACCTCCTTATATTTCAACATATTTAATTTCACCAAAACTTTTGGTCTTCCTTCCTTTAATTTGAATGATCTACGATCAATCCATTTATATCAAATCTATGTTCTATTAAACCAATTCAAATTGATTTTAATCAATTCATTCACTTCGACCCATTTAACTTGTTTAAGTTAAATTTCAATTCCAGAATTCAAATCCCTGGGTTTTCTTTTCAAATTCTTTTGAAATCCCATAAATATATACATATATTTATTTTCATTTCAAATTCAAAACATTTGAATTTTCAAACCACTTGTTTTCTTTCAAACAAATTTCCATCAAAAACTTTTTCTAAGGTAGCAATTCATCACTTAGAAACTCGGAAATGAACACTGATGATGTTGCAATCATCATCAGAATAATTTCCCAGCCACTGAAGTGAGTTCAGTGCCTTATTATTTCAAAATCCATGATTTTCTTTCAAATCCTTTTAAAACAAATCTATATTATTTTAATATACTTTGAAAAATATTTGTCAACTTCCCAGGATTTCCGAATTCTTAATTCTAGTTTGAATTTAATTCTAATTTATCTTATTTGTATATTTAATTTCTATACAAATTCTATTTTGGTTATAATTAACCATTCTAAGTTTATAATCTCATTTGATTATAAAATCAACATCCAACACATCCATATAATAATAATTCTAGAAAATTATTCTTTCTATATCAAAAATAGAAATTTTGGGTAAAATTATTTCATTTACCCACTTTAAAACAATACTGTGTCGAATTTCTCTGTTCAAGTGTTTAGAAATCCCTATCGACTTCGTGGCGTCCCACGATTCGACCAGAATTCATAAACTACCCAACAGACAAACCAACACAATATAAAACAATTTTTATATCAACATACAAATACGATCTCTCATATACACACTCAACTCATTCTAGGATACTACTGACCCTATCTCTAATGAGCACATGCCACACGAGCCTAGGTGTTTGCTCAACCTAAGCTCTGATACCAACTGAAACGACCCGCAAATCCGAGCTATCTGAGTTGACTAAATACAACACACGTCCAACCCAAATAACACAGAAATACGAACCATTATTAGAAAGAGGTTAAAGGATGAGAAATAGAAAGAAAGAAATATTAGAATAGAAGAAAAACGAAAATCACAAACTCACAGCGGAACGAATAAAATATATTTTATAACATAACTTTTGAAATACAAATCAGTAACTTTACATACATACCATCATCAGAGCACAACAGTCATTTCTGGAACAGTTATAAACACCTGTTTCCAGATACAACAAGGTCCACAGCGGAATATATGATAGCCTATAGCTAACCGGTGAAGCCTCCTGCTTCCAGCTCCTTCAAATAAATCTGTGAAATCCCGACTACTTGACTGCCCGTACAAATTTGGGCACCCAAGAGTTTGGGAAAAACAAAACAAAAACAAACTCTGGGTCAGTCATGGGACTGGTGTGAGTAAACTCCAACCACTTGATTAACTTTTAAAAATCCTTTCGAAAGAAAAGATAATAGTAAGACCAGCCCACACATAAACATGGACGGTTTTTACCTTACTATAACCCAAAACACTTTGATATCAAATCCAGTGATATTATAGTAATGTCTACATCAAATAAATACAATCTAGCGGAACGCTTGCATCTCACGCTCCACATACATAGTATACAAACAAAAACCGCATGGCGCTTATTGGAGATTGGATTTCCAACATGACAAGGTATGGAACCACCTTCCGCTAGTGTATCTCTAGAGAGGAATACACTGGGTTCAACAAGAACATCTTGTAACCCGGCCCACACATGACCGACCACTCATTTCGCTTGAGTGTATCGAATGTATATCACCAACGGTTGGGATCAGCAACCGTCTCCCGACTGGGACAGCATCGAATAGAATAAGAAATTAAATGAACCTCTAGATAGGTGATTATACATCCTAATGGGTGCGACCCACATAGCCATGCTGCCTGCCCGATTTTTGTCCTTTCCTGGTTGTTGAGGCCTGAGGCTACGAATACTTACCATTCATTGATAGCACAATCACTTTGAATGCCACATTGTCAGATCCGTTCTCAGCACTTTGATAGCAATTCATCACTTTGATAGCACAATCACTTCGAATGGGAATTTCCGTTCTCAGCCTCACGCTGTACAGGTGCGACATCAGTATGCATCGCACACCTCAAAACTTTGCAACCAACTGCTAATCAACCTCCTCCATTCATATCCGAACTCGATTTCACCAATCAAAGCCTCAATCGTTCATACACTGTAACCCTAGTTGCGCTGTGATAAAACCAGCATCAGGAATTGATGTTTGAACCCAACAAAAATGATATAGAAATGAAGATAAACACTCCAGGACCGCTAATATACATCTACAATGATTTATGGTATTTGTTTGGATTTTCTATGATTTTACTTAGCTGCGTTTTGGTTTGAGGAAGGGAATTGTCTTCTCGTGTTTAAAAGGTGAGGGTGTGGCTGAGAATAAAGGATAAGGTGGCTTGTTTAAGCTCAGATGTAGATTAGGATATTTTATATATTTTTATATTCCAATATTTTATTCAATTTTAATCCAACACTGTTTGCACTTGTCTTTAAAAATTCCTGTAACCACATACGATACCCAAAATTCACGAAAATGGACATGCAGCTACAGTTCGACGTCACGGTCCCAATGAAACTGGTTTCATCAAATTCCGACTCCGTTTGCTCACACAACGTATTTTTTACTGTCAAAATATCGACTGTATTTCACATTATAATCCCGCACGGCCACATACTGACTCTGAAAATCACAGAAATTGAAATCTAGCAATAATTTAATATTGCGGATCCAACAAAATTAGTTTCGTCGGATTCTGAGATCGTTTGCAAAACTGTCTATTTTTAAAGCTCTAAATAAACCCATTTAGATATCAAATATATTTTAAAAAATAATTAAATTAAATGTTTATAAATAAATATTATCGTATATATTCACAATATAATATCATACATCTCCAATTGGATTTATAACTCTGTATTCCAAATCCAGTGTTACATCGATATTCGATTTATATTTAAAATCCATTTAAAAATATAAATAAATCGATATATATTATAAAGGAATTCCGTAGCGACTTTTCGAAAATTTGATTTGGACATAAATCAAAATCTACACAATGAAATCTCGATTTTTCTCTTCCACTAGAAAAATATACTTCACCAGGTCCGAACGTTTCTTATTTCATAGAAATCCGATTTAAAACGGATTTTGTATATTCAATTGAAGTTCGAATCGCCAAATTACGAACTGCAGCGCCATTTCGGGCTTGATTATAATTATAATGTAATTATACGTCCAAACTTCGTTCAAATAATATTTTCGTTATTGTAATTCAATTTTAGACTGAATTATATATATTTTGAATTTCCAAATTCACACCGTATTGCCATTTTAGATAATTCTGATTATTTCAGAATTTAATATATAATTTAATTATTATATTAATTAAATGTTCAATATTATTTAATTAAATAACCATTTAATTCCCTAAACCATTATTTAAATAATTAATTAAATAAATTATTATACTGTAAAAATATGGGACATTTCAGATTATGATTGGGAGTCATTAACAATGAAATTTTGGGAATTCTAATTGTGGGGGGAGGGAGGGAGAATGGATTTTTTCCTAAAGGAACTGGAACAAGCTGTATGATTTTATAACAAAGGAACCACGGCATCCAAGAAAACGTGGAGGGCACGACATTTGATAGTGTGTGTATGAGAAGGAACCCCTTATTAAATTTATATTTTACGGTTCTTTTTTTCTCCTACCGCTATTTTTGTAAATGTTTTATTTTTGTACCTTTACAAACGAATTCCAAATGCAACGAAATTTGATGTGCTGCTACGTCCTTATGCTCTGAATCCAATAAAGTTTGTTTGGCCAAACTCCGTCTCCATTTGTATGGTGATGTTATTTCAAATTAAATTTATTTGCCGGTTTATGTTTAAATTTTGTATACCACCAAAACAATTCCATTTGGCTCCAAATTTGAAATACGGCAATAATTAATTATGCATATTTAAATAAAATTTGTTTTATCATAGACCGAGGTCGTTTGAAAATTTATTATTTTAAAGGCCGATATCGTATCGATATAATATTTCTAACTCCAAAACAAATCGTAAATTACGAACTATCGCGACTAATTTAAGCTTGTTTTAATCATATATATTTATACGTTCAACTCCATTTCCAATAAAATTTCCATAATATTCAAACGAATAAAACTTTAGTCGATAATGTATATTTTTAAATCCAACCATCAATAAATATTTGATTCTCAACCAATCATTCCGAATTAAATATTGAGTTTTTAATTTGTATTCCAAACAATATTTGATTTTAAATCTCTAAACCCAATATTCAATTGATTGTTAATGTTTAATTTTCAGTAACTTTTATTTCCAACTCATCGAAATTTCTGGGTCGTTACAACATACAAAGTATACAATCAAAACCGCGAATGCTTATTAGAGATTGGATTCCGATTATGACAAGGTATGGAACTGTAACATAACGTCTTTCGTCCACTTCAAGTTGGTAGTTAAACCAACTCGAACAGTTCAAAATGACAGAATGTTATTATCTTCTAAGGTAAATAGAATAAATCACAGAATCACAGACACAGAAAAACAGAATATCTCGCAGCGGAATAAATAAATTATACAATAGTAGTTCATGAAGCTAATTAATAAAAATCAAAATTTTGTACATCATATCAGTGTTACAAAATTTAATACAGCGGTAGTCTAAATATAAGAATATCTAATACAAAAGAGAAATAGCCAGAATCAACAGGTAGAGATGATATCTTCAACAATCTCCAGCTTCAAAAGGTGAAATCTCAACACTGCAATTCTCGATCTGACCCAAGCAATAATGCAAAACAAAACAACTCGGATCAGGACTAACATTCTCATGAAAGTAAATCAACTCAAATAAAATATTCAATGAAATGCATAAGTAACTTTAAGAATGTTTGGGATCACCATCCTCTAAGGATCCGTTTAACTAATATCATATAATATAATACGCTATTATAATAGTGTCTATGTTCAAATATAACATATTAAAATAGCATAAGCGGGATTACATTTTTACCCTTATACTGTTTATAAACTGTAATAACCTACGTTCCAACAGACCGATTTTTTTCAAAAATCCAATCCATCGAAACTCGAGTTGGTTTTCTCTGGTATCCTGTAGAAAAGACAGAGACATAAACCATACCAGAGTTCGGAAAACATCTCACAGCGGAAGGAATAAAATATAATGTAGTTAAAACATAGCTTTACCTTAATAATAATACTGCTAAACCTATCCAAAGCTATATAGTCTCTGTCTAGAACCAAATCTGCGAATGTTATGAGGAGAGGGTCAGAACATAAGTTCTGTGTGAATGAATTTAAACTACACTTTTTGAATAATCCTACATATACCGTTTAATTACATTTTCTCATCTATTAAGTTATTTGTGTTATTAGCACTGAAGGCTTTCACACACACGTCGCACCCATCTACTCCCTAGTAGATTAACCAAATGTATATGTAGCTACCCCAAAACTGAGGTACACTCCGTGGTACCGCACTCGCACGGTCCCCTCCGTAATACCACAGTAACAAGATAACATAAGACAAGGTAAGGCAAGATAAACTGAATATGCTATCGCACTCATTTCTATTTCTCTGCATCTACTAACAATTTTTTCAACTAGCCTCATGTGTTCATAATAAAATGATCCCTTTATCGATCGGCTTCTACTCGCATGTACTTATTACTTGTGTCATTCGGCCCCGCTTGTTTGTAGATACCTGTGTTGGTCCCACCATGGAGTGTATCAATCCCTATGATGGCAACCCGACATAATTCAAGATGCACAGCGTATAACTACTGATGCCCAGTGCCTGATTTTTCCACTCCGGAGCATATGCACGCCCGTACTCCGTCAGAACCTACACTGACGCACCACCTATCGCTATTTTGACCGCTTATAATCAGTCCAGTAACTGTGCCCCACCCTGCCTAGTTCAGGGTACCATGATACATCTATGTGGGTTACTGCTGAAAAGGGTCCTCATTACTAGGGTTTCCTAATCAACATGTTATAACGGTTAAGTGTTCTCAATTTAACCAAACCCCACCCATTTGTTTAATTAACATGTTGTATTGGTTAAGTGTCGCCTATTCATATGTTACTTAACCTTACCATTCTTAGCATGTCTGTTCATTGGCATTAATTGATTTATTAATGCACCAACCTCTCACATTAGAACTGTTTTTTTGCAGTTGCTGGATGTATCGGGTGGTTCCGGGCAGACTTCTACTGCAAACTCATTCTAACCTCGGGTTTTGGGCTTGATGCGCTAACCTCTCACATTAGACCTGTTGTTGCGGTTGCTGGATGTGCCGGGTGGTTCCAGGCAGTCTTACACCACAACTCAATCTAACCTTCGGTTAGGCATGTTCATCTTTTAACCAATATACATATTTACCATATATGTCCAAGTCTATATGTCAATTATCCACAAGTGTACTCAATTCAAGTTATGTCACATTTACTAGTTATGCCCAAAATTACTCAATTAAGTTATACCCAATTCCCCGCGTTTCAATCGTACGTACAACAAGATTTAAACTAGGTTTCCAAATGAACCTAGTATTCATAAAATAAAAAGAAAAGGGGAATAGAGAAGAAAAATAAGAATTGTCATAAGAGAATAAGCATGTAAAGGTGTACCAAACACAAGAATCATGGTTCCAATAGATTTGTTGTACATTAACAATAAATATGAGCAAGTTGCACCATAGGCATAAAGATTCGATAGAACTGAACATAAAAGAATCACCAATTTGATGCACAACAAGATAGATTCAGTTGTATCACTAGTAACAGTCTCACTGGCATTGGTAATCTCAGATTTGACAACATAATAAGAATGAATCAGAATTGGTTATCATTACAATTAGGCATAGTTCTATATTCGATTCGTTATAGTCATGTTTTCTATTATATGTTCAAATCTGAATAATAACTGAACTTACTTTCTTAATTCATGTCTCCAATTTTGAACATTAGATTATAATATATACCCATAATTTCCAAATAAATTATGTTTATAAGTTTTATCCAGATTAGACATATAATCATATGTATACATGTTATGCCAGATTACACCCAAATTAATTTGCGTTCATTATCATTAACAATTTATGCTATACGTCATTTATACAAATTATTTCCAGTTATGCCCAATCCAACTTATGCCAATAATCTAATTTATACACAATTATGTCCAAATTGATTTATGCCCATATCAACCTTTTTCCCCTTTTTCCATAATATTTATTCCAAACATACCTAATTATTCCAACTTATTTTGCACATATTTTCATTAATGTCCCAATATCTACCGTTATGTGCCAAATTGTCAACATTCCCAATTTCCGGTAATTTATAAGTTATACAACAATTCCCCAATTACAGGTTTTGCCCAAAATCCATCATGCAAGTTGTTTTAATTTCCCAAATATCCTTCCACTATTACAATATTGTTCGTACGTATGCTTTCAATGAGATCTGGACTAGGCTATAAAAATAAAAAGGAACGGGAAGAAGAACAGAATAGGCAAAAGTAAAAGCTATAAGATTTTAATTGAATTAAACATTTTAATTTGGGGAATTGCTAAACAATATGCATACAATTATTCATAAGTGTAATTTAAACCTATTCACAGTGTATGCTCTCCCAATTCAGATTTTTGCACTCATAGTCTTTCTCTCCTTTTTCGTGCAGCATAATTCTAGGAATCTGAACTCTTTTCATTTATTTTGAAAGGGATCCTAGTTTTATCTTTTTATTTTAAGAAGATATTTTGAGAAGAGAGGGAGAGAGAGAGAGAGAGAGAAGAAGAAGAAGAAGAAGAGGAAGAAGAAGCCATGGAAAACCTTCAGCGTAGCCGCCAAGTTGTGAGTTTTAGGGTTGGGTATAAGGGTTTATTTATAGGGAGGTTAGAGCAACTAAGGCCTTAGGATTTAATTAAAAGATCATCTGAATAGCCATGTCATTCAACCAATCGAAAATGGCTACGTTGCAACGTCCACCAATCAAAACATGCCACCTCACCCTAAAAGAACTCTCTTTTTCCATATTTAATGTAACCGTTATATTATCCCTAAATATAACATTAATGTCTTTAATTTACCAATTTCATTTCTTAACATTAAAATAGATTCCCCTAATCTCAAATTAGTGTTGCCTCATATATATATATATATATATATATATGTATATGTATATATATACATATAATACAAATACTTAACATTTAGTCAACCTCAACCCAATTTGTTAATGTCATAAATATGCATATATATATATATATTATTTATTTATTTACATATTTGCTATAAATAATCAAATGTGCATGCATCTCCGATTTGAATGTTATTTGATAAAATTAACCTTCCTCCAATTGTGGCTTGCTGATTTATACTCTTACTTTTTGAATTGCATGCATATATATATATATATATATATATATATATATACACACACACACACACACATATATGCCTTACATTGGCTATTAATTCATTGCTACATGCTTATTAATGCAATTACTTCTTTTTTTTCGCTGATGGCCTTTAGTTTGCATTTTAAAGGTCTAAATTTCAAATGTTTATCCCCTTCACATTTAGTTGCTTTCTCTGCTTAATGTTTATTAATTTGAGCGTTCATTCACTGCTCCATTTTAATGCTTATAACATTTTCTTTTGAATATACACATCATTCCTTACAATTGAATGCATCATCCATTTATTTAATGCAATAAATTCACATTTTCTCTTTCCCTTATTGCATTAATTCATATCGTTAATTTACCTATTCCTTTTTTTTAGTGCATTTATTATCTTCCCACAAAATTTTGAATTTCAAATAACATGTATACACATATCCCCCTTCTCATTTATTGTTGCATGCAATTTTATTAATTCACCTTTTTACCATTTACATTAATTAAATTAACGTTTCCCTTTATTAATTGTTTTCTCTATCATAATTACATGCATGTACCTCCTTTTCTTTTTTTAACATTATTACATGCGCAATTGTATTGCATACTTTTTTCCTTGCATTAACTTCTTTATATATATATATATATATATATATATATTGCGTGCAATTCATTTTCCTTCATTTCAATGCACTTATATATTATTTAATTTTAATTTTTAAATATATCTATGCATATAATATATACATATATGCATATTTTTAATTACATTAAAAATGCGGGGTGTTACATTCTCCCGCCCTTAAGAAATTTCGTCCCCGAAATTTGGTAAGGGTAAAATCAAATAATCCCTCGCATATTATACATCCATCATGTGTGCATCCAATTTTTGCAAACATTATGCACATGGGCAAAGTGAAATACATTATAGTAATGCATGTATGCCTAATATGGTACCACATATATGCATGCAACCTTTCAAAAACTCTTTCAAAACATGATGCTCACATCCTAAATATACTTGCAGTTCTATATGAATGCAATATTTTAAAAAAAACTTAAAACATTTTTCACCGAAATTTTCCCACACTCTTACAGAGTAAGAGCATTATTCATCCAATTGTTGCATCGAAAACCCTACCAACCATTATTAAATTCGAAATTTAGAAAAATCTAATTTTCCAGATTCGATTTCTTATGTTACAAAAAGGTATTTAACGGAGAAATTTACATTTTCCATTTTTCTTTTATGTACCTTTTCTAATTTCACTTGAATTTTTACATAACTATTCTATAAAAAGTTTCCTATTTTCCTACCCAAGCACAACTACATAAGAAATCTTCCTTTTCTTTTTCAACTTATCTTGGAAAGATTTATTAATTTTCATATGTTCTTAAAATTTTCATTTTTTTTCCCGTCGTATTTGTTGCTTTTCTGACTTTATTGTTTTCTTTTTAGTTAGGCTATTTTTCTTTCTTAGCTTATTTTACTTAATCTAATGATTTAAGTTTCTTTTTAAATAAGCCCTTCCATCATCCTACACAGCCACTACTAAGTGCCAAGAATCATAAGACTAATTTACTAAAGAAAAGTCCAACCACAAACCCTCAATGCTCACTTTCCCTTCTCTGTCTAGTAATTACCACTAGTCCTTGTTATGTATTACTAGCCTACATTTTTTTTTTCAAGCAACAACTCTAGGCCTCACAATGCTTATGCATTCTATGGGAATTTTCCACTATTCCAAGATGGTCCTTGCTATTTACTTCATAGCCTCAAACTTATTCTCGTTCTTTCTAGACACTAATCCTTACCTACTCCATTTTTTTCAAAACATGGTTTGACCTCTTTTTTTCATATCATTTTCCTTCCAAAAATTAGAAGTGATTAAAACTTTGTTTTCTTTTTGAAGCGACCCGAACTTTCCCGGTCTCCGAAGAGATGAGAAAGAACAAATTACTGTGAGGACAAGACAAAACAGAACGCAGACGGAAGAACATTTCATTGCTATTACAACAATTCCATTAGATACAAGAATATACAGAGTATAGATGAATAAATTACATACGATAAATATCAGAGATTACAATAAATTACATAGCAACGGAAAATAATACAAAGCACAACTGAAGGTGATGTACGGATACAGAGCTTTCCGGATATCATTCCAGCTGTAAATCAGGATCCTGTGAATATAAATCTGCAAAACCAAAACTACTAGCTGCCCGTGCCGAAAATAGGGGCACCCAGAGTTTAGGTTAAAACAATAAACTCCAGGTCAGTCATGTGAAAGGTGTGAGAACTAAAACAATTATTAATATTGGTTTTAAAGTTAGGTAAATCAAGGGACCACGCCGTATAACACGGAACAGGTTTCCTCCCAAAAATACCAGTGCATAGAACAAACCGCGCAATGCTAAATAAAGAAAAATGAAGCTGTTATAAGACCCAGGTCCCATCACACAATGCAACACAAGCCGGAGGATAGGGTTTTCCCTTATAACAGCCAAACATGCTTGGTACGTTTAAAACAAATCATTTGATACTATAATAAGTGTATAGTGTCAAAATAATTTCAATCATAAATATCAATCATAGGCGGCATAGCTACCATCTACTATGTCGCCATACTAGTTCTACAATTAAAACCGCAATATCACGTATTGGAAATTGGATTCCGTCATGAGCCGAGGCAAGGGGCAAGCTCCTCTCCGCGTCCGAGACACTCTAGCAAATGTCTCAGGACTACACACTTTGGGAAATCCTGGATCGGTTGGGCCGGTCCTCACTTACGTTAGAGGATTAGTTATGCCTGAACACACGTTTCCCGGTCCTTACAGACCTATAATCGAGGCGCCTCATTCCAACAACCACAAAGGTGAAAAGTATATAAATGTCAGGGCTGGTAAGTCACTGACACCACCATAGCTAGAAAGAAACGTCGTGTTCTCCCAACGGTCCGTATCCCGTTTTTAACTCATACCGAGGTGTGAGGCTCACGAATTCACGTTATACACAAAGCTGCCACGTAGGCATGCTTTGATCATCAACCACAAGACTTTGCTTTTCAACAGAAGCCTTGATCATTGCATCTTAGCATGCCACACAGGCAATTCATGCCATGCGACTGATGTCCATCGATATACAACCTCTGAGCTCGTACGTCTCAGAGAAGGGCGTTAAGAAAAAGAATAAATTCTCCACCGCCAAACAGATGTATATTTAATAGAAATCAATCAACGCAGAATAAAATCCAATGTCAGGCACACAATCCATTTACAAGTCCGTTTTGGGTCTGAACGAAACCGGAGGCACTTTCCTCGCATATCCATCCATCTCCAAGTACGTCTGGACGACCACCAACTATTTCCATCCACTTGGGTGTACAGCCCAATCAGGATCGTCAGTAAGTATCCAAACGATGTGAAGACTTCCGGTCTTCGACCGCCGTCTTCATCTTCGACTTATCGTCGAATCGGTTATTCAGAATGGGTATATACCCAGCCTTTCCGAACAACCCGCGTATATTAAAAACAAAAGTTACACAAACACAACATATGCCTCATTCCAATCCTTAGGGAAAGATTCCAATTAATTTTATCCAAGATAAATTCTTTAAAATTCATCCTTTAATCTTCCTTTGGATGTCCTTTCAAACCAAATTATGGTTTTCCAAACTAGTCGAGATTAGCGAACCATACCGAAGTAATTATTTATTTTAATTCCCAATCCCAACCTATTCATCCCATGAAGCAAAACTGGTAATACTCCACATCTAACACCACATTGTTATTGGTAAAATTAATTACCATTTCACGTTCAAATCTAATTAAAGATTTAACTATCGCTTTGGAGCAAAACTGGTGATACTCCATTCTCGCTCAATTTCTAAATTTGATAACTTAGATTATCAGTTCACATTTCAATTTAAGTGTGGATTCATTAAAACTCCTTTTACAGGGTTAAAGGACTAGGGTCATTTAAAACACAGTTCACGATAAACCCAAATCACATTCTATTTATTACCGGGTTAAAGAACTAGTGTTATTTAAAACACAGTTCACGATAAACCCACAAATCAATTCTATTTAAAACACATTTCAAATCCAGTTTATTTATTTAAAAATAAATGGGTTTTAATTTCAGTTCAAAACCAGTTCATTTTGATAAAAATCTATTTTTATCTTTTCAAATATGGAGTTTTCATCCCAATTTTTCCCAAATCATTTCTTATGATTTTACAATAATTATTACTATTTTTAATAATTTTATCAAGGCCCGTACAGTCAATTTCCATCAACGGCCATCGAACTGCACTTACAGCGACCTTTATCAAATTTGATTCGGACGTATCTCCAAATCCAACCATTATATTTCAAATTTCTAATATTCGTTGGAAAGCTCTTTTCGATACGAACCCAACGGTTCCGGTTTTAGGAGAATCCGACGGTCGGATCTCCCGTAATGTCCGTTTGAAATAAATGGTCGAAATTCACGAACTACCGCGGCGCGGCGCGTTCTATTCAGGCCATTATATTATATATATAATATATATAATATATATTTCGTCGATTACTATTTAAAACGAATTTTATGAATAGTTTTGAATTCGTTTCAAAAACAATTTCAACTTCCATTTCAATTCAAATCAAAATTGAATTTTTCCTTATAAATTCGTTTTAAAATTCGTTTCAATTCAATTCAATTTGAACTCGTTTTCTATTCAATTCAATTCAAATTCGTTTTCTATTCAATTCAAATCAAATTCGTTTTCTATTCAATTCAATTCGAAATCGTTTTATATTCAATTCATTTCGAAATCATTCTATATTCAATTCATTTCGAAATCGTTCTATATTCAATTCATTTCGAAATCGTTCTATATTCAATTCATTTCGAAATCGTTTTATATTCAATTCATTTCGAAATCGTTTTATATTCAATTCATTTCGAAACCGTTTTATATTCAATTCATTTCGAAATCGTTTTATATTCAATTCATTTCGAAATCGTTTTATATTCAATTCATTTCGAAATCGTTTTATATTCAATTCAAATCAAATTTGTTTAAAATTCAAAAATGAATATAATCGATATAAATATCGTTCACGTCAAAATAGCGCATCACTAATCAACACGACTTTATATTCAACAAATGGATCTATATTTCTTTCAATACACGACTCTATATCTTTGTCAACATACGACTAATCTCAACGAATGAGTACTGTCCATGTGTGACTATTTTTGTTATTTAATATATTTTATGAAAATTAAGGTATCTATCGTTTGATATTAAATCAGACTCCAACTGTAAATTAGTAAGGGAACGATTCCCTGTATATTAACCCCGAAGGCCGAAACCAACATCAGATCAATATCCAGGAGACCACTCATCTCATATATTTTCCAGTTGATTTCTAATTCTATATATGATAAAGATGTAAATTTTATTGTTAAAATATTTCGTTCAACACATAACTAATCTCAACGGATGAGTACAGTCAACACATGAACCTTTACTTTATAGTGATAAAGATATAAATTTTATTGTTAAAATATTTCGTTCAACACATGACTAATCCCAACGGATGAGTACAGTCAACACATGAACCTTTATTTTATAATATTCTTTATTTTCCCGATTGGAATGAGGCCCAATCAATCACCATATAATGTTAATTATATGGATTTTCATACATCACACGTATATAATAGCATTGAAAAATAATCAACCATCAACCAAAGTGCACTACACTGTATAAGCATCAAATATAGATATCTAACACTTATAACAGCCTGTCGATCCTTCGATCGACATACAACTAATTATTGGGATTAGTGTATGCCATATTTTATCCCCATACCCGTGTGGGGTTTCAAACAATCAAACACAGATTTTATTTGTGCAGTTGGGTGATGTGTAAAATTTATCGTCCCAATCAATGTCCTTCAAATAGGTGTACATAAACAAACCGTCCAGTTTGTAAATGAATATTTATTTATTCACATTCACGTTAAAAATTATATTTTTAACGATAAAATATTTTATTTTAACACATGAATTTTTTTATTCAGTTCATTTATTCAATAAAACGATATTTTTATTTTTCTAACTTATTTTAGAAAATTTCGGCGGCATAACGACACGATACTAGAAACGGGACAAGGCCTAGCCATATCCCCGGTCTGGTGAAGGCCCACGCCATTCACACGTCAATCAAATCAATTTTATTTCACCAAATAATTCAATTCAAACCAAATAGTCTAACCAACTACACAACCAAACAGTTAAACAAACAAGTCATTCATGGTCTGTGGATGACGGGTGTCGGGTGCTACTAAACACCATCTGCATCCTAGTATGTATATATATATAACTAGCAAAAGAAATTTAGAGTGAGAAGTTCTCACCGAAAGTTATCCAACTTCACGACACTTCTATTCTAGAAAATCTTGTCGTTCTCGCCTTTTGCCACTTTCGTTGTTCGTAGCCACTACATATATAAAAATCGAATTTTTACTTCGCTATTCAATATATAAAAATCGAATTTTTACTATGCTATTCAATATATAAAAATCGAATTTTTACTATGCTATTCAATATATAAAAATCGAATTTTTACTATGCTATTCAATATATAAAAATCGAATTTTTACTATGCTATTCAATATATAAAAATCGAATTTTTACTATGCTATTCAATATGTAAAAATCGAATTTTTACTATGCTATTCAATATATAAAAATCGAATTTTTACTTCGTTATTCTCCATATAAAGATCTCGCCTTTTCAACTATAAAGATTTTACCTTTTCAATGTCATCACTATAGAAATCACATTTTTATTTCTGCTACATATATAAAGATGACATTTTTACTATCTATAAAATATAAAAATTATATTTTTACAATATAAAAGATTATATTTTTATTATTCTTACCTAAAGATCTAATCTTTTACCTTTGTAACAATTATTTCTTTGCATAATTAAAAATCCAACCTTTACATACGATAAAAATCTATCCTTTCTACTACATAAAAAATCTATACTTTGTTTACTTTAAAAATCCGAAAATTTTGTTCGCTTTAAAAAAATCAAAACTTTTATTTTTAAAAATCACATTTTCCTATTCAATGTTTATATATTCAAATCATCACATTTATATATATAAATATATAAAGTTATTTATAAAAACTTACAGTTATTCGACGAGGAAGGAGGGGGCGTTGGATTTTTTTGAGGAGAAGGGGGAAGACGGGGGGTGCTGCTGTCGAGGTCGGGGAAGTGGAGGGAGGAGGTGGCACAGGCTTGGGGTGGCGATGGAGGGGGGCTGTCTGAGCGGCGGCGCGATCCATCGGGGGGGGGGGGGAGGGGGAAGGCTTCGCGGTCTCACGCGATAGGAGGAGGAGGGAAGAAGAAGGCGGAGGATCGGAGGGGGCTGCGGCATCCTTGGACGGCGGGGACGAGGACGGGCACGAGGGCGACGGGGTGCTCCCCCTGGCGGCGCGCGATTTTGATTTAGGTTTCTATTTTTTTTCTCTTTGAACTGAATTATAACCGGGGGTGGGGGGGGGGGGGGCAGAGAGGATGTAGGAGAGAAAGGGGGTTTTTAATTTTTAATTTATTTAATTATTTTATTTTCACCAAAAAGCAACTTTTATTTTAGACCTCAAAACGAGGCCCACCGCCTGTCGTCCATAGCGTATTACCCTCATTTCGAACACAATGGGATATGTATCGTAAGCTGATTCGATCGTTTAAATCTGTTTTTGTCAAAATCAACATATAACTCTTTATATTGATTTTGAACGCGCATTTCAATTTACCTGGGTCACATACGAACTCTATAAATTGCAGAAAAATATTTTCTAGCTTCGTATTGACGATACGGCCCTAACAAAACTAGTTTCGACGAATTCTGAGACTGTTGCAAAAATGGCTAATTTCCAGTCGATTAAAATCAAATGAAAATGGTCAAACGCGTTTTCCTTTGCCACGCTCACATATTGATTCGAAAAATTATGAAATTTGGAATCTAGCAATAATTTGACATCACGGATCCAACAAAAGTGGTTTCGTCGAAATCCGAGGTCGTTTGCAAAATTTTCATTTTAAGGGCCTGAATTCCATAGCGACTATTCAGAATTTTCATCTGGACATATCTTTTGATTCCCGCTATGAAATCTCGATTTTTCGGATTCGTTGGAAAGATATTCTCAAATAGATCCTAATGTTTTTGGTTTCACTAAAATCCGGTTTATTTTGCACCCGGTACATTCAATTGAAGTTTGAAATCGAATTATCGAACTACCGCGCCATTTTCAATTCCTATTTATAATTATATATAATTATTTATATTCTAACAACGGCGTATATAATATATACGTTCGAATTATATTTTAAAATAAATTTCTCATCGATATTATTTAAAATAATTCATTTTAAATATTCAAAATTCACTGAAATTGCCAAAATAAAAATTTTAAACTGACTCGGATTTTCCGGGTTATTACAATCTCCCCCACTTAAAACTTTTCGTCCCCGAAAAGGAACAAAGTCGAAAGTGGTTTTATCAATCCACTCTACGTTCGATCTGGCTTCCATTCTCCAACTTTTCAGTTTCTAAGAATTTTCAAATTTTCAAAAATTAGGCTAACACCCTAAATTTTCGAAAAATTTCGCCATAACCTCCCCTGCACCGGGAGCCACGGAAAAATCCTGAAATTTCCATATAGGCCTTTTGATCTCAAAAAGAAAAAGAAAAAGCCAAGCAGCTAGCCAATCGGCTCATAAAATCATCATCACCCAAACAAAACAGTAAATTATAATAAACATGTACCTATTTGTCGGGCAAACAAATTTTATTCTTCGGCTCTAGCCTCCTTGCTATGAACTGTTCAATGCAAGTATATGTATATGCATGCAATCCAAACAAATTTTCAATACAATTCAATATTTGATTCAATTAGGCATAATGGTTCAATATTATCAAACAAATAAACAAACAACACAAACATCAATCAATTAGTGAATTAACGTTTCAAATTGATAATTTTGATATATGTGCAAAAAGTCATGTTTTTGATGCCAAATCACAACAATGTGTCTATATAAGTTTTGGTTCTCACACCAGTCTAATGGAAATATATAGAAGTCACACCTTCGAAACACGAACATAAATACTGATGATGTCATGACAATCATCAGTACCATCTCCGGGCGACTAGAACGTGATTCTATATCTATCCAGTATATTAAAACTTCGAATATACGTTCATGACGCGTATATGCAAAATCTTTATATATCGGATTGTCCAAATTCAAAATAAATAAATAATCAAATACGTTTTTAAAATGGTTTAGATTTCAAAACAAAATTGTTTTCATTTGAAAAATATACTCTTCACACTCGTTCTAGGATACTACTGATCCTATCTCTAACGAGTCATTCTAATTGGATATTACTAATCCAATATCTGATGAATTCGTTCGTATGGTTCTAATGTGTCTTGTTCTCGAGCTCTGTAAACCAAAGCTCTGATACCAAATGAAGCGACCTGAACTTCCCTGGTCTCCGAAGAGATGAGAAAGAGCGAATTACTGTGAGGACAAGACAAAACAGAACGCAGACGGAAGAACATTTCATTGCTATTACAACAATTCCATCAGGTACAAGAATGTACAGAGTATAGATGAATAAATTACATACGATAAATATCAGAGATTACAATAAATTACATAGCAGTGGAAAATAATACAAAGCACAACTGAAGGTTGTGTACGGATACAGAGCTTTCCGGATATCATTCCAGCTGCAAATCAGGATCCTGCGAATATAAATCTGCAAAACCAAAACTACTAGCTGCCCGTGCGGAAAATAGGGGCACCCAGAGTTTAGGTTAAAATAATAAACTCCAGGTCAGTCATGTGACTGGTGTGAGAACTAAAACAGTTATTAATATTGGTTTTAAAGTTAGGTAAATCAAGGGACCACGCCGTATAACACGGAACGGGTTTCCTCCCAAGAATACCAGTGCATAGAACAAACCGCGCAATGCTAAATAAAGAAAAATGAAGCTGTTATAAGACCCAGGTCCCATCACACAATGCAACGCAAGCCGGAGGATAGGGTTTTTCCTTATAACAGCCAAACATGCTTGGTACGTTTAAAACAAATCATTTGATACTATAATAAGTGTATAGTGTCAAAACAATTTTAATCATAAATATCAATCATAGGCGGCATAGCTACCATCTACTATGTCGCCATACTAGTTCTACAATTAAAACCGCAATATCACGTATTGGAAATTGGATTCCGTCATGAACCGAGGCAAGGGGCAAGCTCCTCTCCGCGTTCGAGACACTCTAGCAAATGTCTCAGGACTACACACTTTGGGCAATCCTGGATCGGTTGGGCCGGTCCTCACTTACGTTAGAGGATTAGTTATGCCTAAACACACGTTTCCCGGTCCTTACAGACCTATAATCGAGGCGCATCATTCCATCAACCACAAAGGTGAAAAGTATATAAATGTCAGGGCTGGTAAGTCACTGACACCACCATAGCTAGAAAGAAACGCCGTGTTCTCCCAACGGTCCGTATCCCGTTTTTAACTCATACCGAGGTGTGAGGCTCGCGAATTCACGTTATACACAAAGCTGCCACGTAGGCATGCTTTGATCATCAATCACAAGACTTTGCTTTTCAACAGAAGCCTTGATCATTGCATCTTAGCGTGCCACACAGGCAATTCATGCCATGCGACTGATGTCCATCGATATACAACCTCTGAGCTCGTACGTTTCAGAGAAGGGCGTTAAGCGAAAGAATAAATTCTCCACCGCCAAACAAATGTATATTTAATAGAAATCAATCAACACAGAATAAAATCCAATGTCAGGCACACAATCCATTTACAAGTCCGTTTTGGGTCTGAACGAAACCGGAGGCACTTTCCTCGCATATCCATCCATCTCCAAGTACGTCTGTACGACCACCAACTATTTCCATCCTCTTGGGTGTACAGCCCAATCAGGATCGTCAGTAATTATCCAAACGATGTGAAGACTTCTGGTCTTCAACCGCCATCTTCATCTTCGACTTATCGTCGAATCGGTTATTCAGAATGGGTATAAACCCGGCCTTTCCGAACAACCCGCGTATATTAAAAACAAATGTTACACAAACACAACATACGCCTCATTCCAATCCTTAGGGAAAGGTTCCCATTAATTTTATCCAAGATAAATTCTTTAAAATTTATCCTTTAATCTTCCTTTGGATGTCCTTTCAAACCAAATTATGGTTTTCCAAACTAGTTGAAATTAGCGAACCATACCGAAGTAATTATTTATTTTATTTCCCAATCCCAACCTATTCATCCCATGAAGCAAAGCTGGTAATACTCCACATCTAACACCACAGTGTTATTGGTAAAATTAATTACCATTTCACGTTCAAATCTAATTAAAGATTTAACTATCGCTTTGGAGCAAAACTGGTGATACTCCATTCTCGCTCAATTTCTAAATTTGATAATTTAGATTATCAATTTACATTTTAATTTAAGTGCAAATTCATTAAAACTCCTTTTACAGGGTTAAAGGACTAAGGTCATTTAAAACACAGTTCACGATAAACCCAAATCACATTCTATTTATTATCGGTTAAAGAACTAGTGTTATTTAAAACACAGTTCACAATAAACCCACAAATCAATTCTATTTAAAACCCATTTCAAATCCAGTTTATTTATTTAAAAATAAATGGGTTTTTATTTCAGTTCAAAACCAGTTCATTTTGATAAAAATCTATTTTTATCTTTTCAAATATGGAGTTTTCATCCCAATTTTTCCCAAATCATTTCTTATGATTTTACAATAATTATTACTATTTTTAATAATTTTATCAAGGCCCGTACAGTCAATTTCCATCAACGGCCATCGAACTGCACTTACAACGACCTTTTTCAAATTTGATTTGGACGTATCTCCAAATCCAACCGTTAGATTTCAAATTTCTAATATTCGTTAGAAAGATCTTTTCGATACGAACCCAACGGTTCCGGTTTTAGGAGAATCCGACGGTCGGATCTCCCGTAATGTCCGTTTGAAATAAATGGTCGAAATTCACGAACTGCCGCGGCGCGGCGCGTTCTATTCAGGCCGTTATATTATATATATATAATATATATATTATATATTTCGGTGATTACTATTTAAAACGAATTTTATAAATAGTTTTGAATTCGTTTCATAAACAATTTCAACTTCCATTTCAATTCAAATCAAAATTGAATTTTTCCTTATAAATTCGTTTTAAAATTCATTTCAATTCAATTCAAATTCCAATTCAATTTGAATCCGTTTTCTATTCAATTCAATTCAAATTCGTTTTCTATTCAATTCAAATCAAATTCGTTTTCTATTCAATTCAATTCGAAATCGTTTTATATTCAATTCATTTCGAAATCATTCTATATTCAGTTCATTTCGAAATCGTTTTATATTCAATTCATTTCGAAATCGTTTTATATTCAATTCATTTCGAAATCGTTTTATATTCAATTCATTTCGAAACCGTTTTATATTCAATTCATTTCGAAACCGTTTTATATTCAATTCATTTCGAAATGAAATCGTTTTATATTCAATTCATTTCGAAATCATTTTATATTCAATTCATTTCGAAATCGTTTTATATTCAATTCATTTAGAAATCGTTTTATATTCAATTCATTTTGAATTCGTTTTCTATTCAATTCAAATCAAATTTGTTTAAAATTCAAAAACGAATATAATCGATATAAATATCGTTCACGTCAAAATAGCGCATCACTAATCAACACGGCTTTATATTCAACAAATGGATCTATATTTCTTTCAATACACGACTCTATATCTTTGTCGACACACGACTAATCTCAGTGAAGGAGTACCGTCCACGTGTGCCTATTTTTGTTATTTAATATATTTTATGAAAATTAAGGTATCTATCGTTTGATATTAAATCAGACTCCAACCGTAAATTAGTAAGAGAACGATTCCCTGAATATTAACCCCGAAGGCCGAAACCAACATCAGATTAATATCCAGGAGACCACTCATCTCATCTATTTTCCAGTTGAATTCTAATTCTATATATGATAAAGATGTAAATTTTATTGTTAAAATATTTCGTTCAACACATGACTAATCTCAACGGATGAGTACAGTCAACACATGAACCTTTACTTTATAGTGATAAAGATATAAATTTTATTGTTAAAATATTTCGTTCAACACATGACTAATCTCAACGGATGAGTACAGTCAACACATGAAACTTTATTTTATAATATTCTTTATTTTCCCGATTGGAATGAGTGCCCAATCAATCACCATATAATGTTAATTATATGGATTTTCATACATCACACGTATATAATAGCATTGAAAAATAATAAACCATCAACCAAAGTGCACTACACCGTATAAGCATCAAATATAGATATCTAACGCTTATAACAGCATGTCGATCCATCGATCGACATACAACTAAATATTGGGATTAGTGTATGCCGTATTTTATCCCAATACCCATGTGGGGTTTCAAACAATCAAACACAGTTTTTTTTTGTGCAGTTAGGCGATGTGTAAAATTTATCGTCCCAATCAATGTCCTTCAAATAGGTGTACATAAACAAACCGTCCAGTTTGTAAATGAATATTTATTTATTCACATTTACGTTAAAAATTATATTTTTAACGATAAAATATTTTATTTTAACACATGAATTTTTTATTCAGTTCATTTATTCAATAAAACGATATTTTTATTTTTCTAACTTATTTTAGAAAATTTCGGCGGCATAACGGCACGATACTAGAAATGGGACAAGGCCTAGCCATATCCCCGGTCTAGTGAAGGCCCACGCCATTCACACGTCAATCAAATCAATTTTATTTCACCAAACAATTCAATTCAAACCAAATAGTCTAACCAACTACACAACCAAACAGTTAAACAAACAAGCCATCGATGGTCTGTGGATGACGGGTGTCGGGTGCTACTAAACACCGTCTGCATCCTAGTATATATATATAACTAGCAAAAGAAATTTAGAGTGAGAAGTTCTCACCGAAAGCTATCCAACTTCACGACACTTCTATTCTAGAAAATCTTGTCGTTCTCGCCTTTTGCCACTTTCGTTGCTCGTAGCCACTACATATATAAAAATCGAATTTTTACTTCGCTATACAAAATATAAAAATCGAATTTTTACTATGCTATTCAATATACAAAAATCGAATTTTTACTATGTTATTGAATATATAAAAATCAAAATTTTACTATGCTATTCAATATATAAAAATCTAATTTTTACTATGCTATTCAATATATAAAAATTGAATTTTTACTTCGTTATTCTCCATATAAAGATCTCGCCTTTTCAACTATAAAGATTTTACCTTTTCAATGTCATCACTATAGAAATCACATTTTTATTTTTGCTGCATATATAAAGATGACATTTTTACTATCTATAAAATATATAAATTATATTTTTATATTTTTACAATATAAAAGATTATATTTTTATTATTCTTACCTAAAGATCTAATCTTTTACCTTTGTAAAAATTATTTCTTTGCATAATTAAAAATCCAACCTTTACATACAATACAAATCTATCCTTTCTACTACATAAAAAATCTATACTTTGTTTACTTTAAAAATCCGAAAATTTTGTTCGCTTTAAAAAAATCAAAACTTTTATTTTTAAAAATCACATTTTCCTATTCAATGTTTATATATTCAAATCATCACATTTATATATATAAATATATAAATTATTTATAAAAACTTACAGTTATTCGATGAGGAAGGAGGGGGCGTCGGATTTTTTTGAGGAGAAGGGGGAAGACGGGGGGTGCAGCTGTCGAGGTCGGGGAAGTGGAGGGAGGAGGTGACGCAGGCTCGGGGTGGCGATGGAGGGGGGCTGTCTGAGCGGCGGCGCGATCAATCGGGGGGGGGGGGGTAGGCTTCGCGGTCTCACGCGATAGGAGGAGGAGGGAAGAAGAAGGCGGAGGATCGGAGGGCGCTGCGGCATTCTTGGACGGCGGCGACGAGGGCGGGCACGAGGGCGACGGGGTGCGGTGGTGCTCCCCCTGGCGGCGCGCGATTTTGATTTAGGTTTCTATTTTTTTTCTCTTTGAACTGAATTATAACGGGGGGGGGGGGGGGGGGGCGCAGAGAGGATGTAGGAGAGAAAGGGGGTTTTTAATTTTTAATTTATTTAATTATTTTATTTTCACCAAAAAGCAACTTTTATTTTCGACCTCAAAACGAGGCCCACCGCCTTTCGTCCATAGCGTATTACCCCCATTCCAAACGCAATGGGATATGTATCGTAAGCTGATTCGATCGTTTAAATCTATTTTCGTCAAAATCAACATATAACTCTTTATATTGATTTTGAACGCGCATTTCAATTTACTGGGGTCACATACGAACTCTATAAATTGCAGAAAAATATTTTCTAGCTTCGTATTGACGATACGGCCCTAACAAAACTAGTTTCGATGAATTCTGAGACTGTTGCAAAAATGGCCAATTTCCAGTCGATTAAAATCAACTGAAACTGGTCAAACGCGTTTTCCTTTGCCATGCTCACATATTAATTCGAAAAATTATGAAATTTGGAATCTAATAATAATTTGACATCACGGATCCAACAAAAGTGGTTTCGTCGAAATCCGAGGTGGTTTGCAAAATTTCCATTTTTAAGGGCCTGAATTCCATAACGACTATTCAGAATTTTCAACTGGACATGTCTTTTGATTCCCGCTATGAAATCTCGATTTTTCGGATTCGTTGGAAAGATATTCTCAAATAGATCCTAATGTTTTTGGTTTCACTAAAATCCGGTTTGTTTTGCACCCGGTACATTCAATTGAAGTTTGAAATCGAATTATCGAACTACCGCGCCATTTTCAATTCCTATTTATAATTATATATAATTATTTATATTCTAACGACGGCGTATATAATATATACGTTCGAATTATATTTTAAAATAAATTTCTCGTCGATATTGTTTAAAATAATTCATTTTAAATATTCAAAATTCGCTGAAATTTCCAAAATAAAAAATTTAAACTGGCTCGGATTTTCCGGGTTATTACACTTTTCCAAAAATTGCTTTTGCCAAACCATAAAACATGTCACAACAAAAATGCAAAACACATTTTTTTCAAATCACAAAACTGGAGTATATAAGGACAACTGTTAGGTTACATTGTTTCTACCTACAATGTTAATTTTGGCTGCTTTCTATAAGGTGCAAACGTCTACTCTATTCTAGCTTTCTACAACTTATTTTGTTCACGCAACAAAATTTCTTTTTAAAACAATAATCAAAATTTATTGTTAACCGAATAGAGATTTTAAATCTTCCTTTTACAAAGTGCAACATTTTGTATGCTTTACTTTTTTATTCCTTTCATATATTAAAATATGAAAACTAGTGAGCTATACATGCTTTATAACGTACATTTTTTTTCATGAGAGAATTCTTTTAAAATAAGAAATCATTATTTTACAAAGCATACCCCACTTTACTTTAAAACCCAGTACACATTTTCAAATATGGTTTTCTACATATTTTCTTCAAAGATCAAAAATACATTTAAGATTAAAACTTGAAAACACCACAAATCCTTTTTGCCAAAACTTTTATAATTTCAAGTTATTAAAAGTTAATCATTGGGTTAGACTCAAAGTGGGTCTCCAACTCAAATATAAATATTCCTAATCCATTCTCCACTTTTTAATCTTTTCTAATTTATAAGGTTTCACTTCTGAACCCACTAATCTGAAATACTAACATTTCAGTTTCCATCATATGAGATTTGTCTTTCTCTAAAACATGTTGTACACTATCTACCCAAACCACATAAGGGTCTCAAAATTTCTATGTACATTTCTTTAGTGTACAAAACAGATATCCCATTTCTTTCATATTTTACCTCTTTCTATTTAGCGAGCTCCTTATGGATCTAGGTTTATATATATTTATATTTATACTTTTGAAAATACAAATATGCTAACTCATTATTTCCCTAGAAACCCTAAACCGAAGCTCTGATACCAGATGTAACAACCCGTGTTCCAACAGACCGATTTTTTTTCAAAAATCCAATCCATCGAAACCTAAATTGGTTTGCTCTGGTATCCTGCAGAAAAGACAAAGACATAAAACATGTCAGAGTTCGGAAAACATCTCACAGCGGAAGGAATAAAATATAATGTAGTTAAAGCATAGCTTTACCTTAATAATAATACCGCTAAACCAGTACCCAAAGCTATACAGTCTCTATCAAGAAACTAACCTGCAAATTTGATGAGGAGGGGGTCAGAACTTAAGTTCTGTGTGAATGAATTTAAACTACACTTTTTGAATAATCCTACATATACCGTTCAATTATATTTTCTCATCCATTATGTTATTTGTGTTATTAGCATTGAAGGCTTTCACACACACGTCGCACCCATCTACTCCCTAGTAGATTAACCTAATGTATATGTAGCTACCCCCAAACTGAGGTACACACCATGGTACCCTACTCGCGTGGTCCCCTCCGCAATACCACAGTACGGTGTGTAACTGTTGATGCCCAGTGCCTGATTTTTCCACTCCGGAGCATGTCCACGCCCGTACTCCGTCGGAACCTACATTGACGCACCACCTTCCGTTATTTTGACCGCTTATAATCAATCCAGTAATCGTGCCCCACCCTGCCTAGTTTGGGGTACCATGATACATCTATGTGGGTTATTGCTGAAATAGGTCCCCGTTACTAGGGTTTCCTAACCAACATGTAATAATGGTTAAGTGTTCTCAATTTAACCTAACCCCACCCATTTGTTTAATTAACATGTTGTATTGGTTAAGTGTTGCCTATTCATATGTTACTTAACCTTACCATTCTTAGCATGTCTGTTCATTGGCATTTTGATTTATTAATGCACCAACCTCACACATTAGAACTGTTGTTTGCGGTTGCTGGATATGCAGGGAAGTTCCAGGCAGACTTCTACCGCAAACTCATTCTAACCTCGGGTTTTGTTCTTGATGCGCTAACCTCTTACATTAGACATGTTGTTGCGGTTGCTGGATGTACCGGGTGGTTCCGGGCAGTCTTACATCACAACTCAATCTAACCTCAGGTTAGGCATGTTCATCTTTTAACCAATTTACATATTTACCATATATGTCCAAGTCTATATGTCAATTATCCACAAGTGTAGTCAATTCAAGTTATGTCACATTTACTTGTTATGCTAAAAAATACTCAATTAAGTTATGCCCAATTCCCCGCGTTTCAATCGTACGTACAACAAGATTCAAAATAGGTTTCCAAATGAACCTAGTATTCATAAAATAAAATGAAAAGGGGAATAGAGAAGAAATGCAAGAATTGTCATAAGAGAATAAGCATGTAAAGGTGTACCAAACATAAGAATCATGGTTCCAATAGATTTGTACATTAACAATAAATACGAGCAAACTGAGCAAGTTGCATCATAGGCATAAAGATTCGATAGAACTGAACATAAAAGAGTCACCAATTTGATGTACAATAAGATAGATTCAATTGTATCACTAGTAACACTCTCACTGACATATGTAGTCTCAGATTTGATAAAACAATAAGAATGAATCAGAACTGGTTATCATAATAATTAGGCATAGTTCTAGATTCGATTCATTATAGTCATGTTTTCTATTATGTGTTCAAATCTGAATAATAACTGAACTTACTTTCTTAATTCATATCTCCAATTTCAAACATTGAATTATAATTTATACCCATAATTTCCAACCTAAATTATGTTTATAATTTTTTATCCAGATTAGACCTATAATCATATGTAAACATGTTATGCCAGATTACACCCAATTTAATTTGTGTTCATTGTCATTAACAATTTATGCTAAACTTCATGTATACAAATTATTTCCAACTATGCCCAATCCAACTTATGCCAATAATCTAATTTATACACAATTACGTCCAAATTGATTTATGCCCATATCAACCTTTCCCCCTTTTCCATAATCTTTATTTCAAACATACCTAATTGTTCTAACTTAATTTGCACATATTTTCATTAATGTCCCAAATTAATATCTATCGCTATGTGCCAAATTATCAACATTCCCAATTTCCGGTATTTTATAAGTTATACAATAATTCCCCAATCACAGGTTTTGCCCAAAATCCATCATGCAAGTTGTTTTAATTTCCCAAATATCCTTCCACTATTACAATATTGTTCGTACGTATGCCTTTCAACGAGATCTAGACTAGGCTCGTAGTTTGCTTAGTCTATAAAAATAAAAAGGAACGGGAAGAAGAACAGAATAAGAAAAAAGTAAAATCTATAAGATTTTAATTGAATTAAACATTTTAATTTGGGGAATTGCTAAACAATATGCATACAATTATTCATAAGGGTAATTTAAACCCACTCACAGTGTATGCTCACCCAATTCTGATTTTTGCACTAATGTTCTTTCTCTCTTTTTTAATGCAGCATAATTCTAGGCATCTGAACTCTTTTCTTTTATTTTGAGAGGAATCATAGTTTTATCTTTTTATTTTAAAAATGGATTTTGAGAAGCGAGAGAGAGAGAGAGAGAGAAGAAGAAGAGGAAGAAGAATCCATGGAAAACCTTCTATAAGGACCTAGAACTTCCCCGGTCTCTGAGGAGAAGAGAAAGAACGGATTGCCTTGAGGACAAGACGAATTAGAACTCAAACAGAAGAACATTTCATTGCTATTACAACAATTTACATCAGAGTACAATAATATAACATGGTATGAATTAATATTACACCTTCGAAAAATATCGGAGATTCAAATTACATTTAAATACATAGCAACGGAAAAATAATACAAAAACACAACTGAAAGAAATACACGGATACAGAGCTTTCCGAATATAATTCTAGCTGTAAACCAGGATCCTGTGAATATAAATCTGCAAAACCAAAACTACTAGCTATCCGTGTGGATAATAGAGGCACCCAGAGTTTAGGTTAAAATAATAAACTCCAGGTCAGTCATGTGACTGGTGTGAGAACTAAAACAATTATTATTTTGATTTTAAAGTTAGGTAAATCAAGGGACAACGCCGTATAGCATGGAACGGGTTTCCTCCCAAGAATACCAATGCATAAAAACAACAACACAATTCTAAATAAAGAACAATGAAGCTATTACATGACCCAGGTCCCATCACACAATGCAACGCAAGCCGGAGGATAGGGTTTTCCCTTATAATAGCCAAACATGCTTGGTACGTAAAATTTCATGTTTTATTATTACTATAAGTGTATAGTGTCAAAACAATTTCAATTATAAGTATCAATCATAGACGACATACGTGCCCCATACCACTATGTCGCCATATATAGGTTTACAATTAAGACCACAAAATGTCGTATTGGAAGTTGGATTTCCATCTGTGAACCAAGGCAAGGGATCGTCCTTTCCGTTTCTAGGCTCTCTCGTCCAAGCCTCAGGAATAGCCGCAAATGCACCTTGGATCGTCAAGGCCGGTCCACTCGATGTGGTTTGAAATGCCTGAACACTATGTTTCCCCACCCTATGGGGCGTAAATGAGCCAAATGACTCCATCGGCCCTTGATCGACCGATACAGCAGAGGCGCCTCGCAATCCATCATCCACATAAGTAAAATGCCAAGGCTAGTAAAACGCTGACACCACTCCTAGCTAGAAAGAAACGCATGCCCTCCCTGATGTCCTCTCCCGTTTCTGCTTCACACCGAGGTGTGAGGCTCGCAAATTAACGCCACACAAAGCTATGCTATATTAAAGCCGTGCGTTGATCATCAACCACAAGACTCTGCTTTTCAATAGAAGCCTTGATTATTTACATCTCATCATGCCACATAGGCAATTCACGCTATGCAACCAATGTATATTAATCGCACAGAATGAAATCCGATGTCAGACACACATCCATTTACAAGTTCGTTCTGGGTCTGAATGAAACTGGTGGTATCTTATTCCTTCCCTATATGTTCAATACAGGGGAGAGGTCCTCGCATATCCGGTTGATCTTCAAGTACGTCTGGACGATCACTACTTATTACCTTGTCTTGGGTATGCAGCCCAATCAAGACATCAGTAATCATCCAAACGATGTGAAGATCTCCGGTCTTCAACCACCATCTTCATCCTCGACACATCGTCGAATCAGTTATTCAGAATGGGATAAACCTGATCTTTATAAATAACTCGTGTATATAATAAACAAGTGCTATAAAACACAACATACGCCTCATTCCAATCTAGAATATTACTTTATTCAAATATTCCTATACTTTGGGAAAGGTTCCCATTAATTTTATCAAAGATAAATTCTTTAAATTTATTCTTTAATCTTCCTTTGGATATCATTTCAATCTAATTAAAGATGCATTAAAACTCCACTTGGTTTTAATCTTCCCAAAAAATCAATATTAACGATTGTTTAACTTGGGAAATCATATCCTGTATTTAACAGGGTTAAAGAACCAATGTCATTTAAAACACGTGTAATGACCCAAAATTCCGGTCCAATTTGAGCTGACCAAAGACACAAGTCCAACCCCAAATTAAACTGAAAATCAGGAAATTAATAGAAAGAAAATAGAGGGTGAGGAAAGATAAGATAGAAAATTAGAACAGAAGAAGAAGAAGAACAAAATATCATAGTAACACGAATCTCACAGCGGAACGAATAAATATATTTCATAACATAACTTTGAAATACAAATTTGTACTTGAATATACATATCATTATCAAAGTACAACACTTACAACACAACGGAAATAACTATAGCTATAATGATCCTGAAGCCTCCAGCTCCAAGCTCTTCCAGTATATCTGTAAATCCAGACTACTTGACTAACCGTACAAATTTAGGCACCCAAGAGTTTAGGGAAACAAACAAATAAACTCCGGGTCAGTCATGGGACTGGTGTGAGTAAAACAGTTTAAAACAGTTCAAGCAGGTAATCGATATCTCATAAGACCACGCCGTATAACGGAACGGGTTTTTCCCTTATGAGAATCCAAATATCTTTATATCAAAAACCTTTTGATATTATAATAATGTCTGTCAACACAATATAATAATCATCTAGCAGAAACGCTTTCATCTCACGTTCTACATATATAGTATACAATCAAAACCGCAAGCACGTATTGGGTAATGGATTTCCAACTATGACAAGGTATGGAACCACTTTTCGCTAGTGTACCTCTAGAGAGGAATACACTGGATTCAACAAGAACATCTTGCAACCCGACCACACATGACCGACCACTCATTTCGCTTGAGTGTATCGAATGTATATATCACCAACGGTTGGGATCAGCAACCGTTTCCCGAATGGGACAGCATCAGCAATAGATTTTTAGAAGTAAATGAAACTCTAGATTAGGTGATTATACACCCTACTTCGGTGCGACCGACTTAGCCATGTTGCCTGCCCGATTTCTATCATTTACCGGATGTGAGGCTAGAAGCTACGCTTTATCATCACACCAGATTCACTTAGAATGCCACATCGTCAAATCCATCAAATCACCTATTGACGCCCTCAACCATACATTATGTTTTAGCTAAAGGAAGTTTCCTTCTCCGCTTCCACTCTTGGTACGGTTGGAGAAATCAATGTACGTGATCGTCTGGAAATACTCTGTCAGACATCCGTCCATACAAATCATCCAGGAACAGGATGAACCGAAGGCACTATTCTGTAAACAGGATAGCCCTTGCATAACTCTGTCTTCAATTTCCTCTGGCATATATGATTCGCAACGCTTATTCCAATAAAGAGTGGTTCTTTGGATAATAATCCAACCGGTCTCTCCATATTAACAATGTTAAAATGGTCAAAAACTTCGATAGTCTGTGATTTAACTATCGAAGAAAAATAGGTGTGCAAACAATGATATTATTTCCAAATGGAAATTTATATCGATCAAACATCATTCAACATTTATCTCTTTATTTCATTAATTTACTTATCTCCTGTTTCCCTATATTCAATATTTCTGATTTACTAAATTTGGAAAATATACGTTATTAACAATGGAAAACATTTCCATTTCTTGTTTTCCTTATTAGAAAACATTTCTGGTTTCTTATTTGGAAAACATTTCCAAAGCTTCTTCATTGGACTTAGACAGATGTTTAAACAAACCATCGCAATGCCAACTCAAACCATTTCCTTTAATTACTAAATTCACTTAACCGTCCTTTACTATCGAACCTTAACCATTCCTTAGTTAAAAATGAAGTCAATCAAGTTGGGGTAATACTACCTCTCAGACCTTAACTGAACAACATTTCTAACCTTGAAATAGACAAAGTTCACTTTAAATTTCTTTAACTAACTTCCTTACTTAACCTTTCTTTCGAATAACTATACTCAATTGACACTTTTCACTTAACTCTATTCGATTTACTCTATTTGATTTACTCTATTCACTTAACTCCTGTCGAATAAACTATATTCGATAACTCCTCTAACTCTATTCGAATAATTCTAATTGGTTTAACTCTTCTAACTTTATTTGAATAAACTATATTCGATTAACTAACTCTATTCGAATAAACTATATTCTATAACTCCTCTAACTCTATTCGAATAAACTATATTCGATAACTCCTCTAACTCTATTCGAATAAACTATATTCGATTAACTAACTCTATTTAACTCTTCTTCGAATAACTAATATTCAATAACTCCTATTGATTTTATTCGAATAAACTATATTCGATTACTCCTTTATTTTAACTCTATTCGAAAAATTATAACTGGTTAACTCTTATTCGAATAACAAATATTCGATTACTCTATTCAGCTAACTCGACTCGACTAACCCCTTTTTGAATAACATATTCGATTTACTAACTTTCGAATACCTTATTCGATCACTCCCTTCGAATACCATATTCGATTTAACTAACTTTCGAATACCATATTTGATCACTTTATTTATTTATAAAGATTTCCCTTTTTATAACGTTTATCCATTTTAGAAAGATTTCCTTTTAACTACGTTTATTCATTTATAAAGATTTACTTTTAGTAATGGTTCTTCACTTCATAAATGATTTCCTTTATCTTTCTATTTATAAGTGCTTTACAAATATCTCCTATTCGATTTCATTTGTAAAGGTTTTACAAATATTTCTCTTTCTATTTGATTTGTAAAGGTTCTACAAATATTTCTCTTTCTATTCTATTTGCAAATGGTTTGCAAATAATTCCTTTAGGGTTTTATTTCTAAGTATTTTCTATTTATAAAAATCCATTTATAAATAAATTTCTATTTATAAATATTCTCTTTTATAAAATCCTCTGATTTTATAAATAATCTATTTTCAATATTCGTTTTGAAAATTCACTTCTCACCATTTCGTTATGTTATGGTATTCAATATATCAAATCACGATGATCAGTATCGTCCAAACACATATAATCGACAGAAGATTATATATTACATCATATATCACAATATATGAAAAACAGTAAAATAAATGTTAAGGAACCCATTGGGTTCCTCCAACCTGTTTCCCTGCATCACAGATGTTAAACAATATAGATAACATTACTTTCAGTTCCATATGATATATTCTGTTAAACAGAATCAATATAGAAATTCAACTAACTGACTAGCAGTTCAATCAAACAGTCAACACACAATCAATCAACCAACATTTAACAGTTCTAAAAATACAACATGAAATTATAAACTGTTCAGAAGTAGTGAGATTTACTCACTTTGGCAGTTCATCGTTAAAGAACAATAAATTGTTGTTTGATTTGAATCAAACAGTTTATTTCTCCCTAAATTCAAAAGAGCTCCAATGGACTTCCAGTCTATTCCACGACGTAGCCACCGTCCATACAATCCAAACGCAACTTACGGTTATCGATTCCGACCTCGTATGGATGAGATATCATATTTACAAATTATACGAGTAATTTAAATTTAAATAAAACTAACTTATTATTTAAAACAAAGGACGGGCCTTCACCTTTTATCCGACCCACTAACTCAAGCCCATGCCCTCTAATCCTCCTCTTCTTCTTCCAATTTACCACCGAAAACCTGCTCCTCTACTTCAATGATTTAAAACCGACCGTTCACGAAGAACCTACCACCGATTTCAACAAAACCACCAACGAAACTCTTCTCTTCGAAATCTCCACCTGCTCGTACCCTCAAACAAATGTTCGACGCTGCCATTTTATTTTCGTCGCCCAGCAGTTCGCGAGCTATAAGAACATCACGACCAAAAAGAATCATCGAACACCTTAATTTCTTCACAGTTGATGCTCCATAACACCATTACCACAAGCACACACTTCCGAACCTGATTCGATGCTTGAAACTTCCGTAGATACAAACCTTAGGATCTCGCCACTCTCGCTGGAAAAATATCGATCCCAGAATTCACTTCGAGTTTGATAAAACTTATACCAGATTGAAGAGATACCCTTATAGAATCCATATATGTATAGAATAGGATTTATATGATTTTATTTCACTTTCTTTTTTATTTTTAAAACTCCATTTCTCACGTTATTTTCTCTCTGGAAAGAAATAGGAAAAGTTACGGCTACCTAAAGAATGAAATTAGGTTTAGGTAGTGTATTTACAGGGGACATAAATATCTAGATATTTTTTTTAGATATTTATAGATATTTTCTTTTATTATTTAATATTTGTTTCATTCTGCTAAAAATTCATGTGATCACATACTATGTTCAAAAATCACAAAACTGGACATATAGCTAGAGTTCGACATTACGGTCCCAACGAAACTGGTTTCGTCAAATTTCGACTCCGTATGCTCACACAGCGTATTTTTAACTTTCAGAATAACGACTGTTTTTCACTCTAAAAATCGGTACGGCCACATACTGACTTCAAAAATCACGAAAACTGAAATCTAGCAATAATTTGACTTTGCGGATCTAACAAAATTATTTTCGTCGAATTCCGAGGTCGTTTGCAAAACTGGCTATTTTTAAAGCTCTAAGTAGCCCATTTGAATATATAAATATAATTAAATTAAATATTTATAAATAAATATTATCTTATATATACACATACGATACCATAAAGCTTCAGAATATTTCTATATGAATTTCTAACTTGATATTTCAGATCCCGATTAAATCGATATTCGATTTGTAATGAAATTCCTTTTTAAATATAATTAATTCCTTTATAAATTATATAGGAATTCCATAACGACTTTTCTAAAATTTAATTTGGATATAAATCCTAATCTACATGATGAAATCTCGATTTTTTTCTTCCACTAGAAAAATATACTCCACCAGCTCCTAAACAGAAAATCGACTTAAAACGGCTTTTGTATATTCAATTGAAGTTCGAATTGCCAATTTACGAACTGCAGCGCTATTTCGAGCTCGATTTTAATTATAATAATTTTATACGTTCAAACTGTCATTCAAATAATACATTTGTTATTCTAATTCAATTCCAAGCTGAATTAAATATCACAGACGATCTGATTCACACCATATCGCCATTTCAGCCAATTCTGATTATTTCAGAATTAAATATATTATTTGATATATTATTTAAATTAACTATATCACTATTTATATAATTAAATAAATTAATTAAAATACCTCTGCCAATGCGGGTCATTACAATCTTTCCCACTTAAAATAATTTCGTCCTCGAAATTGCTAATAGGTAGAGGACAACCTTATCGAGTGGTTAGAACATATTTGTTCACTTCTTAACTTCAGTTTCAACTGAACCAATTTAAATACAATTAAATTATTTATTTCTTTTTATCAACGAAAATTTTCAAAAATCCTGAAAATTTTCTAACTCCTAAACTTTTCAAAAATTTTTGCTAGCACCTCCTTTGTACTGGTCAATCGGTCAAACTCCAACTCCCCTCTCTAGGCCATCTCCATCCCAAAAGAAAATCAAACAGCCAAGCGGCTTGCCAATTCGGCTTATAAATCTTATATCCAATAGAAATATAAACTTGTACCTTTTGTCGGCATATCATTATATCCTTTCCACTTGTTATCAATTCAGCAGATACAAGGGTCATCCCATTCAAATTCCAATCTGCTTTTATCCACAACACCACCATTCGCTTACATCCGAGCCAAATATCATTTCAACTCGAGTTTCTTCTCGATTCCCAACTCTTAACTTGACTGTCACCTTACACTTCAAATTTGAATCTCACAATCCAATTTGTCTTGATATCATTCTAATTCAATCTCCGTTACCACTTTACTGGCTTTACTTTAATTCAATTTTGCTTTCACAAATTTCTGTTAAATTTGTTTTCTTTTAATTCAAATAGTCTTTCCCTGGGAGTTTCTAAACAGTTTACTCTTTTCAAAAATCAAAATTTTCTTTTGAACAAGTCACTGAGCCCTTAATTAATATTCCCTTAGTTAAATCACTTCTCTATTTCTTTATCAATATTTGTTAATCAAATATTTTCAATAACCATGTTGGCCTTTTATGTTATTTGGAAAACATTTCCGAATATCGCCGTCCTTTATTTTTTGAACTTTTTAGAAAATATATGCTATTTATAATTGGAAAATATTCCAATTACTTTTCTCTTTTCCAGTCTCGTTTATTTCTATACTAAGGAAATATTTTTTATTATATTTCCAAGCTTACACTTATTTGGTTAAAACGGATGTTGTGTAAAACATCATCGCGACAACCCAAATACTATATTCAACTAACTCTTATTCAACATTGATCTTCGAGCCTGAAATCTTACTATTTATTTGTTAATAATGAAATCAATCAAGTTGGGGTATAGCTACCTCTCAGACCTTGACTGAATAACATTTATAACGTCAAAACAAATATGACTACTTACTCGAATAATCAATACCATACAACTACTTATTCACTTTTAAACACATATACGCTTCCTCTTTCTATTTTTACTAGATTTTATTCTTAGTCTTCCTTTTTGATTTTACTATTCTATTTCTAAGTTCGTTTCCTTATCGACTTCTATATATATCGATATGTTGATTTCTTACTATTTGATTATCTTAAAAATATTCTAACTCCTTAAATTCCCGGAAAAATTCGCCATAACCTTCTTTGTACCAGGAGCATCGGAATATTTCAAATAGCCTCCCGTGGCCCTCACCAATCCAAAAGAAAAAGAAAAAGCCAAGCGGCTAGCCGATACGGCGCATAAAATCTCATATATGAATTAAATACATACCTTTGCATCGAGCATTCTATTTATATACCTTATCCATACGTATCTCATGTATATTTATACCTGTCAAATCTATTTTAACTATACCCGATCGTTTTAACTCAATTCGTTAATTAATTTGTTAATTAACTCTTTAGTCTATTTCACTTTTATATTTGAACATGACATGTTCAAATATATTTTAACTTGCTTATTAACTAATTTGAATTCAAATTTCAAACTTAAGTTCTATATTCGATTTCGAATATACATTTACAAATCCAATTTACATTTCAAAGTTCAACTTCAAATTCAAAACTCGATTAACTAATTCCTCTTCGACTTAGTTAATTCTATTCAATTTCTATTCAAATTTTATATTATAAATCCCATTAGAATTACTATATTCAAATTCTATATATTCAAATCCTATAGTTTAAATTCCATTTGAATTCTATATTCAAATTCTATATATTCAAATCTTATATTTTAATTCCATTTGAATTCAATATTCAAATCTCATATATTCAAATTCTATATTTGAATTCCATTTGAATTCTATATTCCAATTCCCATTTCAACTCTATTTGAATTATATATTCAAATTCCTATTTCAAATTCTATTTTCAAATTCTATTTTCAAATTTCCATTTTTCAAATCTTCTTTATTCAAATCTCATTTGAATTTCTATATTCAAATCCCCTTTGAATTTTCTATATTTAAATCCTATTTCAATTCCATTGAATTTCATATATTCAAACTCCCTTTAAATTTCTATATTCAACTTCTACTTGAATTCTCTTTATTCAAATTCTATATTCAAATCTATTTGAATTCTCTTTATTCAAACTCTATATTCAAATCTATTTTGTAAATCCCATTTTGAAATTCAACACAACTTGTCTTTCCCAAAACAAATTCAAAACAATATTTCTGGTAGTAATTCGTCACTTACAACTCGAAAATGAATACTGATGATGCAGTTGTCATCATCAGAATCTATTTTCCAGCGATCGAAGTGAGTTCAATGCTATAAAACCATTTCAAACATTTTCACTTTGAAATTCAATTCAAAATATAATTCACACTGCTTGTAAAACAATTTAAAATCTCCCAGGATCTTAAGTTTTCCTTATTTTTAATCCGAATCCATTTACAAACACTTGTCCAATTCTCTAGAGTTTTAAATTCAATTCCTGGTTAAAATTTTAGATTTAATTTAATTCATTCTACTTATCTAAATTCTGATTGGTTATTTACATAACCATTTCACATTTTTATAATCTTATTCGATTATAATAACAACCAGTATATCCACTATATTATAATTTGATATATATCTTCTCTATATCAAGATATACCTTGGGTAAACTTATTTCAATTTACCCTCTTTTCAAAACATACCGTGCCGACCCATCGTATTCGAGTGTTTAGTAACTCCTACCGATACAGTGGATCAAACTGATCGACCAAAAATCATAAACTACTCAACCAATAAATCTTCACAATATAAAATTATTTTTATATCATCTACAAATACGTTCACTCGTATATATACACTCAACTCAATCTAGGGTATTACTAACCCTATCTCTACCGAGTCACGCCACAGAGCCAAGGTAATAACTAAACTTAAGCTCTGATACCAACTGTAATGACCCAAAATTCCGGTCCAATTTGAGCTGACCAAAGACACAAGTCCAACCCCAAATTAAACTGAAAATCAGGAAATTAATAGAAAGAAAACAGAGGGTGAGGAAAGATAAGACAAAAACTTAGAATAGAAGAAGAAGAAGAAGAACACAATATCAGAGTAACACGAATCTCATAGCGGAACGAATAAATATATTTCATAACATAACTTTGAAATACAAATCTGTACTTGAATATACATATCATTATAAAGTACAACACTTACAACACAACAGAAATAACTATAGCTATAATGATCCTGAAGCATCCTGCTCCAAGCTCTTCCAGTATATTTGTAAACCCGACTACTTGACTGCCCGTATAAATTTAGGCACCCAAGAGTTTAGGGAAACAAACAAATAAACTTCGGGTCAGTCATGGGACTGGTGTGAGTAAAACAGTTTAAAACAGTTCAAGCAGTTAATCGATATCTCATAAGACCACACCGTATAACAGAACGAGTTTTTCCCTTATGAGAATCCAAATATCTTTATATCAAAAACCTTTTGATATTATAATAATGTCTGTCAACACAATATAATAATCATCTAGCAGAAACGCTTTCATCTCATGTTCTACATATATAGTATACAATCAAAACCGCAAGCACGTATTGGGTAATGGATTTCCAACTATGACAAGGTATGGAACCACCTTTCGCTGGTGTACCTCTAGAGAGGAATAAACTGGATTCAACAAGTACATCTTGCAACCCAGCCACACATGACCGACCACTCATTTCGCTTGAGTGTATCAAATGTATATCACCAACGGTTGGGATCAGCAACCGTTTCCCGAATGGGACAGCATCAACAATAGATTTTTAGAAGTAAATGAAACTCTAGATTAGGTGATTATACACCCTACTTCGGTGCGACCGACTTAGCCATGTTGTCTGCCCAATTTCTGTCATTTACCGGATGTGAGGCTAGAAGCTACGCTTTATCATCACACCAGATTCACTTTGAATGCCACATTGTCAAATCCATCAAATCACCGATTGACGTCCTCAACCATACATTATGTTTTAGCCAAAAGAAGCTTCCTTCTCCGCTTCCACTCTTGGTACGGTTGGAGAAATCAATATACATGATCGTCTGGAAATACTCTGTCAGACATCCGTCCATACAAGTCATCCAGGAACAGGATGAACCGAAGGCACTATAATGTAAACAGGATAGCCCATGCATAACTTCGTCTTCAATTTCCTTTGGCATATATGATTCGCAACGCTTATGCCAATACAGAGTGGTTCTTTGGATAATAATCCAACCAGTCTCTCCATATTAACAATGTTAAAATGGTCAAAAACTTCGATAGTCTGCGATTTAACTATCGAAGAAAAACAGGTGTGCAAACGACGATATTATTTCCAAATGGAAATTTATATCGGTCAAACATCATTGGAAAACATTTCCATTTCTTGTTTTCCTTATTAGAAAACATTTCTGGTTTCTTATTTGGAAAACATTTCCAAAGCTTCTTCATTGGACTTAGACAGATGTTTAAACAAACCATCGCAATGCCAACTCAAACCATTTCCTTTAATTACTAAATTCACTTAAACATCCTTTACTATCGAACCTTAACCATTCCTTAGTTAAAAATGAAGTCAATCAAGCTGGGGTAATACTACCTCTCAGATCTTAACTGAACAACGTTTCTAACCTTGAAATAGACAAAGTTCACTTTAAATTTCATTAACTAACTTCCTTACTTAACCTTTCTTTTGAATAACTATACTCAATTGACTCTTTTCACTTAACTCTATTCAATTTACTCTATTTGATTTACTCTATTCACTTAACTCCTGTCGAATAAACTATATTCGATAACTCCTCTAACTCTATTCGAATAATTCTAATTGGTTTAACTCTTCTAACTTTATTTGAATAAACTATATTCGATTAACTAACTCTATTCGAATAAACTATATTCGATAACTCCTCTAACTCTAATCGAATAAACTATATTCGATTAACTAACTCTATTTAACTCTTCTTCGAATAACTAATATTCAATAACCCCTATTGATTCTATTCGAATAAACTATATTTGATTACTCCTTTATTTTAACTCTATTCGAAAAATTCTAACTGGTTAACTCTTATTCGAATAACAAATATTCGATTACTCTATTCAGCTAACTCGACTCAACTAACCCCTTTTTGAATAACATATTTGATTTACTAACTTTCGAATACCTTATTCGATCACTCCCTTCGAATACCATATTCGATTTAACTAACTTTCGAATACCATATTTGATCACTTTATTGATTTATAAAGATTTCCCTTTTTATAACGTTTACCATTTTAGAAAGATTTCCTTTTAACTAACTTTATTCATTTATAAAGATTTACTTTTAGTAACGGTTCTTCACTTCATAAATGATTTCATTTATCTTTCTATTTATAAGTGCTTTACAAATATCTCCTATTCGATTTCATTTGTAAAGGTTTTACAAATATTTCTCTTTCTATTTGATTTGTAAAGGTTTTACAAATATTTCTCTTTCTATTCTATTTGCAAATGGTTTGCAAATAGTTCCTTTAGGGTTTTATTGCTAAGTATTTTCTATTTATAAAAATCCATTTATAAACAAATTTCTATTTATAAATATTCTCTTTTATAAAATCCTCTGATTTTATAAATAATCTATTTTCAATATTCATTTTTAAAATTCACTTTTCACCATTTCGGTATGTTATGGTATTCAACATATCAAATCACGATGACCAATATCGTCCAAACACATATAATCGACAGCAGATTATATATTACATCATATATCACAATATATGAAAAATAGTAAAATAAATGTTGAGGAACCCCATTGGGTTCCTCCAACCTGTTTCCTTACATCACAGATGTTAAACAATATAGATAACATCACTTTCAGTTCCATATGATATATTCTGTTAAACATAATCAATATAGAAATTCAACTAACTGACTAGCAGTTCAATCAAACAGTCAACACACAGTCGATCAACCAACATTTAACAGTTCTAAAAATACATCATGAAATTATAAACTGTTCAGAATTAGTGAGATTTACTCACTTTGGCAGTTCATCGTTAAAGAACGATAAACTGTTGTTTGATTTGAATCAAACAGTTTTTTTCTCCCTAAATTCAAACGAGCTCCAATGGACATCCAGTCAGTTCCACGACGTAGCCACCGTCCATACAATCCTAATGCAACTTACGGTTCTCGATTCCGACCTCGTATGGATGAGTTATCATATTTACAAGTTATACGAGTAATTTAAATTTAAATAAAACTAACTTATTATTTGAAACAAAGGACGGGCCTTCACCTCTTATCCGGCCCACTAACTCAAGCCTACGCCCCTTAATCCTCCTCTTCTTCTTCTTCCAATTTACCACCGAAAACCTGCTCCTCTACTTCAATGATTTCAAACCGACCGTTCATGAAGAACCTACCACCGATTTCAACAAAACCACCACCGAAACTCTTCTCTTCGAAATCTCCACCTACTCGTACCATCAAACAAATGTTCGACGCTGCCATTTTATTTCCATCGCCCAGCAGTTCGCGAGCTACAGGAACATCACGACCAAAAAGAATCATCGAACACCTTAATTTCTTCACAATTGATGCTCCATAACACCATTACCACAAACACACACTTCCGAACCTGATTCGATGCTTGAAACTTCCGCAAATACAAACCTTAGGATCTCACCACTCTCGCTGGAAAAATATCAATCCCAGAATTCACTTCGAGTTTGATAAAACTCATACCAGATTGAAGAGAAACCCTCGTAGAATCCAAATATGTATAAAATAGGATTTATATGATTTTATTTCACTTTTTTTTTATTTTTAAAACTCCATTTCTCATGTTATTTTCTCTCTGGAAAGAAATAGGAAAAGTTACGGCTACCTAAAGAATGAAATTAGGTTTAGGTAGTGTATTTATATGGGACATAAATATCTAGATTTTTTTTAGATATTTATAGATATTTTCTTTTATTATTTAATATTCGTTTCAATCTTCTTAAAATTCGTGTGATCACATACTATGTTCAAAAATCATGAAACTGGACAAGTAGCTAGAGTTCGACATTACGGTCCCAACGAAACTGGTTTCGTCGAATTTCGACTCCGTATGCTCAAACAGCGTATTTTTAACTGTCAGAATAACGACTGTTTTTCACTCTAAAAATCGGTACGGCCACATACTGACTTCAAAAATTACAAAAACTGAAATCTAGCAATAATTTGACTTTGCGGATCTAACAAAATTAGTTTCGTCGAATTCCGAGGTCATTTGCAAAACTGGCTATTTTTAAAGCTCTAAATAGCCCCTTTAAATATATAAATATAATTAAATTAAATATTTATAAATAAATATTATCGTATATATACACATACGATACCATACAACTTCAGAATATTTCTATATGAATTTCTAACTTGATATTTCAGATCCCGATTAAATCGATATTCGATTTATAATGAAATTCCTTTTTAAATATAATTAATTCCTTTATAAATTATAAAGGAATTCCACAGCGACTTTTCTAAAATTTGATTTGGATATAAATCCAAATCTACACGACAAAATCTCGATTTTTCTCTTCCACTAGAAAAATATACACCACCAGCTCCTAACGTTTCTTGTTTCACAGAAATCCGATTTAAAACGGCTTTTGTATATTCAGTTGAAGTTCGAATTGCCAATTTACGAACTGCAACGCCATTTCGAGCTCGATTTTAATTAAAATAATTTTATACGTTCAAACTATCGTTCAAATAATACATTCGTTATTCTAATTCAATTCCAAGCTGAATTAAATATCACAGACGATCCGGTTCACACCATATCGCCATTTCAGCCAATTCCGATTATTTCAAAATTGAATATATTATTTAATTTATTATTTAAATTAAATATTCACCATTATTTAATTTCACGACCATTTAATTCACTATATCACTATTTATATAATTAAATAAATTAACCAAAATACCTCTGCCAATGCGAGTCATTACAACATGGTTCACGATAAACCCAAAATCTCATTCCATCAGTCTCTAACCTTAAATTAGTAAGAGAACAATTCCCTAAGTGTTAATCACAAAGGTCGAAACCAACATCAGATCAATACCCAGGAAACCATTTAACTTATCTAAGCTCCAGTCAGTTTCTAATTTTCTTAACTCCATTGGGTTTAAGAACAGTATTATTAAAGATATCATTCACGACAAACCCAATATCCAATTTGATATTAAATACAAGGCTCTGAATAAAAAATATATTGGCTTATATTTAATATCAAATTCTGAAATCAACAAGCACATATTGGAAATAACGATATATATATATATCTTTCAAATTTTCATAACAATATCTGTATAATCACGAAATCCAACATCGAAATATTCCGAAGACAATTTTGATTCAAATCCATTTCCAATTTATATACTGGAACATCTGGTTATTTTTAAAACCATTTCAAACCCAATTTATTTATTTTACAAATATTTGGATTATAATTCTAGTTCATAACTAGTTCATTTCGGTAAAAATCTATTTTTATCTTCTCGAATATGGGATTTTTCACCCTAATTCTTTCTAAATCATTTCCTATGATTTTACATAAATTATTGATAACTTTAATAATTTTATCAAGACCTATACAGTCAATTTCCATAAACGGCTATCGAACTGCACTTACATCGACCTTTTCCAAATTTGGTTTGGACATAATTCCAAATCCAACCGTTAGATTTCAAATCTCTAATATTCGTTAGAAAGTTCTTTTCGGTACGAACCCAACGATTCCGGTTTTAGGAGAATTCGACGGACTTCAGCATAGCCGCCAAGTTGTGAGTTTTAGGGTTGGGTATAAGGGTTTATTTATAGGGAGGTTAGAATAACTAGGGCCTTAGGATGTAATTAAAAGATCATCTGAATAGCCATGTCATTCAACCAATAGAAAATGGCTACGTTGCAGCGTCCACCAATCAAAACATTCCACCTCACCCTAAAAGAACTCTCCTTTTCCATATTTAATGTAACCGTTATATTATCCCTTAATATAACATTAATGTCTTTAATTTACCAATTTCATTTCTTACCATTAAAATAGATTCCCCTAATCTCAAATTAGTGTTGCTTTTATATATATATATATATATATATATATATATATATATATATATATAATACCAAATACTTAACATTTAGTCAACCTCAACCCAATTTGTTAATGTCATAAATATGCATTTTTTTTATTTACATATTTGCTATAAATAATCACATGTGCATGCATCTCTGATTTGAATGTTATTTAATAACATTAACCTTCCTCCAATTGTGGCTTGCTGATTTATACTCTTACTTTTTGAATTGCATGTATATATATACATACACGCCTTATATTGGCTATTAATTCATTGTTGCATGCCTATTAATGCAATTACTACTTTTTTTTCATTGATGGCCTTTAGTTTTCTTTTTAAAGGTTTAAATTTCAAACGTTTATCCCCTTCACATTTAGTTGCTTTCTCTGCTTAATGTTTATTAATTTAAGCATTCATTCATTGCTCCTTTTTAATGTTTATAACATTTTCTTTTGAATATACACATCATTCATTACGATTGAATTCATCATCCATTTATTTAATGCAATGAATTCACATTTTCTCTTTCCCTTATTGCATTAATATATATCGTTAATTTACCCATTCCTTACTTTTAGTGCATGTATTATCTTCCTACAAAATTTCAAATTTCAAATAACATATATACAAATATCCCCATTCTCATTTATTGTTGCATGCAATTTTATTAATTCACCTTTTTACCATTTATATTAATTACAATAATGTTTCTCTTTATTAGTTGTTTTCTCTATCATAATTACATGCATGTACTTCCTTTTCCTTTTTAACATTATTACATGTGCAATTGTATTGCATACTTTTTTCCTTGCATTAACTTCTTTATATATATATATATACATACATATACATACATTGCAATTCATTTCCCCTCATTTCAATGCACTTATATATTATTTAATTTTTCCTTTTAAATATATCTATGCATATAATATATACATATATGCATATTTTTAATTACATTAAAAATGCGGGGTATTACATAAACATGTAATAACCCGGAAATCTAAGCCAATTTAAAATTTTTATTTTGGCAATTTTAGCGAATTTTGATTATTTAAAATGAATTATTTTAAATAATAACGACGAGAAATTTATTTTGAATGGAATTCGAACGAATATATTTATATAGATCGTCATTTGAATATAAATAATTATTTATAATTATAAAAGGAATTGAAAATGGCGCGGTAGTTTGATAATTCGATTTCAAAATTCAATTGAATGTACCGGGTGCAAAATAAACTGGATTTTAGTGAAACCAAAAATATTTGAATCTAATAGAGAATATCTTTCCAACGAATCCGAAAAATCAAAATTTCATAGCGGGGATAAAAAGTTATGCCCAATTGAAAATTCAGAATAGTCGCTATAGAATTCTGGCCCTTAAAAATGGAAATTTTACTAACGACCTCTGTTTTCGACGAAACCACTTTTGTTGGATCCGTGATGTCTAGTTATTACTAGGTTTCAAATTTCATAATTTTTCGAATCAATATGTAAGCGTGGCAGAGGAAAACGTGTTTTGGCAGTTTTAGTTGATTTTAAACTACTGGAAAATGGTCATTTTTCAAACGGTCTCAGAATTTGACGAAATTAGTTTTTTTAGGACCGTATCGTCAATACGAAGCTAGAAAATATTTTTTGGGAATTTTTCTAGTTAGCATGTGACCCCAGTAAATTGAAATGCACGTTGAAATTCAATATATAAAGTTATATGTTGAATTCAACGAAAACTGATCGAACCGATCGAATCAGCCTACGATACATATCCCATTGTGTTCGGAATGAGGGTAATTAGCTAGGGACGACAGTCGGTGGATTCGATTTCGAGTTGAAAATAAAAACTTGCTTTTAGGATTTAAAATAAAATAAATATATATTAAAATATATTGGCCCAAGGCCCCTTTATCTCTCCCCGTTGGTTAAACACCCAGCTCCCCTATCGTTCAAAACTTGATATTCATAATACAAAAAAAAAAGAAGAACAACGACGACGGAGCCAACCTCCATTCACCCCTCCGCCAGAGAGCACCACCGCGCGATGACCCCCTACCACGGCGCCGCACCACCACCCACCTCCGCAACTCCGAAACCCCCACCCCCGATTGACTTCGAAACCGAAAACCCTCCCCAAATTCGATTTTGCTCTTGAAGCCGTCAACCCCAGCACCGCACCGGGATTCGCGCTCCTTCGCTGGTCTAAGGCCGATGTCGCCTCCACTCCACGACCGAGCTCAGCCCCTCCGATGCCCTGAAACCCTAGAAAATTTTTACTGTAAGTTTTTCTTTCTCTCTTTCAGTCTTTGATTTATAAAATATATGTATTTAATTTATGAATAAGTTCTTCGATTGAATATGAATTCCTTGGGAATAGAAAACATGATTTTTCTATGTGTATGATGATAAAAATTTGATTTTTATTATAGGGATAACGATATAAAAATATGTTTTTTCTTTGTTTGAAAGAAGAATAAAAATATAATTTTTATTGTATGTAAAGGTTAAAAATATAATTTTTATATTATAGAAAGAGTAAAAATATAATTTTTATATTATAGGAAGGTTAAAAATATAAATTTTATATTATAGAAAGAGTAAAAATATGATTTTTATATATGTATTAAAATTAAAAATATAATTTTTAGTGAAGATAAAAATTTGATTTTTATATACATGAAAGAATATACATGAAAGAGATGATCTTTATTTGTTTCAAAAATATGGTTTTCATATGCTTAGCACAATAAAAATTCGATTTTTATCTATGTAGAGTAGCGATAAAAAGGTATAGAGCGATATAAAAAAATATAATTTTTATCCATGGAGTGATAATATAAAAATGTGATTTTTATATATGTAGCGAACACGGATGGTGGAAGTGACAAAGGGAAGAACGATGAAGATATCCTACATTTGAAGTATCGTGGAGTTGGGATAGCTTTAGTGAGAACTTCTCACTTTTAATTTAATTTTCTAGTTAAAATATATACTAGGATGCAGACGGTGTTTAGTAGCACCCGACACCCGTCGTCCACAGACCATGGACGGCTTGTATGCTTGTTTGTTTGATTTTGTTGTGTAGTTGATTGTGTGATGTGATGTGAAAAGAAATAAAATATTTATATAGTTGAAATTATTTTATAGTTAAAAATAGAATTTTAACGTGTATATAAAATAAATAAATATAAACAGGTCGGACGATTTGTTTATACACACTGATTTGATTGATATTGATTGGGACGATAAATTTTACACATCGCCCAACTGCACAAATAAAATCTGTGTTTGATTGTTTGAAACCCCACACGGGTATTGGGATGATATATGACGTGCACTAATCCCAATAGTTAGTTGTATGTCGGTCGATTGATTGACAGACTATTATAAGCGTTAAATATTTATATTTGATGCTTATACAGTGTAGAACGCACTTTGGATGATGGTTGAGGACTTATCGTTTTTGTTATATACATGTGGTAGAAAATCCATATAATTAACATTATATGGTGATGGATTGGGACTCATTCCAGTTTTGAATAGAAATATTTGAAAAAGAAATATTTGAAATAGAAATATACGAAGCCGTGTTGGTTAGATTGACGCCATTTAGACGTGAACGATATTTACATCGATTTATTCAATTTTCAATGAATATTGAATGTTTTTTCAAAATTTGAATTATATTGAAAGTGATTTCGAAATTTGAATTATATTGAAAATAATCAAAATTTGAATTAAATTGAATGGAATTGAATTCGAATTGAAATAGAAAGGAATTGAATTCAAATTGGAATTGAAAAGAAATTCGGATTAAATTGGAATTGAATTGAAATCGATTTGAAACGAATTTAAAATGAATTTATATTGGAATATTCAATTTTGATTCGAAATTGAAGATAAAGTTGAAATCGTTTTGAAAACGAATTTAAAATGATTTATAAAATACGTTTTGAAAGGAAATCGACGAAATATATGTAACGACCCGGATTTTTCGAACAGTTATTTTAAATATTTAGTATCGTTTAAATATTGAATTAACAATATAAAAGAATTTTTATAGTGAATTATCGATCAAATAATCGAAATACGAGAACAAAATATAATTGAAATCGAAGTTAAAAACATAATCAAAACAGTTCAGTTGATTAATATAAGATTCTGTTTGAATTAAAACAGTAATAATAATTTATTTTCGTTAAATTTTATTATCTGAAATCGATTTATATATTAAATCAAAATTAATTTAACCGTTAATTTAAATTGTTTTCTGTTCTATGCAGTTGAATTAATATTCCGGAATCAGTCTCGTGGAGTTCAAAATAACGTCATAATCCGAGAACATCAGTCGTTACGGTTAAATAGCGGTTCAGGGTTTCAAGTTAGGGGCGACGAGATATTTTGGTTTTAATATAAATAAAATTCAAATCAAATCCTTTCAATCCTTATCAGCCGACCTACCCTTGTTCTGTCGTTCAGCTTGTTTTCCTTCATCGAGCTGTGAAAATTGTCTCACTATTTCGAAATCTAAGAAACAACAATTTAATGGCCTGTCTGCTCTCGCACATATAAATAACCATTCACCTTCACTATTTTCCCTACTCCTGAACTCACGAAATAAGTCTGAGTTTTCGCCTTCCTTTTCTTTCCTTCTGTGTTTCAATTCTTCAAAATCGAAATCCAAAAGAATGGGAAATTCGCGGTCGAATCTGAAGCTTGAGACTGAGCTTGAATCGTTTTTGAATCATGAAGGAGTTGCGATTTAGGGTTATTCCCTGAAGCTCGAAATCCATTCGAGCTCCTTAAAAACCGGCGACGCAATGTGAACAAAAGGCAGGCCGAACTCGAGAATCATGGGTAGGGCTCAACGGATTAGGGTCGACAGTATTTGGGAGTACGGTGTTGAGTACAACAGGGTAGTGCGATGGGGTTTAGCTGCGATAACTGGAGGGCGACAGTTGAAGAGGAGAAGTCGATCAGTGAGTTTCGAAGCTGATGGGTTTTCTGGCAGTCCGAGAACAGTGAAGAAGGAGTACAGTTTGGGAATGGAGATTGTATGCGAACTGTTCGATGAATTGTCTGAGTATGAATGAGGCAATTTTTGGGCTATTTTCGGTAGGAGTGATCGTTGGTTGTGGAGTCGTTTCATGTTGGCTTCGTAGTTGTCTGGGAAATAAGGTATACACCTTCTCGAAATTTTCTTTTATACATAAAAGGATTTATTTATGTTATTAATAAATTTAATATAGGTAAATGTTTAATCGTTAAAATTAAAATAAATAATCGTAGGTTCAAGATAAATGATATTAATAGATTCGAAACTGAGAAGACGCAGCATTTTACCGGATATTCAGTAAAGCATAAATGAGGTGAGTAAATCTCACTCACTTTTATTTATAATTATTTTTACTTCGTAAAAAAATATTTTTGTTGCTTGTTTGGATTTTTTTTTTGCTTGTTTTATATATATTAGTTATTTAGGCTATTATATATATATTGGGTTGATTGATTGGTTGGATTCCCGCAGTCTCATTAGCGGATGCCCGCAGTTTCATAGCGGATGATTACCCTATACGCCCCACGCTATGATAGTGGATGACCTTCTATACCACGATATTCTGCCATGAAGCAGAATGGGTATTATTTATGTGCTAACATCTGTGGATGCAGGAAAACAGGTTGGAGGAATCCAACTGGATTCCTCAAAAATATATTATCTGTTTGTTTGTTGTTTGTTTGATTCCATATATATATTAATATATGACGTGTTAAAAATCAAATGATTGAAAATTGGGTGATTTGATTTTTTTAAATATCACTGGGCCAAGTGTTAATTTATTAAAAATATCGTGGAAGGATATTTGAGATTTAAAAAGGAAAAATTCTATTTTTAAATAGAATTTGAATTTTAAATGGAAATAAAAATATAAACTTGTTTTTGAAAAATAAAACAAGTAGTTTCTTCATAAACGAAGTTTATAAATAGCTCTTTTATAACGAAGTTATAAATGAAGTGAAAAGAATTATCATTCAGAAATAGAAATACAAGTGTGAAATTGGAATTTGAAATGAAATTTCAAAATAGGATGTGAAATGAAATTTTTAAATATATAACTCAAATGAATTTTGAGTATAACATTTGAATAGTAGAATTAGAAAAGGAGTTTAAATATTTGAATTTTAAATAAAAGAAAAAGGAGATTGAATATTAGAAATTCAAATAGAAGTTCAAATAGAATTTGAATAGACGAAATTAGAATGAAAAATAGAATTTGAATTCACAGGGATAAAAATAGAATTTGAATTCGAAGGAATTCAAATAAAGAAAATTCAAATAGAGATTTTGATAAAAAATTCAAATAAAGAAATTCAAATAGATATTTGAATGTAGAATTTCAAAATAGAATTTGAAATAAACTTTGAAAATAGGATTTTCAAAGTAGAATTGGAAATAGAATTTCAAATAGGATTTCAAAATAGGGAATCCAAATGGTTTGAAATGGAATTTGAATTCAAGGGAATTCAAATGGATTTGAGTGAAGAAATTCAAATGGGATTTAAATAATGGGTTTTAAATAAAGAGGATTCAAATATAAGAATTTAAATAAAACTCAAATGGAGTTTAAATATAGGATTCAAATAGAATCCAAAAAGAATTTGAATAAAAGGAATTCAAAAAGAATTAAAAGGTGGTATTTGAAATCCAAATAGTATTAGAATGGAATTTTGGATATTTGAATTTAAAATAGAAATTCAAAATGGAGTTGATTATTTAAATTCAAGTATGAAATTTCAAATATAACAATTCAAAAGGGAGTTGATTATTGAAATTAATGTGGTATTTAAATTCAAGGAGATTAAAATGTGGTATTTGAAATCAAGGAAATAAAATATGGTATGTGAATTCAAGAGAATTAAATTTGAATATTAGAATTCAAATGGTGTTAAAAATGAGTTTGAATATTAGAATTCAAATGGTGTTGGAAATGAATTTGAATATTAGAATTCAAATGGAAATGGAAAATGAAATTTGAATATAAGAGATTCAAATTGAATTCAAATAGGATTTGATCTATGGGATTTGAATATGAAATTCAAATGGGTTTTAAACTATGGAATTTTTGAATATAGAATTTAAAAAGGAGTTTGAATATTTGAATTGGAATAGAATTCAAATATAGAAATTGGAATACAGAAGTTCAAATGGAATTTAAATATAGAGTTTGAATAAGAGAATTCAAATGAATTCAAACATAGAATTTGAATATAGGGAATTCAAATAGAAATTCAAGTATTGAATTTGAATATCGAATAGAAAAGGAATTGGAATTTGAATATAGAATTCAAATAAAAGTGAGATTGGAATTTGAATCAAGAAATTCAAATAGAGTTAAAATGGAGTTGAATTCATTTTAAATAAGTTTAAAAGTTTATATATATAAATATAAATAAAACGAACTCGCCGCAGCGCTGCAGTTCGTAAAATAGCGATTCGAACTTCAATCGAGTATACAGGACTCAATTGGAGTCGGATCTCTTTGAAACAAGAAACGTCAGGATCGGTTTGATAATAGTTTTCTAATGAAAGAGAAAAATATGAATTTCGTCGTATAAATTTTGAGTTATGTCAAATCAAATTTTCAGAAAAACAGCGCCAGAACTATTTAAAAACCATAACGGTTTATTTCATTTTATAAAAGGATTTTAAGCAAATAAAATCCGAATTTCTATTTAGAAAATTTCAGATTTGAGTTATAAAATATATGTGAACTCAGGTGGAGTAATGAATTGATTTTTGAAACAGAAATCAGATTTTTGATTATTGAATAGAATTAACTAATTCGAATAGTAATTAGTAAATGAGATGTTGAATTGATATTGGGCCTTAAATAAGTGAATTCGATTTGAAAATTTATATTCGAAATAGAAAAGAGAACTAGAATTGAAATTGAAATTCAATTTGGTTATGAACGAGTTAAATATTTTGTTTGAACATGTTATGTTCAACAAAGAAGTGAAATAGGCAAAATGACTAATTAAAGAATAAATGGGCGAAACTGAATTCAAACGATTAGATGGTATTGAATTGAATTGAAAACAGGTGAACATGTGTAAGCAGGTATGATATGAAGTATATGAAGATTTAAATTTATGTGCTCGACAAAAAGGTACATGTTTAATTCATATATGAGATTTTATGCGCCGTATCGGCAAGCCGCTTGGCTTTTTCTTTTTCTTTTTGAGATTAGAAGGACCGGGAAAGCTATTTGAAATTTCCCGATACTCCCGATACAGGGGAGGTTATGGCGAATTTTTCCGGGAATTTAAGGAGTTAGAATATTTTTAAGAAATTTGACAATTAGAAATCTATATATCAATATATATAGAATTCGATAAGGAAACGAAATCAAAAATCGAATATTGTAAACAAAAAGGGAAATCTATAAATTAGAAATAGAAAGCGAACTTTATACATGTTTTAAAAATGAACAATTGGATTGTATAGTGTGTTTATTCGAGGTAAGTGGTTTCGCCGTTTTGAAGTTGAGGATGTTTTCAGTTAAGGTCTGAGAGGTAATTTTACCCCAACTTGATTGATTTCATTTTTAATGGATAAATAGCAAGATCCAGTCTCGAAGAGAAGTGTTTGAAAAAGAGTTAGTTGAATAAAATATTTTGGGTTGTTGTAACGATGTTTTACACAACATTCGTTTTAAACTCAAGTGATGGAATTTTGAAAATATAACAAGTAAATATTTCCTAAGTATAATTAAAATAGTCGGGATAGAGATCAGTGATTGGAATTGTTTCCAATTGAAAATAGAGATATTTTCTAATATATAGAAAATAAAAGAAATTGATATTGGGAAATGCTTTCCAAATAGCGTAAAGGGCCAATATGGTTATTGAGATATTTGGTTAACAAATATTGATAGGGAAATGGAGAAGAGATTTAATTAATGAAATATTAATTAAAGAGCCCAGTGATTTGTTTGATATGTTGGATGAACACTTGTTTTTATTCGATAGTTAAATCACAGACTATCGAAGTTTTTGACCATCGTTGTCAATATGGAGAGACCGGTTGGATTATTATCCGAAGAACCACTCCGTATCAGCATAAGCGTTGCGAACCAAGTATGCTGAATATATTGAAGACGGAGTAAAGTGCAAGGGCTTTTTCTATTAACAGAAATTGTGCCTTCGGTTTCGTTCAAATCCCAGAACGAATGTAAATGGACGAATGTCTGACAGAGTATTTCCAATGATCAAATGGGTTGGTCTGTATAAATATATATATGGTTGCAACGGATTTATTCCCTTAGCATAACATCCAGAATATTTGTGCAAACTCAACTAGTGATTAACGGATCTGACGATGTGGCATTCAAAGTGATGGTGTCATCAATGAATGGTAAGTATTCGTAGCCTCAGGCCTCAACAACCGGGAAAGGACAAAAATCGGGCAGGCAGCATGGCTATGTGGGTCGCACCCATTAGGATGTATAATCACCTATCTAGAGGTTCATTTAAATTCTTATTCTATTCGATGCTGTCCCAATCGGGAGACGGTTGCTGATCCCAACCGTTGGTGATATACATTCGATACACTCAAGCGAAATGAGTGGTCGGTCATGTGTGGGCCGGGTTGCAAGATGTTCTTGTTGAACCCAGTGTATTCCTCTCTAGAGATACATAGTCGGAAGGTGGTTCCATACCTTGTCATGTTGGAAATCCAATCTCCAATAAGCGCCATGCGGTTTTTGATTTTATAATATTTATGTGGAGCGTGAGATGCAAGCGTTCTGCTATTTGGTTATTTACTTGATATAGACATTATTATAATATCACTGGATTTTCGTATCAAAGTGTTTTGGGTTATAGTAAGGTAAAAACCGTCCATGTTTATGTGTGGGCTGGTCTTACTATTATCTTTTCTTTTGAAAGAATTTTTAAAGTTAAACAAGTGGTTGGAGTTTACTCACACCAGTCCCATGACTGACCCAGAGTTTATTTTGTTTTGTTTTCCCTAAACTCTTGGGTGCCCAAATTTGTACGGGCAGTCAAGTAGTCGGGATTTCACAGATTCATTTGGAGGAGCTGGAAGCAGGAGGCTTCACTGGTTAGCTATAGGCTATCATATATTCCGCTGTGGACCTTGTTTGTATCTGGAAACAGATGTTTATAACTGTTCCAGAAATGACTGTTGTGCTCTGATGATGGTATGTATATAAAGTTACTGATTTGTATTTTCAAGGGTTATATTATGAAATATATTTTATTCGTTCCGCTGTGAGTTGTGATCTTCGTTTTTCTTCTATTCTAATATTTCTTTCTTCCTATTTCTCATCTTCTAACTTCTTTCTATAAATGGTTCGTATTTCTGTGTTATTTGGGTTGGACGTGTAGTGTATTTAGTCAACTCAGATAGCTCGGATTTGCGGGTCGTTACAGTTGGTATCAGAGCTTAGGTTGAGCGAACACCTAGGCTTGTGTGGCATGTGCTCATTAGAGATAGGGTCAGTAGTACCCTAGAATGAGTTGAGTGTATAGATACGAGAGAGCGTATTTGTTAGTTGATATAAAAGTTGTTTTATATTGTGTTGGCTAGTCTGTTGAGTGGTTTATGAATTCTGGTCGGATAGTGGGACGCCACAAAGTCGATAGGAATTTCTAAACACTTGAACAGGAGATTGAACACGATATTGTTTTAAAGTGGGTGAAATTATTTTTCCCAAAATTATATTTTGATATAGAAAGAATAATTTTTGAAATTATTATATTATATGGATGTGTTGATTGATATCATTATAATCAGATAAGATTATAAAAATTGAAATGGTTATTTATAACCAAACTGAATTTGTATGTGAATGAAATATATACAAATGAGATGAATTAGAATTAAATTCAAACCAGAATTAAGAATTCAAAATCCTGGGAAGTTGAAAAATATTTTTCAAATAATATAGTTTTATTTTGAAAGGGTTTTGAATGAAAATCATTTTGAATTGATAAAGCACTGAACTCACTTCAGTGGCTGGGAAATAATTCTGATGATGATTGCAACATCATCAGTGTTCATTTCCGAGTTTCTAAGTGATGAATTGCTACCTTAGAAAAAGTTTTTGATGGAAATTTGTTTGAAAGAAAACAAGTGGTTTGAAAATTCAAATGTTTTGAATTTGAAATGAAAATAAATATATGTATATATTTATGGGATTTCAAAAGAATTTGAAATGAAAACCCTGGGATTTGAATTATGGAATTGGAATTTTACTTAAGCTAGTTAAATGGGTCGAAGTGAATCAATTGACTAGAATCAATTTGGATAAATTGGTGTTGAACCAATATGAATAGAATATGAGTTGGATGTGAATAACTTAATTGCAAATCATTCAGAGTTAAATGAATGAAAGCATATATAGTGTGTGATATTCAATATGAATGGAAACCAAAAGTTTTGGTAGAATTGAATTTGTTGAAATATGAGGAGTTGAGTTTCAACATAAGTGAATTTTTGAAAAGTAATAGATTTGTACCATTTTTCCTACCATAGCAATTTCGAGGACGAAATTATTTTAAAGGGGGAAGAATGTAACGACCCGGAATTTTCGAACAGTTATTTTAAATATTTAGTATCGTTTAAATATTGAATTAACAATATAAAAGAATTTTTATAGTGAATTATCGATCAAATAATCGAAATACGAGAACAAAATATAATTGAAATCGAAGTTAAAAACAGAATCAAAACAGTTCAGTTGATTAATATAAGATTCTGTTTGAATTAAAACAGTAATAATAATTTATTTTCGTTAAATTTTATTATCTGAAATCGATTTATATATTAAATCAAAATTAATTTAACCGTTAATTTAAATTGTTTTCTGTTCTATGCAGTTGAATTAATATTCCGGAATCAGTCTCGTGGAGTTCAAAATAACGTCATAATCTGAGAACATCAGTCGTTACGGTTAAATAGCGGTTCAGGGTTTCAAGTTAGGGGCGACGAGATATTTTGGTTTTAATATAAATAAAATTCAAATCAAACCCTTTCAATCCTTATCAGCCGACCTACCCTTGTTCTGTCGTTCAACTTGTTTTCCTTCATCGAGCTGTGAAAATTGTCTCACTATTTCGAAATCTAAGAAACAACAATTTAATGGCCTGTCTGCTCTCGCACATATAAATAACCATTCACCTTCACTATTTTCCCTACTCCTGAACTCACGAAATAAGTCTGAGTTTTCGCCTTCCTTTTCTTTCCTTCTGTGTTTCAATTCTTCAAAATCGAAATCCAAAAGAATGGGAAATTCGCGGTCGAATCTGAAGCTTGAGACTGAGCTTGAATCGTTTTTGAATCATGAAGGAGTTGCGATTTAGGGTTATTCCCTGAAGCTCGAAATCCATTCGAGCTCCTTAAAAACCGGCGACGCAATGTGAACAAAAGGCAGGCCGAACTCGAGAATCATGGGTAGGGCTCAACGGATTAGGGTCGACAGTATTTGGGAGTACGGTGTTGAGTACAACAGGGTAGTGCGATGGGGTTTAGCTGCGATAACTGGAGGGCGACAGTTGAAGAGGAGAAGTCGATCAGTGAGTTTCGAAGCTGATGGGTTTTCTGGCAGTCCGAGAACAGTGAAGAAGGAGTACAGTTTGGAAATGGAGATTGTATGCGAACTGTTCGATGAATTGTCTGAGTATGAATGAGGCAATTTTTGGGCTATTTTCGGTAGGAGTGATCGTTGGTTGTGGAGTCGTTTCATGTTGGCTTCGTAGTTGTCCGGGAAATAAGGTATACACCTTCTCGAAATTTTCTTTTATACATAAAAGGATTTATTTATGTTATTAATAAATTTAATATAGGTAAATGTTTAATCGTTAAAATTAAAATAAATAATCGTAGGTTCAAGATAAATGATTTGAATAGATTCGAAACTGAGAAGACGCAGCATTTTACCGGATATTCAGTAAAGCATGAATGAGGTGAGTAAATCTCACTCACTTTTATTTATAATTATTTTTACTTCGTAAAAAAATATTTTTGTTGCTTGTTTGGATTTTTTTTTGCTTGTTTTATATATATTAGTTATTTAGGCTATTATATATATATTGGGTTGGTTGATTGGTTGGATTCCCGCAGTCTCATTAGCGGATGCCCACAGTTTCATAGCAGATGATTACCCTATACGCCCCACGCTATGATAGTGGATGACCTTCTATACCACGATATTCTGCCACGAAGCAGAATGGGTATTATTTATGTGCTAACATCTGTGGATGCAGGAAAACAGGTTGGAGGAATCCAACTGGATTCCTCAAAAATATATTATCTGTTTGTTTGTTGTTTGTTTGATTCCATATATATATTAATATATGACGTGTTAAAAATCAAATGATTGAAAATTGGGTGATTTGATTTTTTTAAATATCACTGGGCCAAGTGTTAATTTATTAAAAATATCGTGGAAGGATATTTGAGATTTAAAAAGGAAAAATTCTATTTTTAAATAGAATTTGAATTTTAAATGGAAATAAAAATATAAACTTGTTTTTGAAAAATAAAACAAGTAGTTTCTTCATAAACGAAGTTTATAAATAGCTCTTTTATAACGAAGTTATAAATGAAGTGAAAAGAATTATCATTCAGAAATAGAAATACAAGTGTGAAATTGGAATTTGAAATGAAATTTCAAAATAGGATGTGAAATGAAATTTTTAAATATATAACTCAAATGAATTTTGAGTATAACATTTGAATAGTAGAATTAGAAAAGGAGTTTAAATATTTGAATTTTAAATAAAAGAAAAAGGAGATTGAATATTAGAAATTCAAATAGAAGTTCAAATAGAATTTGAATAGACGAAATTAGAATGAAAAATAGAATTTGAATTCAAAGGGATAAAAATAGAATTTGAATTCGAAGGAATTCAAATAAAGAAAATTCAAATAGAGATTTTGATAAAAAATTCAAATAAAGAAATTCAAATAGATATTTGAATGTAGAATTTCAAAATAGAATTTGAAATAAACTTTGAAAATAGGATTTTCAAAGTAGAATTGGAAATAGAATTTCAAATAGGATTTCAAAATAGGGAATCCAAATGGTTTGAAATGGAATTTGAATTCAAGGGAATTCAAATGGATTTGAGTGAAGAAATTCAAATGGGATTTAAATAATGGGTTTTAAATAAAGAGGATTCAAATATAAGAATTTAAATAAAACTCAAATGGAGTTTAAATATAGGATTCAAATAGAATCCAAAAAGAAGTTGAATAAAAGGAATTCAAAAAGAATTAAAAGGTGGTATTTGAAATTCAAATAGTATTAGAATGGAATTTTGGATATTTGAATTTAAAATAGAAATTCAAAATGGAGTTGATTATTTAAATTCAAGTATGAAATTTCAAATATAACAATTCAAAAGGGAGTTGATTATTGAAATTAATGTGGTATTTAAATTCAAGGAGATTAAAATGTGGTATTTGAAATCAAGGAAATAAAATATGGTATGTGAATTCAAGAGAATTAAATTTGAATATTAGAATTCAAATGGTGTTAAAAATGAGTTTGAATATTAGAATTCAAATGGTGTTGGAAATGAATTTGAATATTAGAATTCAAATGGAAATGGAAAATGAAATTTGAATATAAGAGATTCAAATTGAATTCAAATAGGATTTGATCTATGGGATTTGAATATGAAATTCAAATGGGTTTTAAACTATGGAATTTTTGAATATAGAATTTAAAAAGGAGTTTGAATATTTGAATTTCAATAGAATTCAAATATAGAAATTGGAATATAGAAGTTCAAATGGAATTTAAATATAGAGTTTGAATAAGAGAATTCAAATGAATTCAAACATAGAATTTGAATATAGGGAATTCAAATAGAAATTCAAGTATTGAATTTGAATATCGAATAGAAAAGGAATTGGAATTTGAATATAGAATTCAAATAAAAGTGAGATTGGAATTTGAATCAAGAAATTCAAATAGAGTTAAAATGGAGTTGAATTCATTTTAAAGAAGTTTAAAAGTTTATATATATAAATATAAATAAAACGAACTCGCCGCAGCGCTGCAGTTCGTAAAATAGCGATTCGAACTTCAATCGAGTATACAGGACTCAGTTGGAGTCGGATCTCTTTGAAACAAGAAACGTCAGGACCGGTTTGATAATAGTTTTCTAATGAAAGAGAAAAATATGAATTTCGTCGTATAAATTTTGAGTTATGTCAAATCAAATTTTCAGAAAAACAGCGCCAGAACTATTTAAAAACCATAACGGTTTATTTCATTTTATAAAAGGATTTTAAGCAAATAAAATCCGAATTTCTATTTAGAAAATTTCAGATTTGAGTTATAAAATATATGTGAACTCAGGTGGAGTAATGAATTGATTTTTGAAACAGAAATCAGATTTTTGATTATTGAATAGAATTAACTAATTCGAATAGTAATTAGTAAATGAGATGTTGAATTGATATTGGGCCTTAAATAAGTGAATTCGATTTGAAAATTTATATTCGAAATAGAAAAGAGAACTAGAATTGAAATTGAAATTCAATTTGGTTATGAACGAGTTAAATATTTTGTTTGAACATGTTATGTTCAACAAAGAAGTGAAATAGGCAAAATGACTAATTAAAGAATAAATGGGCGAAACTGAATTCAAACGATTAGATGGTATTGAATTGAATTGAAAACAGGTGAACATGTGTAAGCAGGTATGATATGAAGTATATGAAGATTTAAATTTATGTGCTCGACAAAAAGGTACATGTTTAATTCATATATGAGATTTTATGCGCCGTATCGGCAAGCCGCTTGGCTTTTTCTTTTTCTTTTTGAGATTAGAAGGACCGGGAAAGCTATTTGAAATTTCCCGATGCTCCCGATACAGGGGAGGTTATGGGGAATTTTTCCGGGAATTTAAGGAGTTAGAATATTTTTAAGAAATTTGACAATTAGAAATCTATATATCGATATATATAGAATTCGATAAGGAAACGAAATCAAAAATCGAATATTGTAAACAAAAAGGGAAATCTATAAATTAGAAATAGAAAGCGAACTTTATACATGTTTTAAAAATGAACAATTGGATTGTATAGTGTGTTTATTCGAGGTAAGTGGTTTCGCCGTTTTGAAGTTGAGGATGTTATCAGTTAAGGTCTGAGAGGTAATTTTACCCCAACTTGATTGATTTCATTTTTAATGGATAAATAGCAAGATCCAGTCTCGCAGAGAAGTGTTTGAAAAAGAGTTAGTTGAATAAAATATTTTGGGTTGTTGTAACAATGTTTTACACAACATTCGTTTTAAACTCAAGTGATGGAATTTTGAAAATATAACAAGTAAATATTTCCTGAGTATAATTAAAATAGTCGGGATAGAGATAAGTGATTGGAATTGTTTCCAATTGCAAATAGAGATATTTTCTAATATATAGAAAATAAAAGAAATTGATATTGGGAAATGCTTTCCAAATAGCGTAAAGGGCCAATATGGTTATTGAGATATTTGGTTAACAAATATTGATAGGGAAATGGAGAAGAGATTTAATTAATGAAATATTAATTAAAGAGCCCAGTGATTTGTTTGATATGTTGGATGAACACTTGTTTTTATTCGATAGTTAAATCACAGACTATCGAAGTTTTTGACCATCGTTGTCAATATGGAGAGACCGGTTGGATTATTATCCGAAGAACCACTCCGTATCGGCATAAGCGTTGCGAACCAAGTATGCTGAATATATTGAAGACGGAGTAAAGTGCAAGGGCTTTTTCTATTAACAGAAATTGTGCCTTCGGTTTCATTCAAATCCCAGAACGAATGTAAATGGACGAATGTCTGACAGAGTATTTCCAATGATCAAATGAGTTGGTCTGTATAAATATATATATGGTTGCAACGGATTTATTCCCTTAGCATAACATCCAGAATATTTGTGCAAACTCAACTAGTGATTAACGGATCTAACGATGTGGCATTCAAAGTGATGGTGTCATCAATGAATGGTAAGTATTCGTAGCCTCAGGCCTCAACAACCGGGAAAGGACAAAAATCGGGCAGGCAACATGGCTATGTGGGTCGCACCCATTAGGATGTATAATCACCTATCTAGAGGTTCATTTAAATTCTTATTCTATTCGATGCTGTCCCAATCGGGAGACGGTTGCTGATCCCAACCGTTGGTGATATACATTCGATACACTCAAGCGAAATGAGTGGTCGGTCATGTGTGGGCCGGGTTGCAAGATGTTCTTGTTGAACCCAGTGTATTCCTCTCTAGAGATACACAGTCGGAAGGTGGTTCCATACCTTGTCGTGTTGGAAATCCAATCTCCAATAAGCGCCATGCGGTTTTTGATTTTATAATATTTATGTGGAGCGTGAGATGCAAGCGTTCTGCTATTTGGTTATTTACTTGATATAGACATTATTATAATATCACTGGATTTTCGTATCAAAGTGTTTTGGGTTATAGTAAGGTAAAAACCGTCCATGTTTATGTGTGGGCTGGTCTTACTATTATCTTTTCTTTTGAAAGAATTTTTAAAGTTAAACAAGTGGTTGGAGTTTACTCACACCAGTCCCATGACTGACCCAGAGTTTATTTTGTTTTGTTTTCCCTAAACTCTTGGGTGCCCAAATTTGTACGGGCAGTCAAGTAGTCGGGATTTCACAGATTCATTTGGAGGAGCTGGAAGCAGGAGGCTTCACCGGTTAGCTATAGGCTATCATATATTCCGCTGTGGACCTTGTTTGTATCTGGAAACAGATGTTTATAACTGTTCCAGAAATGACTGTTGTGCTCTGATGATGGTATGTATATAAAGTTACTGATTTGTATTTTCAAGAGTTATATTATGAAATATATTTTATTCGTTCCGCTGTGAGTTGTGATCTTCGTTTTTCTTCTATTCTAATATTTCTTTCTTCCTATTTCTCATCTTCTAACTTCTTTCTATAAATGGTTCGTATTTCTGTGTTATTTGGGTTGGACGTGTAGTGTATTTAGTCAACTCAGATAGCTCGGATTTGCGGGTCGTTACAATATATATATATATATATATATATTATATATAAGGGCCTGAATAGAACGCGTCGCGCCGCGCCGCGGCAGTTCGCGAATTTCGACCATTGACTTCGAATGGATATTACGGGAGATCCGACCGTCGGATTCTTCTAAAACTGGAACCGTTGGATTCGTATCGAAAAGAGCTTTCTAATAAATATTATAAATTAGAAATCTAACTGTTGGATTTGGAACTATGTCCAAATCAAATTTGGAAAAGGTCGCTGTAAGTGCAGTTCGATGGCCATTGATGGAAATCGACTGTACGGGCCTTGATAAAATTATTAAAAATATCAATAATTTGTGTAAAATCATAAGAAATGATTTGGAAAAAATTGGGATGAAAAACTCCACATTTGAAAAGATAAAAAAATAGATTTATATCGAAATGAACTAGTTTTGAACTAGAATTATAATTCTATTTATTTTTAAATAAATAAATTGAATTTAAAAAGGGTTTTAAAAGTAACCAGAATTTCCAGTAATTGAATTGGTATGGATTTGAATTGAAATTGTCTTCGGAATATTTCGATGTTGGAATTCATGATTATACAGATGTTGTTATGGAAATTTGAAAGATATTTATATATCGCTATTTCCAATACGATATTTGTTGGTCGTAGAATTTGATATTGAATATAAGCCGATATATTTTCTATTCAGGGCCTTGTATTCAATATCAAATGTGATTTGGGTTTGTCGTGAATGGTGTCTTTATTAACACTGTTCTTGAACCCAGTTGAGAAAAGATTAAATCTTTTTATTTAAATTTAATGAAGTGCACCAATTAAATAATATTTAATTGGAATTGAATTGGTATTGATTTTTGGGTTTATCGTGAACAGTGTTTTAAATAACACTTGTTCTTTAACCCGATAATTAATGGAATGTGATTTTGGGTTTATCGTGAACCGTGTTTTAAAATGACACTGATTCTTTAACCCAGTTAAAGATTAAAACTAAGTGGAGTTTTAATGAATCTTTAATTAGATAGAAAGATCTAGAATGGAGTATCACCAGTTTTACTCTAGGCGATAGTTAAATCTTTAATTAGATTTGAACGTGAAATGGTAATTGAATTTACCGGTAACACCGTGGTGTTAAATATGAAGTATTACCAGTTTTACTTCGAGGGATAAATAGGTTGGGATTGGGAAATAAAATAAATGATTACTTCGGTGTGGTTCGCTAATCCCGACTAGTTTGAATTGATATTCAAAAGAAGATTAAAGAATTTATCTTTGATAAAATTAGTGGGAACCTTTCCCAAAGTATAAGGATAATTGAATAAAAGAATATTCTGAATTGGATTGAGGCGTATGTTGTGTTAACACTTGTTTATTATATACGCGAGTTATTCGGAAAGACCGGGTTTATCCCATTTTGAATAACTGTTACGACGATAAGTCGAAGATGAAGACAGTGGTTGAAGACCGGAGGTCTTCACGTCGTTTGGATAATTACTGATGATCTTGATTGGGCCGTACACCCAAGATAAGGGAATCAGTTGGTGATCGTCCAGACGTACTTGGAGATCGATGGATATGCGGGGTACTAGGTGCCTCCGGTTTCGTTCAGACCTAGAACGAACGTGAAAATGGACTGTGTGTCTGACATTGGATTTCAGTCTGTGTGATTGATTTCTATTAAATATATATATATCTGTTTGGCGGTGAAGAATTTATTCTCTTGCTTAACGCCCTTCTCTGAGACGTACGGGCTCAGGCGTTATATGTTGATAGATATCAAACGCATGGGGTGAGTTGCCTATGTGGAATGCCTAAGTGGCAATTGATCAAGGCTTCTGTTGAAAAGCAAAGACTTGTGGTTGATGATCGGAGCACGGCCTTTGTAGCGTAGCTTTGTGTAACGTTTACTTCACGAGTTTCACTCGGCGGTGAACCAAAAATGGGAGAGGACCTCAGGGAGGGCATGCATTTCTTTCTAGTTAGAAGTGGCGTCAATGGTTTTACACGCCCTGACGAGTTTGACTTATGTGGTTGTTGCTGTTGCGAGGCGCCTCGGATATACCGGTGACTATGTGAAGCCGAAGGAGTCATTCGTTGGCTCATTTACGCCCATAGGGCGGGGAAACACTGTGTTCAGTCATAATAATCCACATCGGTCGACCGGCCCTAACGATCCAAGGCTTGCCTGCGCGCTTGCCTGAGGGGCGGACTAGAGCGTCTCGAATCGGTAGAGGACGATCCCTGGCCTCGGTTCACAGACGGAAATCCAATTTCCAAATACGTGACTTTGCGGTTTTGATTGTAGAGCCTAGTATGGCGACATAGTGGGATGAGGCGCTTATGCCGTCTATGATTGATACTTATGATTTGAAGTTGTTTTATACACTATGCACTTATATTAGTATCAAATGATTTGTTTTAAACGTCATTCTTGGCTATGATAAGGTAAAAACCCTATCCTCCGGCTTGCGTTGCATTGTGTGATGGGACCTAGGTCTTATAATAGCTTCATTGTTCTTTATTTAGCATTGCACTGTTGTTTTATGCACTGGTATTCTTGGGAGGAAATCCGTGTTATACGGCGTGGTCCCTTGATTTACCTAACTTTAAAAATAAAGATTAATAACTGTTTTAGTTCTCACACCAGTCACATGACTGACCTGGAGTTTATTGTTTAAACCTAATCTCTGGGTGCCCTTATTTTCGACACAGGCAGCTAGTAGTTTTGGTTTTGCAGATTTATATTCACAGGATCCTGGTTTACAGCTGGAATGATATCCGGAAAGCTTTGTATCCGTATATCTCCTTCAGTTGTGTTTTGTATTATTTCCGCTGCGATGTATTTAAATGTAATTTAATTCTCTGATATTTCTATGTAATATTTATTCATACTCTGTATATTCTTGTATTCTGATGGAATTGTTGTAATAGCAATGAAATATTCTTCCGTCTGCGTTCTGATCTGTCTTGTCCTCAAAATAATTCGTTCTTTCTCTTCTCTTCGGAGACCGGGGAAGTTCGGGTTGCTTCATTTGGTATCAGAGCGAGGTTTATAAAGCTCAGAGAATAAGACACATTGGAACCATATGAAAGAATTCATCAGATATTGGATTAGTGATATCCAATTAGAATGACTCGTTAGAGATAGGATCAGTAGCATCCTAGAACGAGGGTGAAGAGTAGTGTTTTTGATAAATAAAAGTGAAAACAATTTTTGTTTTGAAAATTTAAATCAATTATTCGTATTTGATTATTTATTTTATATTGATTTGGACTATCAGGTATATATAGATTTTGCGTATACGTCTGATCCACGGATATTCGAAGTTTTAATGTACTGGATAGATATAGAGTCACACTCTAGTTGCCCGAGATGACACTGATGATAGCAGCTGCATCATCAGTGGATATATGTTCGAGTGACGAAGGTGAGATTTCTATATATTTCCATTAAACTGGTGTGAGAACCAAAAATTAGATAGGGCTTATTATTATGAATTGGCATCAAAAATGTGATTTTTTTTACTATGTATCAAAGTTATGAATTTGAAATGATAATTCACTAATTGATTGCTGATTGTGTTGTTTGATTATAGTTTGATTAATTAAATGTTGAACCTTTAGCCAAATTGACCAAAAAGAGAATTGTATTGAAAATTAGTCGCATTTTCTTGCATATGCATGTACTTACATTGAACAGGTCATAGCAAGGAGGCTAGAGCAGAAGAAAAAAATTGTTTGCCCGACAAATAGGTACATGTTTACCATAATTTACTGTTTTGTTTGGGTGATGATGATTTTATGAGCCGAATGGCTTTTTCTTTTTCTTTTTGAGATCAGAGGGCCTATATGGCAATTTCGGGATTTTCCCGGTGCAGGGGAGGTTATGGCGAAATTTTTCGAAAATTTAGGGTGTTAGCCAAATTTTTGAAAAATTTGAAAAGTTCTTAGAAACTGAAAAGTTGAAGAACTTAAGCCATAGTGAAAATACTGGAAGTTGAGTTGATTAGTTAAACAACTTTCGGCTTCGTTCCTTTACGGGGACGAAAAGTTTTAAGTGGGGGAGATTGTAATAACCCGGAAATCTGAGCCAATTTAAAATTTTTATTTTGGCAATTTTAGCGAATTTTGATTATTTAAAATGAATTATTTTAAATAATAACGACGAGAAATTTATGTTGAATGGAATTCGAATGAATATATTTATATAGATCGTCGTTTGAATATAAATAATTATTTATAATTATAAAAGGAATTGAAAATGGCGCGGTAGTTTGATAATTCGATTTCAAAATTCAATTGAATGTACCGGGTGCAAAATAAACCGGATTCTAGTGAAACCAAAAATATTTGAATCTAATAGAGAATATCTTTCCAACGAATCCGAAAAATCAAAATTTCATAGCGGGAATAAAAAGTTATGCCCAGTTGAAAATTCAGAAAAGTTGCTATGGAATTCTGGCCCTTAAAAATGGAAATTTTGCGAATGACCTCAGTTTTCAACGAAACCACTTTTCTTGGATCCGTGATGTATAGTTATTGCTAGGTTTCAAATTTCATAATTTTTCGAATCAATATGTGAGCGCGGCAGAGTAAAACGTGTTTTGGCATTTTTAGTTGATTTTAATCGACTGGAAAATGGCCATTTTTCAAACGGTCTCAGAATTTGACGAAATTAGTTTTGTTAGGACCGTATCGTCAATACGAAGCTAGAAAATATTTTTCGAGAATTATTCTAGTTAGCATGTGACCCCAGTAAATTGAAATGCACGTTGAAATTCAATATATAGAGTTATATGTTGAATTCAACGAAAACTGATCGAACCAATCGAATCAGCCTATGATACATATCCCATTGTGTTCGAAATGGGGGTAATTAGCTAGGGACGATAGTCGATGGGTTCGATTTCGAGTTGAAAATAAAAACTTGCTTTTAGGATTTAAAATAAAATAAATATATATTAAAATATATTGGCCCAAGGCCCCTTTCTCTCTCCCCGTTGGTTAAACACCCCCCCCCCCCGGTCGTTCAAAACTTGATATTCAAAATACAAAAAAAAAACAAAAAAAAAGAAGAAGAACGACGACGGAGCCAACCTTCGTTCACCCCTCCGCCAGAGCGCGCCACGGCGCGACGACCCCCCTACCACCGCGCCGCACCACCACCCACCTCCGCAACTCCAAAACCCCCACCCTCAATTGACTTCGAAACCGAAAACCCTCCCCCAATTCTATTTTGCTCCTGAAGCCGTCAACCCCAGCACCGCACCCGGATTCGCGCTCCTTCGCTGGTCCAAGGCCGATGTCGCCTCCGCTCCACGACCGAGCTCAGCCCCTCCGATGCCCTGAAACCCTAGAAAAATTTTACTATAAGTTTTTCTTTCTCTCTTTCAGTCTTTGATTTATAAAATATATGTATTTAATCTATGAATAAGTTCTTCGATTGAATATGAACTCCTTGAGAATAGAAAACGTGATTTTTCTATGTGTATGATGATAAAAATTTGATTTTTATTATAGGGATAACGATATAAAAATATGTTTTTTTCTTTGTTTGAAAGAAGAATAAAAATATAATTTTTATTGTATGTAAAGGTAAAAATATAATTTTTATATTATAGAAAGAGTAAAAATATAATTTTTATATTATAGGAAGGTTAAAAATATAAATTTTATATTATAGAAAGAGTAAAAATATGATTTTTATATATGTAGTAAAGTAAAAATATAATTTTTAGTGAAGATAAAAATTTGATTTTTATATACATGAAAGAATATACATGAAAGAGATGATCTTTATTTGTTTCAAAAATATGGTTTTCATATGCTTAGCATAATAAAAATTCGATTTTTATCTATGTAGAGTAGCAATAAAAAGGTATAGAGCGATATAAAAAAATATAATTTTTATCCATGGAGTGATAATATAAAAATGTGATTTTTATATATGTAGCGAACACGGATGGTGGAAGTGACAAAGGGAAGAACGATGAAGATATCCTACATTTGAAGTGTCGTGTGACGATCCTAAAATCTGAGGGGCGGTATTAAGGATAATCATTGGAATATAACACATCAATCATCATAGCAGAGTACAGACAATAGCAAAAACAATAAATAGGATAATTTTACATGGATATGACAGCAGAATCACAACATGTAACAACATCAGAATAGCACAGCATAGGATATAACTTAGTAAATAAAAAGGGAAGTGATTAGTCATCATCGCCAGAGGCGGAATACATACATGCAGTGAGACATAATAAGGGTATCAGTCTACATCGCCGAAGGCGGTACATATACATACGATAATAAGTACGGAAAGTAAATCAGTCTGCATCGCCTGTGGCGGAATCATAATATAAGTACAGTAATGGCGGAAAATGTCAAAGTCGTCTCTGTGAAGTCAGCCTCGCCATGAGCCAAAATGCACTCTATGCAACAGTGCAAAGCCAAAAACAACCTGTCACCTGTGAACTAGGCTGCCCGTGTGAAAATAAGGGCACCCGCGTTTGCAAAGTGAAACAAACAACGAGTCAGTCATGGGGATCGGTATGAGGAATCTATTTAACAATTTAAACAACAGTAATAAGCAAATCATAGGACCACGCCACTTTCGCGGAACGGGTTTACTCCAGTGATTGCTAGTGCATTTGAAAACAAAGTAAATTCTTTTAAAACAACGCAATGCATTTAAAAAGAATGAAGCCATTATAAGACTCAAGTCCCATCATATAATGCAACGCAAGCCGGAGGATAGAAGCCGCGGATTTTTCTGATCTTCCTAGGATTTTTAGCACTGCAGAAACCAATGTGAGGAATCTAAACTAAATAGTGTGAATGGAATCGCGTTGTATAAATTATATAAGCGAAGTGTAAATTATATACGCATTTTATACCTCATGTACATGTGTTGTATAAGTTATATTAGCGATGTATAAATTATACAAGCGTTGAATGAAACATACATGCTTTGAATTGTGATGAAATGCAAGTGAATTATAATATAATATATATATATACTCCTCTCGTCCACAGACCATGGACGATATTTATTGCTTGTGATTGACGTGATACTAAGCCATTAAAAATTGTTGGCAAAGAAACTAGAGAGCTAAGGAGCAAAAAGATTCATTTAGTCAAAGTGCAGTGGACTAGTGATCCTAGAGACTGTACTTGAGAGACTGAGGAAAGCATTAACCAAGCCTACCCCAAATGCAGAGTAGACATCTCTGACTAACTCCGGCGCAAGGTACCTTTATAATACTTTGCATTTACATTTTATTTCCTACTTAGCTGTTATTTCCTTTTCGAGGACGAAAAGTTTTAAGTGGGGGAGATTGTAATAACCCGGAAAATGTGAACCAATTTAAATTTTTTAAAATTGGTTATTACCAAAGAATTTGAATAATTGAAATAGCATATTTTAATAAAATAAAGAATTGGGTATAGTATTGCAGTTTGAAATTTTGAATACAAACTTTGTCTAACTGTACCGGGTGGAAAATATAACGGATTTTAGCGAAACTGAAAATATTTAAATCTGTTTATGAATACCTTTCTAACGAATCTGAAAAATCAAAGTTTCATAACGGGAATCAAAAGTTATGGCCGAATGAATTTTCAGAAAGGTCGCTATATAGCATATATAGCCCCTGAAAATTGATATTTTGCATACGACCTCGGAATTCGATGAAACTGGTTTTGTTAGGACCGTATCGTCAAAACGAAGCTAGATTTATTTTTCTGGAATTTTTTGATTCAGTTTGTGGCCCTGGCAAATTGAAGTGTACGTTCAAATTAAATATTGAATGTTTTATATTTTAATTTGAAAAATAACTGACCGTAACAGTCAAATTGGCCAACGAAACATATCTCATTGTGTCCGGAATAGGGGTATTTAGCTAGGGGCGATAGTCTTTGGGTTTGATTTCGAGTTCATTTGCAAAAACACTATTTAAATTTTCCTATAAAGTCTCGACCAATAGGATTTTTTCTTAAAAAAAAACCTACGAAACCCTAGCCGCCCAGGCGAAATCGACGATCCAAGAAGCTCGAAACTTCCCTTCGACTTTCCCGCCGCCACCGCCACCTATAGGCTGCGCCACCACCGCCGTTCGACAGCCCTTCCTCCCCTCTCCACATCCGACCAAACCTCACCCGCCACCATCGCCTGTATCGCCTGAACCACCCCCACGAAGTCGCCGCCTTTCTGACGCCGCGCCGCCTTCCTCCGACCACCGAAGGAGACCGCGCCACCACCGATAGAGAGCTAGTCCGTAGCTCTTCCACGTGGCACTACCTGATCGAAGCAAAGATCGACGGATTTCACGAATTTTGCTAACCTAGTTTTGAATCAAAAATAAAGGTACGACCTTTATTATTCTGAAATGAAAATAACACTATAAAGCATTGCAAAACTTTGAAAAATAATATCTTTTTCGTTCTTTAACGAAATTTAATGAAACAGGAGACATCGTGACCGCAAGGAGGCTCTCTACCATCTAGAAGAAGCCGCGGATTTTTCTGATCTTCCTAGGATTTTTAGCACTGCAGAAACCAATGTGAGGAATCTAAACTAAATAGTATGAATGGAATCGCATTGTGTAAATTATATAAGCGAAGTGTAAATTATATACGCATTGTATACCTCATGTACATGTGTTGTATAAGTTATATTAGCGATGTATAAATTATACAAGCGTTGAATGAAACATATATGCTTTGAATTGTGATGAAATGCAAGTGAATTATAATATAATATATATATACTGCCCTCGTCCACAGACCATGGACGATATTTATTGCTTGTGATTGACGTGATATTATATGGTATGACGAGTGGTTGGAAATAATTGTTTGTGGTTGATATTGTGGTTGAAAAATACCTTTGTGGTTGAAAAATACCCTCTTGTGGTTGAAACAAATTAGAATAGGATTGTGGAAATGAAAATAAAACATGCCGCCTGCGTGCGAACTAGATGCATGATCCCCATTGTCAAAAACCGTGAGGTTTTAAGGTAGAGCGAGGAGCCGTACTAGGGACGGTCCCGATTTTAACTACTCTGCCGTTATGCTGCCGAAATTTTCTGAAATATACATGTGTTAGAATAATTTTCATTCGTTGAAATAAATTACATATATTGAAGCGAATATTCATGTGGTGAGTTGCAATTCATTCGTTGAGTTGAAATTCATGTGTTGAATATTATTTGAATTTAAACAAATAGCTTTAGCGATAAAAATCACATTTTTATATATATATATATATATACAAACTAAAGCGAATATTCATGTGTTGAGTTGAAATTCATGTGTTGAATATTATTTGAATTTAAACAAATAGCTTTAGCGATAAAAATCACACACACACATATATATATACACACAAACTATATAGAATATTCATGTGTTGAATTGAAATTCATCCGTCGAGTTGAAATTCATGTGTTGAATATTATTTGAATTTAAACAAATAGCTTTAGCGATAAAAATCACATTTTTATATATATACAAACTATAGCGAATATTCATGTGTTGAGTTGAAATTCATTCGTTGAGTTGAAATTCATGTGTTGAATATTATTTGAATTTAAACAAATAGCATTAGCGATAAAAATCACATATATATATATATATATACACAAACTATATAGAATATTCATGTGTTGAATTGAAATTCGTCCGTCGAGTTGAAATTCATGTGTTGAATGTTATCGTATTTTAAAATAAAATGAATAGACAATAAAAACTACATTTTTATGGTAAATATGAAGTGTTAAAAACATTCACGTGTTGAATAAATATTTTTGATGATAAAAATATTTCTTTTATCATGTATACGCTTTGATAAAAATACACACGTGTTGAAATAAATAATAAATTGCTAGAAATATTATTATTAGCTTTGTTCTGCATACATATACATGTGTTGAACAGGAAAAATGAATTAGCTATAGAGTAAAGAAATTATTTGCGTGCCCGACAAATAGGTAAACCTTGATGAGTTGGCTACGCAATTTTATTTTTATATCAACCCCTGTGAATGCCATTGGATGCGGAGTGCTGGTTATTCTGTGTGAAATAATAAACATCGCCATAGGATAGTAAAAATTAATTTTGAACTATACTACATGGCATACTTCTTGACGATAGGCATACTTCATCATATTCCACATAAGCAATTGGAGCTTGTGTGACGAGGTGGAAGATTTACCATACGAGCGAGAGGCTTGTATGGCGATGATTTTATACTACAGGTTGAACTGATGACTGATATGGAGTATATAAAATATAACGATAAATTGCCAGATTAATAAAAAACCCACACGGGTCTGGAGTTGACAATAATCACGTCTCTCTAGTTATTAGATACGGCACATGGACTATTTATTTCCACACGGAAACGGGGTGACGAGAATTTATTCTCTGGAGTGATTATCTATACATGCTCCCCCGTAAACACCAGAATATATCACTATAAATATGTGGATGCTTTTCAGGATTTATTAGGTACCTAACACGACCCAATAAATTTCCAAACCCCTCCCCGTACAAAGGAGGTTATGGCGAAATTTTTCGAAATATTAAGGCATTAGTGAAATATTTGAAGTGAAAACGAAGTTGAAAATATAGAATGAACTATAGTTGGAATTACAGAATGAACTATATTTATATATATAAATATAAATATAATTAAAAGGAATCGAAGCCGTGCAGTTCGTGTTTCGGAATCGTAATTTGAAACGATTAGTACGAGAAATCCGACCATCGGATTTTCCCGAAACCGCAACCGCTGGGTTCGCCTTGGAAATATCTTCCCAACGGCACCAACCTTGTAAAAATCCAATGGTTGGATTGTCCGGAATGTTTAATTCAAATCTGAAGAAAAACAACGCCAGAATCGTTTATATTTATATATAAATATAAATATAAATAAATTAAATCGAATGACGACGTTGTATTTCGAATTTTGAAACTGTAACTTCAAACGGCTAGTGTGGGAGATCCGACCGTCGGATTTTCACGAAACTGGAACCGTTGGGTTCGCTTTGGGAATATCTTCCCACTGATATAGACTTTGTAGAAATACAACGATTAGATTTTCCGATATATGTAAAACAAATTAGGGGAAAAACAGCATGCCGCGGCACGACCTGAAACGTCGTTTAATTAAATATGGCCATTTTTAAATAAATAAAAATGGCGAAAAATTGTTATAAAATATTATAAGCAACATAGATTGCATATAAACCAATTGGGCTTGAATTGTTTGATATTTGATGGTTGTATGTGCTTGACACGAAAATAACACTAAAGAACTGAAGGATGGATGTCGAATAATATAACCATGGAAAGAATCGATTTAAATTCTAATGACGTGAATTATTTGAAAAGGCCGAGCTAACCCTCATTTCAAATAATTTATCGAGCGATTCGAATTGGAAAATGCAAAGACGATTCAAGACTGACGATCTTCGTATCGGTTGGATGGGCGCTGTTGAGGTTCCTGACCGGAGTAGCTACCGGAAAGGGACGGAAGTAGTAGCCGTCTAAACGTATGTGTTGATTGGACGGATATACGAGGAATTTGACGCCTCCTGTTTCGTTCAGACGCAGAACGGACTTGTAAATGGACTGTGTGTCTGACATTGGATTTTTTTCTATACTTATTGATCTCTGTTAAATATATATCTATTTGGCGGCGGAGAATTTATTCTTTTGCTTAACGCCCTTCTCTGAGACGTACGAGCTCAGAGGTTATATATCGATGGAAATCAATCGTATGGAGTGGACTGCCTATGTGGCATGCCAAGATGCTGTGATCAAGGCATCTGTTGCAAAGCAAAGTCTTGTGGATGATGATCAAAGCACGGTCTACGTGGCCTGGCTTTGTGTATAGCGTGGATTTGCGAGCCTCACACCCCGGTATGAGTTAAAAATGGGATACGGACTGCAGGGAGAGCACGACGTTTCTTTCTAGCTATGGTGGTGTCAGTGACTTACCAGCCCTGACATATAAATCTATTTTTCACCTATTTGGTTGTTGGAATGCGAGGCGCCTCGATTATAGGTCTGTAAGGACCGGGAAATGTGTGTTCAGGAATACTAATCCTCAAACGTAAGAGAGGATCGGCCCTGAAGCATCCAGGGGTTACCCAGAGTGTGTAGTTCTAAGGCATTCGCTAGAGTGTCTCGAAGCGGAGAGGAGCTTGCCCCTTGCCTCGACTCATGATGGAAATTCAATTTCCAATACGAAATAACGGACTTGATTGTAGAACTAGTATGGCGACATAGTAGATGGTAACTATGCCGCCTATGATTAATATTTATGATGTTTTTCGTTTTTGAAACATATATGCACTAGTAATAATATCAATTGATTTTGCTTTATACGTATCAAGCATATTTGGCCATTATAAGGTAAAACTCAATCCTCCGGCTTGCGTTGCATTGTATGATGGGACTTGAGTCTTATAATGGCTTCATTCTTTTTAAAAGCATTGCGTTGTTTTAAAAGAATTTACTTTGTTTTCAAATGCACTAGCAATCACCGGAGTAAACCCGTTCTGCGAAAGTGGCGTGGTCCTATGATTTGCTTATTACTGTTGTTTAAATTGTTAAATAGATTCCTCATACCGGTCCCCATGACTGACTCGTTGTTTGTTTCACTTTGCAAACGCGGGTGCCCTTATTTTCACACGGGCAGCCTAGTTCACAGGTGACAGGTTGTTTTTGGCTTTGCACTGTTGCATAGAGTGCATTTTGGCTCATGGCGAGGCTGACTTCACAGAGACGACTTTGACATTTTCCGCCATTACTGTACTTGTATTATGATTCCGCCACAGGCAATGCAGACTGATTTACTATCCGTACTTATTATCGTATGTATATGTACCGCCTTCGGCGATGTAGACTGATACCCTTATTATGTCTCACTGCATGTATGTATTCCGCATCTGGCAAATCCGAGGGGCGGTATTAAGGATAATCATTGGAATATAACACATCAATCATCATAGCAGAGTACAGACAATAGCAAAAATAATAAATAAGATAATTTGACATGGATATGATTGCGGAATCACAACATGTAACAACATCAGAATAGCACAGCGTAGGATATAACTTAGTAAATAAAAAGGGAAGTGATCAGTCATCATCGCCAGAGGCGGAATGCATACATGCAGTGAGACATAATAAGGGTATCAGTCTACATCGCCGAAGGCGGTACATATACATTCGATAATAAGTAAGGAAAGTAAATCAGTCTGCATCGCCTGTGGTGGAATCATAATATAAGTACAGTAATGGCGGAAAATGTCAAAGTCGTCTCTGTGAAGTCAGCCTCGCCATGAGCCAAAATGCACTATATGCAACAGTGCAAAGCCAAAAACAACCTGTCACCTGTGAACTAGGCTGCCCGTGTGAAAATAAGGGCACCCGCGTTTGCAAAGTGAAACAAACAACGAGTCAGTCATGGGGACCGGTATGAGGAATCTATTTAACAATTTAAACAACAGTAATAAGCAAATCATAGGACCACGCCACTTTCGCGGAACGGGTTTACTCCAGTGATTGCTAGTGTATTTGAAAACAAAGTAAATTCTTTTAAAACAACGCAATGCTTTTAAAAAGAATGAAGCCATTATAAGACTCAAGTCCCATCATACAATGCAACGCAAGCCGGAGGATAGAGTTTTACGTTATAATGGCCAAATATGCTTGATACGTATAAAGCAAAATCAATTGATATTATTACTAGTGCATATATGTTTCAAAAACGAATAACATCAAAAATATCAATCATAGGCGGCATAGCTACCATCTACTATGTCGCCATACTAGTTCTACAATCGAGTCCGTTATTTCGTATTGGAAATTGGATTTCCGTCATGAGTCGAGGCAAGGGGCAAGATCCTCTCTGCTTCGAGACACTCTAGCGAATGCCTCAGGACTACACACTCTGGGTAACCCCTGGATGCTTCAGGGCCGGTCCTCTCTTACGTTTGAGGATTAGTATTCCCGAACACACGTTTCCCGGTCCTTACAGACCTATAATCGAGGCGCCTCGCATTCCAACAACTACATAGGTGAAAAATAGATTTACATGTCAGGGCTGGTAAGTCACTGACACCACCATAGCTAGAAAGAAACGTTGTGCTCTCCCTGCAGTCCGTATCCCGTTTTTAACTCATACCGGGGTGTGAGGCTCACGAATCCACGCTATACACAAAGCCAGGCCACGTAGACCGTGCTTTGATCATCATCCACAAGACTTTGCTTTGAAACAGAAGCCTTGAGCACAGCATCTTGGCATGCCACATAGGCAGTCCACTCCATACGATTGATTTCCATCGATATATAACCTCTGAGCTCGTACGTCTCAGAGAAGGGCGTTAAGCAAAAGAATAAATTCTCCGCCGCCAAACAGATATATATTTAACATAGATCAATCAGTATAGAACAAAATCCAATGTCAGACACACAGTCCATTTACAAGTCCGTACTGGGTCTGAACGAAATAGGAGGCGTCAAATTCCTCGTATATCCGTCCAATCAACACATACGTTTAAACGGCTACTACTTCCGTCCCTTTCCGGTAGTTACTCCGGTCAGGAACCTCAGCAGCGCCCATCCAACCGATACGAAGATTGTCGGTCTTGAATCGTCTTTGCATTTTCCAATTCGAATCACTCGATAAATTATTTGAAATGAGGGTTAGCTCGGCCTTTTCAAATAATTCACGTCATTAGAATTTAAATCGATTCTTTCCATGGTTATATTATTCGACATCCATCCTTCAGTTCTTTAGTGTTATTTTCGTGTCAAGCACATACAACCATCAAATATCAAACAATTCAATCCCAATTGGTTTATTTGCAATCTATGTTGCTTATAATATTTTATAACGATTTTTCACCATTTTTATTTATTTAAAAATGGCCATATTTAATTAAACGACGTTTCAGGTCGTGCCGTGGCACTGTTTTTCCCCTAATTTGTTTTACACATATCGGAAAATTTAACCGTTGGATTTCTACAAAGTCTATATCAGTGGGAAGATATTCCCAAAGCGAACCCAACGGTTCCAGTTTCGTGAAAATCCGACGGTCGGATCTCCCACACTAGTCGTTTGAAGTTACGGTTTCAAAATTCAAACTGCAGCATCGTTATTCGATTTAATTTAATTATATTTATATATAAATATAAACGATTCTGGCGTTGTTTTTCTTCAGATTTGAATTAAACATTCCGGAAAATCCAACCGTTGGATTTTACAAGGTTGGTGCCGTTGGGAAGATATTTCCAAGGCGAACCCAGCGGTTGCGGTTTCGGGAAAATCCGATGGTTGGATTTCTCGTACTAATCGTTTCAAATTACGATTCCGAAACACGAACTGCACGGCTTCAATTCCTTTTAATTATATTTATATTTATATATATAAATATAGTTCAATCTACAATTCCAACTATAGTTCATTCTATATTTTCAACTTCGTTTTCACTTCAAATATTTCACTAACGCCTTAATATTTCGAAAAATTTCGCCATAACCTCCTTTGTACGGGGAGGGGTTTGGAAATTTATTGGACCGTGTTATGTACCCAATAAATCCTAAAAAGCATCCACATATTTATAGTGATATATTCTGGTGTTTACGGGGGAGCATGTATAGATAATCACTCCAGAGAATAAATTCTCGTCACCCCTTTCCGTGTGGAAATAAATAGTCCATGTGCCGTATCTAATAACTAGAGATACGTGATTATTGTCAACTCCAGACCCGTGTGGGTTTTTTATTAATCTGGCAATTTATCGTTATATTTTATATAGTCCATATCAGTCATCAGTTCAACCTATAGTATAAAATCATCGCCATACAAGCCTCTCGCTCGTATGGTAAATCTTCCACCTCGTCACACAAGCTCCAATTGCTTATGTGGAATATGATGAAGTATGCCTATCGTCAAGAAGTATGCCATGTAGTGTAGTTCAAAATTAATTGTTACTATCCTATGGCGACGTTTATTATTTCACACAGAATAACCAGCACTCCGCATCCAATGGCATTCACAGGAGTTGATATAAAAATAAAATTGCGCATCCAAGTCATCAAGGTTTACCTATTTGTCGGGCACGCAAATAATTTCTTTACTCTACAGCTAATCCATTTTTCCTGTTCAACACATGTATATATATGCAGAACAAAGCTAATAATAATATTTCTAGCAAACTATTATTTATTTCAACACGTGTGTATTTTTATCAAAGCGTATACATGATAAAAGAAATATTTTTATCATCAAAAATATTTATTCAACACGTGAATGTTTTTTACACTTCATATTCACCATAAAAATGTAGTTTTTATTGTCTATTCATTTTATTTTAAAATACGATAACATTCAACACATGAATTTCAACTCGACGGACGAATTTCATTTCAACACATGAATATTCTATATAGTTTGTATATATATATATATATATATATAAATGTGATTTTTATCGCAAAAGCTATTTGTTTAAATTCAAATAAAATTCAACACATGAATTTCAACTCAACGAATGAATTTCAACTCAACACATGAATATTCGTTATAGTTTGTATATATATAAAAATGTGATTTTTATCGCTAAAGCTATTTGTTTAAATTCAAATAATATTCAACACATGAATTCAAGACAAATCAGAACGCAGACGGAAGAACATTTCATTGTTATTCCAACAATTCCATCAGATACAAGAATATACAGAGTATAAATGAATAAATTACATTCAATAAATATCAGAGATTACAATAAATCACATAGCAGCGGAAAAATATACAAAGCACAACTGAAGGTGATATACGGATACAGAGCTTTCCGGATATCATTCCAGTTGTAAACCAGGATCCTGTGAATATAAATCTGCAAAACCAAAACTACTAGCTGCCCGTGCGGAAAATAGGGGCACCCAGAGTTTAGGTTAAAACAATAAACTCCAGGTCAGTCATGTGACTGGTGTGAGAACTAAAACAGTTATTAATATTGGTTTTAAAGTTAGGTAAATCAAGGGACCACGCCGTATAACACGGAACGGGTTTCCTCCCAAGAATACCAGTGCATAGAACAAACAGCGCAATGCTAAATAAAGAAAAATGAAGCTGTTATAAGACCCAGGTCCCATCACACAATGCAACGCAAGCCGGAGGATAAGGTTTTCCCTTATAACAGCCAAAGCATGCTTGATACGTTTAAAACACATTATTTGATACTATTATAGGTGTATAGTGTCAAAACAATTTCAATCATAAGTATCAATCATAGGCGACATAGCTACCATCTACTATGTCACCATACTAGTTCTACAATTAAAACCGCAATATCACGTATTGGAAATTGGATTCCGTCATGAGTCGAGGCAAGGGGCAAGCTCCTCTCTGCGTTCGAGACACTCTAGCAAATGTCTCAGGACTACACACTTGGGCAATCCTGGATCTTCAGGGCTGGTCCTCACTTACGTTAGAGGATTAGTTATGCCTGAACACACGTTTCCCGGTCCTTACAGTCCTGAAATCGAGGCGCCTCATCCAACAACCACAAAGGTGAAAAGTATATAAATGTCAGGGCTGGTAAGTCATTGACACCACCAAAGCTAGAAAGAAACGTCGTGCTCTCCCTGCAGTCCGTATCCCATTTTTAACTCATACCGAGGTGTGAGGCTCGCGAATTCACGTTATACACAAAGCTGCCACGTAGGCCGTGCTTTGATCATCAACCACAAGACTTTGCTTTTCAACAGAAGCCTTGATCCATGCAACTCAGCGTGCCACACAGGCAATTCATGCCATGCGATTGATATTTATCGATATATAACCTCTAAGCTCGTACGTCTCAGAGAAGGGCGTTAAGAAAGAGAATAAATTCTCCACCGCCAAATAGATATATATTTAACAGAAATCAATCAACATAGAATAAAATCCAATGTCAGACACACAATCCATTTACAAGTCCGTTCTAGGTCTGAACGAAACCGGAGGCACTTTCCTCGCATATCCATCGATCTCCAGGTACGTCTGGACGACCACCAACTATTTCCATCCTCTTGGGTGTACAGCCCAATCAGGATCGTCAGTAATAATCCAAACGATGTGAAGACTTCCGGTCTTCGACCACCGTCTTCATCTTCGACATATCGTCGAATTGGTTATTCAGAATGGGTATAAACCCGGCCTTTCCGAACAACACGCGTATATTAAAACGAATGTTACACAAACACAACATACGCCTCATTCCAATTCATATTCTCAGGGAAAGGTTCCCATTAATTTTATCCAAGATAAATTCTTTAAAATTTATCCTTTAATCCTCCTTTGGATGTCATTTCAAACCAGCTTATGGTTTTTCAAACTAGTCGAGATTAGCGAACCGTACCGAAGTAATTATTTATTTTATTTCCCAATCCCAACCTATTCACCCCATGAAGAAAAACTGGTAATACTCCATATCTAACACCACAGTGTTGTTGGTAAAATTAATTACCATTTCACGTTCAAATCTGATTAAAGATTTAACTATGATTTTGGAGCAAAACTGGTGATACTCCATTCTCGCTTGTTTTCTAAATTTGATAATTTAGATTATCAATTCATGTTTCAATCTATTTACGGATTCATTAAAACTCCCTTTTACTGGGTTAAAGAACTAATGTCTTTTTAAAAAACAGTTCACGACAAACCCAAATCACTTTCTATTTATTTATCGGGTTAAAGAAAAAGTGTCATTTAAAACACCCTTCACGATAAACCCTCAAATCAATTCTATTTTACAACCCATTTCAAATCCAATTTATTTATTTAAAAATAAACGGGTTTTAATTTTAGTTCAAAACTAGTTAATTTCGATAAAAATCTATTTTTATCTTTTCAAATAAGGAGTTTTTCATCCCAATTTTTCCCAGATCATTTCTTATGATTTTACACAAATTATTGATGTGTTGAGTTGCAATTCATTCGTTGAGTTGAAATTCATGTGTTGAATATTATTTGAATTTAAACAAATAGCTTCAGCGATAAAAATCACATTTTTATATATATACAAACTATAGTGAATATTCATGTGTTGAGTTGAAATTCATTCGTTGAGTTGAAATTCATGTGTTGAATATTATTTGAATTTAAACAAATAGCTTTAGCGACAAAAATCACATTTTTATATATATACAAACTAAAGCGAATATTCATGTGTTGAGTTGAAATTCATTCGTTGAGTTGAAATTCATGTGTTGAATATTATTTGAATTTAAACAAATAGCTTTAGCGATAAAAATCACATTTTTATATATATACAAACTATATAGAATATTCATGTGTTGAATTGAAATTCGTCCGTCGAGTTGAAATTCATGTGTTGAATGTTATCGTATTTTAAAATAAAATGAATAGACAATAAAAACTACATTTTTATGGTGAATATGAAGTGTTAAAAACATTCACGTGTTGAATAAATATTTTTGATGATAAAAATATTTCTTTTATCATGTATACGCTTTGATAAAAATACACACGTGTTGAAATAAATAATAAACTGCTAGAAATATTATTATTAGCTTTGTTCTGCATACATATACATGTGTTGAACAGGAAAAATGGATTAGCTGTAGAGTAAAGAAATTATTTGCGTGCCCGACAAATAGGTAAACCTTGATGAGTTGGCTACGCAATTTTATTTTTATATCAACTCCTGTGAATGCCATTGGATGCGGAGTGCTGGTTATTCTGTGTGAAATAATAAACGTCGCCATAGGATAGTAAAAATTAATTTTGAACTATACTACATGGCATACTTCTTGACGATAGGCATACTTCATCATATTCCACATAAGCAATTGGAGCTTGTGTGACGAGGTGGAAGATTTACCATACGAGCAAGAGGCTTGTATGGCGATGATTTTATACTACAGGTTGAACTGATGACTGATATGGACTATATAAAATATAACGATAAATTGCCAGATTAATAAAAACACCACACGGGTCTGGAGTTGACAATAATCACGTCTCTCTAGTTATTAGATACGGCACATGGACTATTTATTTCCACACGGAAACGGGGTGACGAGAATTTATTCTCTGGAGTGATTATCTATACATGCTCCCCCGTAAACACCAGAATATATCACTATAAATATGTGGATGCTTTTCAGGATTTATTAGGTACCTAACACGGCCCAATAAATTTCCAAACCCCTCCCCGTACAAAGGAGGTTATGGCGAAATTTTTCGAAATATTAAGGCGTTAGTGATATATTTGAAGTGAAAACGAAGTTGAAAATATAGAATGAACTATAGTTGGAATTACAGAATGAACTATATATATATATATATATATATATATAATTAAAAGGAATTGAAGCCGTGCAGTTCGTGTTTCGGAATCGTAATTTGAAACGATTAGTACGAGAAATCCAACCATCGGATTTTCCCGAAACCGCAACCGTTGGGTTCGCTTTGGGAATATCTTCCCACTGATATAGACTTTGTAGAAATACAACGGTTAGATTTTCCGATATGTGTAAAATAGATTAGGGGGAAAACAGCGCCAATGTCACGGCACGACCTGAAATGTCGTTTAATTAAATATGGCCATTTTTAAATAAATAAAAATCGCAAAAAATCGTTATAAAATATTATAAGCAACATAGATTGCAAATAAACCAATTGGGCTTGAATTATTTGATATTTGATGGATGTATGTGCTTGACACGAAAATAACACTAAAGAACTGAAGGATGGATGTCGAATAATATAACCATGGAAGAATCGATTTAAATTCTAATGACGTGAATTATTTGAAAAGGCCGAGCTAACCCTCATTTCAAATAATTTATCGAGTGATTCGAATTGGAAAATGCAAAGACGATTCAAGACCGACGATCTTCGTATCGGTTAGATGGGCGCTGCTGAGGTTCCTGACCGGAGTAGCTACCGGAAAGGGATGGAAGTAGTAGTTGTCTAAACGTATGTGTTGATTGGATGAATATACGAGGAATTTGATGCCTCCGGTTTCATTCAGACCCAGAACGGACTTGTAAATGGACTGTGTGTCTGACATTGGATTTTGTTCTATACTGATTGATCTCTGTTAAATATATATCTGTTTGGCGGCGGAGAATTTATTCTTTTGCTTAACGCCCTTCTCTGAGACGTACGAGCTCATAGGTTATATATCGATGAAAATCAATCGTATGGAGTGGACTGCCTATGTGGCATGCCAAGATGCTGTGATCAAGGCTTCTGTTGCAAAGCAAAGTCTTGTGGATGATGATCGAAGCACGGTCTACGTGGACTGGCTTTGTGTATAGCGTGGATTCGCGAGCCTCACACCCCGGTATGAGTTAAAAACGGGATAATGACTGCAGGGAGAGCACGATGTTTCTTTCTAGCTATGGTGGTGTCAGTGACTTACCAGCCCTGACATATAAATCTATTTTTCACCTATGTGGTTGTTGGAATGCGAGGTGCCTCGATTATAGGTCTGTAAGGACCGGGAAACGTGTGTTCAGGAATACTAATCCTCAAACGTAAGAGAGGACCGGCCCTGAAGCATCCAGGGGTTACCCAGAGTGTGTAGTCTTGAGGCATTCGCTAGAGTGTCTCGAAGCGGAGAGGAGCTTGCCCCTTGCCTCGACTCATGACGGAAATCCAATTTCCAATAAGAAATAACGGACTCGATTGTAGAACTAGTATGGCGACATAGCAGATGGTAACTATGCCGCCTATGATTGATATTTATGATGCTATTCGTTTTTGAAACATATATGCACTAGTAATAATATCAATTGATTTTGCTTTATACGTATCAAGCATATTTGGCCATTATAAGGTAAAACTCTATCCTCCGGCTTACGTTGCATTGTATGATGGGACTTGAGTCTTATAACGGCTTCATTCTTTTTAAAAGCATTGCGTTGTTTTAAAAGAATTTACTTTGTTTTCAAATGCACTAGCAATCACTGGAGTAAACCCGTTCCGCGAAAGTGGCGTGGTCCTATGATTTGCTTATTACTGTTGTTTAAATTGTTAAATAGATTCCTCATACCGGTCCCCATGACTGACTCATTGTTTGTTTCACTTTGCAAACGCAGGTGCCCTTATTTTCACACGGGCAGCCTAGTTCACAGGGGATAGGTTGTTTTTGGCTTTGCACTGTTGCATAGAGTGCATTTTGGCTCATGGCGAGGCTGACTTCACAGAGACGACTTTGACATTTTCCGCCATTACTGTACTTATATTATGATTCTGCCACAGGCGATGCAGACTGATTTACTTTCCGTACTTATTATCGTATGTATATGTACCGCCTTCGGCGATGTAGACTGATACCCTTATTATGTCTCACTGCATGTATGTATTCCGCCTCTGGCGATGATGACTGGTCACTTCCCTTTTTATTTACTAAGTTATATCCTACGATGTGCTATTCCGATGTTGTTACATGTTGTGATCCTATGATTTGCTTATTACTGTTGTTTAAATTGTTAAATAGATTCCTCATACTGGTCCCCATGACTGACTCGTTGTTTGTTTCACTTTGCAAACGCGGGTGCCCTTATTTTCTCACGGGCAGCCTAGTTCATAGGTGACAGGTTGTTTTTGGCTTTGCACTGTTGCATATAGTGCATTTTGGCTCATGGCGAGGTTGACTTCACAGAGACGACTTTGACATTTTCCACCATTACTGTACCTATATTATGATTCCGCCACAGGCGATGCAGACTGATTTACTTTCCGTACTTATTATCGTATGTATATGTATCGCCTTCGGCGATGTAGACTGATACCCTTATTATGTCTCACTGCATGTATGTATTCCGCCTCTGGCGATGATGACTGATCACTTCCCTTTTTATTTACTAAGTTATATCCTACGCTGTGCTATTCTGATGTTGTTACGTGTTGTGATTCCACTGTCATATCCATGTAAAATTATCCTATTTATTGTTTTTGCTATTGTCTGTACTCTGCTATGATGATTGATGTGTTATATTCCAATGATTATCCTTAATACCACCCCTCGGATTTTGGGATCGTCACATGTCGTGGAGTTGGGATAGCTTTGGTGAGAACTTCTCACTTTTAATTTAATTTTCTAGTTAAAATATATACTAGGTTGCAAACGGTGTTTAGTAGCACCTGACACCCATCGTCCACAGACCATGAACGGCTTGTATGCTTGTTTGTTTTATTTTGATGTGTAGTTGATTGTGTGATGTGATGTGAAAAGAAATAAAATATTTATACAGTTGAAATTATTTTATAGTTAAAAATAGAATTTTAACGTGTATATAAAATAAATAAATATAAACAGATCGGACGATTTGTTCATATACACTGATTTGATTGATATTGATTGGGACGATAAATTTTACACATCGCCCAACTGCACAAATAAAATCTGTGTTTGATTGTTTGAAACCTCACACGGGTATTGGGATGATATATGATGTGCACTAATCCCAATAGTTAGTTGTATGTCGATCGATTGATTGACAGATTGTTATAAGCGTTAAATATTTATATTTGATGCTTATATAGTGTAGAACGCACTTTGGATGATGGTTGAGGAATTATCGTTGCTGTTATATACGTGTGGTAGAAAATCCATATAATTAACATTATATGATGATTGATTGGGACTCATTCCAGTTTTGAATAGAAATATTTGAAAAAGAAATATTTGAAATAGAAATATTTGAAAACAGAAATATATGAAGCCGTATTGATTAGATTGACGCCATTTAGACGTGAACGATATTTACATCGATTTATTCAATTTTCAATGTATATTGAAAGTGTTTTCGAAATTTGAATTATATTGAAAGTGATTTCGAAATTTGAATTATATTGAAAATAATCGAAATTCGAATTAAATTGAATGGAATTGAATTCGAATTGAAATCGAAAGGAATTGAATTCAAATTGGATTTGAAAAGAAATTCGGATTAAATTGGAATTGAATTGAAATCGATTTGAAATGAATTTAAAACGAATTTATATTGGAATATTCAATTTTGATTTGAAATTGAAGATGAAGTTGAAATCGTTTTGAAAACAAATTTAAAATGATTTATAAAATACGTTTTGAAAGGAAATCGACGAAATATATAATATATATTATATATAATGGCCTGAATAGAACGCGCCGCGCCGCGGCAGTTCCCGAATTTCGACCATTGACTTCGAATGGATATTACGGGAGATCCGACCGTCGGATTCTTCTAAAACCGGAACCTTTGGGTTCATATCGAAAAGAGCTTTCTAACGAATATTAGAAATTAGAAATCTAACGGTTGTATTTGGAATTATGTCCAAATCAAATTTGGAAAAGGTCGCTGTAAGTGCAGTTCGATGGCCATTGATGGAAATCGATTGTACGGGCCTTGATAAAATTATTAAAAATATCAATAATTTGTGTAAAATCATAAGAAATGATTTGGGGGAAAATTGGGATGAAAAACTCCATATTTGAAAAGATAAAAAAAATAGATTTTTATCGAAATGAACTAGTTTTGAACTAGAATTATAATTCTATTTATTTTTAGATAAATAAATTGAATTTAAAAAGGGTTTTAAAAGTAACCAGAATTTCCAGTAATTGAATTAGTATGGATTTGAATCGAAATTGTCTTCGGAATATTTCGATGTTGGAATTCATGATTATATAGATGTTTTTATGGAAATTTGAAAGATATTTATATATCGCTATTTCCAATACGATATTTGTTGGTCGTAGAATTTGATATTGAATATAAGCCGATATATTTTCTATTCAGAGCCTTGTATTTAATATCAAATGTGATTTGGGTTTGTCGTGAATGGTGTCTTTATTAACACTGTTCTTGAACCCAGTTGAGAAAAGTTTAAATCTTTTTATTTAGATTTAATGAAGTGTACCAATTAAATAATATTTAATTGGAATTGAATTGGTATTGATTTTTGTGTTTATCATGAACAGTGTTTTAAATAACACTTGTTCTTTAACCCGATAATTAATGGAATATGATTTTGGGTTTATCGTGAACCATGTTTTAAAATGACACTGATTCTTTAACCCAGTTAAAGATTAAAACTAAGTGGAGTTTTAATGAATCTTTAATTAGATTGAAAGATCGAGAATGAAGTATCACCAGTTTTACACTAGGCGATAGTTAAATCTTTAATTAGATTTGAATGTGAAATGGTAATTGAATTTACCGATAACACCGTGGTGTTAAATATGAAGTATTACCAGTTTTACTTCATGGGATAAATAGGTTGGGATTGGGAAATAAAATAAATGATTACTTCGGTGTGGTTCGCTAATCCCGACTAGTTTGAATTGATATTCAAAAGAAGATTAAAGAATTTATCTTTGATAAAATTAATGGGAACCTTTCCCAAATTATAAGTATAATTGAATAAAAGAATATTCTGAATTGGAATGAGGCGTATGTTGTGTTTGTGTAACACTTGTTTATTATATACGCGAGTTATTCGGAAAGACCGGGTTTATCCCATTCTGAATAACTGTTACGACGATAAGTCGAAGATGAAGACGGTGGTTGAAGACCGGAGGTCTTCACGTCGTTTGGATAATTACTGATGATCTTGATTGGGCCGTACACCCAAGATGAGGGAATCAGTTGGTGATCATCTAGACGTACTTAGAGATCGATGGATATGCGGGGTACTAGGTGCCTCCGGTTTTGTTCAGACCCAGAACGAACGTGAAAATGGACTGTGTGTCTGACATTGGATTTCAGTCTGTGTGATTGATTTCTATTAAATATATATCTGTTTGGCGGCGGAGAATTTATTCTCTTGCTTAACGCCCTTCTCTGAGACGTACGAGCTCAGGGGTTATATGTTGATAGATATCAAACGCATGGGGTGAGTTGCCTATGTGGCATGCTTAAGTGGCAATTGATCAAGGCTTCTGTTGAAAAGCAAAGACTTGTGGTTGATGATCGAAGCACAGCTTTTGTGGCGTAGCTTTGTGTAACGTTTACTTCACGAGTTTCACACCTGGTGGTGAACCAAAAATGGGAGAGGACCTCAGGGAGGGCATGCGTTTCTTTCTAGTTAGAAGTGGCGTCAGTGGTTTTACACGCCCTGATGAGTTTGACTTATGTGGTTGTTGCTGTTGCGAGGCGCCTCGGATATACCGGTGATTATGCGAAGCCGAAGGAGTCATTCGTTGGCTCATTTACGCCCCACAGGGCGGGGAAACGCAGTGTTCAGGCATAATAATCCACATCAGTGGACCAGCCCTGACGATCCAAGGCTTGCCTGCGCGCTTGCCTAAGGGGCGGACTAGAGCGTCTCGAATCGGTAGAGGACGGTCCCTGGCCTCGGTTCACAGACGGAAATCCAATTTCCAAATACGTGACTTTGCGGTTTTGATTGTAGAGCCTAGTATGGCGACATAGTGGGATGGGGCGCTTATGCCGTCTATGATTGATACTTATGATTTGAAGTTGTTTTATACACTATGCACTTATAATAGTATCAAATGATTTGTTTTAAACGTATCAAGCATTCTTGGCTATTATAAGGTAAAAACCCTATCCTCCGGCTTGTGTTGCATTGTGTGATGGGACCTGGGTCTTACAATAGCTTCATTGTTCTTTATTTAGCATTGCGCTGTTATTTTATGCACTGGTATTCTTGGGAGGAAACCCGTTCCGTGTTATACGGCATGGTCCCTTGATTTACCTAACTTTAAAAATAAAGATTAATAACTGTTTTAGTTCTCACACCAGTCACATGACTGACCTGGAGTTTATTGTTTTAACCTAAACTCTGGGTGCCCTTATTTTCGACACGGGCAGCTAGTAGTTTTGGTTTTGCAGATTTATATTCACAGGATCCTGGTTTACAGCTGGAATGATATCCAAAAAGCTTTGTATCTGTATATCTCCTTCAGTTGTGTTTTGTATTATTTCCACTGCGATGTATTTAAATGTAATTTAAATCTCTGATATTTCTGTGTAATGTTTATTCATACTCTGTATATTCTTGTATTCTGATGGAATTGTTGTAATAGCAATGAAATGTTCTTCCGTCTGCGTTCTGATCTGTCTTGTCCTAAAAGTAATTCGTTCTTTCTCTTCTCTTCGGAGACCGTGGAAGTTCGGGTTGCTTCAAAACATTATCGTAAACACTACATATAAAACACCAGTAACGGTCGGTGGATATGGGTGCGCCGCTATACAAAAACATCAAATCAAAATCGTAGGGGCTCGATCAGGATAATATGACAAGGCACACAAGGAATGCCTAGAGTAGGAATATACTAGTTGAATGCCCGGACTGGTGGTAACGCATAGCCGCAACTACCGCCCACCTCGAACAACACTCCCAAATCAAGGGTGCGCATCAAATCAAATCAATAAAACCGAGGGACTATAGTAATAAAGAAAGAAGTGTTGCCGGTGGAGGTAGCTAACCCCACTTGGTCCGGTATAGCCCTGTTTTAGTCATTCTAATTACGACCCGATGGTCAAGGATATCCATCATCGTTCTCTTTCTTCAAATCCAGTAATCGCCACCAAACCATCCTCTTCATTCTGGAACTCCACCGCGTACACAGTTGTTAAAGTGGTTTTCGGTATCGGCAGAGAGTATGATAATATCCGATTTCAGTTTCTTTAACAACCAAACGTTTGCATTTTTCACACCGTGACCATTTTATAAAATCATATCTCGAAATAAATTGATTTAAGAAATTTCTTTAATTCAAACCAAACAGTTTATGAATCAATTCCAAATGTAAAATTATTTCAATCCATATTCAGTCAATTTATAGTCGAATTCATATATTCATATCAATTATAATTTCAAATTCCAATTAATTACACAATTCATGTTCATTTTTTATAAAGTTCAACATATAAGTAAATTCAAAATTAGCATTTAGTTGATTTAAAGTCAAATTCATTGAATCAAGTATCGTTATTTAAATTTAAATCTTAAAACCTCGAATCTAAATAGAAAAACAAAATTTATCCACCTATTGAGTTTATAATTAAAGTTTTTAAAATATATATAAAATAAGCATTGGAAATATATTTATAAGTTATAAATTTATATTGAAAATAGCTTTATAAACATATATAGGTTTAAAATAATTTAGAAATAGATTTAAAAAGAATAATTTATTGTAATATATTAATTTAAAGAAAAAATTACATATATGATTAAATTATACAGTTTAAAATAAATAAATTATAAGTAAAATCTTAAATAAGCATTTAAATACATTTTTACTCAAAAAAAATCATTTTGAAACATATAATTTAAAATTTACAATATTAAAGTATAAATCTTTAAAATATGAATATAAGATCTTAAATTAATACCATTACAATCAAATTTTCCAAATTATTTTAATTCGAAAACATGACTAACGGTGTCCTATACAGTTTTCTACCTTATGGTCAAGTGATACAGATATTTATCATTTCAACCCGCAATTATAAAGTTTCTAAGGGTTTATCATTTCAACCCGCAATCCAAATTCAGTTCGTTTAGGTCTATCATTTCAACCCATAATGATTTTTTCCTAATCTAATGTCCGTTCGGGTATGTATCATTTCAACCCTTAGCGATTTGTCCTAAACTAGGGGTATCTACAACATAACAAATCACCACATATCATCAATCACATCATAGTCATATATAATCAGTGTACATATATATCATATGAATATCGTATCACATATGAAAGTGTATATTTTAAACAAACAATTTCTACTGGCACTCCTATACATTTCATATCAGTTCATTTTGTTGATCTAACATCTATAAAATAATGTGAATCAGGTGCGAGATAAACTCACCTTTTGTGGCCCAAAATGAAATGATGACTTGCAGGCATGATTCAGAATGGATTTTAACTTGATGATCGCTCAATATATTATTTTATTTTAAAAGAGGAGGCTAGGGAATTTTCAGTGGATCAGTACGGCTATTTGGGTTTTGGAACGGTTCTCAAACTCAACACCAACCTTGACTCAAAATAAACCCATTAAATTCTTTACACAAAATATATATATATATATTTATATATACAAACACAGAATATATATATATATATAATATAAACGTATATACAGTAAAATTAATATATACCTATATATTTAAAATTCGACACATTCTAAATCACTTATATAAATATATAAATATATATATATATATATTATAATATATAGCACCAAACCATGCATATTTTTAAATTACATACAACGCAAACACACCCAAATAAAACTTTAAAAATGGTATGTATATAAATAAATATTTAAAACAAATATATATATATATATGTATATACAAACATAAACATATATGTGGTAAGAAGGGACTGATAAAAGGAATGAATTTGTGAACGGTGGGATGGAACAATGGGGCATCATGGAAAAGAACAAAGAAACAATAAGAAGGAATTGAAACGGGTTTAAATTTAAAAAACAAACAGTTAAGAATGGAAACCAATAGAACTAAAAGTCAAAAATGGCAACGAATTATTTCACAAGAAGTTTAAATATATATTTTTTCACTAAATGAATAAAAGGAGATAAACGGTTAAATTTTGAAAATAATGAAAATGCAAGGAAAGAAATTATACTACTAAATCTACATTGAACTTTAAACAGATAAACATCGTTTGCAAATAAAAGGAAACACTATAAATTTATTAATTCAAAGAAACTAACGGTTTTGACCATATAAAATTAACAACAATTTTGCAGTCAATATTTGATGATATCAAAGGAAAAAGAATATGACAATTAAAATTTTGTTTTATTTACATCAACAAAAATCAATACGGATTGAAATTAAATGAGAGGACAATTAAAATTTTGCTATGTTTACATCAGAAACAATCAATACGAATTGAAATTAAGTTAAAGATATAATTCCATATTGAAAACGGATGGCATGATTATACGAATTTAATATTTATATAAAAATTCAAGAATGAACGCAAACAAATAAAATAAATAAATCAAAATTTTAAATTATGTCATTACTTAAAATACTCTAAAAATTTGAGGTTGTTACAACCTCCCCTACTCAAACCTTTTCGTGCCCGAAAAGGAACGAGGCAGGGGAATACTAATTAAATAATTAATATATTTAAACCAAATTGTTCATATTTTTCTTTATACCTATATATATTCAGAAACATATATACATATATCAGTTTTTTTCCAAACATTTCAAAATAGTTTTATGTATTCACTCGACATCTCGATTGGCTAAATATATATATCACACTTTTGAAACCTGAAAGTAGATATCGATGATGCTGCAGTCATCAATAGCATCATTTTCAAGCGACTAGAGTGTGACTCTATATCTATCTAATACATATAGGATTTAACATATACGTTGATCAGACGTATACCCAAATCACTAAGTATTGATAGGCCAACTAAACGTCAAGTAAGTACTCAAAACATTTTCCTATATTTAAACATAATATATACCAAATTTCCAATTCAAATATTATAAATAGTATATTTCAAATCATAAGAATTAAAATTTAAGTAGGGAGTATTATATGTCTCCCCCACTCATTTATATATTAAAAAGTCAACCTCAATCATTGATAAATATATAAACAATATTATTATTAAATCAAATACAAAATAATATAATTCAATGAAGATAAAATAAATTTCTTACAAAATCTACGTCTTTAAATCTTATTCAAAAAATATAGTTTATAAAACCTCAAAAGTGTAAACATCAAATCTTTTCAAAATTTTGGTATTACCAAAAATAATATTATTTACAAATATATATAGATATATTTATAAATTTCAATAATGTGACAAGAATTTATATATTATAATACCTTTCAAAATACCAATTTCAAATCAATATTACATAGGAATGGACTCGCTAGAAGTGTTATACTCTTCTTCTACTTCTTATCTTGTTATGAACTAGGATAAGTTGCTTAATTCGAGTTAAAAGCTAAACGAATGAAAGAACCTAATTAAAGAGGATCTACGAAAGAAGATGGATTCAAATGAAATGGAGATTTCAAAAAGGATTTAAATACTAAACAAAATTTTATATCCAAAAATATTTGTTTAAAACATTTTAAAACCATTTTTAGCCATTTATACTTTCAAAATACGCTCTCTCATGAAGGATTATGCGACTATTTCCACTCATTCTAGGGTATGACTACCCTATCTCTAATGAGCTTTTACCCCATAGGCTAAAGCTTTGATAAACCAAAGCTCTGATACCAAATATAGCATACCGTCTTTCGTCCACTTCAAGTTGGTAGTTAAACTAACTCGAACTGTTTGAAATGACGGAATGTTATTAGCTTCTGAGGTAAATAGAATAAATCGCAGACACAGAAAAACGGAATATCTCGCAGCGGAATAAATAAATTATACAATAGTAGTTCATGAAGCTACTAAATAAAAATAAAAATTTATACATAATATTAGAGTTACAAAATTTAATACAACTGAAGTCTAATACAAGAATATCTAATGCAAAGTATAAATAGCCAGAATCAATAGGTAGATGTGATATCTTCAACAGTCTCCAGCTACAAAAGGTGAAATCTCAACACTGCAATTGTGACACCCCACATCCGTTAATGTCACTCACAAAGGGAATGCATTAAGTTTCGTGAAGCGTTATAGGTAAACAGACACAGAATTTTACAAGACAGACATAAATAAGATTGCAACGGAAATTTAAATTTTATTTCAAAACACAGTTCATACAGCGTAGTTCAAAATACCATGGGTCTCAAAAACCATTACAACAGTATAACTTTTTCTTTAAACATTAGAGTACATAAATACTTAAAAGCAAACATAATTCCCCAAATAAAAGAGACAAAGACATAGTGGAGATAAAAACTTGAGCCATACTTCGAAAGCAACTCTAGCAAGATGATATCTGAGTCTCGACTAAGCCTGAGTGTTTCCTCCCTGAGAACCTTGGGGGGAATAGAAGAAAGAAGGAGAAACAAGAGGGTCAGACATAAAATCTGGCGAGTCTAGTAACTTTTAGCAAGTAAATAAATAAAAGTAGCATGACAGACATATAAAGTGGATAAGAGAGATCACTACATAAATGGCAGGTGTGACAAGGTAGACAGGATTAGGTGTATATGCTTCTAATGCTTACTCTGCACTGTTACTAGTATAACCAAAATGAGATGATCCCTTCCACTATAAGCTGGTAGACTTAGGGCATATGCCCAAATGTACCCTTACCACTACCCTAATCGATCGGCTCCCTACTCCGTAGATACTCTGTGTCGGCCGCACAATAGGATGTATCTACATCCTAAAGTGGTAAACCCTTATTGATATGCACATCCCCATATCTACTGGTGTCACAATCGTATTATCCCCTTCGGCACGGCTCATGAAGGCACATGGCCTGGTAGGTTTGCGTCGCCAACACGCCTCCACGTTTCGATCTTTTACAATCAGTTAGTAAGCGTGCCCCACCTCCGACCTACCTCGGAGTTCTCAAATCGATACATACTCCGGGTTACTGATTGAAACTAGTCCCACACAATATGATACAAGCTCTCCCCTTTGTCTTGTATCCCCCACTAGGTTTTCCACAAGTTATACTTACCCTGAGGGTGTCTTTAATTATATAACCCCAATCTTTCTTCCAGTTATGCTTACCTTAAAGGTGTCTTTAATTACATAACTTTAGTATTTCCTCCGGTTATGTATACCACTAGGTGTCTTTAATTACATAACCTTTATCGGGTTAAGTTTATGGGCCTATATGTAAATATTACCCACCCCCTTCAGTTTTTCTTAACATATCCACTATCCAACAAATTTTACTTAACCCTAATTTTAGTTCATAATCATACTATCCCTATGGATTAAATTTGGTTAAGTAGTCCAATGTAACATCCTGTATTTTCTATAGTAGGATATTTATTTTATTTTATTAAATTATATATTTATTTGGAAATATAATAATGAATTCCTTAATTAAAAAATTTGTTTAAGCGTATAGTTCATAATTTAATTAAAACGAAATGACTTTTAGTAACTTGAGAATCAATTCTAATGGTCGATAAAAAGAAAAAAGGGGTATATCTGTTCCATATGTTCAAATTAAACATCGATACTTGTCACGGTGTGTCTTAAATAAGTCGCAATATTTTGATTAGAAATCCACTTGATCTAAGCATTAGGTAATAACGATATTTTTCCAAAGAGAAACAAATAAGCTATAGTGAGTTAGGGTAAAAGTAAATAATTGAGATCTGATAATATACATATATATAGTGTGCAAATGACATACACAAAAGGCGATATATATGAGGTGTAAATATGCTAAATGTCATTGTAGTGCACGCTTAGTTTTAATTACACATGGATAATATTAGTTCATGTAAATATAACCAATCAAGAGCTCCTTTAAGCATGCATATTAATGGTTCAATAAAACATTTGAAGTACAACTTACCTTCGAGTACCATGGAACAGACAATATTAGTTTATATATATATATATATATATATATATAAATTCCAACTACCTATCAGCTTTTTCTTCCACAAACTTACGAAGCAACACCTCACCATAGTAATAATATCAACACAAAAAGTTTTACCGATATGTTTTTGCTTGTCCACTGTAATACTCGGTCTGGGCTCTCATAAAAAAAATCCATGTACATGGAAAAAAATCAGAGAAAGCATGCCGTAATAAATGAGGAAAAATCTTTAGTCGTATCCCTAAAACCTATCTGCTAAACTTAGAAGCACGGACGATGTTACTCCCTTCATTTCAGCAAATTAATGCGCCTCGCCCCAACCCATAATGTTCCATACCCGGTTTTTAAGGCAACAGTTGAAGGAAATCTCACCTCTACGATGTACCCATTCCCTATTAACCATCCCCTATCAAAGACTTTACTGTTACCCTGTACAATTGCCTTATTATAAGGAAATATCTCTTCCTTCTTTCAGAAGACTCGGCTGTATAAAAACTCTTCTGCTATTTCAACTTTTCACTCAGGGAAAATCATTCGAACAAATAAAAAACAAAACAAAACAACAAGAGCGAGTATTAATCGTATAAGCTAAACCGGGCGACCTCTAATTTCAAAAGGATACACTACCACAAATAATAAACTTGAGTGCCCATTGTCACGACTGGGTGCTCAAACATTCAGGAGAGAGTACGAAGACCTTCGAGATGGAGGAGAGGGTTTAAGCGCAGGTAAAGATCGGTCAGGGGAGCAACAAAGGGAATAGTTGGCTTTTGGGTTTGTGGCTTCTGTACACGTTGGTAGAGGGTTTATTGTGGAGAAGTTTAGCACAATACTGTTGAGCATGCATGAAGAATGATGGCCAGTTTCTGGAAACAGTCTGCTTGCAGTTTTTGGGAAATTCAGTAGTAATAGGGGTTGTTTCAGCGAGAGGAGGCTGTTCGAAGGATAACGAGGTGACTGGAGGTTTGGCACTTGTTGGTGCTAAGTCTAGTGATGTTGGTGCGGTTATGGAAGAGTAAGGAGTGAGTAGCAGGCCTTCAACGTATCAAAGAACTAATGGAGGAGGTGCGTGAGAAGAACTGGCTATTTGCAGTTTCATGAAAACGAAGGGAAAAGAAGGACATAGAGGAGTAGAAGGGTGCAGGGAACATTTCATTGCTATGTAGAGGATCAGGGACGGTGAGAGTTTGGCTGTTGTTTTTGTAATATGGGGCATTGTCAAGTGTGTTTATCAAGTGAGGGTTTGTGAGCCTTTCGGGTTTATATTTATATATATAAAAGAATTTATATATAATACAAAGTATGGATGGAATGTTTGTTGTAGAAAGCAAGCCAATGGTTGGCACAACACACAAAAGGAAGGAAGCCGTATATATGTGTTTGAATGCAAGAAGGTTGAAGGCGTACAGACAGTGAAGGAATAGTTTGAGGTTGTTTGGAGAATCCTCGGTCATCAAAGTGGTGCTGCGTCACCTACTGATGGCAAACAAGGGAAACAGGCCGGAAACTTTTGGGTGCGTTCGAGTTCAACTTGTTGGTGCCAGGAACGGACGGAGAGGGGGAGTTGAGGGTATGGAAGAGTTACTAACAGCAAGGTGAGTTCATGAATGTGGTTATCGAACTGGGTAAAGATGGAAAACGATGTACCGGAACTTTTCAAATGAAGGACGGGGATTATCTTAAATCATGTTCATTACTTAGAGCGGAAGTCGGGATTCTTTGTTCAAGGGATTCAAGCCACAAAGGTGGAAAAAAACGATTGGATATATATAGTGCTTAATGATGACATGGCATAGTTAATTAGGTTTAAGGTAAGACTAGTTAAAATTATTAATAATTAATTAATTATATAGGCTATAAAACATGTTCTAATTTGTAATAACAATATCTGGATCATATGTTAACAGAAATGAGTGAAACTAGGTCCGATGGGTTCGTGGCGACAAAGGTTATGCTGTTGAGCCGGATTGGTCGGGATTTGGAAACAACTGAGATTTCGTTAATTTTAAATGACTGTTTAAAGTTAAATGAAACTGAACCATCGATCGAAAATCAATGTGAGTTAATTCTCATGCTTTCTAGAATTCCATGATATGATTAAATTCATGTATTTAAAATCTATCACTGGTATTATAAATTGATTGATTTGGATGCCATGGATGTTGTTTCGTTGATATTGGTTGCCGTTAATTTTATTTAATTGCATTGGATGAAATTTCTATTCCATGTGCTATTGTTATAATAACTATGATGCAGGGCAGAATAAGTTGGAGGAATCCAACTGGATTCCTCAAGTATTATATGTACTGTTTTATGTTATTGATATATGTGCACTATGTGAACCCCAATGACATTGAAAACCCGTTCGGATATTAATGTTGAATGGAAATTCAACGTTAGTGACATTTAATCAATAAACGATGTTGATTAAGGAATTGGTAGCAGACGACCATAAATCCATTTTTTGTTAAGACGTTGATTTGCCGTCAAGCAAATCAGCGGTTAAATTATAAAAATTATATTTTTATAATTGAAGCGAAGTTTTAAATTACAATAGATGTTCAATTATAAACATTCTACAGTTAATTTTTAAAGTGAATGCAAACTATTGCCTTGATATTCCATATAAGAAAGTAAAGTTGAAATTATCCTACAAGTTAATCTTCTTGGAATATTTAATTTAAGAAAAGGAATCTAGAAATATTTTTAGATTAATTATATTAATCTAATGATGAGAAATAATTAAGATCAGTTAACAAATTAGCTGATGATTTGAAGTTGATTAAGTCAACTGTTTTGTTAGAACATGATTTTTAGATTAATTGGTCTTCAATTAATCTGATGATAATAACTTGAAAATTAAGTGTCAAATTAATAAGATTTCTTATTAATTACCTTTTTAATTAATGAAGTTAAAAGGATTATTGAACTAACATAATTAGTTAATGTTTATCAAAGTAAGCAACTAATCTATTTTAAACTAGTAATGGTGTAAAACTGTTTCACTTCAACAACGATAAAGTAAATTACTATTTAATTAAAGTAATTGATTCTTAAATGGATTCATTTAAGATAATATTGAGTTTGTAACGAAATGTTCACTTGAATTAAGTATAATAATACAAATAGTAAGTAAATGTCTAAAGACGAAGAACGTAAATGGTTTTGTTAAATAAATTATAAAAGGAATTGTATGAGGAAGATGAAGCGAAGAGTTAATGTTTAATGTAAATAGTTATAAACAACTAAGTTTTCCAAAATAAGTATTTGGTGCTATAAAACCATATATCAAATGAAACAAGAAATACGGTTTGATTGATATTAGAAGTCATAACGGTTTGAGTTACGAACTTATATCTGTTCTAAGATAAGAACGTTGTCGATCAAGGTCTGAGAGGTAAATAAAATACCCCAACTTGAGCGACTTCACTATTATCGAGGGATGATATTAGTCTGTAAGGGACAGAGACGTCAAGATTAGTTATAAAGGGGAATATGGCAGCGTATAGATTAGTTAAAAAGGGGAATATGGTAGCGTATTGCATTAGTTATAAAAGGGAATATGACAGTGTATTGCATTAGTTATAAAAGGGGGAAATATTACAGTGTATGGAAAGTTTTAAACTATAACGATAAATTAACGTTGTTGATCAGGCTTAAGCGTGATTATTATATCTAGCATTATTCCCTAGGTAATGAAAATAGTTTGAGTTGAAATTCACTTATCCTAAGTGATAAGTAAATAACTATGTTTTTCCAATGGAATGTAAATGAGCTATACCAAGTTCGGAGTAGAGATAAATAATGGCGATCTAATTATATACTGCTCGTACTAAATGGAAATTTTCAAATTTAACATTTGAGTTTATATAATGATATAACATATCGTTCAACATGGTTTTGGGTCGTATAGAAATAATAATTGAATATTGAATAGAGTATATATGCATCGTGTTTCCAAAGTAAAGGAAGGCTAAAGGAGTTATTGAGTTATAATGTAATATTCCAAGAAAGGAAAAAAGGGGGATTTCATATAAATAGGTGATATTAGTAAAATGGAGTTAATATAATCGTTGATTCCAAGTAATGGAAGTTAAGAGTTTCGTCGAGATAATAAGTGAAACCAAATTTTAAATCGATAAGTGATTCGGTAAAGAGATTTTAATGGTTTAAATAATAAGGTCTGAGCTGCCAATATACTTAACGTACTGTTTGATATTGATAGTAAAAACCCGACTATTAGTAGAATACATTATAGAACCTTTTGACGTGTTGTTTCAAAGAGACCGGGATGGGGATGACCCAGAACCACTTCGATCCAACGTTACGTACGAAACTAGCTGGCAACAAATGAAGATGGAGCATTGAAGACTATAGATCTTCATGAAACGGAAGAACTACTTATAATCTGGGTAGCTCCCATTAAAGAGATACACTGTGGTGCTGTCGTGATTGGAATTTATGGATTGCACGGACTACTCGCTATTGATCCTTGGGGTGATTCCCATATAAGGATGCAGTAGGAAGGTACCTTCGGTTCATCCTGTTCCTGGATGACTTGTATGGACGAATGTCTGACAGAGTATTTCCAATGGTCACGTACGTTGATTTTTACAAACATACCAAGTTTGGTGGCGGAGAACTTCTCTTGCTTAACACCCAGAGTATATTTGTGGACGTCAGTTTGTGATTTAACGGATCTGACAATGTGGCATTCAAAGTGAATGATGGTCAGATGTTTTGAAGAGATAAATGTGACCTCAAGCCTCATCAACCAGGGAATGGCAGAAATCGGGCAGGCAACATGGCTAGGTGGGTCATACCCAAGCAGGGTGTATTTTCACAATCTAGAGAAAATTCATATTTTGTTCTTCTTTCGTATTTTGTATCTCCGCGGAACTATGGTGAGCTCATAAAACCATATGGTGGCAATATATTCGATACCCTCAAGCTAAATGAGTGGTCGGTCATGTGTGGCCGGGTTGCAAGAGATTCTTGTTGAACCCTGGTGTATTTCCCTCTAGAGTACACTGTTTGGAAGGTGCTCCCATACCTTGTTAAGTTGGAAATCCAATCTCCAATAAATGCCATGCTGTTTTTGATTATATAATAAATATGTAGAGCGTGAGATGCAAGCGTTCTGCTAGATGGTTATTTATTTGTGATTTGATAGACATTATTATAATAACACTGGAATTTGATATATCAACAAATGTTTTGGGTTACAGTAAGGTTAAAACCGTCCGCGTTTATGTGTGGACTGGTCTTACTATTATCCTTTCCTTTCAAAAAGGATTTTCGAAGTTAAACAAGTTGTTGTGTTATGAATTTATCACTGAAGGAATTCCAGACCGACCCGGTGAATTTTGCTTTGCTTCAAATGTGCTCGGGTCAGACCAAGTATATTTCCAGGTTAGTTCTCGCTTGGAGTTTCAGGAGAAGAGTTGGAGTCGAGACGTATATCTATATTGTCTGGTGTTAACTTATTCCCCTGTGTGTGGAATTGAATGGTATGCATACTCTGATGTATAATATACAATATTTGTATAAGCATTTGATATTATATTTTATTCATTCCACTGTGAGATTCTGATGATCTTCTTATTCTTCTATTCTGATATTTCTTTCTTTCCTCATCCTCTAATTTCTTTCTATTAACAGTCTGAGTTTTTGACACTTGGATTTTTGGCAAGTAATACAGTTACGGGTATTACCGTTGAAAATTCGAGCATCGAATTTTTTTCGGACCATTACAGTTGGTATCAGAACAGTGATTTAGAAATAACCTTGGCTCTGTGGCGTAACTCAATAGAGATGGGGTTATTGATACCCTAGATTGAGTTCAGAATATATATAGGAGAGCGCGTATTCGTAATTTGAATATAAAATTATTTTTAATGAGGGTAAATGAAATAATTTTACCCGAACCATATTTTTGTATAAAGAAGGAAAATATTTCTCTCAAATAATAAATTGGTTGTTTAAAACTTGTATTGGCCGAATTGGTTGGCTTGAACAGATTTGATTGTGGGATTGAACATATTTAACCAATGGGGAATTCCAAATATGAATTTAACTTATGATAAGTTAAAACAAAATTTATAAGCAGAAATTCGAATTTTGAAATAAAATCGTAAGTAAGTCCATAAAGATAAATAAATCCAAGTGAAATGGTTAGGAACTGATTACAGGAATATAAATAAGCTTGAATGAGAGTGAAATTAGAATTCCCAATATGAAATGTATAAATTAAAGTTAACATTTAATTTAACTCATGTTGAGTTAGTGGGTAAGAAAAGGAATTTGACTCGAATGTCAAAATCTGACTTGGATTTGGAAAATTTAAATATATGTTAATAATCCAATAGGGGTGTTTGATAAACCAGGTGAATTGTATGGTCGAAATTGGTAGCATGATTATACGATAAAACTTGATTAGAAAGAAAATCTTAACTAAATGGATTGAATCCATTAAAATGAATCTAAGTTAATAAATTTGAATGGAATTCAATGGATTCAAGAAAATGAATTTGAATAAGATATAAGGAATTGATTGATGTATATAATGAGATTGAAAAGAAACGGGTATGAAGAAAATCCATACGCATTGAACAAGTATGTAAAATATTTGGATTGGATGATTAGTTGCATGGGTATAGATTTAAAAGTCGATTGAGAACCGATATGAATCTGTATGAGAAATAAATGGATTGTTAAGAAGTGATTATACATGAAATCCATGACAATTGGATTATATATAGAAATGATTGAGTGGTATGGGAAACTGTTGTAATAGACGATATGGATATCGAACCTCATTGACATTGTTTAGAAACTAATGAAGCTCGTTTGAGTTAAAGACAGGTGCAACACCAATCTTTGGTTGAGTTCTGGAGCTGATTGAATCCAGTTTGGTTAGAGCTGCATTATAATTGAGCAGACTCGAGTATAAACTATTGCTATTCGCTTATTAATGCTTGCAAAAAGTTACATCTACACAAATATAAATTATTGGATTTTGAGTTTGGGGTTTTGAGATTGGATATTGGATTTTTCCTGCCGTATGAGTCGATGTATATATAATTGTTGAACCTGCGATACTGCAGAAGTCCTCCGTACAGGAGAGACTCTACCAAAAATTTTCTAAAATTTAAGGTGTTAGAAAATTTGCGATTTTTTTGGGAAAATGTGTTATCAGAAATAAATTGGTTTTAAAACCAATCAGATTAGTTTTGGAAATGGAATTGAAGTTTTATTCGTAGAGATATTGTGATATAGCATTCTTTCTACCTTAGTTATTTCAGGGACAAAATTCTTCTAAGGGGGAAGGTATGTAACGTCCTGTATTTTCTATAGTAGGATATTTAATTTATTTTATTAAATTAAATATTTATTTGGAAATATAATAATGAATTCCTTAATTAAAAAATTCGTTTAAGCGTATAGTTCATAATTTAATTAAAACGAAATGACCTTTAGTAACTGAGAATCGATTCTAATGGTCGATAAAAAGAAAAAAAAGGGGTATATCTATTCCATATGTTCAAATTAAACGTCGATACTTGTCACAGTGTGTCTTAAATATCGATTTAAGCTAGGAACGTCATTCGCGATATTTTGGTTAGAAATCAACTTGACATAAGCATTAGGTATAACGATATTTTTCCAAAGAGAAACAAATAAGCTATACTGAGTTAGGGGTAAAAGTAAATAATTGAGATCTGATAATATACATATATATAGTGTGCAAATGACATACACAAAAGGCGATATATATGAGGTGTAGATATGCTAAATTTCATTGTAGTGCACGCTTAGTTTTAATTACACATAGACAATATTAGTTCATGTAAGGATAACCAATCAAGAGCTCCTTTAAGCATGCGTGTTCAATGGTTCAATAAAACATTTTGAAGTACAACCTACCTTCGAGTACCATGGAACAGACAATATTAGTTCATATATATAAAAGTTTTTCCAACTACCTATCAGCTTTTTCTTCCGCAAACTTACGAAGCAACACCTTACCGTAGTAATAACATCAAAAAAAAGTTTTACGGATATGTTTTCACTTGTCTGCTGTAATACTCGGTCTGGGCTCTCATAACAAAATTCCATGTACATGAAAAAAAAATCAGAGAAAGCATGCCGTAATAAATGAAGAAAAATCTTTAGTCATATCCCTAAAACCTATCTGCTAAACTTATAAGCATGGACGACGTTACTCCCTTCATTCCAGCAAATTAATGCGCCTCGCCCCAACCCATAATGTTCCATACCCTGTTTTTAAGGCAACAGTTGAAGGAAATCTCACCTCTACGATGTACCCATTCCCTATTAACCATCCCTTATCAAAGACTTTACTGTTACCCTGTACAATTGCCTTATTATAAGGAAATATCTCTTCCTTCTTTCAGAAGACTCGACTGTATAAAAACTCTTCTGCTATTTCAACTTTTCACTTAGGGAAAATCATTCGAACAAATAAAAAAACAAAAAAACAAAAAAAAAGAGAGCGAGTATTAATCGTATAAGCTAAACCGGGCGACCTCTAATTTCAAAAGGATACACTACCACGAACAATAAACCTAAGTGTCCATTGTCACGACTGGGTGCTCAAACATTCAGGAGAGAGTACGAAGAGCTTCGAGATGGAGGTGAGGGTTTAAGCGCAGGTAAAGATCGGTCAGGGAAGCAGCAAAGGGAATAGTTGGCTTTTGGGTTTGTGGCTTCTGTACGCGTTGGTAGAGGGTTTATCGTGGAGAAGTTTGGCACAATACTGTTGAGCATGCGTGAAGAATGATGGCCAGTTTCTGACAACAGTCTGCTTGCGGTTTTTGCGAAATTCAGTGGTAATGGGGGTTGTTTCAGCGAGAGGAGGCTGTTCGAAGGATAGCGAGGTGACTGGAGGTTTGGCACTTGTTGGTGCTTAGTCTGGTGATGCTGGTGCTGTTATGGAAGAGTAAGGAGTGAGTAGCAGGCCTTCAACGTATCAAAGAACTGATGGAGGAGGTGCATGAGAAGAACAGGCTATTTACGGTTTCATGAAAACGTAGGGAAAAGAAGGACGTAGATGTGAAAACCCGTAACTTCCCCGTAAAGGAAAGTGTCGGATAGTTCGAGAACAAGCCACAACAGAACGCATATAAAAGAACATTTCATTGTACATTACAACAATGCATCAGATTACAAGAATATACAGAGTATAAATGAATATTACACAGAAATATCAGAGATTTAAATTACATTTAAATGCATAGCAGCGGAAAATAATACAATACACAACTAGAATGAGATATACGGATACAAAGCTTTCCGGATATCGTTCCAGCTGTAAACCAGGATCCTGTGAATATAAATCTGCAAAACCAAAACTACTAGCTGCCCGTGTCAAAAATAAGGGCACCCAGAGTTTAGGTTAAAACAATAAACTCCAGGTCAGTCATGTGACTGGTGTGAGAACTAAAACAGTTATTAATCTTTATTTTAAATCATTAGGTAAATCAAGGGACCTCGCCGTATAACACGGAACGGGTTTCCTCCCAAGAATACCAGTGCATAAAACAAACAGCGCAATGCTAAATAAAGAAAAATGAAGCTGTTATAAGACCTAGGTCCCATCACACAATGCAACGCAGCCGAGGATAGGGTTTTCCCTTATAACAGCCAAAGAATGCTTGATACGTTTAAAACAAATCGTTTGATACTATTATAAGTGCATAGTGTATAAAACAACTTCAAATCATAAGTATCAATCATAGGCGGCATGGGTACCATATATCATGTCGCCATACTAGGCTCTACAAATAAAACCGCAAATGTCACGTATTTGGAAATTGGATTTCCGTCTATGAACCGAGGCAAAAGATAGTCCTCAACCGATTCGAGACGCTCTAGCCCGTGTCTCAGGAACAGAACGCATCGTCCCTTGGAGCGACAGGGCCGGTCCATCGATGTGGATTAAACTTAAACCCTGAACATGCGTTCCCCCGCCCTATGGGGCGTAAATGAGCCAACTAAATGACTCCATCGGTTCGAGAACGACCGATCGATCCGAGGCGCCTCGCAACAGCAACAACCACATAAGTCAAACTCGTCAGGGCGTGTAAAACCACTGACGCCACTTCTAACTAGAAAGAAACGCATGCCCTCCCTGAGGTCCGTCTCCCGTTTTTGGTTCATACCGGGTGTGAAACTCGCGAAGTAAACGTTACACAAAGCTACACCACAAAGGCCTTGCTTTGATCATCACCACAAGACTTTGCTTTTCAACAGAAGCCTCGATCAATTGCCACTTAGGCATGCCACACAGGCAATTCACTCCATGCGTTTGATATCCATCAATATATAACCCCCGAGCTCGTACGTCTCAGAGAAGGGCGTTAAGCAAGAGAATAAATTCTCCGTCGCCAAACAGATATATATTTAATAGAGATCAATCACACGGACTAAAATCCAATGTCAGACACACAGTCCATTTACAAGTCCGTTCTGGGTCTGAACGAAACCGGAGGCACCTAGTACCTCGCATATCCATCGATCTCCAAGTACGTCTGGACGATCACCAACTGTTTCCATCTTCTTGGGTGTACAACCCAATCAAGATTATCAGTAATCACCCAAACGACATGAAGACTTCCGGTCTTCGACCATCGTCTTCATCTTCGACTTATCGTCGTATCAGTTATTCAGAATGGGATAAACCCGGTCTTTCCAAATAACTCGCGTATATTTTAAATAAGTGTTACACAAACACAACATACGCCTCATTCCAATTCATCAGTCACTAACCGTAAATTAATCAAGAGAATAATTCCCCAAATATTAACCCCGAAGGCCGAAACCAACATCAGATCAATATCTAGAAAACCATTCTGCTTGGGTAACCGACAGTTAGTTTCTAAATTTCACATTCATAGGGAAAGGTTCCCATTAATTTTATCAAAGATAAATTCCTTGAATTTATTCTCTAATCTTCTTTTGAATTTCGATTCAAATTAGTCGGGATTAACGAAACTTACCGAAGTAATCATTTGTTTTAATTTCCCAATCCCAACCTATTCATCCCATGAAGTAAAATTGGTTATACTTCATATCTAACACCACGGTGTTATCGGTAAATTCAATTACCATTTCACGTTCAAATCTAATTAAAGATTTAACTATCGCCTGGAGCAAAACTGGTGGTACTCCATTTTCGATCTTTTCAATCTAATTAAAGATTCATTAAAACTCCACTTAGTTTTAATCTTCGACTGGGTTAAAGAATCAGTGTCATTTAAAACACGGTTCACGATAAACCCAAAATCACATTCCATTAATTATCGGGTTAAAGAACAAGTGTTATTTAAAACACTGTCCACGATAAACCCAAAAATCATTCCATTAATTATCGGGTTAAAGAACAAGTGTTATTTAAAACACTGTTCACGATAAACCCAAAAATCAATACCAATTCAATTCCAATTAAATATCATTTTTAATTGGTACACTTCATTAAATCTAAATAAAAAGATTTAATCTTTTCTCAACTGGGTTCAAGAACAGTGTTAGTGAAGACACCATTCACGACAAACCCAAATCACATTTGATATTCAATATAAGGCTCTGAATAGAAAATATATCGGCTTATATTCAATATCAAATTCTACGATTAACAAATGTCGTATTGGAAATAACGATATATATATATCTTTCAAATTTCCATAACAACATCTATATAATCACGAATTCCAACATCGAAATATTCCGAAGACAATTTCGATTCAAATCCACTCCAATGCAATCATTGGAAATTTTGGTTATTTTTAAAACCCTTTTCAAATTCAATTTATTTATTAAAAATAAATAGAATTATAATTCTAGTTCAAAACTAGTTCATTTCGATAAAAATCTATTTTTATCTTTTCAAATATGGAGTTTTTCGTCCCAATCCTTTCTAAATCATTTCTTATGATTTTACACAAATTATTACTATTTTTAATAATTTTATCAAGGCCCGTACAGTCGATTTCCATCAACGGCTATCGAACTGCACTTACAGCGACCTTTTTCAAATTTGATTTGGACATAATTCCAAATTCAACCGTTAGATTTCAAATTTCTAATATTCGTTAGAAAGCTCTTTTCGATACGAACCCAACGGTTCCGGTTTTAGGAGAATCCGACGGTCGGATCTCCCGTAATGTCCGTTTGAAATATATGGTCGAAATTCACGAACTGCCGCGGCGCGGCGCGTTCTATTCAGGCCATTATATTATATATATAATATATATAATATATACTTCGTCGATTTATATTTAAAACGAATTATATAAATAGTTTTAAATTCGTTTCAAAAGCAATTTCAACTTCCTTTTCAATTCAAATCAAAATTGAATTCTTCTTTATAAATTCGTTTTAAAATTCATTTCTATTCAATTCAAATTTCAATTCAATTTGAATTCATTTCAATTCGTTTTCAATTCAATTCGAATTCGTTTTCAATTCAATTCATTTCGAAATCGTTTTCAATTCAATTCATTTCGAAATCGTTTTCAATTCAATTCGTTTCGAAATCATTTTCAATTCAATTCGTTTCGAAATCGTTTTCAATTCAATTCATTTCGAAATCGTTTTCAATTCAATTCATTTCGAAATCGTTTTCAATTCAATTCGTTTCGAAATCGTTTTCAAATCAATTCGTTTCGAAATCGTTTTCATTTCAATTCATTTCGAAATCGTTTTCAATTCAATTCATTCCGAAATCGTTTTCAATTCAATTCATTCCGAAATCGTTTTCAATTCAATTCATTCCGAAATCGTTTTCAATTCAATTCATTTCGAAATCGTTTTCAATTCAATTCATTCTGAAATCGTTTTCAATTCAATTCATTTCGAAATCGTTTTCAATTCAATTCATTTCGAAATCGTTTTCAATTCAATTCATTTCGAAATCGTTTTCAATTCAATTCATTTCGAAATCGTTTTCAATTCAATTCATTTCGAAATCGTTTTCAATTCAATTCATTCCGAAATCGTTTTCAATTCAATTCATTTCGAAATCGTTTTCAATTCAATTCATTTGGAAATCGTTTTCAATTCAATTCATTTCAAAATGAATAAAATCGATATAAATATCGTTCACGTCAAAATGGCGTCAATCTAATCAACACGGCTTCATAAATTTCTATTTTCAAATTTTCTTTATTTTTCAAATTGGAATGAGGCCCAATCAATTACCATATAAAATTAATTATATGGATTTCCATACAACACATGTATATAATAGCATTGAAAAATAATCAACCATCAACCAAAGTGCACTACACTGTATAAGCATCAAATATAGATATTCAACGCTTATAACAGCCTGTCAATCGATCGATCGACATATTTAATCAATCAGGATGAGTGAAATTCATATTTCATCCCAACACCCGTGTGGGGTTTCAAACAATCAAACACAGATTTTAGTTGTGCAGTTGGGCGATGTGTAAAATTTATCGTCCCAATCAATGTCATTCAAATAAGTGTACATAAACAAACCGTCTGGTTTGTAAATGAATATTTATTTATTCACATTCACGTTAAAAATTATATTTTTAACGACAAAACATTTTATTCCAACATATGAATTTCTATTCAGTTCATTTTTTTTTTATAAAATGATATTTTTATTTTTCTAACTTATTTTAGAAAATTTCGGCGGCATAACGGCACGATACTAGAAACGGGACAAGGCCTAGCCTTATCCCCGGTCTAGTGAAGGCCCACGCCATTCACAAATCAATTTCAATCAATTTCCAATTCAACCAAACGAATAAATCAATCACCCAACATTCAACTAAACAAACAAGTCCATGGTCTGTGGACGGGTGTCGGGTGCTACTAAGCACCGTCTGCATCCTATTATATATATATAACTAGAAAAGAAATTGAAAGGTTAGAAATTCTCACTAATAGCTATCCCAACTCCACGACACTTCAAATGTAGGATCTTCATCGTTCTTCCAACGAGATCTGTTATACGTTGTTCACATTAAAAATCACATTTTTAATTATTCGCTTTCAATGTAAAAATCCTACTTCCATTATATATATAAAAATTTGAATTCTTACTTCGCTACAACACATATAAAAATCGTATTTTTATATTCTCTACCTTATAAAAATTATATTTTTATAACCTCTACTATATAAAAATCATATTTTCATTATCTCTATAATATAAAAATTATATTTTTATTATCTATACTATATAAAAATTATATTTTCTATCGCTACATATATATATATCCATAAGATTATATTTTTCTTATCATTATGCATATTTTTCATTTCAAACTGTATATATAAAAATTATACTTTTCATTTCTTTTTATGTTCTTAAAAAAATATATATAATATTTCCTTGTTTAAAAATCCATTCTTTCCTTATTTAAAATCAAAGCTTCCAAAGATTTATAAAACTGATTTTTAAAAATATGTTTCTAACTTAAATAAAATCAGATCCGAAAAGAATAGAAAATAAAATGAAACAAAAACTCACCTTTGCCTAAAAATTCATTTCAGTCGGAGGAGGGGGGAAAAGACCTGCGCTGGTGGTCATCGGAAGGCGGAAGGGAGGATGAGGTGCGCAGGGGAGGTAGGGGTGGTCAGCGGCCTCTTTCCGGCGGTGGCAGGACCTGGCAGCAGCGGTGGCCCGTCTGTTCGTGGGTTGCGGGGTTCGAACTTAGGCTGGAGGGTTTGGGGGATGATTGGAGACGGAGGGAGGAGCGGTGTCAGGTGGTGCGGTGGAGTTCTGGGCGGGTTTGGGTTCGTTGCGGGGTTTCCAGAGGAGAGAGAAGCAGCGGAGAGACAGGGAGGGTCGTGGACGGGGGTGCAGAGGCGGAGAGAGGCTAGGAGGAGGCGCTGACGCACTGCGCCTGACAGTGGCGGACGACGGTACCCCGTCGAGGGTGACGGCGGAGCTCCGCTTTTTTTTTCTGATTTGGTTTGCTCGATTTGTGAAGGAAAGAAAAGGGGCAGGGGTTAAGTGGGAAAAGGGGTTGACTTTTATTTTATTTTATTATTTTATTTCGATTTTTCTTGATTAACGATACGAACTCCAAACAAACTCCAACGACCGTCGCCCTTAGCTAATTACCCCCATTCCGAACACCATGGGATATGTATCGTAGGCTAATTCAATCGTTACGATCTGTTTCCGTTGAATTTTACATTTAAATCGCTATATTGAATTTTAAACGTACATTTCAAATTACCGGGGTCGCATACTAACTCTAAAAATTCTCGAAAAATATTTTCTAGCTTCGCATTGACGATACGGTCCTAACAAAACTAGTTTCGTCGAATTCTGAGGCCGTTGGAAAAATGGCCATTTTCCAGTCGATTAAAATTAACTAAAACTGGTCAAACGCGTTTTCCTTTGCCACGCTCACATATTGATTCGAAAAATTATGAAATTTGAAACCTAGCAATAGTTTGACACTGCGGATCCAACAAAACTGGTTTCGTCGAAATCCGAGGTCGTTTGCAAAATGTCCATTTTTAAGGGCCTGAATTCCATAGCGACTATTCAGAATTTTCAACTGGACATATCTTTTGATTCCTGCTACGAACTTTTGATTTTTCGGATTCGTTGGAAAGATATTCACTATTAGATTCCATTATTTTTGGTTTCACTAAAATCCGGATTGTTTTGCACCCGGTACATTCAATTGAAGTTTGAAATCGAATTATCAAACTACCGCGCCATTTTCAATTCTATTCATAATTATATAATAATATTTATATTCTAACGACGGCGTATATAAATATATACGTCGAATTCAATTCAAAATAAATTTCTCGTCGATATTATTTAAAATAATTCATTTTAAATATTCAAAATTTGCTAAAATCGCCAAAATAAAAATTTTAAACTGGCTCAGAATTTCCGGGTTATTACATTCTCCCCCACTTAAAACTTTTCGTCCCCGAAAAGGAACAATGTCGAAAGTGGTTTGATTAACCAGCTCTACGATCGATCAGGCTTTCATCCTCCAACTTTTCAGTTTCTGAGAATTTTCAAAAATTTCAAAAATTTGGCTAACACCCTAAATTTTCGAAAAATTTCGCCATAACCTCCCCTGCACCGGGAGCATCGGGGAATTTCAAATAGCTTCCCCGGTCCTTCAGATCTCAAAAAGAAAAAGCCAAGCGGCTAGCCAATAGGCTCATAAAATCATCATCACCCAAACAAAACAGTAAATTATGTAGTAAACATGTACCTATTTGTCGGGCAAACAAATTTTATTCTCTGCTCTAGCCTCCTTGCTATGACCTGTTCAATGATATATATGTATATGCAAGCAAATGCGACCAATTTTTAATACAATTCAATATTTGGTTCAGTTAGGCATAATGGTTCAAAATTATCAAACAAATAAACAAACAACCCAAACATCAATCAATTAGTGAATTAGAGTTTCAAATTCATAATTTTGATACATATACAAAAATCATGTTTTTGATGCCAATTCACAACAATAGGCCCTATCTAATTTTGGTTCTCACACCAGTCAATAGGAAATATATAAATACCACATCTTCAAAACACGAACATAGATTCTGATGATGATCGATCAATCATCAGAACCATCTCCGGGTGTCTAGAATGTGATTCTATATCTATCCAGTATATTAAAATTTCAAATATACGTTTGCAAGGCGTATTTGCAAAATCTTTATATACTGGACTGTCCAAATCAATATAAACTAAATAATCAAATACGAATAATTGATTTTAAATTTTCAAAACAAAATTTGTTTTCATTTGAAAAATATACTCTTCACACTCGTTCTAGGATACTACTGATCCCATCTCTAACGAGTCATTCCCGTTGGATACTACTAATCCAATATCTGATGAATTCTTTCGTACGGTTCTAATGTGCCTTGTTCTCTGCTTTGTAAACCAAAGCTCTGATACCAACTGTGAAAACCCGTAACTTCCCCGTAAAGGAAAGTGTCGGATAGTTCGAGAACAAGCCACAACAGAACGCATATAAAAGAACATTTCATTGTACATTACAACAATGCATCAGATTACAAGAATATACAGAGTATAAATGAATATTACACAGAAATATCAGAGATTTAAATTACATTTAAATGCATAGCAGCGGAAAATAATACAATACACAACTAGAATGAGATATACGGATACAAAGCTTTCCGGATATCGTTCCAGCTGTAAACCAGGATCCTGTGAATATAAATCTGCAAAACCAAAACTACTAGCTGCCCGTGTCAAAAATAAGGGCACCCAGAGTTTAGGTTAAAACAATAAACTCCAGGTCAGTCATGTGACTGGTGTGAGAACTAAAACAGTTATTAATCTTTATTTTAAATCATTAGGTAAATCAAGGGACCTCGCCGTATAACACGGAACGGGTTTCCTCCCAAGAATACCAGTGCATAAAACAAACAGCGCAATGCTAAATAAAGAAAAATGAAGCTGTTATAAGACCCAGGTCCCATCACACAATGCAACGCAGCCGAGGATAGGGTTTTCCCTTATAACAGCCAAAGAATGCTTGATACGTTTAAAACAAATCGTTTGATACTATTATAAGTGCATAGTGTATAAAACAACTTCAAATCATAAGTATCAATCATAGGCGGCATGGGTACCATATATCATGTCGCCATACTAGGCTCTACAAATAAAACCGCAAATGTCACGTATTTGGAAATTGGATTTCCGTCTATGAACCGAGGCAAAAGATAGTCCTCAACCGATTCGAGACGCTCTAGCCCGTGTCTCAGGAACAGAACGCATCGTCCCTTGGAGCGACAGGGCCGGTCCATCGATGTGGATTAAACTTAAACCCTGAACATGCGTTCCCCCGCCCTATGGGGCGTAAATGAGCCAACTAAATGACTCCATCGGTTCGAGAACGACCGATCGATCCGAGGAGCCTCGCAACAGCAACAACCACATAAGTCAAACTCGTCAGGGCGTGTAAAACCACTGATGCCACTTCTAACTAGAAAGAAACGCATGCCCTCCCTGAGGTCCGTCTCCCGTTTTTGGTTCATACCGGGTGTGAAACTCGCAAAGTAAACGTTACACAAAGCTACGCCACAAAGGCCTTGCTTTGATCATCACCACAAGACTTTGCTTTTCAACAGAAGCCTCGATCAATTTCCACTTAGGCATGCCACACAGGCAATTCACTCCATGCGTTTGATATCCATCAATATATAACCCCTGAGCTCATACGTCTCAGAGAAGGGCGTTAAGCAAGAGAATAAATTCTCCGCCACCAAACAGATATATATTTAATAGAGATCAATCACACGGACTAAAATCCAATGTCAGACACACAGTCCATTTACAAGTCCGTTCTGGGTCTGAACGAAACCGGAGGCACCTAGTACCTCGCATATCCATCGATCTCCAAGTACGTCTGGACGATCACCAACTGTTTCCATCTTCTTTGGTGTACAGCCCAATCAAGATCATCAGTAATCACCCAAACGACATGAAGACTTCCGGTCTTCGACCATCGTCTTCATCTTCGACTTATCGTCGTATCAGTTATTCAGAATGGGATAAACCCGGTCTTTCCAAATAACTCGCGTATATTTTAAATAAGTGTTACACAAACACAACATACGCCTCATTCCAATTCATCAGTCACTAACCGTAAATTAATCAAGAGAATAATTCCCCAAATATTAACCCCGAAGGCCGAAACCAACATCAGATCAATATCTAGAAAACCATTCTGCTTGGCTAACCAACAGTTAGTTTCTAAATTTCACATTCATAGGGAAAGGTTCCCATTAATTTTATCAAAGATAAATTCCTTGAATTTATTCTCTAATCTTCTTTTGAATTTCGATTCAAATTAGTCGGGATTAACGAAACTTACCGAAGTAATCATTTGTTTTAATTTCCCAATCCCAACCTATTCATCCCATGAAGTAAAACTGGTTATACTTCATATCTAACACCACGGTGTTATCGGTAAATTCAATTACCATTTCACGTTCAAATCTAATTAAAGATTTAACTATCGCCTGGAGCAAAACTGGTGGTACTCCATTTTCGATCTTTTCAATCTAATTAAAGATTCATTAAAACTCCACTTAGTTTTAATCTTCGACTGGGTTAAAGAATCAGTGTCATTTAAAACACGGTTCACGATAAACCCAAAATCACATTCCATTAATTATCGGGTTAAAGAACAAGTGTTATTTAAAACACTGTCCACGATAAACCCAAAAATCATTCCATTAATTATCGGGTTAAAGAACAAGTGTTATTTAAAACACTGTTCACGATAAACCCAAAAATCAATACCAATTCAATTCCAATTAAATATCATTTTTAATTGGTACACTTCATTAAATCTAAATAAAAAGATTTAATCTTTTCTCAACTGGGTTCAAGAACAGTGTTAGTGAAGACACCATTCACGACAAACCCAAATCACATTTGATATTCAATATAAGGCTCTGAATAGAAAATATATCGGCTTATATTCAATATCAAATTCTACGATTAACAAATGTCGTATTGGAAATAACGATATATATATATCTTTCAAATTTCCATAACAACATCTATATAATCACGAATTCCAACATCGAAATATTCCGAAGACAATTTCGATTCAAATCCACTCCAATGCAATCATTGGAAATTTTGGTTATTTTTAAAACCCTTTTCAAATTCAATTTATTTATTAAAAATAAATAGAATTATAATTCTAGTTCAAAACTAGTTCATTTCGATAAAAATCTATTTTTATCTTTTCAAATATGGAGTTTTTCGTCCCAATCCTTTCTAAATCATTTCTTATGATTTTACACAAATTATTACTATTTTTAATAATTTTATCAAGGCCCGTACAGTCGATTTCCATCAACGGCTATCGAACTGCACTTACAGCGACCTTTTTCAAATTTGATTTGGACATAATTCCAAATTCAACCGTTAGATTTCAAATTTCTAATATTCGTTAGAAAGCTCTTTTCGATACGAACCCAACTGTTCCGGTTTTAGGAGAATCCGACGGTCGGATCTCCCGTAATGTCCGTTTGAAATATATGGTCGAAATTCACGAACTGCCGCATCGCGGCGCGTTCTATTCAGGCCATTATATTATATATATAATATATATAATATATACTTCGTCGATTTATATTTAAAACGAATTATATAAATAGTTTTAAATTCGTTTCAAAAGCAATTTCAACTTCCTTTTCAATTCAAATCAAAATTGAATTCTTCTTTATAAATTCGTTTTAAAATTCATTTCTATTCAATTCAAATTTCAATTCAATTTGAATTCATTTCAATTCATTTTCAATTCAATTCGAATTCGTTTTCAATTCAATTCATTTCGAAATCGTTTTCAATTCAATTCGTTTCGAAATCGTTTTCAATTCAATTCGTTTCGAAATCGTTTTCAATTCAATTCGTTTCGAAATCGTTTTCAATTCAATTCATTTCGAAATCGTTTTCAATTCAATTCATTCCGAAATCGTTTTCAATTCAATTCATTCCGAAATCGTTTTTAATTCAATTCTTTCCGAAATCGTTTTCAATTCAATTCATTCCGAAATCGTTTTCAATTCAATTCATTCCGAAATCGTTTTCAATTCAATTCATTCCGAAATCGTTTTCAATTCAATTCATTTCGAAATCGTTTTCAATTCAATTCATTTCGAAATCGTTTTCAATTCAATTCATTTCGAAATCGTTTTCAATTCAATTCATTTCGAAATCGTTTTCAATTCAATTCATTTCGAAATCGTTTTCAATTCAATTCATTTCGAAATCGTTTTCAATTCAATTCATTCCGAAATCGTTTTCAATTCAATTCATTTCGAAAGCGTTTTCAATTCAATTCATTTTGAAATCGTTTTCAATTCAATTCATTTCAAAATGAATAAAATCGATATAAATATCGTTCACGTCAAAATGGCGTCAATCTAATCAACACGGCTTCATAAATTTCTATTTTCAAATTTTCTTTATTTTTCAAATTGGAATGAGGCCCAATCAATTACCATATAAAATTAATTATATGGATTTCCATACAACACATGTATATAATAGCATTGAAAAATAATCAACCATCAACCAAAGTGCACTACACTGTATAAGCATCAAATATAGATATTCAACGCTTATAACAGCCTGTCAATCAATCGATCGACATATTTAATCAATCAGGATGAGTGAAATTCATATTTCATCCCAACACCCGTATGGGGTTTCAAACAATCAAACACAGATTTTAGTTGTGTAGTTGGGCGATGTGTAAAATTTATCGTCCCAATCAATGTCATTCAAATAAGTGTACATAAACAAACCGTCTGGTTTGTAAATGAATATTTATTTATTCACATTCACGTTAAAAATTATATTTTTAACGACAAAACATTTTATTCCAACATATGAATTTCTATTCAGTTCATTTTTTTTTTATGAAATGATATTTTTATTTTTCTAACTTATTTTAGAAAATTTCGGCGGCATAACGGCACGATACTAGAAACGGGACAAGGCCTAGCCTTATCCCCGGTCTAGTGAAGGCCCACGCCATTCACAAATCAATTTCAATCAATTTCCAATTCAACCAAACGAATAAATCAATCACCCAACATTCAACTAAACAAACAAGTCCATGGTCTTTGGACGGGTGTCGGGTGCTACTAAGCACCGTCTGCATCCTAGTATATATATATAACTAGAAAAGAAATTGAAAGGTGAGAAATTCTCACTAATAGCTATCCCAACTCCACGACACTTCAAATGTAGGATCTTCATCGTTCTTCCAACGAGATCTGTTATACGTTGTTCACATTAAAAATCACATTTTTAATTATTCGCTTTCAATGTAAAAATCCTACTTCCATTATATATATAAAAATTTGAATTCTTAGTTCGCTACAACACATATAAAAATCGTATTTTTATATTCTCTACCTTATAAAAATTATATTTTTATAACCTCTACTATATAAAAATCATATTTTCATTATCTCTATAATATAAAAATTATATTTTTATTATCTATACTATATAAAAATTATATTTTCTATCGCTACATATATATATCCATAAGATTATATTTTTCTTATCATTATGCATATTTTTCATTTCAAACTGTATATATAAAAATTATACTTTTCATTTCTTTTTATGTTCTTAAAAAAATATATATAATATTTACTTGTTTAAAAATCCATTCTTTCCTTGTTTAAAATCAAAGCTTCCAAAGATTTATAAAACTGATTTTTAAAAATATGTTTCTAACTTAAATAAAATCAGATCCGAAAAGAATAGAAAATAAAATGAAACAAAAACTCACCTTTGCCTAAAAATTCATTTCAGTCGGAGGAGGGGGAAAAGACCTGCGCTGGTGGTCATCGGAAGGCGGAAGGGAGGATGAGGTGCGCAGGGGAGGTAGGGGTGGTCAGCGGCCTCTTTCCGGCGGCGGCAGGTCCTGGCAGCAGCGGTGGCCCGTCTGTTCGTGGGTTGCGGGGTTCGAACTTAGGCTGGAGGGTTTGGGGGATGATTGGAGACGGAGGGAGGAGCGGTGTCAGGTGGTGCGGTGGAGTTCTGGGCGGGTTTGGGTTCATTGCGGGGTTTCCAGAGGAGAGAGAAGCAGCGGAGAGACAGGGAGGGTCGTGGACGGGGGTGCGGAGGCGGAGAGAGGCTAGGAGGAGGCGCTGACGCACTGCGCCTGACAGTGGCGGACGAAGGTACCCCGTCGAGGGTGACGGCGGAGCTCCGTTCTTTTTTTTTTTCTGATTTGGTTTGCTCGATTTGTGAAGGAAAGAAAAGGGGCAGGGGTTAAGTGGGAAAAGGGGTTGACTTTTGTTTTATTTTATTATTTTATTTCGATTTTTCTTGATTAACGATACGAACTCCAAACAAACTCCAACGACCGTCGCCATTAGCTAATTACCCCCATTCCGAACACCATGGGATATGTATCGTAGGCTAATTCAATCGTTACGATCTGTTTCCGTTGAATTTTACATTTAAATCGCTATATTGAATTTTAAACGTACATTTCAAATTACCGGGGTCGCATACTAACTCTAAAAATTCTCGAAAAATATTTTCTAGCTTCGCATTGACGATACGGTCCTAACAAAACTAGTTTCGTCGAATTCTGAGGCCGTTGGAAAAATGGCCATTTTCCAGTCGATTAAAATTAACTAAAACTGGTCAAACGCGTTTTCCTTTGCCACGCTCACATATTGATTCGAAAAATTATGAAATTTGAAACCTAGCAATAGTTTGACACTGCGGATCCAACAAAACTGGTTTCGTCGAAATCCGAGGTCGTTTGCAAAATGTCCATTTTTAAGGGCCTGAATTCCATAGCGACTATTCAGAATTTTCAACTGGACATATCTTTTGATTCCTGCTACGAACTTTTGATTTTTCGGATTCGTTGGAAAGATATTCACTATTAGATTCCATTATTTTTGGTTTCACTAAAATCCAGATTGTTTTGCACCCGGTACATTCAATTGAAGTTTGAAATCGAATTATCGAACTACCGCGCCATTTTCAATTCTATTTATAATTATATAATAATATTTATATTCTAACTACGGCGTATATAAATATATACGTCGAATTCAATTCAAAATAAATTTCTCGTCGATATTATTTAAAATAATTCATTTTAAATATTCAAAATTCGCTAAAATCGCCAAAATAAAAATTTTAAACTGGCTCAGAATTTCCGGGTTATTACAATCTCCCCCACTTAAAACTTTTCGTCCCCGAAAAGGAACAATGTCGAAAGTGGTTTGATTAACCAGCTCTACGATCGATCAGGCTTTCATCCTCCAACTTTTCAGTTTCTGAGAATTTTCAAAAATTTCAAAAATTTGGCTAACACCCTAAATTTTCGAAAAATTTCGCCATAACCTCCCCTGCACCGGGAGCATCGGGGAATTTCAAATAGCTTCCCCGGTCCTTCAGATCTCAAAAAGAAAAAGAAAAAGCCAAGCGGCTAGCCAATAGGCTCATAAAATCATCATCACCCAAACAAAACAGTAAATTATGTAGTAAACATTTACCTATTTGTCGGGCAAACAAATTTTATTCTCTGCTCTAGCGTCCTTGCTATGACCTGTTCAATGATATATATGTATATGCAAGCAAATGCGACCAATTTTTAATACAATTCAATATTTGGTTCAGTTAGGCATAATGGTTCAAAATTATCAAACAAATAAACAAACAACCCAAACATCAATCAATTAGTGAATTAGAGTTTCAAATTCATAATTTTGATACATATACAAAAATCATGTTTTTGATGCCAATTCACAACAATAGGCCCTATCTAATTTTGGTTCTCACACCAGTCAATAGGAAATATATAAATACCACATCTTCAAAACACGAACATAGATTCTGATGATGATCGATCAATCATCAGAACCATCTCCGGGTGTCTAGAATGTGATTCTATATCTATCCAGTATATTAAAATTTCAAATATACGTTTGCAAGGCGTATATGCAAAATCTTTATAAACTGGACTGTCCAAATCAATATAAACTAAATAATCAAATACGAATAATTGATTTTAAATTTTCAAAACAAAATTTGTTTTCATTTGAAAAATATACTCTTCACACTCGTTCTAGGATACTACTGATCCCATCTCTAACGAGTCATTCCCGTTGGATACTACTAATCCAATATCTGATGAATTCTTTCGTACGGTTCTAATGTGCCTTGTTCTCTGCTTTGTAAACCAAAGCTCTGATACCAACTGTGAAAACCCGTAACTTCCCCGTAAAGGAAAGTGTCGGATAGTTCGAGAACAAGCCACAACAGAACGCATATAAAAGAACATTTCATTGTACATTACAACAATGCATCAGATTACAAGAATATACAGAGTATAAATGAATATTACACAGAAATATCAGAGATTTAAATTACATTTAAATGCATAACAGCGGAAAATAATACAATACACAACTAGAATGAGATATACGGATACAAAGCTTTCCGGATATCGTTCCAGCTGTAAACCAGGATCCTGTGAATATAAATCTGCAAAACCAAAACTACTAGCTGCCCGTGTCAAAAATAAGGGCACCCAGAGTTTAGGTTAAAACAATAAACTCTAGGTCAGTCATGGGACTGGTGTGAGAACTAAAACAGTTATTAATCTTTATTTTAAATCATTAGGTAAATCAAGGGACCTCGCCATATAACACGGAACGGGTTTCCTCCCAAGAATACCATTGCATAAAACAAACAGCGCAATGCTAAATAAAGAAAAATGAAGCTGTTATAAGACCCAGGTCCCATCACACAATGCAACGCAGCCGAGGATAGGGTTTTCCCTTATAACAGCCAAAGAATGCTTGATACGTTTAAAACAAATCGTTTGATACTATTATAAGTGCATAGTGTATAAAACAACTTCAAATCATAAGTATCAATCATAGGCGGCATGGGTACCATATATCATGTCGCCATACTAGGCTCTACAAATAAAACCGCAAATGTCACGTATTTGGAAATTGGATTTCCGTCTATGAACCGAGGCAAAAGATAGTCCTCAACCGATTCGAGACGCTCTAGCCCGTGTCTCAGGAACAGAACGCATCGTCCCTTGGAGCGACAGGGCCGGTCCATCGATGTGGATTAAACTTAAACCCTGAACATGCGTTCCCCCGCCCTATGGGGCGTAAATGAGCCAACTAAATGACTCCATCGGTTCGAGAACGACCGATCGATCCGAGGCGCCTCGCAACAGCAACAACCACATAAGTCAAACTCGTCAGGGCGTGTAAAACCACTGACGCCACTTCTAACTAGAAATAAACGCATGCCCTCCCTGAGGTCCATCTCCCGTTTTTTGTTCATACCGGGTGTGAAACTCGCGAAGTAAACGTTACACAAAGCTACGCCACAAAGACCTTGCTTTGATCATCACCACAAGACTTTGCTTTTCAACAGAAGCCTCGATCAATTGCCACTTAGGCATGCCACACAGGCAATTCACTCCATGCGTTTGATATCCATCAATATATAACCCCTGAGCTCGTACGTCTCAGAGAAGGGCGTTAAGCAAGAGAATAAATTCTCCGCTGCCAAACAGATATATATTTAATAGAGATCAATCACACGGACTAAAATCCAATGTCAGACACACAGTCCATTTACAAGTCCGTTCTGGGTCTGAACGAAACCGGAGGCACCTAATACCTCGCATATCCATCGATCTCCAAGTACGTCTGGACGATCACCAACTGTTTCCATCTTCTTGGGTGTACAGCCCAATCAAGATCATCAGTAATCACCCAAACGACATGAAGACTTCCGGTCTTTGACCATCGTCTTCTTCTTCGACTTATCGTCGTATCAGTTATTCAGAATGGGATAAACCCGGTCTTTCCAAATAACTCGCGTATATTTTAAATAAGTGTTACACAAACACAACATACGCCTCATTCCAATTCATCAGTCACTAACCGTAAATTAATCAAGAGAATAATTCCCCAAATATTAACCCCGAAGGCCGAAACCAACATCAGATCAATATCTAGAAAACCATTCTGCTTGGCTAACCGACAGTTAGTTTCTAAATTTCACATTCATAGGGAAAGGTTCCCATTAATTTTATCAAATATAAATTCCTTGAATTTATTCTCTAATCTTCTTTTGAATTTCGATTCAAATTAGTCGGGATTAACGAAACTTACCGAAGTAATCATTTGTTTTAATTTCCCAATCCCAACCTATTCATCCCATGAAGTAAAACTGGTTATACTTCATATCTAACACCACGGTGTTATCGGTAAATTCAATTACCATTTCACGTTCAAATCTAATTAAAGATTTAACTATCGCCTGGAGCAAAACTGGTGGTACTCCATTTTCGATCTTTTCAATCTAATTAAAGATTCATTAAAACTCCACTTAGTTTTAATCTTCGACTGGGTTAAAGAATCAGTGTCATTTAAAACACGGTTCACGATAAACCCAAAATCACATTCCATTAATTATCGGGTTAAAGAACAAGTGTTATTTAAAACACTGTCCACGATAAACCCAAAAATCATTCCATTAATTATCGGGTTAAAGAACAAGTGTTATTTAAAACACTGTTCACGATAAACCCAAAAATCAATACCAATTCAATTCCAATTAAATATCATTTTTAATTGGTACACTTCATTAAATCTAAATAAAAAGATTTAATCTTTTCTCAACTGGGTTCAAGAACAGCGTTAGTGAAGACACCATTCACGACAAACCCAAATCACATTTGATATTCAATATAAGGCTCTGAATAGAAAATATATCGGCTTATATTCAATATCAAATTCTACGATTAACAAATGTCGTATTGGAAATAACGATATATATATATATCTTTCAAATTTCCATAACAACATCTATATAATCACGAATTCCAACATCGAAATATTCCGAAGACAATTTCGATTCAAATCCACTCCAATGCAATCATTGGAAATTTTGGTTATTTTTAAAACCCTTTTCAAATTCAATTTATTTATTAAAAATAAATAGAATTATAATTCTAGTTCAAAACTAGTTAATTTCGATAAAAATCTATTTTTATCTTTTCAAATATGGAGTTTTTCGTCCCAATCCTTTCTAAATCATTTCTTATGATTTTACACAAATTATTACTATTTTTAATAATTTTATCAAGGCCCGTACAGTCGATTTCCATCAACGGCTATCGAACTGCACTTACAGCGACCTTTTTCAAATTTGATTTGGACATAATTCCAAATTCAACCATTAGATTTCAAATTTCTAATATTCGTTAGAAAGCTCTTTTCGATACGAACCCAACGGTTCCGGTTTTAGGAGAATCCGACGGTCGGATCTCCCGTAATGTCCGTTTGAAATATATGGTCGAAATTCACGAACTGCCGCGGCGCGGCGCGTTCTATTCAGGCCATTATATTATATATATAATATATATAATATATACTTCGTCGATTTATATTTAAAACGAATTATATAAATAGTTTTAAATTCGTTTCAAAAGCAATTTCAACTTCCTTTTCAATTCAAATCAAAATTGAATTCTTCTTTATAAATTCGTTTTAAAATTCATTTCTATTCAATTCAAATTTCAATTCAATTTGAATTCATTTCAATTCGTTTTCAATTCAATTCGAATTCGTTTTCAATTCAATTCATTTCGAAATCGTTTTCAATTCAATTCATTTCGAAATCGTTTTCAATTCAATTCATTTCGAAATCGTTTTCAATTCAATTCATTTCGAAATCGTTTTCAATTCAATTCATTTCGAAATCGTTTTCAATTCAATTCATTTCGAAATCGTTTTCAATTCAATTCATTTCGAAATCGTTTTCAATTCAATTCATTGCGAAATCGTTTTCAATTCAATTCATTCCGAAATCGTTTTCAATTCAATTCATTCCGAAATCGTTTTCAATTCAATTCATTCCGAAATCGTTTTCAATTCAATTCATTTCGAAATCGTTTTCATTTCAATTCATTTCGAAATCGTTTTCAATTCAATTCATTTCGAAATCGTTTTCAATTCAATTCATTTCGAAATCGTTTTCAATTCAATTCATTTCGAAATCGTTTTCAATTCAATTCATTCCGAAATCGTTTTCAATTCAATTCATTTCGAAATCGTTTTCAATTCAATTCATTTCAAAATGAATAAAATCGATATAAATATCGTTCACGTCAAAATGGCGTCAATCTAATCAACACGGCTTCATAAATTTCTATTTTCAAATTTTCTTTATTTTTCAAATTGGAATGAGGCCCAATCAATTACCATATAAAATTAATTATATGGATTTCCATACAACACATGTATATAATAGCATTGAAAAATAATCAACCATCAACCAAAGTGCACTACACTGTATAAGCATCAAATATAGATATTCAACGCTTATAACAGCCTGTCAATCGATCGATCGACATATTTAATCAATCAGGATGAGTGAAATTCATATTTCATCCCAACACCCGTGTGGGGTTTCAAACAATCAAACACAGATTTTAGTTGTGCAGTTGGGCGATGTGTAAAATTTATCGTCCCAATCAATGTCATTCAAATAAGTGTACATAAACAAACCGTCTGGTTTGTAAATGAATATTTATTTATTCACACGTTAAAAATTATATTTTTAACGACAAAACATTTTATTCCAACATATGAATTTCTATTCAGTTCATTTTTTTTTATAAAATGATATTTTTATTTTTCTAACTTATTTTAGAAAATTTCGGCGGCATAACGGCACGATACTAGAAACGGGACAAGGCCTAGCCTTATCCCCGGTCTAGTGAAGGCCCACGCCATTCACAAATCAATTTCAATCAATTTCCAATTCAACCAAACGAATAAATCAATCACCCAACATTCAACTAAACAAACAAGTCCATGGTCTGTGGACGGGTGTCGGGTGCTACTAAGCACCGTCTGCATCCTAGTATATATATATATAACTAGAAAAGAAATTGAAAGGTGAGAAATTCTCACTAATAGCTATCCCAACTCCACGACACTTCAAATGTAGGATCTTCATCGTTCTTCCAACGAGATCTGTTATACGTTGTTCACATTAAAAATCACATTTTTAATTATTCGCTTTCAATGTAAAAATCCTACTTCCATTATATATATAAAAATTTGAATTCTTACTTCGCTACAACACATATAAAAATCGTATTTTTATATTCTCTACCTTATAAAAATTATATTTTTATAACCTCTACTATATAAAAATCATATTTTCATTATCTCTATAATATAAAAATTATATTTTTATTATCTATACTATATAAAAATTATATTTTCTATCGCTACATATATATATATCCATAAGATTATATTTTTCTTATCATTATGCATATTTTTCATTTCAAACTGTATATATAAAAATTATACTTTTCATTTCTTTTTATGTTCTTAAAAAAATATATATAATATTTCCTTGTTTAAAAATCCATTCTTTCCTTGTTTAAAATCAAAGCTTCCAAAGATTTATAAAACTGATTTTTAAAAATATGTTTCTAACTTAAATAAAATCAGATCCGAAAAGAATAGAAAATAAAATGAAACAAAAACTCACCTTTGCCTAAAAATTCATTTCAGTCGGAGGAGGGGAGAAAAGACCTGCGCTGGTGGTCATCGGAAGGCGGAAGGGAGGATGAGGTGCGCAGGGGAGGTAGGGGTGGTCAGCGGCCTCTTTCCGACGGCGGCAGGACCTGGCAGCAGCGGTGGCCCGTCTGTTCGTGGGTTGCGGGGTTCGAACTTAGGCTGGAGGGTTTGGGGGATGATTGGAGACGGAGGGAGGAGCGGTGTCAGGTGGTGCGGTGGAGTTCTGGGCGGGTTTGGGTTCGTTGCGGGGTTTCCAGAGGAGAGAGAAGCAGCGGAGAGACAGGGAGGGTCGTGGACGGGGGTGCGGAGGCGGAGAGAGGCTAGGAGGAGGCGCTGACGCACTGCGCCTGACAGTGGCGGACGACGGTACCCCGTCGAGGGTGACGGCGGAGCTCCGTTCTTTTTTTTTTCTGATTTGGTTTGCTCGATTTGTGAAGGAAAGAAAAGGGGCAGGGGTTAAGTGGGAAAAGGGGTTGACTTTTATTTTATTTTATTATTTTATTTCGATTTTTCTTGATTAACGATACGAACTCGAAACAAACTCCAACGACCGTCGCCCTTAGCTAATTACCCCCATTCCGAACACCATGGGATATGTATCGTAGGCTAATTCAATCGTTATGATATGTTTCCGTTGAATTTTACATTTAAATCGCTATATTGAATTTTAAACGTACATTTCAAATTACCGGGGTCGCATACTAACTCTAAAAATTCTCGAAAAATATTTTCTAGCTTCGCATTGACGATACGGTCCTAACAAAACTAGTTTCGTCGAATTCTGAGGCCGTTGGAAAAATGGCCATTTTCCAGTCGATTAAAATTAACTGAAACTGGTCAAACGCGTTTTCCTTTGCCACGCTCACATATTGATTCGAAAAATTATGAAATTTGAAACCTAGAAATAGTTTGACACTGCGGATCCAACAAAACTGGTTTCGTCGAAATCCGAGGTCGTTTGCAAAATGTCCATTTTTAAGGGCCTGAATTCCATAGCGACTATTCAGAATTTTCAACTGGACATATCTTTTGATTCCTGCTACGAACTTTTGATTTTTCGGATTCGTTGGAAAGATATTCACTATTAGATTCCATTATTTTTGGTTTCACTAAAATCCGGATTGTTTTGCACCCGGTACATTCAATTGAAGTTTGAAATCGAATTATCGAACTACCGCACCATTTTCAATTCTATTTATAATTATATAATAATATTTATATTCTAACGACGACGTATATAAATATATACGTCGAATTCAATTCAAAATAAATTTCTCGTCGATATTATTTAAAATAATTCATTTTAAATATTCAAAATTCGCTAAAATCGCCAAAATAAAATTTTTAAACTGGCTCAGAATTTCCGGGTTATTACAGTAGAGGAGTAGAAGGGTGCAGGGAACATTTCATTGCTACGTAGAGGATGAGGGACGGTGAGAGTTTGGCTGTTGTTTTGGTAATATGGGGCGTTGTCAAGCGTGTTTATCAAGTGAGGGTTTGTGAGCCTTTCGGGTTTATATTTATATATATAAAAGAATTTATATATAATACAAAGTATGGATGGAATGTTTGCTGTAGAAAGCAAGCCAATGGTTGGCACAGCACACAAAAGGAAGGAAGCCACATATATGTGTTTGAATGCAAGAAGGTTGAAGGCGTAAAGACAACGAAGGAATAGTTTGAGGTTGTTTGGAGAATCCCCGGTCACCGAAGTGGTGCTGCGTCACCTACTGATGGCAAACAAGGGAAACATGCCAGAAATTTTTGGGTGCATTCGAGTTCAACTTGTTGGTGCCAGGAACGGACGGAGAGGGGGATTTGAGGGTATGGAAGAGTTATTAACAGCAAGGTGAGTTCATGAATGTGGTAATCGAACTGGGTAAAGATGGAAAACGCTGTACCTGAACTTTTCGAACGAAGGACGGGGATTAGCTTAAATCACATCCATTACCTAGATAGGAAGTCGAGATTCTTTGTTCAAGGGATTCAAGCCATAAAGGTGAAGGAAAAAACGTTAGGATGTATATAGTGCATAATGATGACATGGCATAGTTAATTAGGTTTAAGGTAAGACTAGTTAAATTTATTAATAATTAATTAATTAAATAGGCTATAAAACACGTTCTAACTTGTAATAAAAATATCTGGATCATATGTTAACGGAAATGAGCGAAACTGGGTCCGATGGGTTCGTGGCGAAGAAGGTTACGCTATTGAGCCGGATTGGTCGGGATTTGGAAACAACTGAGATTTTGTTAATTTTAAATGACTGTTTAAAATTAAATGAAACTGAACCGTCGATCGAAAATCAATATGAGTTAATTCTCACACTTTCTAGAATTCCATGATGTGATTAAATTCATGTAGTTAAAATATATCACTGGTATTATCAATTGATTGATTTGGATGCCATGGATGCTGTTTGGTTGATATTGGTTGCCGTTAATTTTATTTAATTGCATTGGATGAAATTTCTATTTCATGTGCTATTATAAAATGTTATAATAACTATGATTCAGGGCAGAATAGGTTGGAGGAATCCAACCAGATTCCTCAAATATTATATGTACTGTTTTATATTATTGATATATGTGCACTGTGTGAACCCTAATAACATTGAAAACCCGTTCGGATATTAATGTTGAATAGAAATTCAACGTTAGTGAGATTTAATAAATAAACGATGTTGATTAAGGAATTGGCAGTAGACGACAATAAATCCATCTTTTTGTTAAGACTTTGATTTGCCGTCAAGCAAATCAGCGAAGTTAAATTATAAAAATTATATTTTTATAATTTAAGCGAAGTTTTAAATTATAATAGAAGTTCTATTATAAACACTCTATAGTTAATTTTTAACGTGAATGCAAACTATTGTTTTGACATTCCATATAAGAAAGTAAAGTTGAAATTATTCTACGAGTTAATCTTCTTGGAATATTTAATTTAAGAAAAGGAATCTAGAAATATTTTTAGATTAATTATATTAATCTAATGATGAGAAATAATTAAGATCAGTTAACAAATTAACTGATGATTTGAAGTTGAGTAAGTCAATTGTTTTGTTAGAACATGATTTTTAGATTAATTAGTCTTCAATTAATCTGATGATAATAACTTGAAAATTAAGTGTCAAATTAATAATAATTCTTATTAATTACCTTTTTAGTTAATGAAGTTAAAAGGATTATTGAACTAACATAATTAGTTAATGTTTATCAAAGTAAGCAACTAATCTGTTTTAAACTAGTAATGAAGTAAAACTGTTTTACTTCATCAATGATAAGGTAAATTACAATTTACTTAAAGTAATCGATTCTTAAACGGATTCATTTTAGATAATATTGAGTTTTTAATGAAATGTTCAGTTGAATTAAGTATAATAATCCAAATAGGAAGTAAATGTCAAAAGACGAAGAACGTAAATGGTTTTGTTAAATAAATTATAAATGGAATTGTATGAGGAAGATGAAGCGAAGAGTTAATGTTTAATGTAAATAGTTATAAACAACTAAGTTTTCCAAAGTAAGTATATGGTGCTATAAAACCATATGTCAAATGAAACAAGAAATACAGTTTGATTGATCTTAGAAGTCATAACGGTTTGAGTTACGAACTTATATCTGTTCTAAGATAAGAACATTGTCGATCATGGTCTGAGAGGTAAATAAAATACCCCAACTTGAGCGAATTCACTATTATCGAGGGATGATATTAGTCTGTAAGGGACAGAGACGTCAAGATTAGTTATAAAGGGGAATATGGCAGCGTATAGATTAGTTAAAAAGGGGAATATGGCAGTGTATTGCATTAGTTATAAAAGGGAATATGACAGTGTATTGCATTAGTTATAAAAGGGGGAAATATTACAGTGTATGGAAAGTTTTAAACTATAACGATAAATTAACGTTGTTGATCAAGCTTAAGCGTGATTATTATATCTAGCATTATTCCCTAGGTAATGAAAATAGTTTGAGTTGAAATTCACTTATCCTAAGTGATAAGTAAATAACTATGTTTTTCCAATGGAATGTAAATGAGCTATACCAAGTTCGGAGTAGAGATAAATAATGGCGATCTAATTATATACTACTCGTACTAAATGGAAATTTTCAAATTTAACATTTGAGTTTATATAATGATATAACATATCGTTCAACATGGTTTTGGGTCGTATAGAAATAATAATTGAATATTGAATAGAGTATATATGCATCGTGTTTCCAAAGTAAAGGAAGGCTAAAGGAGTTATTGAGTTATAATGTAATATTCCAAGAAAGGAAAAAAGGGGGATTTCATATAAATAGGTGATATTAGTAAAATGGAGTTAATATAATCGTTGATTCCAAGTAATGGAAGTTAAGAGTTTCATCGAGATAAATAAGTGAAACGGAATTCTAAATCGATAAGCGATTTGGTAAACAGATTTTAATGGTTTAAATAATAAGGTCTGAGCTACCAATATACTTTACCTACTGTTTGATACTGACAGTAAAAACCCGACTATCAGTAGAATACATTATCGAACCTTTTGATGTGTTGTTTCAGAGAGACTGGGATGCGGATGACCCAAAACCACTTCGATCCAACGTTATGTACGAAACTAGCTGGCAGCAAATGAAGATGGAGCATTGAAGACTGTAAATCTTCATGAAACAGAAGAACTACTTATAATCTCTGGTAGCTCCCATTAAAGAGATACACTATGGTGCTGTTGTGATTGGAATTTAGGGATTGCAAGGACTACTCGCTATTGATCCTTGGGGTGATTCCCATATAAGGATGCAGTAGGAGGTTACCTTCGGTTCATCCTATTCCTAGGTGACTTGTATGGACGAATGTGTCACAGAGTATTTCCTATGGTCACATACGTTGATTTTTACAAACATACCAAGTTTGGTAGTGGAGAACTTCTCTTGCTTAACACCCAGAGTATATTTGTGGACGTCAGTTTGTGATTTGACGGATCTGACAATGTGGCATTCAAAGTGAATGATGGTCAGATGTTTTGAAGAGATAAACGTGACCTCAAGCCTCATCAACCAGGGAATGACAGAAATCGGGCAGGCAGCATGGCTAGTTAGGTCATACCCAAGCAAGATGTATTGTCACAATCTAGAGAAAATTCATATTTTGTTCTTTTTTCGTATTCTGTATCTCCGCGGAACTATAGTGAGCTCATAAAACCAAATGGTGGCAATATATTTGATACACTCAAGCTAAATGAGTGGTTGGTCATGTGTGGCCGGGTTGCAAGACGTTCTTGTTGAACCCTGGTGTATTTCCTTCTAAAGTACACTGTTCGGAAGGTGCTCCCATACCTTGTCAAGTAGGAAATCCAATCTCCAATAATTTCCATGTTGTTTTTGATTATATAATAAATATGTAGAGCATGAGATGCAAGCGTTCTGCTAGATGGTTATTTATTTTTGATTTGATAGACATTATTATAATAACACTGGAATTTGATATATCAACAAATGTTTTGGGTTATAGTAAGGTAAAAACCATCTGTGTTTATGTGTGGACTGGTCTTACTATTATCCTTTCCTTTCAAAAAGGATTTTCAAAGTTAAACAAGTTGTTGTGTTATGAATTTATCACTAAAGGAATTCCAGACTGACCCGGTGAATTTTGCTTTTCTTCAAATGTGCTCGGGTCAGACCGAGTATATTTCCATTTTGGTTTTCGCTTGGAGTTTCAGGAGAAGAGCTGGAGTCGAGACGTATATCTATATTGTCTAGTGTTAACTTATTCCGCTGTGTGTGGAATTGAATGGTATGTATACTCTGATGTATAATATACAATATTTGTATAAGCATTTGATATTATATTTTATTCATTCCGCTGTGAGATTCTGATGATCTTCTTATTCTTCTATTCTAATATTTCTTTCTTTCTTTCCTCATCCTCTAATTACTTTCTATTAACAGTCTGAGTTTTGGACACTTGGATTTTTGGCAAGTAATACAGTTACGTGTATTACTATTGAAAATTCGAGCGTCGAATTTTTTTCGTACGGTTACATCCAATTTATTACCATATCCATTTATGGTTTATAATGAGCTAGACCTCCCACATTAGGCCTACAACTTGTGGATGACGGATATGCCGGTCGGGTCCGGGCAGTCTTATTCCACAGTTGGGCCTAACCACTTTCCTAGCCCGATTCGTATTTGCGCACTTAGACCTCTCACATTAGGTTCAACATTAGTGGCTGCTTGGTATGCCGGTCGAGTCCGGGCAGACTTCAACCCACTAATGCAACCTAACCTTGTGTCATAAGTGCAATTACAATTCCTAATTGTAATTACTAAACATTCCATTTTTATCCAATTCTTTCCTATGTATTAATAGGTGATTATGTCCCTTTTTCCCAATAACTTGATTTATATGCCCAATTCAAATTATGTCCATATTAACCCTTTTTCCCCCATTCCCTAACTAGCACACTCATAAAATTGGTGGCATGCCTAGGCTAGATATTAGCCTAATCATAAACGGTAAAAGGGAAAAATAATAGGAATATGACAAAAGTGATTGCTTAACATAACTTGGCATAAACATAAACTAGCATGGTAACAAGGTGGACATATAAGCATAAAACTGATGAATTTGTGGCAGTCGATTGATTCTAACATAACTATAATGTCACAATATGCATAATTAGATCCAAATTTACAAGTTAGATGTCTAATAGGTTTAGATCTAACATGATAAGCACAAGGTGATAAACTAGATCTGATTAACAATTTAGGGGTCCACATAATATAGATCTAATAGGTAAAAGTAAATCTAACAAAATAGGGATTAAGATCAACATCATAGAATATCCACATAATTCAGATTTAATAGTTTATAAGTAGATATACACAATTAAGGTTTTAAGGTTCACATCATGACATGTGATAGGAATTGTAACAGATCTAACAAGATAGAGATTTAGATCAATAGTTAAAATGGATCTAGCACAAATCATAGAATGCCACAAGGGTTAGCACAGATCCAAAAAGATAGAGATTTAGATCCAAATCCTAACCAATTCAGAATGTCATATATTGTTGATTTACAGTGGATCTGATTTATAGGCATATGAACAAATCCAAGTCATAATCGTGTCATATTTACTTTTAGTATTCAAATCTAAAAGTAACTAGAAACTCACAGCGTTAGGATTAGAAAATGTTGGAAGAATGGATCTTGAATTTCTAGATTTGATTTGCAAAACTGATAGTTGAAGAAGATAACGGGTTCAGTTCAGACACCGGTAGAGTTTGGCCACCATGAATTCCCAATGAAGAAAATATGAGAAATGGCCACGTATATATAGCTGCAAAGCCCTCTGAAACCGACTGCCACCTCAGCTCTAGGTGTGTCGACACCCCTGTGGGTGGGTCGACCCATAGGTTGACACCCCTGAAGGGAGGTCGACCCCGGTGTCAACACCCGTCTAGGGTGGGTCGACCCCCTAGAGCGGGAAATCTGCCGCCACTTTTCATTTTACGAATTTGAACTTTTCTGGATAAAATCCTGACTCATCTCTGACTCAAGTATATGTATATTCTTTCTGCGCGTATATAAACTTAAAACTCTCATAACTTTTTCATACAGTGTCCATTTTACGCAAACCAAATGTCTGTCTTAACCAGAATTTCGATACGGACGCAATGGTGCAGTCCGTTATCCTTAATTCTGAATATTAAGTTAATTATTATTTAATTTATCCTCTTTTATGTTAACAAAATTATGGGGTGTTACATTCCCCCCTACTTAAAGGATTTTGTCCCCGAAATCTCCAAGTTAAGAAGAATGCATATCCTACCATCCATCATCCATTTACTCATCCATCAATCACTGGCATCCGTTGTTCTTAAAGATTTCTAATGCTTATATGAATATATGCAATGGTGTGTGTATATGTCCCAATACTAATGCGAAAATCAGGCGGTCTACTGATTCAGTTGACCTCCTTAATGCAATGTATGTTAGTGCCATGAATCCAATATGTATGCAAATAATCCTATTATAACATGTAAGCTTTATATGTGCACACTCATTCGTCCAAGTGCAACATCCATATGCTAATTCATCCATTTCCATCCATAAAAGAAAATAAAATGCACACACACCTATATAGAGTATGAGAGTGATTGAGCTCATCTAGTGCCTAACTTGTGTGTATATGCGTCCATAGGAAACCACTGGCAAACACTTGCATCCACTTGCATCCATCAAACATACCATGTTTCAAATACATGTTTACATCCATAGGAATCCAATCTAAAGGTCGAAAAATACTATGGATTAGATATACTCAAATGATAGAAACAAGCACTAATAAAAACTTTGAAAAAGAAGTTAAGAACATACCCTCGAAAAGGAAAGGGTACGAAGCACGAATCTTGTATTCGGTCTCCCAAGTCGCATCTTCTGAGTTATCTCCCCATTGAAACTTTAACAACTTGATCTCTTTATTGCGTAGCTTCTTAACATCTGATCCAAGAATACGGGTAGGGACTCGCCTGACTGTCACCTCCCATTCCACTTCTACTTCTTCCAACACACTCGGCTCAACAATTACTGCGGTGTCATGCAGGCACTTCCACATATGAGAAACGTGGAAAACATCATGAACACCGGATAGATTTTCTGGGAGCTTTACTCTATAGGCCATTTGGCCAATCCTCTCGGTTATGGGAAATGGTCCCACAAACCTAGATGCCAACTTCCCTACCAATCCGAAGCGAACCACATTCCTCAGAGGTGATACTTTGATAAAAACTAAGTCTCCCACTTCAAATTCGATGTCAATCCTTCTCTTGTCTGCATAGGACTTCTTCCTATCTTGAGCTTTCTTCATCCACCATCGAATAAGGTTTATCTTTTCATACATTTCTCTACCCATATTTGGTCAAACTAATAATCTTTCTATAGATTCCCACCAATAAGTTGGTGATCTACAGGGTCGTCCGTATAATGCTTCAAAGGGTTCCATGTCGATGCTGGACTGATAGTTGTTGTTATAGGCAAACTCTACTAAAGGAAGATGCTCTTCCCAAGTCCCTCCGAAGTCTAGGATACACAGCCTTAAAAGATCTTCAAGAATTCTATTCACCCTCTCCATCTGTCCATCGGTCTGAGGATGATAAGCGGTGCTCAAACACAACGGTGTACCTAATGCTTCTTGTAAGCTTCTCCAAAATTCACTGTTGAAGATGGGGTCATGATCACTCATGATGTTGGAAGGTACTCCATGCAGACAATCTATCTCTCGGACATAAATTGCTGCCAACTATGGTACCATCCTCTTACTCTTAACTGGAATAAAGTGAGCGCTCTTAGTGAGTTTATCTACCAAAACCCAGATACTGGTGTTGCCTTTCTTTGATCTTGGAAAACCATCCACGAAATCTATAGAGACGTTTTCCCATTTCCACTGAGGATCCTCAAAAGGACGAAGTAGACCACCGGGCTTCTTTTACTCAGCTTTAACTTACTGGAAAACTAAGCATTGGAACACAAATTCGGCCACATCTTTCTTCATACCAGCCCAAAAGAAAACCCTCTTCATGTCCTTATTCATCTTATCACCGCCTAGATGAATGGTCATCTTAGAATGGTGGGCTTCTTCTAGGAATGCCTTTATCAAGCTTCCAGTTTGAGGAACACAAAGCCTTTCATCTCGTCGCAACCACCCCTTTTCATCTATGGCATATCTACTGAGGTGACTAGAGGTCTCCCCTCTTTTGAGCTTTCCCATGATGTCTAAAATATGTGGGTCACCTTGTTGCGAAGCTCCTATCCGGTCCATAAGAGTTGGTCGTATCTCTAAGGACGCAAACAAATCATGCAAAATCTCGATGGAGGGTTTAAAATCAAAAGCTGATATGAACTCCAAGTTCTTTCTCTCCACAAACAGAGGACTCAGGGCCATCCTCTGCCTACTTAGTGTGTCTGCTACCACATTACCCTTGCTAGGGGTATAAGAAATCTCAAAATCATAAGAAGCTAGAAACTCCATCCACTGTTGTTGCCTTACTTTCTGCGAGAACAAATACTTGAGAGATTTATGGTCGGTTTATAACTCGAACTTCTCTCCAAGTAAATAATGAAGCCATGTCTTTAACGCAAATACTATAGTAGCTAGCTCTATATCATGGGTGAGGTAGTTCTTCTCTTGAACTCTCAATTATCTACCCCCATAACACACTACTTTCCCTTTTTTGCATCAGAACCGCACCAAACCATGTACCACACGCATCAGTGTAAATGGTAAGCACTTTACTCCCAATAGGCAAGGTCAAGACTAGGGCTGTTGTCAGAGCCCTCTTCAGTTGTTGGAAAGCAACGTCACATTCTATATCCCACGAAAATGCCAAGTTCTTCTTCATCAGTCTGATGAGTGGGGCTGATATCTTTGCAAAGTCCTTAATGAACTTCCTATAATAACCCACCAACCCCAGAAAGCTCTTCACCTCGATTGCATTTTTTAGGAATCTTCCAATCTTGCACTGCAACCACCTTCGTGGGATCTACAGCTATCCCTTCTTTGGATACCACATGCCCTAAGAATCTCACCTCTTTCTCCAAAAATGGCATTTGGAGAACTTCACCTTAAGCTGATGGTCACAAAGAGTTTTCAAAACTTCTCTCAAATGTTGGGCATGCTCTTTTTCGCTTTTGGAGAAGATAAAAATATCATCAACAAAGACTACAACAAATTTGTTTAGGAACTCCTGGAACACCCTACTCATCAAATCGAAAAGATAGGCGGGTGCATTCATCGGCCCAAAAGGCATCACTAGCCATTCAAAGAAACCGTCCGGAGTTTTAAAAGCAGTCTTATATATGCTATCTTCAGCCACCCTCAATTGATGGAACCCGTGGCCAAGTCTAACTGAGAAAATACTGAGGCACCAACACACTGATCAAATAAATCATCAATCCTCGGAAGCGGGTGCCTATTCTTCTTAGTGAGTTTATTCAGCTCTCTATAGTCAACACACAAACGAAGCGAACCATCCACCTTAGTCGCGAATACTACTGTAGAACCCCTTTCAGATATGCTTCGTCTGATTTCTCAAAGCACCTCCCCTACTTGCTTACTCAGCTCCTGCCTTTCCCTCGGAGCCATGTGGCGCACTGGCAATGCAACTGGCTTTGCATTGTCCACCAAATATATACGAAAGTCGATCTGGTGCCTCTTAGGTAATCCCCGAACCTCATCAAAATATCAGAATAATCTCAGACTACTGGAACATATTGCAAGTCATCGATAGATGCATCAAGAGACTCTAGGAAACTAAGCATAACCGACCCTTGTAGGTCATAAGAAATCTCAAGGGTCCTCCCATGACAAGTCAGAAGCCTAACGACCCTCTTCTCACAATCCAGAATGGCACCATACGTGGTAAGCCAATCCATTCCTAGAATCAATCCAAAGCCCATAAACCTGAGCACATACGCATCGCATTCAAACTCGACGCCTAACAAAGATATTTTCAAACCCCGGCAAATCATAGATAAATGACCCGAACCACCAATGGGGTTTGAAACAACTACGGGATCCACTACCATACTAGTTATTAAGTGCACAAATTCAATTACAGAACTTGATATAAATGAATGTGAAGCGCCAAAATCAAAAAGTGTTCTAATATGATGGTTTGAATGAGAAATTAAACCTTCCATAGAAATTTTTCTACCTCTATCAGGAGCACTGACCGCGAGAGCATGCACCTGCCCTCCAGAAGTCCCTATCCCTGTTATCCCTGTTTCTTCGGGCACTCTCTAGCAAAGTGTCCGACCTCTCCACAATGGTAGAAAGAGTTCTTCCTTTGATTACAGTCTTTAATCAAGTGACCTTCCTTTCCACAATTGTGACATTTTCTCTTATCCTTGCCTTTATCATTCTTCTCTCCTTTCTTCTGTTGTTGTTGTTGTTGCTGCTACTACCCCTTCTTGGGCCACACCTTCCTATTTTGCGATGTCTCCTCAGCGTTTTTTCTCCCTTGTCTTCCTCATGCATTAGGGCTGTAACGGCCCAGATATTTTTGACCATTTAGTTTAATATTTAAAAATGTTTTATTGTTTTGGAATTTTAAATGGTTTAATTTCAATAATTTTGAATATTTTATTTTATTCCGAAATGGTAGAAATTTAGTGGATCTGCAATATAGTGTGAACTGGCAGTATAAAAGGATAAATTTTTAATTTAAAAATAGCACGTTTACAAAGGAAGTAGTAGCTAACGAACTCGGATTTCGATGAAATCAGTTTCATTAAATCTGAAATGATGAAATTAGGTAACCAACCAAGTTACGTCAAAAATGGCATCCGTATGTGGAAAAGAAAAAAATAAAAGGCCAAAATTTGAACTAAATTTTGACGGTAATTGGAATTTGCTAATGCTAACGGCAAAACTGGAACTTGAGACCTATCCAGGAAAATTCTAAACATAGGATATTAGCTATATATGAAATCTGGGAAAATCCTATAACGGATATAGAAAGTTATTAAGGAAACAAAATTCAAATAAATTATTTGAAAATCTAAACAAACTCCGATTTTTGATTTGAATACATAGGATTGAAGTACGTTAAAAACCGGACCAGATGGTGGAAGAATTTCTGAAAACCGTTATCGTTTGATACTCCAACATGAGACCGGAAGGTGTTGAAACTAACACAAAACACTATTTTGAATTTGAATTTAAATTATTTGAAAGTTCAAACGAATTCAAAATTTAAATATTTTTATATATTATTGAAGAGCAAGAAAAATTGAACAACATGGTTGAAAAAGATTTTGGATAAGGTATCAATAAGTAAGTCAAATTAACGTCCGAATAGGGTTGAGAAAACACACTTTACTATTCATAAATTATTAAATTTATTTATAATTTAATAAATTTAAGGATTAATCCTAGCCATCCATTTTCGACCGTTGGATTCGCGCCACCTCAGCAATCCATGTGACTCCTTCGGCTATAAATAGCCCCCCCCCTCATTTTAAACTCACTCCTCCTCCTCCTCTTTCAAGCTTTGGCAATGGCAGAAATAATAATAAAATATTAGGAAATAGGGAAAAGGGAAGGAAGGGAGAAAGGAGGGCAAGACGGGAAGATAGGGACTCTTAGGCAGTGGCTTAGGCTTCGCGGGGATCCGTTGGGATCGTATGGACGAGCACTACGCAATGGAACTGACCGCAAGTGGATTGGAGCTCGTTTGGATTTATGGTGAAATTTAACGTCTGAACCAAATCAATGACCGATTATCGTTATTCAACGATAAACCATCCAAGGTGAGTAAATCTCACTAACTCTGAGCACTTTATATTTTTATAAAGTATTTTTAGAACTGATAATTATTGGTTGAATTGCTGAGTGTTGATTGTTTGGTTGAACTGCTAGTCAATTGATTGAAAATACCGATATAGTTATATATATCGTTAACCGATGTTGATTTTGTTTATCAGAATACCTCATATTGAAATGAAATTGATGTGAATTATATTGTGTAACATCTGTGGATGCAGGGAAACAGGTCGGAGGAATCCAACTGGATTCCTCAACATTTATTTACCGTTTTTCATATATTCTGATATATGATGTGTTATATCATCTGTTGTTGAACCTGTGTGTTTGGATGATGATTGAACCTTTTGATTTGGTATTTTTATACCATAAGTGATACTAGAAAGTGAAAAGGGATTTTCAAAGTTTATTTTGAAAATAAATTATTTATATAAAATCAATAGATTTTATATATAAAAGGAAGAGAATTTCATGAGAGAAAATGATTATAGAATCAAAGCATTTGTAAAAAAAAAAAAAAAAAAAAAAAAAAAAAAAAAAAAAAATTGGTGAAATCAAATAGAAGGGAAAATATTGGTGAAATCAAATAGAAGGGAAATATTTGTGAAACGATTACAAATAGAAATAAAAAGGGAAACATTCGTAAAAGTATTTACAAATGGAATTGAAAAGGGAATATTCATGTAGGGAATAAAGAAAAGTTGACAGAAGTACTTATTTGTTAAATAAATAGAAAAGTTAAAAGAAATATTTATTTGTTGAATAAATAGAAAAGTTAAAGGGAATATTTATTTGTTAAATAAATAGAAGCGAAAAGAGAATAGTTATTTGTTGGGTAAACGAATAGAAAAAGAATCTATTCAAGGGAAGTAATTCAAAGGAATTATTCCAAAGGAATTATTCAAAAGAGAAAAGTCAAAGGGATTAATTCAAAAGAGTTAATCAACTAGAGTTAAACAGTTGGAGTTAAACTGTTAGAGTTAAACAGTTGGAGTTAAACTGTTAGAGTTAAACAGTTGGAGTTAAACTGTTAGAGTTAAACAGTTGGAGTTAAACTGTTAGAGTTAAACCGTTGGAGTTAAACTGTCAGAGTTAAACCGTAAAGTTAAACAGTTAGAGTTAGTTAGTTAGAGTTAACCAGTTAGAGTTATTCAGTTAGAGTTATCCAGTTAGAGTTGTTCAGTTAGAATTAACCAGTTAGAGTTAATCAGTTAGAGTTAATCGTTTTGAGTCAAATCGAACTAGAGTTATTCAAATATAGTAATCGAACAAGGGTTAATTGAATATTAGTTATTCAATTAGAATTGATCGAATCTAATTATTCGAGATAGAGTTAAAAGTAGACAAAGTTATTTAAGGATGAATTTCCATTTAGCACGACTGCTAGCGTAATTCGCAGGGCTGCAGATAGCCTACGGCGGTCGGATGTTTCCTGAGGGAATCAGGCGTAACCATTGTGATCGCTGCGATCTAGAGTCAAGCAAATGGTGTTAAATCAAATAGTAATTAATCAATAGAAGTTAATTAAGTCGAGTTAGTCGAGTATTAGTAAATTAAGTAGGGTTAGTCAAAAAGGGAATTTCTCGAATATCACCTATTCGAAGTAGAGTTATCGAATATAGTTTATTCGAGAAGAGTAATCGAATATAGTTCGTTCGAAGTGTGTTAAATCGAATATAGTTATTCGAAGGAGAGAATTATCGAATATGGTTTATTCGAAGTGAGATTTTTCGAATATTAGTTATCCGAAGAAAAGGATTATCGAATATTAGTTATTCAAACAGGGGAATCGAATATAGTTTATTCGAAAGAGAATTATTGGATAGTGATTATTCGAGAGTGAATCATACATGGAAATTCGATTATATCGAATCAAGGGAAGTAATGTTTACTTTCCATTTCAAATCAAGTTTTAATTATCTGTTAATAAAGTAGTTGGTTGTTTATTTATCCAAATTAAGATATGGAAATATATTTAAGTTAACATATTTTGAAAGCATGGAATTATAACATTTATAGTTATAATCAAATGATTCAGTAAAGGAAGTGGATTCATAAATAGAATCCGAGAGTTCGCAAGGAAGTTTCTTAAAGAGTAAAGTTTGAACTTTGTCTATTTCGAAGTTAGAAATGTTGTTCAGTTAAGGTCTGAGAGGTAATTATACCCCAACTTGATTGACTTCGTTTTTAACTAAGAAGTGGATAAGGTTCGAGAGTGAAAGGGGTTAGGTGAATTTAGTTAATGAGCGAAATGGTTGGTGTTGGCATAGCGATGTTTATTCAAACATCAGTTTAAACCCAATGAAGGAGATTTGGAAATGTCTTCCAAATGAAAATCAGAAATGTTTTCTGAATATAGAAATGGAATTGTTTTCCATTGTTAATAACGTATATTTTCTAAATATAGTAAATAAGAAATATAGGAAAACAAGAATAAGGAAAAGGGTAAATTTATGATAATTTGATGATGAATGATGATTGATCGATAGAATTTCCATCTGGAAATAATATCGTTGTTTGCACACCGACATGTTTTTAATTGATAGTTAAATCACCGACTATCAAAGTTTTGACCATTTTAACGTTGTTAATATGGAGAGACCGGTCGGATTATTATCCAGTGAACCACTCCGTATTGGCATAAGCGTTGCGAATCAAGTATGCTGAATATATTGAAGACGGAGTTATGCAAGGGCTATCCTATTTACAGAATAGTGCCTTCGGTTTGTCCAGTCCCAGGACAAACGTGAATGGACGAATGTCTGACAGAGTATATTCAAAGGATCGCGTAAGTTGATCTCTTCAAACGTACTTACGTTTGGTGGCGGAGGAATTCGTTTCTCTTAGCTGTATACCCGTGGTATTTTTGGTGAAATCAATTTGTGATTTGGCGGGTATGACGATGTGGCATTCAAAGTAATGGAGGTGGGATCTGTCAAAAGATACGTTATGACCTCAAGCCTCATCCACCGGGAAATGACAAAAATCGGGCAGGCAGCATGGCTATGTGGGTCGCACCCATTAGGATGTATGATCACCTATCTAGAGAAATTCCTTTTGTTCTTAAATCTATCGATGTTGTCCCTTATCGGGAGACGGTTGCTGATCTCAACCGTTGGTGATATACATTCGATACACTCAAGCGAAATGAGTGGTCGGTCATGTGTGGGCCGGGTTGCAAGATGTTCTTGTTGAACCCAGTGTATTTGCCTCTAGAGATACACGTTCGGAAGGTGGTCCCATACCTTGTCAAGTTGGAATCCAATCTCCAATAAGTGCCTGCGAGTTTGATTGTATATTATATATGTAGAGCGTGAGATGCAAGCGTTCTACTAGATTTTAATTACTTGTGATTAGACATTATTATAATATCAGATAATATATGATTTCCAAAGTGTTTTGGGTTATCGTAAGGTAAAAGCCATCCGTGTTTATGTGTGGATTGGTCTTACGATTATCTTTTCTTTCGAAAGGATTTTGAAAGTTAAACCAAATGATTTGAGTTTACTCACACCAGTTCCATGACTGACCCAGAGTTTTATTTTGTTTTGTTTTCCCTAAACTCTTGAGTGCCCAAATTTGTATGGGCAGTCAAGTAGTCAGGATTTACAGGTATGCTTGAAGAGCTTGGAGCAGGAGGCTTCAAGATTTTTCTAGCTATTGATTATTCCGCTGTGATGAAAGTGTTGTACTCTGATAATGGTATGATATACATATACTACTTTGATTTCAAGATATGTTGTCTATTATATTTTTATTCGTTCCGCTGTGAGATTCGTGTTACTCTGATGTTGTTGTGTTCTTCTTCTTCTTCTGTTCTAATTTTCTATCTTATCTATCCTCACCCTCTAATTTCTTTCTTGGACTATCCGGTAATTTCGACTTTTGATTGTTCGATAGGTGTTATATATCGGATAACCAAGGTCGCTTTTTCCCGGGTCGTTACAAGGGCCATATCGACAAGCTTTTCAAAGGTGGCCCCCATTGGAATATGGGACATGGCTAACCCATGCACAGGTTCATTCAGCCCCATAGCAAACTGCAAAGCCCTTTTGTGTGGCGTATCCACCAACTCTAACCCGAACCTTGCTAGCTAGTTGAATTTATTCACATACTCTTTCACCGTCAAGTTTCCTTGTTTGAGTGCTAAGAATCTCTCCATTTGCATGCTTCTCTCAGCTTGAGAGAGAAATTTCAATTCGAACCTCAGTCTATAATCTTCCCAAGTTTACACCGGACGTCCAGCTTGGGTGACTACCCACCAAAATGAGGTTTTGTCTTTCAGTAGCAAGGCAGCGAACTGAAACTTCCTTCTATCCTCTGCTTCGAAGATTACGAACAAGTCCTAGGTCTCCTTGAGTTAATTCCACACTTCCACGAATGTCTCATTCCCATGGAATGGCTTCCTCCCATAGCATGAAAGTCTTCACAGATCTTGGCGAATTATCTGCTGTAACACCCCGCCTCCGCTAGGGTCACTCGCAAAGGAATGCACTAGCTTTAGAGGGGAATTATTGGTAAACATGCACAGAAATATCACAAGACGGAACATATAAAATAACGGAAGTAAAATCAATCTTTCATAACATGAATACATAAGGTCTAAAGCCTTTTACATCAGAGTACATCAAAACCTATCTTGCAATAGTAAAGAAGCATAAAGACTTTTTTTTCATAAATTATTCCCCAAGTAAAAACAGTAAAGTAGCCATAGCCAGGAAAAGTCCAAGCCATCCATGATGACCTTCAAGCAGAAGAAGTCCGAACTAAACAGCAGTATTTCCTCCCTGTAACCTGGGGGGGGAAACGGAAGAAAAGAGGCGAAACAAAACGGGTCAGTCAAAAAGACTGAGTAAGCCCTATCTACTATTAGTATAAAAACTAGTAAAGTTAACTGACATGAGAAACTGAGATGAACATAAGCATGATAACAAAATAGATAGGCTAAATCAAAATAACAGGATGAACTACTGAACTCAGGTAAACTAAGGTGTCATGATAAATTACGATGTCAAGATAAAACAAGGTATCACATCGTCAGGTTTCTATCAAGTATAATATCCCCAAGATATCTATCACGTATAACGTCCCATGGCATCTATCCTGTATATCCGCTCTGCACCTACCGTACTAGTATCCCAACTGTATTACGTGTTATCCGTGAATGACCCTTACTCAAAAGTCGTGTAATGGTCCATGTAAACCTAATATGCCGCATATATAGGTTACTCAACTCATATGTTTCTTTCCACGTATAAGTTCAGTCCTTTGCCGTAGGCTGTACGGGCTTTCCCATGTAAACGGTTTATCCTTGAAGTTGTTTTGGACTGCAACCCTTGATCTAGTTGTGTTTCCTTACCATGAACTATCGCGCGTCCACTTAGGATTTATGCCACCTAGGACCGCTAGGGATTATGCTACCTAATGAACGTTTCCGTGTCTCGGTTTGGGTTTTGGCCACCTAGGACCACTAGGGATTATGCCACCCGTCAACCGCGCCCTTGATCCCACGTATGTATCGTGAATCGTTTTCCATGTCTAGATGCACATGTTCCCCAATGTGCCATCCGAGTTCCGTGCCAGGGCAAATCAAGAAATACGGAACTCGGTTGGGAGCTTTAAATCGTCTGCTGATGCAGATATCAAGGTCTGTTTTTGTACCCGTGGCTATGGTCCCACGTGACCCCTCCCTCAACTACTGAAAGGCAATCCAAGAAAAATCATGTATAAGAACCACTCCCCGGCCCCACTATAGCCCACTTTCCTACGGGCCAACCTCACCCATGACTCGATAGCAAGCACATGGTCTGTTAGGGGTTCCCTGCCTTTCCGCACGTACACGATTGACTAAAGATGGTAGGTAGTCGGCGATGCGCTATCCAGGGCAAAAACAAGAATCGTCGACTCCACGCTAATCCATCCCAGTCTTTAGGTCGCTCGCATAGCAACCAAGGCATACTCTTGGTCCTTCTAACGCAGACCTTAACCTCTCATGGGCCTAGTATAATTACCTGGCAGCCTACAGAGGGATCCCAAGAATATCCTCACGTCCCCCGAAGCTTCCACTTCGGCACCCAGTGCGCTGGAGCTTTTATCCAAGTCAGATAGCTTGCTCCTCCTCGTATACTAAGCGATGACCTACCGTATCAGGTTACTCATCGCTTTGAGAATTAGTCCTATGTCCTTAGCTAAGAATTATTACTTAGTTACCCTTAACTAAGGTTTACCACTTAGCTTCCTTTCCCGTTATCCTTGATTAACCACGGTTTTCTACCTAGTTCTTCTAGCTAGTGTTTGTTTATTGGGTTAAGTGTTATCATTCAAGTCCATGACTTAACCCGCCCACGAATCACGTCAAAGATTGGCTAAGTATTTAAGTTCAAGACTTAGTCCTACAAGTTGGTTAAGTGTACCCAGAGGCTCATGACTTAACCCTATCAAGTCAAATTGGTCAAGTATTAGCTTACCTTAATCCTATCGGATTATCTTGCTAGATCGATTAAGCATAGATTATCTTAATCCCATCAAATTATCGAGTCGGATTGGTTAAGTATAGGTTGGCTTAACCCCATCCTCTAATCGTACTACAATGGTTAAGTATATTCTAAAAAGGTCTTGTGACTTAACCTTATCAAGTCCGCGTATTAGATTGGTTAAGTGTAGGTTACTTAACCCCCATCAAGTCATCATGTATAATTGGTTAAGTATAAGTTGCTTAACCCCATTAAATTATCACGTTAAGTTGGTTAAGTATTGGTTACTTAACCTTATTGAATTCCCAAGTTTAAATTGGTTAAGTGTTTAACTTAACCCCATCGAATTACCGTGTTTAGATTAGTTAAGTGTGGATTACTTAACCCCATCTAATTACCGTGTTCAGACTAGTTAAGTGTGGATTACTTAACCCCATCTAATTACCAAGTCGGATTAGTTAAGTGTAAATTACTTAACCCCATCCCCTAATCATCTTGCATGGTTAAGTGTCATTAAGAAATCAAACCCGATCCCACTTAACCTTATCAAGTTATCATGTTGGATTGATTAAGTATTGGTTAACTTAATCCCCGTCCACTAGTCGTATAAAAATGGTTAAGTGTCATTAGGCAAATCAAATCACTTAACCTACCCAACCCTGTCATGTTTTGTTAAGTACCATTAGCCCAATCAATTTACTTAACCCCTTTATCCATGTCATATTTGGTTAAGAGTCATTAATCAAATTAACTTAACCCTATCATGTGACATTAATTACTTAATGCACCCCAACCTCTCACATTAGACTTTGTTGTGGTTACTAGTTAAGCCGGTCGGTTCCGGGTAGCTTTACACCACAACTTGGTCTAACCTCGGGTTCAAGCACAACATGACCAACTTCTCACATTGGGTCCTATTGTTTGCAACTACTAGTTAGGCCGGTCGGTTCCGGGTAGTTTTACGTTGCAAACTCAACCCAACCTCGAGTTGGCCACACTTATATTATCTAAGTGTCATGTTCATCATGTTTCCAAAACATGTTACAAGTTTTTCAAGCATTTGGGTAGACCTAACTTAATAGGTAAATTCCCAAAGGGTAGACCTAACTTAATAGGTAAATTCCCAAGCTTATGTTTTTATGCATACTTACATGTCATCTTCCATGTTATATTTCAAGCCATGTTTTCAAGTTGTATTTTCATGTCATTAGAAATTACCCATAACATAACCCAACGCTTTTAAACTCGCATATACGTTCGCAACAACGTAATGGATTAAAAGAAGAGACTTGGCAAAGGAATGACAAAAATGGGTATTAAGCCACAAGTTAATCATGGTGGCAAATGAGGCACAAATGTGTTCATTAGCTTGCATGTTACATTCTTAAGCCTCAAAAACATGCATAAACCCAAACTTGGCACATAAGCGAATCATGGTGACAAAAGACATGGAATGATGGCTAGAAACTCGCATATATCATCATATAAGGATTATGACCTCATATGCAAGTTGACATAATGATTATGAAGACTCTCATGTTGCATAATGCAACATTTCAACATAAAGGTTGTGGCTTTTAGCTCATAAGATCAAGATAATGACTTCATAAACTTGCATAACATGATAGCATGTATCATTCTAATTAATCAAACCCAAACTTTCAACATGAACATTTAACTTCATGGTTAATATCTAAGAGTAGGGAAAGGGCTTACATTGCTATGAAGGCACAAATCGATTAACTTAAAGATTGAGACAACGCCTATGCATGCCATCATCCAAAAACCCAAGGATGAAAGCTCCAAATCACTAAAAACCCCATCTTGATGAACAAAGTTCAAAGCTTTAGCCTTGAAATCAACTTGAGAAGCTCTCATACTAACATAGGAACTCTCTAACACTCACATAATCATGAAACCTCTCATAGAAATGAAGATAGCATTTTGACAAGAGGATGGAGGCTAGGGTTTTGAGTGGAGGCCATGATCACTAGAAATTTTGGCATAGTTTAGTTGTAGGATCAATTAATGAGGGTTTAGGCTAGGTTAGGGGTCTTTTTATAGAGATTAGGGGTAGTTTAGGCCGTTAGATTAACCCTAGGATAGATCCCAGCCCTCAAAAATCGTCACAAGCCTCCAAAACAAGACCAAGGGCCAAAACAGGTGCACCAGGCCAGCCAGGGTCAAGCCAAAAGGCTGTGCAGGTTTCTCGCTCGACACGGGCGTACTTCCCAAGTGCGCCAGTGTATTTTTGTGCTGGCGCACTTCACAAGTGCGCCAGTACATTCTGGCTTGTTTTCGGTTTTTCTGCCTAACTTCGTTCGTCCATATCTTCTTCATACGGACTCCGATTTACGAAATTTCGGACTCTATTTCGCGTATTTTTCCGAGACGAACGCAATGGCGCAACCCGTTTATCCTGATTCAGATTTATAATTTAATTCTACCTTGATTCTTGTCTTAACACGTTGCTAAAAATTCGGGTTGTTACATCCTCCCCAACTTAAAGGATTTCGTCCCCGAAATCTCCAAGTTAGGAAGAACGTATCCTACCATCCGTCATCCATCTACTCAAAACATCATCCACAAGAAACCATTGTCCTTAGATGATTTCTAATGCTGTATGAATATATGCAAAACGTGTGTGTACATGTTCCTTTGCTAATGCTAATGATCAGGCCTGAATAATCTTTCTAATGCAAAATATGTATAGTGCCATGAATCCAACATGTATGCAAATAGTCCTAGCCATATAGGTACTATATGCGTGCACAATCATTCATTCATATGCAACAACCGCATGATAATACATTCGATTTCATCCATAAACAATTATATATACTCGTGCATATGCAATATGAATGTGACCGAGTCGAGCTAGTATCTAATGTGTATTCGCGCATCCACAAGCAACCACTTGCAACCACTTGCAACCATATCAATCATAACATGTTTCAAATACATGTTTACATCCATAGGGTTCTACCTAGAATTCCCTGAAACAGGGTCGAGGAGATAAACAAGACAAACTCCTTACGGGGTTTGTAACAGAAAATAGGACCGAGAGGATGTCCACAAAAGATAGCCTACAAGTAAGCTCTACAGAAAACAGGGATCAAGGATATACTCCCAAAAAGAGATATCATGCGCGTATCTAGTCTTTGACCATCAAAGTCGTATTTCCTCGAGCTTAATTCCATTGTGCCTTGACCATCCTTTAACTTCGCGATTTCGTAGCTTCTTATTTCCTGTTTTCATAACATGAGCTGGAACTCATTTCTTTGTCGCCTCTCGTTCCACTCGCACACTTAGCGCAAACATGACTGCGTACTCATGATCTCATGCAAGCTTTCCAAAATTCACTAGTGAATCTTGGATCTCGTTTATATACTATAAGGTATTCCATGTAGAAGAACTTTCTCTTGAAAGTAAACAGATGTCAACCAGGTTACCAAGCGCACTTACTAGGGTGATCTCTATAACCCATGCATGAAGTAAACCGTCCGTCTTATCGGCGAACACCACTCGATCGGGCTTCAAATTTCCAATAAAGGCATCAAGGGATTCTAAGTAACTAGTCATGACAGAACCTCAAAAAGGTTACACGATACTTCGAGGGTATTACCAAGGCTAGTCAAAAGGTCTAACTACCCTCCTATCAAAACCGAGAGTGGCATCCCCTACTGGATAACCACTTCATCCCTAGAATCCATCCATGGCTTATAAACATAAGCATTATTTCCAAACTCAACACTTGGCATAGACATTCTCAAATCCAAACAAGTCATGTATAAATGGACTGATTCTCCGATAGGACTTTGAGACAAAAATTGGGATTCTCTATTACGCTAGTACTTAAGGTGCAGAGACTCAACTATCGAAGCAGACTTAATTGATACCATGATCAAAACAAAGTCCTAACGGGATGATAGAGAAGAAAAGCTAAACCTTTAACAAGATCGTTACCCTCCTTCCGAGGTACCCTAGAAATGAGAGCATACTATTGCCCTCCCGATGATCTTGTCCTTGTCCCATGATACTTAACTATCCACCCCGTTTCACCATGCCAAAGGTACTCTCTCGTCATGGGTTTCATTGTTCATCTTTCTCTCTCATTCTGGGTTGAGCCATACCAACAAGTTGTTCATCCTTAAACTTGCATCCTTTATCCTCTTTCTCACTATCCTTTCTTATAACGCGGCCACTGGTCTCTCGAGAACCACCTCCATCGCATGGAAAGTACTTCCGTAGATAGAAAAGACTAGTCGCAGTTAAAACCACTGTGACTACAGATGGAGGAAAGAAAGGAAAAGAGATTCAATCAAGGAAACAAGGATAATGCTAATGGCCTTTGGGGAATAGCCTTTTCTTTTTAAAAGAAAACTTTCTTGAAAAATGCTTCTTTATAAATGATTTTCAAATAGTTTTCAGAAGGTCTTTAAAAACTTTTACCCAGTCTGGTAACCTTCTGCTCTGATACCAAATGTAACACCCCGCCTCCGCTAGGGTCACTCGCAAAGGAATGCACTAGCTTTAGAGGGGCATTATTGGTAAACATGCACAGAAATATCACAAGACGGAACATATAAAATAACGGAAGTAAAATCAATCTTTCATAACATGAATACATAAGGTCTAAAGCCTTTTACATCAGAGTACATCAAAACCTGTCTTGCAATAGTAAAGAAGCATAAAGACTTTTTTTTCATAAATTATTCCCCAAGTAAAAACAGTAAAGTAGCCATAGCCAGGAAAAGTCCAAGCCATCCATGATGACCTTCAAGCAGAAGAAGTCCGAACTAAACAGCAGTATTTCCTCCCTGTAACCTGGGGGGGGGGGGGAACGGAAGAAAAGAGGCGAAACAAAACGGGTCAGTCAAAAAGACTGAGTAAGCCCTATCTACTATTAGTATAAAAACTAGTAAAGTTAACTGACATGAGAAACTGAGATGAACATAAGCAAGATAACAAAATAGATAGGCTAAATCAAAATAACAGAATGAACTACTGAACTCAGGTAAACTAAGGTGTCATGATAAATTACGATGTCAAGATAAAACAAGGTATCACATCGTCAGGTTTCTATCAAGTATAATATCCCCAAGATATCTATCACGTATAACGTCCCATGGCATCTATCCTGTATATCCGCTCTGCACCTACCGTACTAGTATCCCAACTGTATTACGTGTTATCCGTGAATGACCCTTACTCAAAAGTCGTGTAATGGTCCATGTCAACCTAATATGCCGCATATATAGGTTACTCAACTCATATGTTTCTTTCCATGTATAAGTTCAGTCCTTTGCCGTAGGCTGTACGGGCTTTTCCATGTAAACGGTTTATCCTTGAAGTTGTTTTGGACTGCAACCCTTGATTTAGTTGTGTTTCCTTACCATGAACTATCGCGCGTCCACTTAGGATTTATGCCACTAGGACCACTAGGGATTATGCTACCTAATGAACGTTTCCGTGTCTCGGTTTGGGTTTTGGCCACCTAGGACCACTAGGGATTATGCCACCCGTCAACCGCGCCCTTGATCCCGCGTATGTATCGTGAATCGTTTTCCATGTCTAGATGCACATGTTCCCCAATGTGCCATCCGAGTTCCGTGCCAGGGCAAATCAAGAAATACGGAACTCGGTCGGGAGCTTTAAATCGTCTGCTGATGCAGATATCAAGGTCTGTTTTTGTACCCGTGGCTATGGTCCCACGTGACCCCTCCCTCAACTACTGAAAGGCAATCCAAGAAAAATCATGTATAAGAACCACTCCCCGGCCCCACTATAGCCCACTTTCCTACGGGCCAACCTCACCCATGACTCGATAGCAAGCACATGGTCTGTTGGGGGTTCCCTGCCTTTCCACACGTACACGATTGACTAAAGATGGTAGGTAGTCGGCGATGCGCTATCCAGGGCAAAAACAAGAATCGTCGACTCCACGCTAATCCATCCCAGTCTTTAGGTCGCTCGCATAGCAACCAAGGCATACTCTTGGTCCTTCTAACGCAGACCTTAACCTCTCATGGGCCTAGTATAATTACCTGGCAGCCCACAGAGGGATCCCAAGAATATCCTCACGTCCCCCGAAGCTTCCACTTCGGCACCCAGTGCGCTGGAGCTTTTATCCAAGTCAGATAGCTTGCTCCTCCTCGTATACTAAGCGATGACCTACCGTATCAGGTTACTCATCGCTTTGAGAATTAGTCCTATGTCCTTAGCTAAGAATTATTACTTAGTTACCCTTAACTAAGGTTTACCACTTAGCTTCCTTTCCCGTTATCCTTGATTAACCACGGTTTTCTACCTAGTTCTTCTAGCTAGGGTTTGTTTATTGGGTTAAGTGTTATCATTCAAGTCCATGACTTAACCCGCCCACGAATCACGTCAAAGATTGGCTAAGTATTTAAGTTCAAGACTTAGTCCTACAAGTTGGTTAAGTGTACCCAGAGGCTCATGACTTAACCCTATCAAGTCAAATTGGTCAAGTATTAGCTTACCTTAATCCTATCGGATTATCTTGCTAGATCGATTAAGCATAGATTATCTTAATCCCATCAAATTATCGAGTCGGATTGGTTAAGTATAGGTTGGCTTAACCCCATCCTCTAATCGTACTACAATGGTTAAGTATATTCTAAAAAGGTCTTGTGACTTAACCTTATCAAGTCCGCGTATTAGATTGGTTAAGTGTAGGTTACTTAACCCCCATCAAGTCATCATGTATAATTGGTTAAGTATAAGTTGCTTAACCCCATTAAATTATCACGTTAAGTTGGTTAAGTATTGGTTACTTAACCTTATTGAATTCCCAAGTTTAAATTGGTTAAGTGTTTAACTTAACCCCATCGAATTACCGTGTTTAGATTAGTTAAGTGTGGATTACTTAACCCCATCTAATTACCGTGTTCAGATTAGTTAAGTGTGGATTACTTAACCCCATCTAATTACCAAGTCGGATTAGTTAAGTGTAAATTACTTAACCCCATCCCCTAATCATCTTGCATGGTTAAGTGTCATTAAGAAATCAAACCCGATCCCACTTAACCTTATCAAGTTATCATGTTGGATTGATTAAGTATTGGTTAACTTAATCCCCGTCCACTAGTCGTATAAAAATGGTTAAGTGTCATTAGGCAAATCAAATCACTTAACCTACCCAACCCTGTCATGTTTTGTTAAGTACCATTAGCCCAATCAATTTACTTAACCCCTTTATCCATGTCATATTTGGTTAAGAGTCATTAATCAAATTAACTTAACCCTATCATGTGACATTAATTACTTAATGCACCCCAACCTCTCACATTAGACTTTGTTGTGGTTACTATTTAAGCCGGTCGGTTTCGGGTAGCTTTACACCACAACTTGGTCTAACCTCGGGTTCAAGCACAACATGACCAACTTCTCACATTGGGTCCTATTGTTTGCAACTACTAGTTAGGCCGGTCGGTTCCGGGTAGTTTTACGTTGCAAACTCAACCCAACCTCGAGTTGGCCACACTTATATTATCTAAGTGTCATGTTCATCATGTTTCCAAAACATGTTACAAGTTTTTCAAGCATTTGGGTAGACCTAACTTAATAGGTAAATTCCCAAAGGGTAGACCTAACTTAATAGGTAAATTCCCAAGCTTATGTTTTTATGCATACTTACATGTCATCTTCCATGTTATATTTCAAGCCATGTTTTCAAGTTGTATTTTCATGTCATTAGAAATTACCCATAACATAACCCAACGCTTTTAAACTCGCATATACGTTCGCAACAACGTAATGGATTAAAAGAAGAGACTTGGCAAAGGAATGACAAAAATGGGTATTAAGCCACAAGTTAATCATGGTGGCAAATGAGGCACAAATGTGTTCATTAGCTTGCATGTTACATTCTTAAGCCTCAAAAACATGCATAAACCCAAACTTGGCACATAAGCGAATCATGGTGACAAAAGACATGGAATTATGGCTAGAAACTCGCATATATCATCATATAAGGTTTATGACCTCATATGCAAGTTGACATAATGATTATGAAGACTCTCATGTTGCATAATGCAACATTTCAACATAAAGGTTGTGGCTTTTAGCTCATAAGATCAAGATAATGACTTCATAAACTTGCATAACATGATAGCATGTATCATTCTAATTAATCAAACCCAAACTTTCAACATGAACATTTAACTTCATGGTTAATATCTAAGAGTAGGGAAAGGGCTTACATTGCTATGAAGGCACAAATCGATTAACTTAAAGATTGAGACAACGCCTATGCATGCCATCATCCAAAAACCCAAGGATGAAAGCTCCAAATCACTAAAAACCCCATCTTGATGAACAAAGGTCAAAGCTTTAGCCTTGAAATCAACTTGAGAAGCTCTCATACTAACATAGGAACTCTCTAACACTCACATAATCATGAAACCTCTCATAGAAATGAAGATAGCATTTTGACAAGAGGATGGAGGCTAGGGTTTTGAGTGGAGGCCATGATCACTAGAAATTTTGGCATAGTTTAGTTGTAGGATCAATTAATGAGGGTTTAGGCTAGGTTAGGGGTCTTTTTATAGAGATTAGGGGTAGTTTAGGCCGTTAGATTAACCCTAGGATAGATCCCAGCCCTCAAAAATCGTCACAAGCCTCCAAAACAAGACCAAGGGCCAAAACAGGTGCACCAGGCCAGCCAGGGTCAAGCCAAAAGGCTGTGCAGGTTTCTCGCTCGACACGGGCGTACTTCCCAAGTGCGCCAGTGTATTTTTGTGCTGGCGCACTTCACAAGTGCGCTAGTGCATTCTGGCTTGTTTTCGGTTTTTCTGCCTAACTTCGTTCGTCCATATCTTCTTCATACGGACTCCGATTTACGAAATTTCGGACTCTATTTCGCGTATTTTTCCGAGACGAACGCAATGGCCAACCCGTTTATCCTGATTCAGATTTTATAATTTAATTCTGCCTTGATTCTTGTCTTAACACGTTGCTAAAAATTCGGGTTGTTACATCTGCTCTTGGAGGGGAGGAGGAATGACTGGTGCAGCTGGGGGAGGGATATTTCCTTGGCCTTCGGTAGGCGTCGTGGTCTCCAAATACCTACGGAACCATCCGAGTATTATAACGCCCTCTGGGATATTAGTAATATTTTGTTCCCCAGACATGCTGAAAAAGGAAGAGATTTAGACAAAGGATTTGCTTAAACCATCCGTTATCTGACAAATTTTACTTAACCCTAACTTTAGTTCATAATCATACAATCCCTATAGATCAGATTTGATTAAGTAGTCAAATTTATTACCATGTCCATTTATGGTTTATAACGGGCTAGACCTCCCACATTAGGCCTACAACTTGTGGATGCTGGATATGTCGGTCGGGTCCGGGCAGTCTTATTCCACAGTTGGGCCTAACCTTGTGTCTTAGCCCGATTCGTATTTGTGCACTTAGACCTCTCACATTAGGTTCAACATTAGTGGCTGCTGGGTATGCCGGTCGAGTCCGGGCAGACCTCAACCCACTAATGCAACCTAACCTCATGTCATAAGTGCAATTACAATTCCTAATTGTAATTACTAGACATTCCATTTTTATCCAATTCTTACCTATGTCTTAATAGGTGATTATGTCCCTTTTTCCCAATAACTTGATTTATATGCCCAACGATGTTTATATTCAAATTATGTCCATAGTAACCCTATTTCCCCCATTCCCAAACTAGTGCACTCATAAAATTGGCGGCATGCCTAGACAAGATATTAGACTAATCATAAATGATAAAAAGGAAAAATTATAGGAATATGACAAAAGTGATTGCTTAACATAACTTGGCATAAACATACACTAGCATGGTGACAAGGTGGACATATAAGCATAAAACTGATGAACTTGTGGCAGTCAATTGATTCTAACATAACTATGATGTCACAATAAGATGGTTAGATCAAAATTAACAAATTAGATGTCCAACTAGTTAGATCTAACATGATAAGCACAAGGTGATAAACTAGATCTGATTAACAATTGAGGTGTCCACATAATACAGATCTAACAGGTAAAAATAGATCTAACAAAATAGATTTTAAGATCTACATCATAGAATATCCACATAGTTCAGATCTAATAGCTTATAAGTAGATCTACACAATTAATGTTTAAGGTTCACATCATGGCATGTGATAGGAGTTATAATAGATCTAACAAGATAGAGATTTAGATCAATAGTTAAAATGGATCTAGCACAAATCATAGAATGCCACAAGGGTTACAACAGATCCAACAAGATAGAGATTTAGATTCAAATCCTAACCAACTCAGAATGTGATATATTCATGATTTACAATGGATCTGATTTAACATAGGCATATGAACAAATCCAAGTCATAGTCATGTCTACTTTTGAATATTCAAATCTAAAAGTAACTTGAAACTCACATTATTAGGATTAGAAAATATAAGAAGAATGGATCTTGAATCTCTAGATTTGATTTGTAAAATTGATAGTTGAAGAAGATAACGGGTTCAGTTTAGACACTGGCAGAGTATGGCCACCATGAATTCCCAGTGAAGAAAATACGAGAAATGGTCACGTATATATAGCTGCAAAACCCTCTGAAACCGACTACCACCTCAGCCCTAGGGGTGTCGACACCCTTGTGGGTGGGTCGACCCATAGGTCGACACCCCTCAAGGCGGGTCGACACCCCTCTATAGGGATCGACCTCCTAAAGTAGGGAATCTGCCGCCACTTTTCATTTTTCGAATTTGAACTGTTCTGGATAAAATTCTGACTCATCTCTTATTCATTATATATATATATATATTCTTTTTGGGTGTATACAAACTTAAAACTCTCATAATTTCTTCAGACGCTGTCCATTTTACGCAAACCAAATGTCTATCTTGACCTGAATCTCGATACAGATGCAATGGTGCAGTCTTTTTCCTTTATCTGAATATTAAATTAATTATTATTTAATTTATCCTCTTATATGTTAACAAAATTATGGGGTGTTACAACAATACTCGATCTGACCCGAGCAATAATGCAAAACAAAACAACTCGGATCAGGACTAACATTCTCATGGAAGTAAATCAACTCAAACAAAATATTCAATGAAATGCATCAGTAACTTAAAGGATGTTTGGGATCACCATCCTCTAAGGATCCATTTAACTAATATCATATAATATAATACGCTATTATAACAGTGTCTATGTTTAAATATAACATATTAAAATAGCATAAGCGGGATTACATTTTTACCCTTACACTATTTATAAACATTATCGTAAACATTGCATAAAAAACACCAGTAACGGTCGGTGGATAAGGATGCGCCGCAATACGACAAAGTCAAATCAAAATCGTAGGGGCTCGATCAGGATAATATGACAAGGCACACGAGGAATGCCTAGAGTAGGAATATACTAGTTGCATGCCTGGACTGGTGGTAACGCATAGCCGCAACTATCGCCCACCTCGAACAACACTCCCAAAAAAGGATGCACATCAAATCAAATAATTCAAACCGAGGGACTATAGTAATAAATAAAGAAGTGTTGTTGGTGGAGGTAGCTAACCCCACTTGGTCCGGTATAGCCCTGTTTTAGTCATTTTAATTACGACCCGATGGTCAAGGATATCCACCATCATTCTCTTTCTTCAAATCCAGCAATCGCCACCAAACCATCCTACTTCATTCTGAAACTCCACCGCGTACACCGTTGTTAAAGTGGTTTTCGGTATTGGTAGAGAGTATGACAATATCCGATCCCGGTCTCTTTAAAAACCAAACGTTTACATTTTTCACACCGTGGCCATTTTATAAAATAATATCTTGAAATAAATTGATTTAAGAAATTTCTTTAATTCAAAACAAACAGTTTATGAATCAATTCCAATTGTAAAATTATTTCAATCCATATTCAATCAATTTATAATCGAATTCATATATTCATATCAATTATAATTTAAAATTCCAATTAATTACACAGTTCACGTTCATTTCCTATAGAGTTCAATATTTAAGTCAATTAAAAATTCAAATTTTGTTGATTTAAAATCAAATTCAATTAATCAAGTATCTTTATATAAATTTAAATCTTTAAACCTCGAATTTAAATAAAACAACAAAACTTATCCACCTTGAGTTTATTATTAAAGTATATAAAATATATATAAAATAAGCATTGGAAATATATTTATAAGTTATAAATTTATATAGAAAATAGCTTTATAAACATATATAGGTCTAAAATATTTTAGAAATAGATTTAAAAAGAATAATTCATTATAATATATTAATTTAAAGTTAAAATACATATATGATTAAATTATATAGTTTAAAATAAATAAATTATAAGTAAAATCTTAAATAAGCATTGAAATACGTTTTTACTCAAAAAATCATTCTAAAACATATAATTTACAAAATTTAAATATAAATCTTTAAAATACAAATATAAGATCTTAAATTAATATTATTACAATCAAAGTTTCCAAATTATTTTAATTCGAAAACATGACCAACAGTGTCCTCATATAGTTTTCTACCCTATGGTCAAGTGATACAGATATTTTCATTTCAATTCACAATTATAAAATTTCAACGGGTTATTATTTCAACCAGTAATCCCAAATTCAGTAAAATCATTCAAGCCTATCATTCCAATGCATAATGATTTTTCCCTAATCAAATGTCCATTCGGGTATGTATCATTTCAACCCTTAGCGATTTTTTCCTAAACTAGGGGTATCTACAATATAACAAATCCCACATATCATCAATCACATCATAGTCATATATAATCAGTGTACATACATGTCATAAGAATATTGTGTCACATATGAAAGTGCATATTTTAAACAAATAATTTCTACTGGCACTTCTATACATTTCATAACAGTTCATTTAGTTGATCTAACATCTATCAAATAATGTGAGTTAGGTGTGAGATAAACTCACCTTTCGTGGCCCGAAATGAAACGAGAACTTGCACGCATGATTCAGAATGGATTTTAACTCGATGATTGCTCAATTTATTTTATTTTATAATAGGAGTCTAGGGAATTTTCAATGGATCGATACGACTATTTGGGTTTTGGAACCGTTCTCAAACTCAACACCAAACTTGACTTAGAATAAACCCAATAAATTGCATATTCAAAATATTTTTTTATATACAAACATAGAAAATTTTAACATATATATATATATATATATATTTAAAATTCAACGCATAAAAATATATTTTGTAAATTATACATTAAAATAAAACACAATGCTAACACATAATAAATCATATATACTTATATATAATATAAAATTTGAAACACACACATAAACTCATACATACACACCGTAGACACAACATAAATTATAATAGTGTACATATTATAAATCATACATAAACACACAACAAATCCTTTTACAAAATAGTGTGTATATATATATATATGTAACATAAATGAATACACAGTAAAATTAATATATACCTATATATTTAAAATTCGACACATTCCAAATCACTTATATAAATATATATATATATTAAATTATATAGCACCAAACCATATATATTTTTAAATTACATACAGTGCAAAAACACCCCAAATAAAACTGTAAAAACGGTGTATATATATATAAATATTTAAAGCAAATATATATATACACACATAAATGTATTTGCCTAAAGAAGGGACTGATAAAAGGAATGATTTGTGAATGGAATGATGGGGCGTCAGAGGAAAGAACAAAGAAATGGTAAGAAGGAATTGAAACGGGTTTAAATTTAAAAAATAAATAGTTAAGAATGGAAACCAGTATAATTAGAAGTCAAAATGGCAACGAATTATTTCATAAGAAATTTAAATACATATATTTTCGCTAAATGAATAAAAGGAGATAAAAAGTTAAAATTTGAAAATAATGAACATGCAAGGAAAGAAATTATACTACTAAATGTACGTTGAACATTAAAAAGATAAACATTGTTTGCAAATAATAGGAAACATTATTAATTTATTAATTCAAAGAAACAAACGGTTTTGAACATATAAAATTAACAACAATTTTGCAATCAATAATTGACGATATCAAAGGAAAAAGAATCTGACAATTAAAATTTTGTTTATTTACATCAACAAAAATCAATACGAATTGAAATTAAATTAAAGGATAATTAAAAAATTTCTTTATTTACATCAATATCAATCAATAAGAATTGAAATTATATTAAAGATATAATTCCATATTGAAAACGGATGGTATAATTATACGAATTAAATATTTATATAAAAATTCAAGAATGAATGCAAACAAATAAAATAATTAAACCAAAAATTTAAATTAAATCATTAATTAAAATACTTAAAAAATTTGAGGTTGTAACAGGAACCACCTGCCGATAGTGTATCTCTAGAGGGAAATACACTGGGTTCAACAAGAACTTCTTGCAACCCGGCACACATGACCAACTGCTCATTTCGTTTGAGTGTATCGAATGTACATCACCAACGGTTGGGATCAACAACCGTTTTCCGAAAGGGATAGTACCGAATAGAATAGAGAAGGAAATAAATTTTTCTCTAGATAGGTGATTATACACCCTAATGGGAGCGACCCACTTAGTTATGCTACCTGCCTGAATTTTGTCATTTCCTGATTGTGAGGCTTGAGGTTTGAATTACCTTTAGAACATCTGGCCACTAATTATTTTGAATGCCACATCGTAAAATCCGCCAGAAATCACTAATTGATTTCTACAAAAAATTCGTTGGTTGTTAAGCTAAGAGAAGGTGTCTTCTCTGCCACCAACGATGGTACATTTGTAGAAGTCAATGTACGTGATCCTTTTGGGAATACTCTGTCGAACATCCATCCATATAAGTTGTAATTACTCACTTTTTTTAACATCATGAATCGGTACTTAAACCAACTCCAGACGCTTAAAACGGCGAAACTTTATTCAGCTTACACGGTTTAACAGATATAAACACTAAATCACAGTACACAATACTTATAGCGGAATAAAATTTTATATACATAAAAGAGTTTTACATAATTTTGTACAGCGGAAGAATAATGAAATATATACATGAATTTTAAAAGAATAAAAGCTTTATAATTTTGTCGTGCGCGTGCATAAGCGTCTTGCGTCTTCACGTTCCTCCCTAGTTTGCGAGCTGAATCTTTAAATCTGGAACACTTAGGACCAGACCCGAGCGTTCCATGCAAAATACACAAAACACCCGAGTCATGATTAAACTTATTTCAAGTCAGTAAACTTCGAATTATCACATAAATATAAAACGTTAATCCCGATAATATTAATAATTCAAGTGTATACCCATGAAAACTACATGCATAAATATTAATGGACGAACGAAAACAATAGCACACGTGAGGGGTTCCAAGTGTAAGGCATGATTTTAGAACCAAGAAATAACAACATGTGAATAGACCGTAAAGCCTAGAGGCGACTAAAGCTTTCATGTAAAATGGCCATATTAAAATTTAATTTGAAGTGGCTTAATGCAACGACCCGCTTTCTACGCATCGAATGATCGTAGGATATTTATTTCTTTCTCATACGAAGTCGTATTATCATGTAACTTTGGGAGACGACTATTGGGGTCATTTCCCATATTCATGATTTTTGCCGATTTTTAAATGACCGTTTTGCACTAGCTAATCTTGTTTCGACCATAACTTTTGACTGGAAAGGAGTTTTGATTGGAAACCACTTCCATTAAATCTGGATGATGGTTTACCTTTCCATAGAGTGGTCATATTTGAAAAATGGGCTTACCGTTTGGGAGATATGGCTAAAATAGGGTTTAGAAGGTGAAAAACAGCTTAACTGGGCTTAATTGGGTAATTAACAGCTAGGTCCAGAGGGGGATTTCGGGATTTGGAGTATTTAAGGCTGTTAGGGTTTAGAAAACACCCTTTTCTCATTTTTCAGCCGCCACTTATCATCTCTCTCAACTTAGTAATGGCCTCCAACATCTAAAACACTTCTAAACCACTTTCTAATTGAAGATTTGGCTAAATTACATCAAATCAAAGGGATTAGCACCAAGTCAAGGTCGGAACTGCTGTATAGCCTTAGGGACAGCGCCAAACAGAAGAAAATTTCAGATTTGGTATTTTATTGTGGCTAAGGTGAGTGATTTGCATAGTTCCTCACTAATTATGGTTAATTAGGGTAATCAATGTTAATTAGCGAATTTAAACATGATTAATTTCTAGAAAAATATTTATAAATTCTGAAATATTATTTTAGACATCTGTTAGAAGTTTGGGTTGATTTAATTAAGTTTTGCTAATCCTATCATTAGATTTGCTTAAGCATGCTTATGTGGAAATTAAGGGTTTTTGAGTATGTTTGATCCGTTTTGACATATCATTGTGTTATTTTGCTATTTGTGGATAATTATACATGTTGCTATGACTGTATGGTATGCTTTGTGATTGATTAGAAAAGTTAGAATGGTCGAAAACACGGTTGTATGGTGTAAAACAGTCACTGGAAGAGTTGCAGGAAATGTGCAGGACCCGGATCGGATCGCCCCTCCCTTCCACGACCCGACCCGATCGTGAGACCCCTTCACGAGATGCCACGCTCCATCCATCACGAACTTCTTCAGAAGCTAAGGAACTGATGGCCAAGGAGGATAACGAACCATGAGCCCATACCAGACACGAAGCTTGGTCACGACCAGAACCGATCTGGAGCAGGCATGAAGCAAGTCACGAACCGTGGGCCACCTACCCTCACCACGGTCCAGCTTGGGCACCACGACCCGATCCGACAAAGGAAGCACGAACCGACCAGAAGGAGGCCGATGACTAAGGACTGAACAAGGGGAAGAGAACCGATCCGAAAGGAAGTTTGTTTTTGAACTAGATGAAGACCGATTCGGAGAAGACCAAAACCCGAGATGCAAAGGTAGTCCGTATGGGAAGTAGAACTCAGTATCCAGTTGGGAATCAACGAGTTAACTTCATGATTGGACTTTGCTGCGGGACGTGTGCAAAGGGGTTATCGACGTCTATAGCTTTGACTCACCATAAAAAGACGAATATTGGCTGCGGATCAGTGCAGTGAAGTCATCATGGCTTCATGGGGCAGAGTGATCGTAGTAAGGCTATGAGCCAGTGCAATGAAGTCATCATGGTTTCATGGGGGCAGAGTGGACATAGCAAAGGGTTAGTGGCTATGGATCAGTGCAGTGGGGTCGTTACGACTCCATGGGGCAGAGTGATCATAGCAAGTAATAGGGTGGTCAAAGTGGTAGATATCGTATGCTTTACGCACTGAGTGAGAGATGTGAGGATGGTTGCTATGCTTGATTGTTGCCATCACTATGACATGCACACCCCTATCCCATATTCTTTACACCATATGTTAGTGGCACCTTAGAGTATTGTACAGTATGTAGTGCTAACTCTTTGGCTGTAGGTTCAGGTTCAGGTATAGTTTAGTATACCTGTTATTATTCTGTTTTGTTGCTTATCGCTCATACCAGACTTTTTTCTGACCCATAGTTTTATGTCTCTTCTTATTACTCTGGGTGCTCTTAAACGAGCAAACTAGAGACAGGTTAGGTGGTACGCACGAGTAGCTGTACCAGAGACGAGCGGGAGGCTCCCACGTATAATATATAGATATTCTCCTTGTGTCGCTGCAGGTCACTACTTTGGGCATTAGTAGTGTACCTTATTTTTTTTTTTTAGAGACAGTTTTCAAAAGTTGTAATAATGATGATGTGGAACATAAGCTGTATTTGGATTTTCCGCTGCTATGGTGTTTAGTTTTCAGCTTATGCACTGTCTCGCCTGTTTTATGTCAGAGTATGTTGTTATTATATTTTATCCCATGCACTGTGAGACATTCTACTGGTTCCTTGTTAGTTCAAATTCCTTACCTTTCCTTTCTTTGGCGACCATCCCATGCTGGTTGGACATCGACATAGCGCACTTTCATTGGAAATGTCGGCTGGTGCGGGGTGGGCCATCACATGTAAGCAACTAACAGGTATGGACATGCGTTCCACATTTATTTCTTGGGTCTTCCACAACATAAAATATTGATTCTTCCTAAGGAAACAGAGCAAGTTACTGGGACATTTAATGTAAGAGAGTTCAAGCACATACATCACGTATTGCTGTAATGGGACTAGCTAGTCAAGCATATATAACTGAGTATATTTATATCACAATTATCATATTGCACATTCCATGATATTCACCCAGCTCATATATCTTCACACAAAAGGGTCATTTCTACATTGGTAAGGTCATACATAGACACGTCAACTGCATACATGTTATAAAACAAATTAAAATTATGGATCCAAAATATCTAAAGTGATGTTTAAAGTGGATTTTCCATCAAAAATAAGATCATAGTGATATGCATGTTCTGCGACTAGTTTACACCGCCAGGACTGATATACAACAACATTGGAATACAGTAACACTTGTAAGTGGGACTTTTGATCCTTTACTTCCAAGAACATTTTGGCCTTTCAATATAAAAGTGTAAGGAACAATAAAATACACCCTTATTCTATTTGCAGAACCTATTAAACATTGTTGGACTATTCAAATCTTGGAAAGGATACTTGGTTGCAGTTTATAACATCAGAGAGTTGCTAAATTTCCAATATTAAATCATTGCATGTAGAGGCAAACATAAAAGGGTTTTAAACAACACAAATATATGAGCAAGAACCAAGTTAACATTAGCACAAAATAGGTCACGGAACAAGACATCGAGCATGCCTGGGTATCCGATCTGTACAGTAAAACAGAGGTAATTCACGCAAGAGATCGAGGGGGAAGCAGGATTTGGTTTACTCAAACATACAAAGACTATATATCAACATGAATACACAACAAGGCAATCAACTCAACCAACAGGAATAGTAGGCAAACACACCCAAACGGTTACACTTAGTGAATGCGTGAAGCAAAAGACTTGAAATGAGTCTAATCGTAAGAGAACTCACCATTTGTCGACAACGCGGGTGCATGCGGAAGGCTGAACTCAGACGGAGATGGACATGACGCTGGGCTCGGCGGTGATGGAATGGTTTAGTGACCACGCTAGGATCGAACGGTGGTGAATGAACTGGAGCAGCGATGGAGCGAGAAAGTGCCCGGGCTTAGAGCGATGGTGGAAGGAGCGGGCTTAGACTGAAGCGGCGCGGTTGTCGAAGAGGTGGTGGCAAAGGAAAGTGACGTTGGAGGTTATGGTGTTGGGTGGTTTCGAAGGCAAGGGTAGTTTTGACAGCGGCGGTGGCCTTGGCCCAACAGTTTGCGGTTTTGGGTAGGGGCGGCTCACGGTGGTTGCGAAGTGGAGCGAATAGAGATCAATTCACTGGTGACAACAATGGTAAACAGGTAGGCTATTTCAGTGTCCATTAACGATGGGTTTGGTAAAAAAGAAGACATTTTTGGTGATTGTTTTATTTTGGGGAAGAACCGATTTTTAGAGAAATGGAATAAGATTCGGTTGTTAAAGGGACGGTGGAAAATTTTAAAAGAGGAAAACGGACACAGGAAGAAAAATATCAGAACGCATTGGACAAGTGTCGATACCTTATTTTAAAACCCGACAAGTGCCTATTCTCATATAAATTTAATTTCTAATTTAAATGAAAGTAAAAAAATATTCTTTAAAATTAAAAGATATGCAAAAGTAACTAACAATAAGGATATATATAAGAATACAGACATCGATGTATTTAACAACCTCATGATTTTTGCACATACCCTTCATACTTTGAAATTGACTTGTCAAACCAAGTTAAATAGACCAGATTCAAAATTCAACACGAATAAAATAAATTAGTTTAAAAATTATCAAATAGAAATATAATAAAATATTAAAAAAATTCAAATCAAAGTTTAAGATATTGAAGTAGTAGTTTAAAATACTAAAATGCTTGATTACAATAAAACCATTCAGATTCAAATAAAATTTAAAATATAAAAAATTATTCAAAATAAATTCTCAAAAACATATATCAATTAGTATAAAATTTCACTAATATTTAGTTTAACGAGATATTTAAATCAAATATAAAAGAAAATTTTAATTTATACATACAAAATTGATTTAAAACCAAAATAAAATGGATTAGATTTCAATTTTTTTAAAATGAATATCAATTCTCAAATACCAAACTTCAAATAAATTTATATATTAAGACGTTGAGAAATTGGTTCGTTACACAAGTTGTTCTGGGATTGGATAAACCGAAGGCACCCTCCTACTGCATCCTAGGAATCACTATATAGATCAGTAGCGAGTAGTCCTTACAAATCCATAGATTCCAATCACGTTGGAATCACAAATCAAAATAACTCTGGTTGCAACATCAAAGAAATTTGACAAGTATTCCTTTTGCTTATGAAGATCCACGGTCTTCAACTGCTCCATCTTCAATCAGCATCATCGACAATTTCGTATTTGCTAGTTCGGAATGGTTTTTGAATATAAATTCGATCTCGGTCTTTTCATACCAACAATTGTATGTATCAGATTTGATAGTCGGTTATTTAACTATCAAATAACATTCATTCAATCATGGAAATAAAAATGAATTCGTTGGTTAAGTACGCAACATCACTCGGTCTTTTTAAATTAAAATAATTAATGAAGGTTAATTTAAAACTTATTAGTCTTCCAACATTATGAATTTGGCTTTTCACTTCTTATTTAATATAACAACATTTTTGAATCATTTAAGTACTTTAGACTTAAATCATATATATATATATATATATATACATATTCCCAACTTTAGTTTTAACAAATTTCACGTAAAAATTTATATATGAATTCTCTTTGGTTCCATTTCTCAAAAACAATAACTAACACGTCCCCTTTGAATAACTTATTAAAAACTCATCTTGATAATTCCTTAAATCTCTAAAATCTCGATATACTTCCACAATATCTCTTTTCAATTTCGTTACTTTGGAAATAATATTTTGTATTCTCCAATCCATTTTTTTATTTCCATTACTTCAACCTTCATTAGTTCCTAACCATAAATTGATAAGCGAATAGCTTCTTAAGTATTAACCCAGAAGACCAAAATTAACATCAGATTAGCACTACAAAAATCACTCAACTCAACCAATTTCTAGTTAGGTTCCCATTCTTAAGTTTCTCATCTTAACTCCTTATCGCCCCATTATTCAACTTTTAATCTATTAACCATTTCCACTTTGAAAATCTCGTTTCAAAATCATTTTTTCCACATAGTATCATAATTAAGTGTTGCTGATTTAAAATCAACGTTTTAACCCCTCATTTCTTTGTAAATCGTATTTATAATCTTAGGTTTAATGTAAACCCCTTCTTAATTTGACTTCTTTTTACTTAATCCAAATGTTGAATAAACTAAAACGACCCGAACTTCCCCGGTAAGGAAAGCACGGATAGAATTGAGGACAAGACGAATCGGAACACAAACGGAAGAACATTTCATTGTTTATTACAACAATTCCATAAGAATACAAGGATATATAGAGTATAAATAAATATTACACAGAAAATATCAGAGATTACAATAAATTACATAGCAGCGGAAAAATAATACAAAACACAACTGAAGGCGATATATATGGATACAGAGCTTTCCGAGTATCGTTCCAGCTGTAAATCAGGATCCTGTGAATATAAATCTGCAAAACTAAAACTACTAGCTGCCCATGTGGAAAATAGGGGCACCCGGAGTTTAGGTTACAACAATAAACTCCAGGTCAGTCATGTGACTGGTGTGAGAACTAAAACAATTAGTTGAAACTTTACTTTAAAAGAGAGCGATTCCAGGGACCACGCCGTATAACACGGAACATGTTTCCTCCCAAGAGTACCAGTGCAAAGAATAAACAACGCAATGCTTTTTCGAAAAATGAAGCTATTATAAGACCTAGGTCCCATCACACAATGCAACGCAAGCCGGAGGATAGGGTTTTCCCTTATAATAGCCAAACATGCTTGGTACGTTTAAAACAAATCATTTGATACTATCATAAGTGTATAGTGTCATAAAAATTTCAATCATAAATATCAATCCTAGGCGGCATGAATGTCCCATACCACTATGTCACCATACTAGGTTCTACAATTAAAACCGAAATATCTCGTATTGGAAATTGGATTTCCATCGTGAGTCGAGGCAAGGGGCAAGCTCCTCTCCGCTTCGAGACACTCTAGCAAATGTCTCAGGACTACTCTCTCTGGGTAGCCTCCCGGGTGCTTCAGGGCCGGTCCTCCCTTACGCTTGAGGATTAATTATTCTTGAAAACACGTTTCCCAGTCCTAACAGAACTGTATCCGAGGCGCCTCGCATTCCAACAACCACATAGGTAAAAATGATATAAATGTCAGCCATTTTAAGCACTGACACCACCCATAGCTAGAAAGAAACGTCGTGCTCTCCCTGCAGCCACTATCCCATTTTTGACTCATACCGAGGTGCGAGGCTCACGAATTCACGCTATATACAAAGTTGCGCCACACAGGCCGTGCTTTGATCATCAACCACAAGACTTTGCTTTTCAACAGAAGCCTTGATCATCTGCCACTTAAGCATGCCACACAGGCAATTCACTCCATGCGACTGATGTCCATCGATATACAACCTCTGAGCTCGTACGTCTTAGAGAAGGGCGTTAAGCAAGAGAATAAATTCTCCACCGCCAAACAGATGTGTATTTAATAGAGATCAATCAGCATAGAATAAAATCCAATGTCAGACACACAGTCCATTTACAAGTTCGTTCTGGGTCTGAATGAAACTAGAGGCACTTTCCTCGCATATCCATCGATCTCCAAGTACGTCTGAACGATCGCCAACTTATTCCCTCCTCTTGGGTGTACAGCCCAATCAACATCATCAGTAATCATCCAAACGATGTGAAGACTTCCGGTCTTCAACCACCATCTTCATCTTCGACTTATCGTCGAATCGGTTATTCAGAATGGGTATAAACCCGGCCTTTCCAAATAACCCGCATATATAATAAACAAATGTTACACAAACTCAACATACGCCTCATTAAAATTCATTAGTCACTAACCGTAAATTAGCAAGAGAACAATTCCCCAAATATTAAGCCCGAAGGCGAAACCAACATCAGATCAATATCCAGGAGACCACTCATCTTAGCTAACCTACAGTCAGTTCACATTCTTAGGGAAAGGTTCCCATTAATTTTATCAAAGATAAATTCTTCTAAATTTATTCTTTAATCTTCCTTTAGACATCATTTCAAACCATATTATGGTTTTCCAAACTAGTCGGGATTAGCGAACCACACCGAAGTAATTATTTATTTTATTTACCAATCCCAGCCTGTAACGACCCAGTAGATTTCGGCCCCGAAAATCAACATAAATACCCTTATCGTACTCATGTCGACCTTCCAACACCGAAAACACTGGAACGTTTATAGGAAGAAATTAGAGGGTGAGATAAGAAAGAAAGAGAGTTAGAATAGAAGAAGAAGAAGAAGAACCAACACAGAGTCTTACATCGCAGCGGAACAAAATATAATACTGAAATAAATCTTTACTGAAAACTTTAAAATACTTACAATAGCAGAGTATAACACACAGCTGGGCAGTTTTGATAATCTGTCCTCATATACACAGAGGAATAAATACTATATTTCATATGTCTGAATCATCTCCAGCTCGTCTCTGGACTTCTCAGTACCTGATATCCTGAACCTGTACACCTCGGGCTAACCCGAGCATTTACAAAACACCAGGTCAGTCTGGTGAACCAGAGTGAGAAAAAACTCGCACGGCATTAAGGTTATCACACAACTTGATTTTAAAGTTGAAATCCTTTCGAAAGAAAAGGATAATCGTAAGACCAAATCCACATATAAACACAGACGGTTTTTACCTTACGATAACCCAAAATAGTTTTTGAAATCAATATCTTCTCTGATATTATCATGGTGTCTAAATACAAGTAAATATCATTCTAGTGGAATGCTTGCATCTCACGCTCCACGTATATACAAATAAAACCGCGGGCGCTTATTGAAGATTGGATTCCAACTTTGACAAGGTATGGGACCACCTGCCGCTCGTGTATCTCTAGAGGAAAATACACTGGGTTCAACAAGAACGTCTTGCAACCCGGCCCTCACATGACCGACCACTCATTTCGCTTGAGTGTATCGAATGTATATCACCAACGATTGGACTCAAACCACCGTTCCCGAATGGGCAGAATCAATAGAGTAAGAAACAAAAGGAATTTCTCTAGATAGGTGATTATACACCCTAACGGGAGCGACCCACATAGCCATGCTGCCTGCCTGATTTTTGTCATTTCCTGGTTGATGAGGTTTGAGGTTAGAACACATCTGGTCATCATACACTTTGAATGCCACATCATCAGATCCGTCAAATCACTAATTGACGTCCACAAATATACTCTGGGTTTTAAAGAAGGGCCATTCTTCGCCACCAACTCGGTATATTTGTAAAAATCAACGTACGTGGTTTTAAGGAAATACTCCATCAGACATTCGTCCATACGAGTCATCCACGAACAGGATGAACTGAAGGTACTCTCCTACTACATCCAATATAGGAATCACCCCATTGATCAGTAGCGATCGTCCTTGCAATCCACAGATTTCAACCACGACAGGACCCCAGTATATCTCCGGCGCGAATCAGAGATTGTAAGTGGTCCTTCCGCTTTATGAAGATCTATGGTCTTCACATGCTCCATCTCGATCGTCACTTGATCTCTTCTATACTTTCGTACTTGTTGGTCGGAATGGTTTTCGAATATACATTCGATCCCGGTCTTTCCATACCAACAATCATAATGGCCAAACTTGATAGTCGGTTATTTAACTATCAAGTAACATTCATAAAATCACAAAAATAGATTTACAGGTCTGGTATTCAGCATCACTTAGCTTCATAAAATTTATCGCCCAATTCCCTTTTAATTTCGTTACTAGGGAAATATCATCTCTTACCATTCCCGTTACTTTGGAAATTTCATCATACACTCTCGCCATTACCAACTAGTATCATCTTTGGATAGTCCCGAAGTCATTCAAGTTGGGGTATTTTAATTACCTCTAAGACCTTGATCAACAACGTTCTTATCTTCAGATAAATACGAGTTGTAATAAAAAAAACCAATATTTATTATTTCAATTCCTATTTTTAACCTCGTTTACAAATTTCACATTTAAATCCCTGCCTTGGAAAATCTCCTTTCAATTCTTTTGGTTTAACTTAATTCCATCATTAAGTATTCTAAATTCAAAACGACTTTTAAATTCACATTCCATTTATAAACTTTGTTTAAAAATTCCAGGTTTAATACAAACCCTTTCACTTCCCTTAACTCAAACGTTAAGTAAAACTCTTCATTTAAGTTATATATATTCGTTTAACCTCTTATTTGCTTCGTTATAAACCTTGAGTTAAGACTCGTCTTTAGCCTCTTTCCAATGCTCGACCATTTCATTTCAATCTTGGTTACTAAGGGTGTATCATTACCATGCCAACTCATTTATTTCAACATTTATCATTCAAATCAAGTAACTCCTTTATTTTCTAAAGTGAATAATAAATTCCCTTTTTAAACCTAACCAATCATTTATTAAGTTATTTCACTAATTTGAGGTCTAACCAAGTTTAAATGGTCGACACAACATGGTTACTCTTTTAACCAACTCTATTTAATTCCCCTTTAAATTTATTAAAATATAATTAATTTAAATAACTTTATTTAAACGTTCACGATAAAAATACCTAACTGTTAGGTTATCTCATTGTTTATACTTCTTATCAATGTAATAAATTTGTTTCATAAAAACCCTTTCACAATTTCTATATAAACCTTGAATAAATAGATAATTAAATGTTTATTTCCCTTTAAAATACCTTCCAATGTAATAACTTTCAAAATCTAATTTCGTTATAAAATATATTTATAACACAAATGTTATCGATTCACTGTCGATAAAATCATATTTTATAAATCGATTGATTTATAAACCAGGTGATGCCAATTACCCAACCACACAACCCATTGGTTAACATCAGAACAAATGTTGAAATAAAGTTCAACAAATCAATAATAATCAACCATTCCTTGACCGATAATTTCTATAACAATCATATAACAACCAACAGCCAATTCAAACAATTCAACCCATTTCAAATGTGCTTATAAACGTGACCCATCAAGGAAAATTATTTTATTTAGGTCAAATTAACATGATTGGTTTTACTGGAATTAAACGACCATTTAATTTCAGAAATTGAATCAACGATAAATATATATCACTAGCAACTAGTCAATTATTAACAACCAGAACACACAAATTAAAAACCCAATTTATATAAAATATAAATGGGAAGAGCTGAGTGAGTTTAACTCACCTTGATTTGAATCTGTTGATTAATAGTCTGTTTTAATCAAATTAAACTGACGTTTAATTCGACTAAAAATTCCAGTTACTTCAGATCCCGACCAGAACTGCTCCATCTCGAAGTACTAATCTCCACGGTCCCAACGCAACTGACCGCGCGTAAATCTGATAACGTACGAGAGAGAAATCGTATAAACAAATTTTATAAACTAAACTTAAGTAAAACATGGATTTTCCTTTTTAAATTAAAGTTGGGCTTACCTTAAATTGTTCGGCCCAAAGGCCCTCTACCCGGTTCCCCATTTATAACCCTAACACCCTCGTTCCCTTTCCATTTCAATCGACCGCTACAAATTCTCAAAACCGAAGTAAAAAAACCCTAATTCCTCCTTTAATCGTTCAGCCGCAATCAGGTATATGGCATCGCAACCCCCTGGTACGCCACCACTTCCTCGTCCTCCTCCTTCCTACACCGAACCCCTCGTCGATCAATCCCTGCCGACCCAAACCTCCAGAATTTGAAACAGCCTCCTTCCTATCAAGCCAAGTTTCTTTTACTTGATTTTTCTAATTGGTGTACTACTTTGATTTGGTCTGGTTTTTCTTTTTTTCTGGTTTTTTGAATTGTTGAATTTGATCAAAACATACTGCCTGAATGTGTATTTATAGTTGCGGTCATATTTTAGATGAGGCCACTGTCTTTCATTGGCTATGAATTGTTATTTCTATCACTATTCGAATCTGTACTTAGATCTTGGTTCAGATTTTTGGTATACATTTTGATCTGTTCGAAAAGGGTTCTGATAATCTTGGGTAGGCTATGTCTAGTAAATTTAAATCAGAGATTCGAAACTGAAATTATAGATTTTATTTCCATGTAAACAGTGAATTTTGAAGAGATTTTGTATTGGATTCAATACTGTTGGTTTGTACCAAACAATGACCGAACTTGTACCCTTCTAGAATAGGTAGGGGTGTGGCTATGAATTGTTTATATCAAATTCAGAGGTTTGAAAACTGTACCATAGATTTTCTGTTTGGATTGTTAACAGTAAATTTTCACTATGAATCTCCTTAGCTGTCCCTATAATTTCAAATTAATATTTTATAGTTGTTCATTGTGTTGTCTTAGTCAGCCGTATGAATTTGTACATTGATTTTGTTTATTGATTTTTACGGTTGTTCATATTATATATAGCTGTTCAGCTATATTTCTTCTAGCTGTTCATGTTGTACATCACTGTTTCAACCATGCTGAAATCTGAATGAATTTTCAAGTCCATTAGATCACATTCTAGATTTTATTCTCGTTGTTTGTGTTTTCAGTTTTCACGTGGCACTTCCCTTTTAGCTGTTCATCCCTACTACCTTAGCTGTTTATTTCTTTATGTTGTAGAAATCTTATTTCTTTCCTTATTTTCTTTTTTTTCTTTCTTTTTCCTTTCCTGTTCAAATGATGTCATGAAGTTTCCCTTTTTTAATGGGTCTTTTTTTCTCTTCCTTGTTCTCGCAGATCAAAACAGATCCAACATGGATTCACTGGCTTCTCAGAAGAAACAAAACGCCGCTGAAAAAACAAAGATCCTTTTAGTATTGTGTTGTTCTGGCTTGTCAAGAAGTGTTGTTATAAATGTGAATTGGGGATTTAATTTTGCTGTGTACATAAATATTTTATGTTTTGTTTTCATTTTATCATTTCGTGAAGGATCAGGCATGACATTTGGATTATTGTATATACTGTTTTGTATTGATAGATCCATAATTTGTTTCCTCCTGATTAAGTGTCGTAAATCAAATGTTGCTTTTAATTTCTTCCTTAACAAAACATTGGCAACCAACTCCTTTTTATCACCACTATTTGGCCATCAAATTTTGTCAATGCTTGCTTTGTAACTATATAGTAATCCGGCATTTATATATGGTAAGTAAACTACATTTGTACCCCATATCTACTGGGTATATATGTATATATTTATAAACATTCTTTTCTTATCAAAAGGTTTAAATCAAAACCCTAAAGTAAAACCCAAAAACACTAAGTAATATATATACTGGGCATCCCCCATTGTTTGTAATCATAGAACGTGAGCAGAGAAACTCACCATATTAGTAACTGGTATTAAACAATCAGTTACCATTCAGTATATATTTTTGTTAACTAGTTAAAATAGAAGTCCTCTCTCAAATTGAAACATAAAAGGATGGAAAAATGGTGACACAGATTGTTTGTGTTCTTTATTTTTGACTGATCTTAAATAAATAAATAAATATATATATATATATGTATATCGTCGTATTTACTAATTTAACACTTCAAATTTTATTTAGTACGGTATTCAACTCGACATAAAACTCTTGTTTTAAATAATATTCCATTTATATAAAAATCTTTTAATATAAATAAATAAATCGTTATAATTTAAAAACGAATTCCATAGCGACTATTTAGAAATTTGAATTGGACGTAACTTGAAATTTATAAGCTAGAATTTCGATTTTTCTCTTTCATTAGAAAAATATAATCAAATCGGTTCAAACGTGTCTCGTTTTACAGAAATCTGACTTATATCGGATCCCGTATATCCAATCAAAGTTCAAATCGAAAATTTTGAATTGCCGCGACGTTTTCGAGCTCGTTTTAATTAATATATAAATATATATATATATACGAACTCAATTTTAATTAAATAAATTCGATTAAAATCTATTATAATTCCAATATAATATATAAACTCATTTAAATATTCGAATTTAAATGGCCGAAAAATCCGGGACGTTACATTCTTCCCCCCTTAAAATATTTTCGTCCTCGAAATTGCAAAGTAAGAAGAATATTCCGACTCCAATTATTTTAAAATCATTTATTTGAATTAAATTCAAAATAAATTCGAACTATAAAATTTTCGAGAATTTCGCCAGGACCCCTGCTGCATGGCTCGATCGATATGACTACAACGACTATTCTGGGCCTCAACTTCTTCGAATGGAAAATTCAAATTCCAAATGGCAATCCACTCTATTTGAATCCCAATTTATTTATCCAATAAATTTTCAAACCCCAATTCATTCAAGTTCGCTCACTTTGAATTCATTCTTAATTGGGTTTTTCTTAACCAGGCTCAGTTTTACTTTTATATTCGATTAAATTAACGAATTGATTTTCTAATCAATTCAATTTTATTTCAAAATTAAAATTTGATTTCAAACCAAATCAACCAGAACAAACAACCCACATTATTATAATATAGAAAATAAATTCCCTTTTTTCTATATAAAAATATACATCGGGTAAAATTATTTCATTTACCCTCTTTTCAAACAATGTTGTATCCATTGCCAGTTCTATGCTTTTAAAAACTTGAACCGATCAACAAACAAAATACAAAACATTTGTAAATAAAGTTTTTACAAATACGTTCTCATATATATACACTCAACTCAATCTAGGGTGTTACTAACCCCATCTCTATTGAGTTACGCCACAGAGCCAAGGTTACTACTCAACCAATAGCTCTGATACCACTGTAACGACTCAGCAAATTTCGGCCCCGAAAATTGACATAAATACCCTTATCGTACTCATGTCGACCTTCCAACACCGAAAACACTGGAACGTTTATAGAAAGAAATTAGAGGGTGAGATAAGAAAGAAAGAGAGTTAGAATAGAAGAAGAAGAAGAACCAACACAGAGTCTTACATCGCAGCAGAACAAAATATAATACAGAAATAAATCTTTACTGAAAACTTTAAAATACTTACAATATCAGAGTATAACACACAGCTGGACAGTTTTGATAATCTGTCCTCATATACACAGCAGAATAAATACTATATTTCATATGTCTGAATCATCTCCAGCTCGTCTCTGGACTTCTCAGTACCTGATATCCTGAACTTGTACACCTCGGGCTAATCCGAGCATTTACAAAACACCGGGTCAGTCTGGTGAACCAGAGTGATAAAAAACTCGCACAGCATTAAGGTTATCACACAACTTGATTTTAAAGTTAAAATCCTTTCGAAAGAAAAGGATAATCATAAGACCAAATCCACACATAAACACGGATGGTTTTTACCTTACGATAACCCAAAACAGTTTTTGAAATCAATATCTTCTCTGATATTATCATAGTGTCTAAATACAAGTAAATATCAATCCAGTGGAATGCTTGTATCTCACGCTCCACGTATATATATATATACAAATAAAACCGCGGGCGCTTATTGGAGATTGGATTCCAACTTTGACAAGGTATGGGACCACCTGCCGCTCGTGTATCTCTAGAGGAGAATACACTGGGTTCAACAAGAACGTCTTGCAATCCGGCCCTCACATGACCGACCACTCATTTCGCTTGAGTGTATCGAATGTATATCATCAAAGGTTGGATCCAAACCACCGTTCCCGAATGGGAAGAATCGATAGAGTAAGAAACTAAAGGAATTTCTCTAGATAGGTGATTATACACCCTAATGGGAGCGACCCACATAGCCATGCTACATGCCCGATTTTTGTCATTTCCTGGTTGATGAGGCTTGAGGTCAGAACACATCTGGTCATCATACACTTTGAATGCCACATCATCCGATCCGTCAAATCACTAATTGACGTCCACAAATATACTCTGGGTTTTAAAGAACGGCCATTCTTCGCCACCAACTCGGTATATTTGTAAAAAGCAACGTACGTGGTTTTAAGGAAATACCTAGTCAGACATTCGTCCATATGATTCATCCAGGAACAGGATGAACTGAAGGTACTCTCCTACTGCATCCAATATAGGAATCACCCCATGGATCAGTAGCGATCGTCCTTGCAATCCACAGATTTCAACCACGACAGGACCCCAGTATATCTCCGGCGCGAATCAGAGATTGTAAGTGGTCCTTCCGCTTTATGAAGATCTATGATCTTCTCATGCTCCATCTCGATCATCACTTAATCTCTTCTATACTTTCGTATTTGTTGGTCGGAATGGTTTTCGAATATACATTCGATCTCGGTCTTTCCATACCAACAATCGTAATGGCCAGACTTGATAGTCGGTTATTTAACTATCAAGTAACATTCATAAAATCACAAAAATAGATTTACTGGTCTGGTATTCAGCATCACTTAGCTTCTTAAAATTTATCGCCCAATTCCCTTTTAATTTCGTTACTAGGGAAATATCATCTCATACCATTCCCGTTACTTTGGAAATTTCATCATACACTCTCGCCATTACCAACTAGTATCATCTTTGGATAGTCCCGAAGTCATTCAAGTTGGGGTATTTTAATTACCTCTCAGACCTTGATCAACAACGTTCTTATCTTCAGATAAATACGAGTTGTAATAAAAAAACCAATATTTATTATTTCAATTCCTATTTTTAACCTCGTCTACAAATTTCACATTTAAATCCCTGCCTTGGAAAGTATCCTTTCAATTCTTTTGGTTTAACTTAATTCCATCATTAAGTATTCTAAATTCAAAACGACTTTTAAATTCACATTCAATTTATAAACTTTCCAGGTTTAATACAAACCCTTTCACTTCCCTTAACTCAGACGTTAAGTAAAACTCTTCATTTAAGTTATATATATATTCGTTTAACCTCTTATTTGCTTCGTTATAAAACTTGAGTTAAAACTCGTCTTTAGCCTCTTTCCAATGCTCGACCATTTCATTTCAATCTTGGTTACTTAACGGTATATCATTACCATGCCAACCCATTTAGTTCAACATTTATCATTCAAATCAAGTAACTCCTTTATTTTCTAAAGTGAATAATAAATTCCCTTTTTAAACCTAACCAATCATTTATTAAGTTATTTCACTAATTTGAGGTCTAACCAAGTTTAAATGGTCGACACAACATGGTTACTCTTTTAACCAACTCTATTTAATTCCCCTTTAAATTTATTAAAATATAATTAATTTAAATAACTTTATTTAAACGTTCACAATCAAAATACCTAACTGCTAGGTTATCTCATTTGTTTATAATTCTTATCAACGTAATAAATTTGTTTCATAAAAACCCTTTCACAATTTCTATATAAACCTTGAATAAATAGATAATTAAATGTTTATTTCCCTTTAAAATACCTTCCAATGTAATAACTTTCAAAATCTAATTTCATTATAAAATATATTTATAACACAAACGTTATCGATTCACTGTCGATAAAATCATATTTTATAAATCGATTGATTTATAAACCAGGTGATGCCAATTACCCAACCACACTACCCATTGGTTAACATCATAACAAATGTTGAAATAAGGTTCAACAAATCAATAATAATCAACCATTCCTTGACCGATAATTTCTATAACAATCCTCAAACAATCAACAACCAATTCAAACAATTCAACCCATTTCAAATGTGTTTATAAACGTGACCCATCAAGGAAAATTACTTTATTTGGGTCAAATTAACATGATTGGTGTTTTACTGGAATTAAACAACCGTTTAATTTCAGAAATTGAATCAACGATAAATATATATCACTAGCAACCAATCAATTATTAACAACCGGAACACGCAAATTAAAAACCCAATTTATATAAAATATAAATGGGAAGAGCTGAGTGAGTTTAACTCACCTTGATTTGAATCTATTGATTAATAGTCTGTTTTAATCAAATTAAACTGACGTTTAATTCGACTAAAAATTCCAGTTACTTCAGAACCCGACCAGAACTGCTCCATCTCGAAGTACTAATCTCCACGGTCCCAACGCAACTGACCGCGCGTAAATCGGATAACGTACGAGAGAGAAATTGTATAAACAAATTTTATAAACTAAACTTAAATAAAACATGGATTTTCTTTTTTAAATTAAAGTTGGGCTTACCTTAAATTGTTCGGCCCAAAGGCCCTCTACCTTGTTCCCCATTTAAAACCCTAACACCATCGTTCCCTTTCCATTTCAATCAGCCGCCACAAATTCTCCAGACCGAAGTAAAAAAAACCTAATTGCTCCTTTAATCGTTCAGCCGCAATCGGGTATATGGCATCGCAACCCCCCCGGTACGCCACCACTTCGTCGTCCTCCTCCTTCCTACACCGAGCCCCTCGTCGATCAATCCCTGCCGACCCAAACCTCCAGAATTTGAAACGGCCTCCTTCCTATCAAGCTAAGTTTCTTTTACTTGATTTTTCTAATTGCTGTACTACTTTGATTTGGTCTTGTTTTTTTTTTCCTGGTTTTTCGAATGGTTGAATTTGATCGAAACATACTGCCTGAATGTGTATTTATAGTTGCGATCAGATTTTAGATGAGGCCACTGTCTTTCATTGGCTATGAATTGTTATTTCTATCATTATTCGAATCTGTACTTAGATCTTGGTTCAGATTTTTAGTATACATTTTGATCTGTTCGAAATGGGTTCTGATAATCTTGGGTAGGCTATGTCTAGTAAATTTAAATCAGAGATTCAAAACTGAAATTATAGATTTTATTTCCATGTAAACAGTGAATTTTGAAGAGATTTTGTATTGGATTCAATACTGTTGGTCTGTACCAAATAGTGACCGAACTTGTACCCTTCTAGAATAGGTAGGGGTGTGGCTATGAATTGTTTATATCAAATTCAGAGGTTTGAAAACTGTACCATAGATTTTCTGTTTGGATTGTTAAAAGTGAATTTTCCCTATGAATCTCCTTAGCTGTCCCTATAATTTCAAATTAATATTTTATAGTTGTTCATTGTGTTGTCTTAGTCAGCCGTATGAATTTGTACATTGATTTTGTTTATTGATTTTTATGGTTGTTCATATTATATATAGTTGTTCAGTTATATTTCTTCTAGCTGTTCATGTTGTACATCAATGTTTCAACCATGCTGAAATCTGAATGAATTTTCAAGTCCATTAGATCACATTCTAGATTTTATTCTCGTTGTTTGTGTTTTTAGTTTTCATGTGGCACTTCCCTTTTAGCTGTTCATCCCTACTACCTTAGCTGTTTATTTCTTTATGAAATCTTATTTCTTTCCTTATTTTCTTTTTTTTTCTTTCTTTTTACTTTCCTATTCAAATGATGTCATGAAGTTTCCCTTTTTTAATGGGTCTTTTTTTTCTCTTCCTTGTTCTCGCAGATCAAAACAGATCCAACATGGATTCACTGGCTTCTCAGAAGAAACAAAATGCTGCTGAAAAAAAAAGATCCTTTAATTATTGTGTTGTTCTAGCTTGTCAAGAAGTATTGTTATAAATGTGAATTGGGGGTTTAATTTTGCTGTGTACATAAATATTTTATGTATTGTTTTCATTTTATCATTTTGTGAAGGATCAGGCATGACATTTGGATTATTGTATATACTGTTTTGTATTGATAGATCCATAATTTGTTTCCTCCTGATTATGTGTCGTAAATCAAATGTTGCTTTTAATTTCTTCCTTAACAAAACATTGGCAACCAACTCCTTTTTATCACCACTATTTGGCCATCAAGTTTTGTCAATGCTTGCTTTGTAACTATATAGTAATCTGGCATTTATATATGGTAAGTAAACTACATTTGTACCCTATATCTACTGGGTATATATGTATAGATTTATAAACATTCTTTTCTTATCAAAAGTTTTAAATCAAAACCCTAAAGTAAAACCCAAAAACACTAAGTAATATATATACTGGGCATCCCCCATTGTTTGTAATCATAGAACGTGAGCAGAGAAACTCACCATATTAGTAACTGGTATTAAACAATCAGTTACCATTCAGTATATATTTTTGTTAACTAGTTAAAATAGAAGTCCTCTCTCAAATTGAAACATAAAAGGATGGAAAAATGGTGACACAGATTGTTTGTGTTCTTTATTTTTGACTGATCTTAAATATATATATATATTCCATTTAACACTTCAAATTTTATTTAGTATGGTATTCAACTTGACATAAAACTCTAGTTTTAAATAATATTCCATTTATATAAAAATCTTTAATATAAATAAATAAATCATTATAATTTAAAAACGAATTCCATAGCGACTATTTAGAAATTTGAATTGGACGTAACTTGAAATTTATAAGCCGGAATTTCAATTTTTCTCTTTCATTAGAAAAATATAATCAAATTTGTTCAAACATGTCTCGTTTTACAGAAATCCGACTTATATCGGATCCCGTATATCTAATCAAAGTTCAAATCGAAAATTTCGAACAACCGCGACGTTTTCGAGCTCGTTTTAATTAATATATAAATATATATGTTCGAACTCTATTTTAATTAAATAAATTCGATTAAAATCTATTATAATTCCAATATAATATATAAACTCATTTAAATATTCGAATTTAAATGACCGAAAAATCCGGGACGTTACACAGCCTATTCATCCCATGAAGCAAAACTGGTAATACTCCATATCTAACACCAAGGTGTTATCGGTAAAATTAATTACCATTTCACGTTCAAATCTAATTAAAGATTTAACTATCGCTTTGGAGCAAAATTGGTGATACTCCATGCTCGATCACTTTCCTAATTTGATAATTTAAATTATCAATTCACATTTCAATCTAATTACAGATTCATTGAAACTCCCCTTAGTTTTAATCTTCTCAAAAATCAATATCCTGTCTTTAACTGGGTTAAAGAACCAATGTCATCTAAAACACGATTCACAATAAACCAAAAATCATATTCTATTGTTAATTGGGTTAAAGAACAAGTGTTATTCAAAACACCGCTCACGATAAACCCAAAAACCAATTTAAAATCAACTCCAATTAATATTATTTAATTGATACACTTCATTAAATCTAAATAGAAAGATTTAATCGTTTTCTCAACTGGATTCAAGAACAGTGTTAATGAAGACACCATTCACGACAAACCCAAATCACATTTGATATTAAATACAAGGCTCTGAATAGAAAATATATCGGCTTATATTCAATATCAAATTCTACGACCAACAAATATCGTATTGGAAATGACGATATTAATATATCTTTCAAATTCTCATAACAATATCTGTATAATCACGAAATCCAACATCAAAATATTCCAAAGACAATTTCGATTCAAATCCATTCCAACTCAATTATTGGAAATTCTGGTTACTTTTAAAACCCCTTCAAATCCACTTTATTTATTCCAAAAATAAATAGAATTATAATTCTAGTTCAAAACTAGTTCATTTCAATAAAAATCTATTTTTATCTTTTCAAATATGGAGTTTTTCATCCTAATTCTTCACAAATCATTTCTTATGATTTTACACAAATTATTGATATTTTTAATAATTTTATCAAGGCCCGTACAGTCGATTTCCATCAACGGCCATCGAACTGCATTTACAGCGACCTTTTCCAAATTTGATTTGGACATAATTCCAAATCCAACCATTAGATTTCAAATTTCTAATATTCATTGGAAAGCTCTTTCCAATACGAACCCAAAGGTTCTGGTTTTAGGAGAATCCGATGGTCAGATCTCCCGTAATGTCCATTCGAAGTCAATGGTCGAAATTCACGAACTGCCGCGGCGCAGCGCGTTCTACTCGGGCCATTATATATAATATATATATATATATATATATATTATATTTCATCGATTTCCTTTTAAAACGAATTTTATAAACCGTTTCATATTTGTTTCAAAAGCAATTTCAATTTTCAATCCAAATTCAAATCAAAACTGAATTTTCCATTATAAATTCTTTTTACATTCATTTCTATTTGATTTCAATTCAAATCGATTTCAATTTCAGTTCATTTTCAATTCAATTTGAATTCATTCCAAATCGATTTCACTTCGATTTCCAATTGCATTTCTATTTAATTCAATTTCATTTCGATTACAATTCGATTTGAATTCATTTCAATTTGAATTCATTTTATATTCAATTCAATTCGAATTCATTTTATATTCAATTCAATTCGAATTCATTTTCTAAATATTCGATTTTTAAATATCTTTTCAATATTCATTATAAAAACGAATATAATCGATATAAATATCGTTCGCGTCAAACTAGCGCATCTCTAATCAACACGGCTTTATATTTTTCAATAACTTCGTTATTCTATTCAACAAATGAATATTTATTCTATTCAACACATGAATCTATATTTCTTTCAACACATGACTAATCTCAACAAATGAGTACTGTCAACACTTGACTATTATTGTTATTTAATATATTTTATAAAATTATGATTTCTATCATTTAATTTTTAATCAAACTCCAACCGTAAATTAGTAGGAGAACGATTCCCTAAGCATTAACCCCGAAGGCCGAAACCAACATCAGATCAATACCCAGGAGATAACTCATCTTATTTACTTTCCAGTTAGTTTCTAATTTCATATATGATAAAGATGTAAATTTTATTGTTAAAATGTTTTACTCAACGCGTGAATATATATTTCTTTCAACACATGACTAATCTCAACACATGAGTACTGTCAACACATGAATTTTTATTTTATAACATTCTTTATTTTCCCAAGGAATGAGGCTCAATTACTTACCATATAATGTTAATTATATGGATTCCATACAACACATGTATATAATAGCAACGATAAATAATCAACCATCATCCAAAGTGCACCATACAACTGCATAAGCATCAAATATAAATAATTAATGCTTACACAGTCTGTCGACCAATCGATCGCCATACAACTAAATAATTCGGATGAGTGTACGCCAAATATCATCCCAACACCCGTGTGGGATTTTTAATCCACAAACACTGAATATTATTTGTGCAGTTGGGCGATGTGTAAAATTTATCGTCCCAATCAATATCCTTCAAATAGGTGTACATAAACAAACCGTACGGTTTGTAAATGAATACTTATTTATTCATATTCGCGTTAAAATTGTATTTCTAATGGTAAAATATTTTTAACTATATAAATATTTTATTTTATTTCACATCACACAATCAATTTTCGTCACAACAAACAACCAAACATACAAGCCATCCATGGTCTGTGGACGACGGGTGTCGGGTGCTGCTAAGCACCGTCTGCATCCTAGTATATATTTTTAACTAGAAAAGGAAATTTAAAGTGAGAAGTTCTCACAACTAGCTAAAACAAACGTCACGACACTTCTTATGTAGAAATCTTCGCCGTGCTCGCCTTTTGTCAATTTCGCTGTCCGTAGCCACTGCATATATAAAATCACATTTTTATATTGTTGCTATGTATATAAAAATCACATTTTTATACCGCTACTATATAGATAAAAATTCTATTTTTATACCGCTACTATACAGATAAAAATTCTATTTTTATACCGCTACTATATAGATAAAAATTCTATTTTTAACACACTATTCTCTATATAAAAATTCTATTTTTAATCTGCTAATCATGTAAAAATCAAATCGTTATTCTCACTATTTCACGATAAAAATAAAGTTCATATTTTTATTTCACTTCCTATACATAAAGATCATATTTTTATTACTCTAATTAAATAAAAATCATATTTTTATTATTCTAAAAATATAAAAACCATATTTTTATTCTCCATAAGTAAAAATCATATTTTTATTCTCCTACCATTCACATAAAAATCTCATTTTTATTATTGTACCGTTCGTATAAAAATAACATCTTTATATGTTTTTCATACGAATAAAAATCGAATCTTTATAACGCTACCTTCTATATAAAAATCAAATCTTTATATAACTAAAAATTATATTTTAACTACACAAAAAATCTGACCTTTTCTAACATAGAAATATCGTCTTTCTATGATTACAAATCTCGCCTTTTCTTACATAAAAAATCGTCTTTCTATGATTACATATAAAAGATAACATTTCTTTAACTCGCCACATATTTAAAAATCATGTTTTTAAGTTACAAGAATAAATGGAAACGAAATTAAAACTCAAGGTGGAGTTTGAAGTGGAGATGGCGGCTTTGGAGACTGACAGGGCTAGGGGAGCTGCGTCGGTGGTCGGAGACGGAGCTGCGGGGCGCGGTGAGGCCCGCATTCACTGGAGGCGTCGGATCTAGAAGAGGAGGGCGCGATTCTGGGGTGGTTGGGGTCTTCGGGCCTCGAGCAGGGTGTAACACCTCGTAATTCTGTTAAAATAAATATTCACAAATTAAAGAATAATTAATCTCAGACGTGAGAATTGTGGGAAACGGGTTGCGCCATTGTGTTCGACTCGGAATTATGGTTGAAATAGAGTCTGAGTTTGCGTGATTTGGACTTCGTATGAAGGAGATATGGCCATCGGAAGTTTCAGAAAATTCAAAATTCAAAATTTGAAGTCAAACAGGCCAGGCGGGAAATTTCCCGCCCAGCACCCCAGGTCGACTGGGCAGTCGATACCCCCAGGACCAGGTCGACTGCGCAGTCGACCTGGGTGTCGACTTGGTCCAGTCGGCCAGGTTTTGGCCATGCCCAAATTTGAGCTGCTGATGTGTCTTTAGGGCTGAGTTGGCTAATTTGACGGTTCAGGTTAGTTCTGAGTTGATCTGACAGTCTAAATAAATCCTAAACCCTATATATACCTAGGTAGTCTCTCACTCTAAAATCACATGAAAAATAGAATAGCCGCCGTCATGCCATCGCCATGGAACTCAGTGTAGCCGCCGCCAACTAAGAAGGAAGAAAGCTAATCAAAACTCTAATTCTACTCAACTCTAAAGCAAATCAAGACTCTCTTTCTTTTCTAATTGTGAGTATGATGATCTTAATAAGATTATTAGCAAACTAATTAGATTAAGATGTGATATGGATCATAAGAAAATGATGTGAATTGTCATATATGTTGTTGTAAACCTTATGCTATCATGTATGTTGTAAATCCTATGTTATGTGATGATGATATCCTATATGTTGTAAATCATGCTATGATGATATTATATATGTTGCAAGTTTCTATGCTAAGTTGCGATGTTACAAAGCCATGATGTTATTATGTTGTAGTTAGCTTCTGAATCATGATGTTGATTATATATATCTGGGCTATGATGATTCACATGATAAATCACATGTACCTATGCAGGTTTAGATTTATTAGTATGTATAATCTCACATATTGTATGACATCTATTTAGATCTAGAATTATGACATCTATTTAGATCTAGAATTATGCTATGACATGTGAGAGTTCTATGTGTTAGATGCTAGTTCACACCATCATTATGTTGCATAAACCACATATGCAAGTTTATACATGAACTTGGGTTATGATCATATAATGTAAGTTGTGACATTTAACCAAACAAGTTGACACCTTTAGATCCATGACATGTGTAGTTTTATGCAAGTTTCACTCCTATTATGACTAGATCTATTTTATTTGTCTATATGTTGTGATAATTTATCTTTGTGCTATGAGTTAGACTATTCGAGTCTAACGTATATTTTGCGTTGAATAAGCAAACGTATAACGTGGGGTAGGGGTAATATTAAGGATTTAATATTAAGAAATTGGGGTGCAACTGATATGATTTTGCATACCGTAAGTGAATGGCCATAATTGAGTCAATTATGGACATCATTAAAATTGGAATTAATTAATGATTTGAATAGGGATATATTTAAAACTGGGGTAAAAGATTATAAGCGTTAATCAATGCTTAGGACACGAGGTTGGACTCGTTTGTGACGTAAAACTGCCCGTACCCGCCCGGCGAATCCAGTAGTCACAAATGTCAGCATGTGAGAGGTCCTAGGCCCAAATTAAAGCATAACAGTTGTAGAGACACGAAGTTAGATTCTTTTATGGTGTAAGACTGCCCGGACCCGCCCGGCGAATCCAGCTGCCATAAATGCCAGTCTAATGTGAGAGGTCTTTATGAGGTTATGGCCTAAATGAACTAAGAAATACTTAACCAGATAAACATGTGAAGTGGGACATGGGGGTTAAGTAGGTGCCTTGGGTGGCATGAGGAATCTAGTGGGTGCCTTTAGTGGCATTTGAAATACGATTAGTAAGACTTAACCAAACACACATGTAAATGAACATGACTAAGAAGAGGGTTAAGTGGGATATACTAGTGGGGACAAGCTTAGGTGGATAGCTTGTGCTTAGTAATTGGGGGGCCATTTCAACCAGTAACCCAAACGTATCTTTGTGGGCTCGACCCAAGCCGAGGATGGGACACGCATACTGGGCTTGACTATAAGAGGCCAAACGGGTTAGTGGTGGCAATGCAAGTCCAACGGGTTTCATATGCGTTTGTGGACCCGGGCTGGTAGGTAAGACGTTGTTGCATCGTGTAGGTATAAGCCGTGCATTCTCAAGTTGTATCGGGTTGCCACTTTAGGGGAGTGATACACCCCACTATGGGGCCAGCACGGGTATCTACGAGTAGGGAGCCGATCGAAAGTGGGTAGTGGGGTACACCTAGCGGAGATAGGGGCAGGCGGCACCTATGTAGTCAGCTAGGGGTACACGAAGTTATTTATAAAATTTCTAAGTGAAGAAAGTGGGATCAATCTTTAGGGTGACTGGTGTGGTGCAGTGTAGTAATTATTCGTTAGTATTAGGTGTGCCTTTAACGTTATCTTTATCTGCTCTTCCATACACAATAGTTCATAGACATTTCCTTGTTCTCCAGCTTATGCCTTAGTCTAGTTATTTTGATAATAGTATTGTTAGAATTATCATACTCGCCAGACTTTATGTCTGACCCCCTCTATTTCCATCTTTTTTCCCCCTCCAGGTCCTCAGGGTGGACCCAACTCTAGTGGAGTCTGATTGAATTGCTTATTCTCTCTTTTGGAAAGCTTGGACCGCTGAAGTAATGTCCAGCTTGTTATCTTCTTTTATGGCTATTTATGTAATGGGATTATGTATTTTGTTTTATCAAGATGGATATTCTACTTGACTCTGATTTATGGTTTTATGATGTAACAAACATGTTTAATTTCCGCTGCAATGAAATAAAGTTTTAGATTTCCAAGTACTACTTATTATCTGTCTTGTTGTAAATTTTCTATTCTATATTCACTTAAAACCTCCATGGAAGTTAATGCATTCCCTTTGTGAGTGACATTAATGGACGTGGGGTGTTACACGTGGTATCAGAGCTTAAGGTTACCAGAACAGATAATTTTTTTAGAAAAACTATTTTTCTAAAGTATTTTTGGAAGAAGTGTTTTCAGAAACATGTCTTGATGAGTAATTTAAAGAGGAAAGTTTTTATGAAAAACATAATCCCCAATAGCCATATCCTTATCTTTCGAATTCTCCATTTTGAATCTTTCCTTTTTCGTTTCAGCATGGCTAAAGATCTTAACCTTCCGGAGGGTGTAACGATACCAGGATGGTATAGGAGGTTATTAGAGGCTAGGGCCGCTGCAGGTCCAGCCAATGTTCCTCCACCACCAGTTGCACCCGCTCCTCCTCCTCCTCCTCCCCCTCCTCGCGCTGATACTTTTGCAAAGACATGCAAGGAATTTAAGGCTATGGGTGGAAAACCTTTTCAAGGGTCAGAAACTTTTGTGGAAGCTAGAGATTGGCTTAAGGAGGTGGAAGAATTGCTAGAAATCTTTGAAGTAGAAGAAGGGAGGAAAGTCAAATTAGCAGCTTGGTTAATGAAGGGAGAGGCCTCGTTTTGGTGGGAGGTCACTAATGGGGAGCGTCCTGTTGATTCTTGGGCGGATTTCAGACATAGGTTTGAGGCAAAGTTTCTCTCAAGGGCAGAAGAGAATCTATATATGGAAAGGTTCTTGACATTAAAGCAAGGAAGCTCATCAGTGAAAGAATATGTCAACAAATTTAATCAGTTAGCAAGGTTTGGCTTGGACTTAGTGAACACATCGGAGAAGAAGGCTCTGAGGTTCATTAAAGGCTTGAATGAGTCGTTGCAAGGGTTGGCTATGACCCACATCCCTATGGGGGCCACCTTTGAGAAGCTAGTAGACATGGCACTCATGCATAAGGAGAAAGGCGCTAATGCTAATAAGGCATCCGAGAAGAAAGGGGATCAAAAGAAACCACAACAGCAAAACAAGAAGGGTGGTAAAGACAATAATGGCAAAGGAAAGAAAAGATGCTTTAACTGTGGGACACCAGGCCATCCCAGCAAGGATTGCAAAAAGAAAAAGAAGACTGGTTGTTTTCACTGTGGCGAAGCGGGACATCTAGTGAAGGACTGCCCAAAGAAGGGGCAGAGCGCAGGGTCTACCTCGGGAGGACAGGTGCAGGCTCTTATGGCACCAGGGCAGGCAAGGGGACAAGTTCAGGCTCTCGCGGTCCCACCGCTGCAAGAACAAGGTAGAACCATTTCTGTTGAAAGCTTAGTTTTTCTGTTTGATCATCCTGTCCGTACTTTATTCGATTCGGGCGCATCGCATTCGTTTATCTCTACATCATTAGTTGAATCACTGCACTTAAACACAAGTTTAGTAGAGGATCCCTTAGTTGTTTCGAATCCAATTGGGGGCTCAGCTTAGTTGTCCATGATGTGTTTGGATTTGAAAATTTCTATACTTAGCGTTGAGTTTAAATGTGATGCTTATGTTTTGGGCTTCACGGGCTATGGGCTAATTTTAGGAATGGATTTGTTATCCAGAAATGGGACCGTTCTTGATTGTGAAAGGAGAGTAGTTAGGCTCATGACTCTCCTTGGCAACACTCTCGAAATCTTTTGTAATCCCATAAATTCCGTTATGCTAAGTTATCTAGAATCGCTTGACGTGTCGGTGGAAAATCTACGATCTGTTAAAGTAGTCCAAGAATATTCGGATGTGTTTGAGGAGGTGAAGGGCTTGCCTCCGAAGTGGGAGATAGATTTTAGAGTATATCTTGTGGATAATGCAAAACCAGTATCTTTGCCAGTACGCCACATGGCTCCTCGTGAAAGGAGGGAACTCAATAAGCAAGTGAAGGAGTTGCTTGAGAAGGGGTTCATAAGACGTAGTATATCAGAGTGGGGTGATCCCGTAGTGTTTGCCACGAAGGCGGACGGGTCCCTTAGACTTTGTGTGGACTATAGAGAACTTAATAAGCTTACTAAGAAGAACAGACACCCACTGCCGAGGATTGACGATCTCTTCGATCAGTTAGTTGGCGCCTCAGTGTTTTCGCAGTTGGACTTAGCCACTGGTTTCCATCAGTTGAGAGTGGCTGAGGATAGCATTGACAAGACTGCCTTTAGGACTCCGGACAGTTTCTATGAATGGCTAGTGATGCCCTTTGATTTGACAAACGCCCCCGCATACTTTGTTGATTTGATGAGTAGGGTGTTTAGGGAGTACCTTAATAAATTCGTGGTAGTCTTTGTAGACGACATCTTGATCTTTTCTAAGAATGAAGAAGAACATGCCCTACATCTTAGGGAAGTGTTGGAGACTCTACTAGCGCATAATCTTAAATCTAAATTTACTAAGTGTCACTTCTGGAGAGAGGAAGTGCGATTCTTAGGGCACGTGGTTTCCAAAGAAGGGATAGCTGTGGATCCCGCGAAGGTGGTGGCCATCCAAGATTGGAAGGTCCTGTAACACCCCACGTTCGTTAGTGTCACTCACAAAGGGAATGCACTAAGTTCTGTGGAGCATTTAGGGTAAAAGATGCAGTTAAATTACAAGACAGATAAAAATTAAACAGCGGAAAATAAAACTTTGCTTTATTGATAAAATAGTTTGTACAAAGATTTCTTTACAATATCAGAGTGTCATCTGTCTTACAAAATAAAGAAGCATAAAAATACATTTATATTTCCCAATGTAGCAAGAACCAGCCATAGCATTTGAAAAGAGAATCGAAGCAAAATTTCGAAAAATCTTCAAGCTGGGAAAGAGTGACAGTCCAACTTAACCTGAGCTATACTACTCCCTCCTCCACTACCTGGGGGGAACGGAAGAAAAGAAGACGAAAGAAAAACAGAGTCAGACATAAAGCCTGAGTAAGTTCAGTAACTTTTAGCAAGTGAACATGGAAAAACAAACGACATGAATTAACTGAATCCAAGATTACACCTGACCATAGGGTCAGCAAGATTAGACAAGATAATCACAAGATATGCTAAGATAAAATAAACAGAATATGCTCTAATACTTTCGCCGCTTCGCTATTTCCTTGTTATACTGGTTTCTATATCTCTGCACCACCTAACTAGTGTTCCAACTAGTAACGATAACGTGATCCCAACCCCTGTAGTTTCCATTGCCTTCAGGCATACATTTATTATTTATTACCTAGATATAATCTAGGGTTTTCTATCAAGTGCTTTCTAGATTTAACTAGAGTTTACGCTATCTGCTGAACGCTTCTTGAGTTCAGGTTTGTGCCACCTAGTCCAACTAGGGATTACACTACCTGTCGAACGATGCCCCCAAGTCTAGGACACACTACCTAGAGTGGTATATGTTCCTATACTTCCCACGCATGTATTGCGAATCGTCATCGCTTGTCTAGATGCACATGTCCTGTAATGTGCGGTCCGAGTCCTGCGACAGGGCAAATCAAGGAATGCAGAACTCAGTCGGAGCTTTCAGATATCTGCCGATGCAGATGCTAAGGTCTGTTTTTATTCCAGTGGCTATGGTACCACTTGACCCCTCCCTCAACTAATGAAAGGCACACCTTGTAAAATGAGAACTATACGCCGACCCCCGGTGCCCCACTATCCTATGGCCATCCTCACCCATAACTAGATAGCAAGTATATGGTCTTTTGGAGTTCTCCGCCTTTCCGCTTCACGTATCTCGATTGATTCAAGATGGATGGTAGACGACGAGTCGCTATCACAGGGCTACCGTTTGCTGGCCGAATCACGCCGGTCCATCCTAGTCTTTAGGTTGCCATGTATTGCAACCAAGGCATTCCCCTGGTTCTTCTACGCAGACCTTAACCTCTATGGGCCCAGGCGGATCATCTGCAGCCTCACAGAGGGATACCAAGAGTACCCTCACATCCCCTCGAAGCCTTTGGCTTTGTAACCCAATTCGTTGGAGCCTTCTTTTTAATCAGATGGACGTTCGCTCCTCCTTGTGTTATACTAATAATTACTACTTAGTTTTGTCAACTAAGGTTTACCACTTAGTTTCCAGAATCGTTGTTTTCTTAACTAAGGTTTACTACTTAGCTCCTTTTAACTAAGGTTTACTACTTAGTTCTCTTTCCCGTAAATTTGGATTGGTTAAGTGTCATTAGTCAATTCAAGCTAACTTAACCCTCTTCATTTATCCTGTTAAGATGGTTAACTGTCATCAGCAATTCACGTTGACTTAACCCTACCACAAACCAAGTTATATTGGTTAAATATTTCTTATTACTTAACCCTACCCCTTCATCTTGTATTGGTTAAGTGTTCCTTTTTAACTTAACCTTGCCCGTCTGTTTTAACTAACATGTTATTAATGGTTAAGTATTATCCCTTCATGTTTTAGACTTAACCTCATTCCTTTATCACAACCTGATGGTCAAGTGTTCAGGTTTACTTAACCCTACGGTCTAGCCCAGCTAACATATCAAAATTGGCTAAGTGTATTAGATTTTACTTAACCCCAACCTCTAGTCTAGTCAACATATTAATTTGGCTAAGTGTATTAACTTTGCTTAACCCCTACAAGTCTCGTTTTGCTACCTTGAGTTTGGTTAAGTGTCTCTATGGACTTAGCCCTCCTATTCTAGCTTAACTTTGTTAAGTTGGTTAAGTGTTCCTATGGACTTAACCCTCCCATTCTAGCTTAACTGTGTTAAGTTGGTTAAGTGTTCCTATGGACTTAACCCTCCCTTTCTAGCTTAACTGTGTTAAGTGTCAGTCTGAACCTAACCCCACCCATCAGTCTAGTTATCATGTTAAACTGGTTAAGTGTCTTAGTTAACTTAACCCTACCATTCTTGTTCCAGCTTTAACTAAATAAATTAAAGCCGCTACCACTCACATTAGACAGGTATTGTTGCGACTACTGGATGTGCCGGTTGGTTCCGGGCAGGTTTACATCGCAACTCAGTCTAACCTCGGGCTAGGCATATTCGTGTTTTCTAAGTCCAAAGGGTTTCAATTTATTTTCAAATCAAGTTTTGAAAGTAACCATCCCGTTTGGCGGATCAGTTAGGGATCGCCAGGGAGAGCAGGAAACTTGTATTTTCCAAACCCAAGCCTAGACACTATCCTCTCTGTCACCCTAGAACTTTCTGGTGTGTCATTAAAAGAGATGTCGTTAATAAACCTTTAATTTGCCTAAATTTATATTTCCTCATTTAGGCCAAATTCTATAAGTAAATTATTTCTAATTTACTTATTTCCTAATTACTCTTTTAATGTAGATTGTCTACATTCATTCTTATGGCCCATTTCCCCTTCTAAATCATATTTATGCTTTTTTGTATGTGGACTGTAACACCCCGTGTATTCTATAACCGTGGAATTCATAAATTAAAGTATAATTAATTTCAAATCAAAGAATTAAGGGAAATGGGATACGCCATTGGGTTCGTCTCGGAAAAATACGCGAAATAGAGTCCGAGTTTTCGAAAATCAGAGTCCGTATGACCAAGATATGGCCTCCGGAAGTTTCAGAATTAGATTTAAATTTTGAACAGACGAAAACAGCTCAGAAAAACTAATTCAAAATTCAAAATCGGGCCCAATTGGCCAAGGCGGGAAAATTCCCGCCCAAAGCACCCAGGTCGACTTGGCAGTCGACCTGGGTAACCCGTGTCGACTGCCAAGTCGACACGGTGTCGACTGGGGTGTCGACCTGGCCCCTGAGCCAGGTCGAACCCAGCCCACCCTGGCTGGCCAGGTCTGTGTTTGGTCGATTTTCTGAGCCTTGCCTTGTCACTAGGGCTAGGTGTCAGCTCCTGGTTGGTCTCTCCTTCAAACGAACGGCTATTATTGAACCAAGCTTCATCGACGGTCTAAATCAACTCACAAACTCTATAAAAAGGACCTAAGGCTAACCCTAATTCACATAAACTAAAATGGAGATGAGACCGTCATGCTGCTGAGGAGAGACTGAAGATAGACGTCAGAAATAGAGAGACAACTAGGAGATAATTCAAAGCTTAAAGCAACGTTAATCAAATCAAAGCAACGCCTACAACAAAGGATAGCATCTCCAAATTCAGAATTCAGATTTCTGAATTGAAGATTCGTCATACGCTGTAAGTAGAGTGCTATTCCGATATGAATTAAATAATTGTGTTGATTTGTGTAATGTAAGAAATGGAATTGCGACGATAATAATCTATATTTGTATGTTGATTTGATGCAAAACGATTTGGGAATATTATGGTATACGATTGGATATTTGCAAGTACGCGATTTGCGTTGGAAACGAAATGGAATTGTGGCGATAATGAATTATATTTGTATGTTATTTTGATTTTAAACGATTTGGCAATGCTATGGTTTGATTCATACAAGTATGTGGCTTATGTTGACAACCACATGTTGTGGAATTTTGATTGGGACTTATGCAAGCATATGATTCATATTGAAAACTACATGTTTGTGGTAGTTATTTACAACACCCATTTGGTAAATGCAAGTATAAGATTCATGTTGAAACAACAACTATATGTTGTAATAGTTTATTTTGAAATTCATGCAAGTCTATGATCTATTGTTATGACAACATGATGTATAATTCTATGGTAATCTTTAGTGTAATTTGATCCACTTAAGTATTATGATTCATATGAAGGTTATGTTGAAATTGGCATCATAGTTCAAGTATAAAAATCATATTTTTGTGATAGTGACAAAAGCACGCATCTTTGTAAATTTGTATTAACTTTATGAACATGACTAAACTATGTTCGTTATTATGGCCAATTGAAAAACATGTTTTTAGGCTCATGTTGTTATCATAAGTTACATTAGAATTACATTAGAGTTACATTCCTCTTGCAAGTTTATATAGATAAAATAAAAACCATGATGTAAGTTTAGATATGTTTATGCTATAATTCTATGAATAGAATGAAAACCATGATTCATATAAAAATTAGGTTGGGATAATTCTAGTTGAACCATACTTTTGTATTAGTTACAAAAGTAAGTACCTTTTGTTAACATATAGTGATTTTATGAACATGATTAGTTTATATTATGCCTAAATAAAAATATAGACTTATATTTCTAGTCAAGACCCCGTGCCAATAATAATGATATCTAATTTAGTTAGATTCTTAATTTCAAGTTTACATGGTTAGTTGAACCTATGATTCATGTTTAAGTTTATGCCATTATCATATGACTAGAATAATCCATGTTAAGTACTGCTTATGCCATAATCATATGAGTAAAATAATTCATGATTAAGTATTGTCTATGCATTAACCATATGAATAGAATGATTTATGTTTAAGTATTGTTTATGCTATGATTATATGGATAAAATGATTCATGTTATGCCATGATTATATGATGTTAAAATTGCAAGTTCACATGTGCCTATTTTATGTTAATTGAATCGTTCGTTGCAAGTTCATGCGTTCACACTCCCCTTTTTCATGTTATCTTATAAACATCATGTTATAAGCCTCCCCTTTTCACTTGGCTAAATTGGGTTTAAGTATTAAACCCAACACACCTTACGTTGGAGCGAACGTATAATACGGGGGTAATGACGTTTGGGCTAAAATATAGAACATATGTGTTGGCATGTTTAATGCATGCCAACAACCTTGAAAGAACAATTAAGTGGCATAAATGAAATTCAACCAATAAAGATGAATTTGAATAATGGGCCGCAAATATTTACATATAAAAAGAAGAAAGACAAAATATGTAAATGTAGAAAATACGATGTGTTTAACCCGAGGTTGGATTGAGTTGTGATGTAAACCTGCCCGGAACCGCCCGGATGTCCAGTTGTCACAACAATACCTATCCAATGTGGGTGGTTAAACATGGAGCCCAATAAGGACCCGAGGTTAGACTGAGTTGTGGCGTAAGACTGCCCGGACCCAACCGACAACAGGCAGCCACAACAATACCTGTCTAATGTGAGAGGTCAAGGCTTTAATAAGACAATTAAGGCTAAGTTAGGATTGATAGGATTAAGTAAATTATATTAATACTTAATCAGGATGGAACATGCTAAACTAAACAGGCTGATTGGGGGCTAGGTTTATAACACACTTAACCAACTTAGCATGTTGGCTAGAAATAGAAAAACCTAGTAGCGGGGGACCCTTTTCAGCAGTAACCCTATAAGGTATCATGATACCCTGAAACTAGGCAGGGTGGGGCACGATTACTGGGCTGACTGTAAGAGGTCAAATCGACGGCGGTGGTGCAGCAGTGTAGGTTCTAACGGGGTGCGGGCATGCACACACTCCGGCGCAGAAAAATAAGGCACTGGGCACCAGTAGCATACCTGTGCATTCTAGGATTGTGTCGGGCCACCACCATGGGACTTGATACACCCCATGGTGGGACCAGCATAGGTAACTACAACATCGGGGGCCGTAAGACACATGTAACTATGCGAGTAGGCGCCGATCATCATAAAATGGATCACTTCACCCTGATTATGGGGTGCCTGTTGGGAACTAGTTTATATGGGTACAGAGATTAGCATGGGGTACAATAGTATATTCGACCCTAGACAACTTAACTAAGTTTATGGTGCTTTCCCATTTCTAGTTTATACTTATCATACCCAGTTCTTTATTCATAGACTGAATAGTCTTAGACTTACTCAGGCTTTATGTCTGACTCTACTTTTCTTTCGTCTTCTTTTCTTCCGTCCCCCCCCCCCCCCCCAGGTCCACAGGGAGGGAATACCGTAGCTTGACCAGCCTTCATATCCAGCTTGAAGAGAAAGAATGTATTGCTTGGATCTTTTCGTTTTGGACTATGGCTTTGGACAACAACTTTGGGACTTTTGCAGTTTATTTATGTTTTCTTTATGCTTCTTTAAATAATGTAATCAAGACAGTTATGAAGATGTTATGTTTTTTTGAAGTATTGTAAGATAATTATGGTATGGTTGGTGTAACACGTATTTTATTGAAATAAAAGTTGTTGTTTTCCGCTGTTCAAAAATATGTGTTCTTATATCTGTCTTGTATATCCGTGACTTATACTTATAAACATCCACCAAAATTAGGGCATTCCCTTTGAGAGTGACCCTAACGGAGGTGGGGTGTTTCACTTGGTATCAGAGTATAGGTTTACCAGATAAGATAAAAAGTTTTGAAAATTTATTTTCAAAAAAAAATAATAATTTAATGAAGCATTTTTTTAAAAGAAAAATATTATTTTATTTTAAAAAAAAAGAAAAAAAAAAGGCAAAGTCCACCCAAAGCCATAGGTACTATCTCTTATCCTTCGTTTTGAATCTATCCTTTTTGTTTCAGCATGTCCGAAGAACTTAACTTGCCAGAGGGTGTACCAATACTTGGTTGGTTTAGGCGGTTCTTAGAAGCAAGGGCCACTAAGCCAGGTCCTACCGTTCCTCCTCCCCCAGCTGCAGGAAATCATCCAGCTGCAGCAGCACCTCTTCCTCCACCTCCTCCACGGGGAAACACGTTTGCTAAGATATGTAAAGATTTTAAAGCTATGGGAGGAAAGGATTTTCATGGAACTGAGTCCTTCGTGGCAGCTAGAAATTGGCTGAAAGAAACCGAGGACTTATTCATCATCTTTGAGGTAGAAGATAGGCAGAAAGTACAACTGGCAGTATGGTTGCTAAAAGGGGAGGCTTCCTACTGGTGGGAAGTCACTAATGCAGAAAGACCAGTGGAAACATGGGAGGACTTTAGGGCAAGGTTTGAGGCTAAATTTCTCTCAGATGCGGAAAGGAGTTTGCAGTTGGAAAAAATTCTTATTTCTTAAGCAAGGGAACAAGACTGTCAAAGAGTATGTTAATCAGTTCGATGAGCTGGCTAGGTTTGGGCTGGACCTAGTCAACACCCCGCACAAGAAGGCTCTCCGTTTTGTCAAAGGGTTGAATGAGCCATTACACAGTTTGGCCATGACCCATATACCCATGGGAGCTACGTATGAAAGGTTGGTACAGATGGCGTTGCTGAACGAAGAGGATAAGGGCAAGAAGGAGACAAAGGCAGAAAGCTCTCAAGGGAAGAAAGAGGGTTTGCAGCCTAAGAAGACAGACTTTAAGAAGGGCGGGAAAGGCAACAAAGAGAAGAGGAAGTGTAATTTCTGTGGCAAAGTGGGGCACTTAGTGAAAGATTGCCGGAAAAAGAAGGCCAAGGAGAATGGTGGGTGCTTTTCTTGCGGTTAGACAGGCCACAGGGCTAAGGACTGCCCAAAGAAACGAGGATAGGGGCAGAGGGCTGGATCCACCTCAGGGGCACAAGTTCATGTGCTAGAAGCGCCACCTCTGCAACAGCGAGGTATAAATACTTCTGTAGAAAGTGTAGTTTATCTTTATGATCACCCCGTTCGCACTTTATTTGATTCTGGCACATCACACTCCTTTATCTCGTCTGCTTTAGTAGAATCTCTGCACCTAAAAACTAGTATGGTAGAGGACCCCTTAATTGTTTCAAACCCAATTGGGGGCCCAGCTAATTTGTCTATGACCTGTTTGGGATTGAAAATTTCTATTCTAAGTGTAGAATTTCAATGTAGTGCCTTTGTTTTGGGCTTTTCGGGATATGGTTTGATTTTGGGCATGGATTGGCTATCCAGTAATGGGGCCATCCTTGATTGTGAGAAAAGGGTTGTTAGGCTCCTAACCCAGCTCGGTAATACTTTGGAAATTTCTTGTAATCCCTCGTATGCGGTTATGCTTAGTTACCTTGAATCGCTAGATGCCTCCGTTGAAAATTTGCAATCGATTAGAGTGGTCCGGGAATATCCGGATGTCTTCGAAGAGGTGAAGGGCTTGCCTCCGAAGCGGGAGATTGACTTCCGTATATATCTTGTAGATAATGCAAAGCCCGTTGCGTTGCCCGTTAGACACATGGCTCCACGGGAAAGGAAAGAGCTCAGTAAACAGATTAAAGAGCTTCTAGAGAAGGGGTTCATTAGAAGGAGCATTTCAGAATAGGGCGCTCCAGTAGTGTTCGCCACTAAGGCAGAAGGTTCATTTCGCTTATGCATAAGTCGTAAAGAATCACCTTAGTAAGTACATTTGGCAACATAGTTGACATTTGTTTATTTTCAAGAGATAATTCATCTATGTGGAATACCTTCTAGTAAGTGAACAAGATCCAAGATTCACTAGTGAATTTTGGAAAGCTTGCATGGAACCATGAGTACGCAGTTATGCTTGAGCCAAGTATACTAGAAGGAGAATAAGTGAAAGTGGAACGAGAGGCAACAATGAAATAGGTTCCAACTCATATTTTGGAAACAAGAATTAAGAAGCTACGAAATTGTGAAGTTAAAGACGGACAAAGCATAATGGAGTTAAGCTCAAGGAAATGCGACTTAGAAGATTGAAGACTAGATTCGTGCATCATATCTCTTCTTAAGAGTATATCTTTGATCCCTCTCTTCCTGTAGAGCTTACTTGCGTGCTATCTTTTGTGTATATCCTCTCGGTCCCCTTCTCAATCCACTTTCTGTTGCAAACCCCATAGGGAGTATGACTCATCTGTTAGTAACACATGTTGGGCCTGGAGGGTGTTCGTTGGTTTGACTAAACTTTTTGGGTTTTATAGGATACGGGTTGGTCTTAGGGAGGGACTTCCTTGTGACCTAAAAGGAGTCCATCATGCTTAGTTTCCTAGAATCATATATAGTGGTTGGGTTGAGTAATTCTTTGGGTGTCAGTCTGATGTTGATTTCGGTCTTCGGGGCTGATGCTTAGAGAGTTCTTCTCCTAATCAATATATATGTGGCATAGATTTCCAGTTTTGACATTGCCTAATGGGCACAAAGTTTTTACTTGCTTCTATCATTCGACTATACCTTCAGATAGGAACAATTGGGAAAATGGCCTATAGATTAGAGCTACCTGAAAGATTGGCCGGAGTTCACAACGTCTTTCACGTTTCACATCTCCGAAAATGTCTACATAAGTCTGCTGAAGTGGTAGAGCCAAATATCCTAGAAGAAGCTGAAGTGGAATGCAAAGCAACCGTGAGGAAAGTTCCAACCCGCATATTAGGAACGGAAGTGAAGAAGCTACGCAACCGCGAAGTCAAGCTCGTCAAAGTTCAGTGGAGCGACGCCGAAGGAGATGCAACTTGGGAAACTGAAGCTAGAATACGCGCTGCCTACCCTTTTCTTTTCGAGGGTATATCCTTGATCTTTCTTAAGTTGCGCTTTTATCTATCTTTTTTTAGGTATATCTCCTCGACCCTATCTTTTAGGTAGAAACTCTTTGGATGAAAACATGTAGTTGAAACATGTTATGGATGATGGTTGCAAGTGGTTGCAAGTGATTGCTAGTGGTTGCTCGTGGTTGCTCGTGGTTGCATATACACACACAATCTAGGTTTTAGATCGGCTCAATCACTTCATATTGCATATGCATATATGTTTGCATTCGTGTATGGTTGAAGTTTAATGTGTTGTCATATGGATGTTGCATTTATATGAATGATTGTGCACTCATGTAGAATCATGAATAGGAGAATTTGCATACATAATGGATTCATAGCACTTACATAATTCACATTAAGGAGGTCAACTGAATCAGTAGACTGCCTGATTTTGCATTAGATAAGTACATGTACACACACACTTCGCATATGATCATGAAGCATTAGAAGTCTTTTAAGGACAATGGATGCTCGTGTTTGATGGATGAGTAGATGGATGTTTGGATGTTAGGATATACATTCTTCCTAACTTGAAGATTTCGGGGACGAAATCCTTTTTAAGTGGGGGAGAATGTAACACCCCGTGTATTCTATAACCGTGGAATTCATAAATTAAAGTATAATTAATTTCAAATCAAAGAATTAAGGGAAACGGGATACGCCATTGCGTTCGTCTCGGAAAAATACGCGAAATAGATTCCGAGTTTTCGAAAATCGGAGTCCGTATGACCAAGATATGGCCTCCGGAAGTTTCAGAATTAGGTTTAAAATTCGAACAGACGAAAACAGCTCAGAAAAACTAATTCAAAATTCAAAATCGGGCCCAATTGGCCAAGGCGGGAAAATTCCCGCCCAAAGCACCCATGTCGACTTGGCAGTCGACCTGGGGCTAGCCAGGTCGACTGGGCAGTCGACCTGGGTAACCTGTGTCGACTGCCAAGTCGATACGGTGTCGACTGGGGTGTCGACCTGGCCCCTGAGCCAGGTCGAACCCAGCCCACCCTGGCTGGCCAGGTCTGTGTTTGGTCGATTTTCTGAGCCTTGCCTTGTCACTAGGGCTAGGTGTCAGCTCCTGGTTGGTCTCTCCTTCAAACGAACGGCTATTATTGAACCAAGCTTCATCGACGGTCTAAATCAACTCACAAACTCTATAAAAAGGACCTAAGGCTAACCCTAATTCACATAAACTAAAATGGAGATGAGACCGTCATGCTGCTGAGGAGAGACTGAAGATAGACGTCAGAAATAGAGAGACAACTAGGAGATAATTCAAAGCTTAAAGCAACGTTAATCAAATCAAAGCAACGCCTACAACAAAGGATAGCATCTCCAAATTAAGAATTCAGATTTCTGAATTGAAGATTCGTCATACGCTGTAAGTAGAGTGCTCCGATATGAATTAAATAATTGTGTTGATTTGTGTAATGTAAGAAATGGAATTGTGGCGATAATAATATATATTTGTATGTTGCTTTGATGCAAAACGATTTGGGAATATTATGCTATACGATTGGATATTTGCAAGTACGCGATTTGCATTGGAAACGAAATGGAATTGTGGCGATCATGAATTATATTTGTATGTTATTTTGATTCTAAATGATTTGGTAATGCTATGGTTTGATTCATACAAGTATGTGGCTTATGTTGACAACCACATGTTGTGGAATTTTGATTGGGACTTATGCAAGCATATGATTCATATTGAAAACTACATGTTTGTGGTAGTTATTTACAACACCCATTTGGTAAATGCAAGTATAAGATTCATGTTGAAACAACAACTATATGTTGTAATAGTTTATTTTGAAATTCATGCAAGTCTATGATCTATTGTTATGACAACATGATGTATAATTCTATGGTCATCTTTAGTGTAATTTGATCCACTTAAGTATTATGATTCATATGAAGGTTATGTTGAAATTGGCATCATAGTTCAAGTATAAAAATCATATTTTTGTGATAGTGACAAAAGCACGCATCTTTGTAAATTTGTATTAATTTTATGAACATGACTAAACTATGTTCATTATTATGCCCAATTGAAAAACATGTTTTTAGGCTCATGTTGTTATCATAAGTTACATTAGTATTACATTAGAGTTACATTCCTTTTGCAAGTTTACATAGATAAAATAAAAACCATGATGTAAGTTTAGATATGTTTATGCTATAATTCTATGAATAGAATGAAAACCATGATTCATATAAAAATTAGGTTGGGATAATTCTAGTTGAACCATACTTTTGTATTAGTTACAAAAGTAAGTACCTTTTGTTAACATATAGTGATTTTATGAACATGATTAGTTTATATTATGCCTAAATAAAAATATAGACTTATATTTCTAGTCAAGACCCCGTGCCAATAATAATGATATCTAATTTAGTTAGATTCTTAATTTCAAGTTTACATGGTTAGTTGAACCTATGATTCATGTTTAAGTTTATGCCATTATCATATGACTAGAATAATCCATGTTAAGTACTGCTTATGCCATAATCATATGAGTAAAATAATTCATGATTAAGTATTGTCTATGCATTAACCATATGAATAGAATGATTTATGTTTAAGTATTGTTTATGCTATGATTATATGGATAAAATGATTCATGTTATGCCATGATTATATGATGTTAAAATTGCAAGTTCACATGTGCCTATTTTATGTTAATTGAATCGTTCGTTGCAAGTTCATGCGTTCACACTCCCCTTTTTCATGTTATCTTATAAACATCATGTTATAAGCCTCCCCTTTTCACTTGGCTAAATTGGGTTTAAGTATTAAACCCAACACACCTTACGTTGGAGCGAACGTATAATACGGGGGTAATGACGTTTGGGCTAAAATATAGAACATATGTGTTGGCATGTTTAAAACATGCCAACAACCTTGAAAGAACAATTAAGTGGCATAAATGAAATTTAACCAATAAAGATGAATTTGAATAATGGGCCGCAAATATTTACATATAAAAAGAAGAAAGACAAAATATGTAAATGTAGAAAATACAATGTGTTTAACCCGAGGTTGGATTGAGTTGTGATGTAAACCTGCCCGGAACCGCCCGGCTGTCCAGTAGTCACAACAATACCTATCCAATGTGGGTGGTTAAACATGGAGCCCAATAAGGACCCGAGGTTAGACTGAGTTGTGGCGTAAGACTGCCCGGACCCAACCGGCAACAGGCAGCCACAACAATACCTGTCTAATGTGAGAGGTCAAGGCTTTAATAAGACAATTAAGACTGAGTCAGGATTGATAGGATTAAGTAAATTATATTAATACTTAATCAGGATGGAACATGCTAAACTAAACAGGCTGATTGGGGGTTAGGTTTATAACACACTTAACCAACTTAGCATGTTGGCTAGAAATAGAAAAACCTAGTAGCGGGGGACCCTTTTTAGCAGTAACCCTATAAGGTATCATGATACCCTGAAACTAGGCAGGGTGGGGCACGATTACTGGGCTGACTGTAAGAGGTCAAATCGACGGCGGTGGTGCAGCAGTGTAGGTTCTAACGGGGTGCGGGCGTGCACACACTCCGGCGCAGAATAATAAGGCACTGGGCACCAGTAGCATACCTGTGCATTCTAGGATTGTGTCGGGCCGCCACCATGGGACTTGATACACCCCATGGTGGGACCAGCATAGGTAACTACAACATCGGGGGCCGTAAGACACATGTAACTATGAAAGTAGGAGCCGATCATCATAAAATGGATCACTTCACCCTGATTATGGGGTGCCAGTTGGGAACTAGTTTATATGGGTACAGAGATTAGTATGGGGTACGATAGTATATTCGACCCTAGACAACTTAACTAAGTTTATGGTGCTTTCCCATTTCTTGTTTATACTTATCATACCCAGTTCTTTATTCATAGACTGAATAGTCTTAGACTTACTCAGGCTTTATGTCTGACTCTACTTTTCTTTCGTCTTCTTTTCTTCCGTCCCCCCCCCCCCCCCAGGTCCACAGGGAGGGAATACCGTAGCTTGACCAGCCTTCATATCCAGCTTGAAGAGAAAGAATGTATTGCTTGGATCTTTTCGTTTTGTACTATGGCTTTGGACAACAACTTTGGGACTTTTGCAGTTTATTTATGTTTTCTTTATGCTTCTTTAAATAATGTAATCAAGACAGTTATGAAGATGTTATGTTTTTTTTTGAACTATTGTAAGACAATTATGGTATGGTTGGTGTAACACGTATTTTATTGAAATAAAAGTTGTTGTTTTCCGCTGTTCAAAAATATGTGTTCTTATATCTGTCTTGTATATCCGTGACTTATACTTATAAACCTCCACCAAAATTAGGGCATTCCCTTTGAGAGTGACCCTAACGGAGGTGGGGTGTTTCATGGACTATACCAAATTAAGTGTCACTAACCATGATTTTTGCTAAACCTGCCAATTACGCCCAATTATGGCCAATTTCACATTTATGCCAATATACTTACCGTGCCAAATTAGCTAATCCAATTCCGATTCAACATTCTAATTCTATACTTATTACTCTAGTTCACTATTCATGTAAATGCTAGATTTACACGTCAATACTAGATTCAAATTACACATCTTATAATTCATGTCAAATCTATCCAATTTGCACTTCTATGAACATGTCATATTACATGTTCCCAATTTATGCCAATTTCCAAGTTAAACTACGTTTTTAGTAAATTTCATATTTTGCCCAAACCGCATTCCCACCGTTCGTATAATCGCGATTCAGTCTAGATTATAAATAAAGCTAGGTTCGTAGAAAATAGGGAATGAACCAAAGATGCTATGCAAAAGATAAACATACTAACTGGCATAAAAAGGGTTGAATAATGACGTCGGTTCAAGAACATGGGTAGACCTAACTTAATAGGTAAATTCCCAAGGTCTAAAACCAATGAAAACCAAGAATAGACAGAATAGAGACGTAGGTTCAAGAACATGGGTAGACCTAACTTAATAGGTAAATTCCTAAGGTCTAAAACCAAAGATAACCAAGAATAGACAGAATAGATGATCGGGTTTAGACCCAATTTCATAGTCACAAAACTTAAGCAACACTTTCCTAGTCATGAATCACAGGTGTTTAATCATAGATGTCCTTGTTATTTCATAGGCAATAGTTTATATTTCCTAATCAAAGGCATAGGCTTAGTCAAGGAATTAATCCTCATAGTCACAGTCACAGTCATAGGCAATGTTCATAGTCATAGGCAATGTCCATAGTCATAGGCAATGTTCATAGTCATAGGAAAATGTTCATAATCATAGGCATATGGTTTTAAGGTCCATAGTTTCATAGTCATGGTCTTATTTGTCCTCGAATCATAACAATTCTTAATTAGGTTCAAGAGTATAGGCACTGATTCGAATAGAAAGAGAGACTTGGCATATTCTTTTATTCCTTTAATTTCATGTCACGAACAGAGAAAAACGTTCAAATCTAGAAATAACTGACTTACAGAGATTAGACAGAAAGGAGGCGTTGCTATGATTCGTGCGACGTTTAGCCTTTAATCCTTATCTTGAAGCTTTGAATCTCTTCTAGACAACTTGAGCAGCATAACCTTGTCTTGGGTTTTCGTATTATCTTCTTATTTTTATATTTTCTCAGAGGCAGCATAAGGATAGAAAAGAATTATGAATAGAGAAGAAGAACAGGGTTGTTTATATAGTGTTAGGTGGACGAACCTGGTCAGAAAACGTGACCAAATACATCAGAACGAACCAGGTGCAGGAAGCTGAAAAAACGGGGAGGTCGACACCCATGTCGACTGGGCAGTCGACATGGGGGGGTGGTGTCGACTGTGCAGTCGACACCCCTGTCGACTTGACCTGGGCAGGAATTTTCCCGCCCTGCCCCCTGTGTGTTTGAATTCGAATTTGGCTCTAGTTTAAACTGTTTTGAACTTGGAATTTTCTGAAAATTTTGACGGGCCATATCTTGGTCACACGGACTCCGATTTTCGAAAATTGGGACTCTATTTCGCGTATTTTTCCGAGACAAATGCCAAGACACAGCCCGTTTCCCTTGATTTTGATTTTAACTTTTAATTCTGCCTTGATTTGTAAATCTTAGTGTTACAGAAATACGGGGTGTTACATTCTCCCCCACTTAAAAAGGATTTCGTCCCCGAAATCTTCAAGTTAGGAAGAATGTGTCCTACCATCCAATCACCCATTTACTCAACCATTCACTCACAGGCATTCATTGTCCTTAAAAGATTTCTAATGCTTTCATGTTCATATGCATAGTGTGTGTACATGTCTTAATCTAATGCAAAATCAGGCAGTCTACTGATTCAGTTGACCTCCTTAATGCAAATCATGTCAGTGTCATGCGTCCAATCATGTATGCAAGCATCCCTAGTTATGTAAATACTACATGTGTGCATAGCCATTCATCCATATGCAACATCCATATGATAACATATCAAGTTCAATTTTGCAAACAAATACATATCTGTAAATGCAATATGAAAGTGTCTGAACTGATCTAGTGCCTAATACGTATGCATATGCATCCTCGAGCAACCATTAGCAACCACTTGCAACCACCAACCATAACATGTTTCAAACACATGTTTACATCCATTGGATTCTACCTAAAGGATCGAAGATACGACCTAGAGGATATACTTTGGAAAGAGAGAAACAATTATGCGTAAAGCTCCTAAACAACGAAATCAAGGATGCACCCTTAAGGAAAAAAAGGGTATGATGCTAGTATCTAGCCTTCTTGAGCTTTACTCCATTGTATCTTAACTAATTTAACTTCACGATTGTGAAGTTTCTGATCTCCATTTCCAAAATAAACAGATGTCAATTACGGCACCAAGTATATGTACTAAGATGTTTAGAGGTCCCCCTCTTATCCGCCATGCCATAACTATAAGGGTCGAAAGGTTACTACGTGCTTTTTAGAGTGCCTGTCACATCTATTCATCTCTCACGCAAACCATCCTAGTCGAACTCGACATCCCTCAAGTACAAGCCCCAAAGGCCTAAACCAATATCAGACAAGCACCCAAGGAATATCTCCTCCGAACTTAGACGATCTATGTGAGATGATATAAACAAACTCGACAGCTATTCTCAAATCCCTACTAACCAAAAATAAACTGGTCAGACCACCAATTGGATTTGAGACTCTAGTGGGATCTTTCTACTATATAAGTACTATGGTGTAGAGACTCAACCATGGAAGTGGATATGAACAAATGCGAAGAGCTAAAACCAAAGGAAAGAGTACGAACAGCAAAACTAGACTCTTCCAACAGAACTTTACTACCTTTATCCTAGGTATGCATGGTGGCGAAAGTAGGTTCTTGCCCTTCTGAAAACCTTGTTCCTCGTTCTTGCCCTTGCCCTTAATTATAGGCCCTATCATTCCCTAGTAAAGATACTTCCTCTTGTCTTAGGTTTTATAATTTCTTTCTCCTTCGTGAGATAAATCTACATCCATGAATTCCTCATCCTAGGGTTGTGCTCCCTAGCCAAACTCCTCATCCCCTTCCGTGTGTAGTCATGTTGAAAAATCTCTCGAATGCTGCTTCCATCGTACAGAAAACCCTATAAGCTTGAAAGAAAACTGGCCGTAAGTGAAACAACCACAGCCCTAGATGGAAGTCGGGTACTACTTTGCCCTTCGATGAGGTTACCTCCCAGAAAGCCAGGAGCCCCAGAGACTCAAGAAAGAAGAAGATAAGAAAACAGAGGAAGAGAAAATAGTGCATATGGCTTTGGGGAATATGCCTTTAAAACAAAACTTTTCTTTTTGAAAATGCTTCTTTTAAAACCGTTTTGAAACTAATTTTTCAAATCCTTTATCTGATCCGGTAACCTTCAGCTCTGATACCACGTGTAACACCCCACGTCCGTTAGTGTCACTTGCAAAGGGAATGCACTAAGTTCTGTGGAGCATTTAGGGTAAAAGATGCAGTTAAATTACAAGACAGACAGAAATTAAACAGCGGAAAATAAAACTTTGCTTTATTGATAAAATAGTTTGTACAAAGATTTCTTTACAATATCAGAGTGTCATCTGTCTTACAAAATAAAGAAGCATAAAAATACATTTATATTTCCCAATGTAGCAAGAACCAGCCACAGCATCTGAAAAGAGAATCCAAGCAAAACTTCGACAAATCTTCAAGATGGGAAAGAGTGACAGTCCAACTTAACCTGAGCTATACTACTCCCTCCTCCACTACCTGGGGGGGGGGGGACGGAAGAAAAGAGGACGAAAGAAAAACGGAGTCAGACATAAAGCCTGAGTAAGTTCAGTAACTTCTAGCAAGTGAACATGGAAAAACAAACGACATGAATTAACCGAATCCAAGATTACACCATGACCATAGGGTCAGCAAGATTAGACAAGATAATCACAAGATATGCTAAGATAAGATAAACAGGATATGCTCTAATACTTTCGCCGCTTTGCTATTTCCTTGTTATACTGGTTTCTATATCTCTGCACCACCTAACTAGTGTTCCAACTAGTAAAGATAACGTGATCCCAACCCCTGTAGTTTCCATTGCCTTCAGGCATACATTTATTATTTATTACCTAGATCTAATCTAGGGTTTTCTATCAAGTGCTTTCTAAATTTAACTAGAGTTTACGCTATCTGCTGAACGCTTCTCGAGTTCAGGGTTTATGCCACCTAGTCCAACTAGGGATTACGCTACCTGTCGAACGATGCCCCCAAGTCTAGGACACACTACCTAGAGTGGTACATGTTCCTATACTTCCCCATGCATGTATCGCGAATCGTCATCGCCTGTCTAGATGCACATGTCCTGTAATGTGCGGTTCGAGTCCTGCGGCAGGGCAAATCAAGGAATGCAGAACTCGGTCGGGAGCTTTCAGATATCTGCCGATGCAGATGCTAAGGTCTGTTTTTATTCCAGTGGATATGGTCCCACTTGACCCCTCCCTCAACTAATGAAAGGCACACCTTGTAAAATGAGAACTATAAGCCGACCCCCGGTGCCCCACTATCCTATGGCCATCCTCACCCATAACTAAATAGCAAGTATATGGTCTTTTGGAGTTCTCCGCCTTTCCGCTTCACATATCTCGATTGACTCAAGATGGATGGTAGACAACGAGTCGCTATCACAGGGCTACCGTTTGCTCGCCGAATCACACCGGTCCATCCTAGTCTTTAGGTTGCCATGTATTGCAACCAAAGCATACCCCTGGTTCTTCTACGCAGACCTTAACCTCTGTGGGCCCAGGCGGATCATCTACAGTCTCACAGAGGGATACCAAGAGTACCCTCACGTCCCCTCGAAGCCTTGGGCTTCGTAACCCAATTCGTTGGAGCCTTCTTTTTAATCAGACGGACGTTCGCTCCTCCTCGTGTTATACTAAGAATTACTACTTAGTTTTGTCAACTAAGATTTACCACTTAGTTTCCAAAATCGTTGTTTTCTTAACTAAGGTTTACTACTTAGCTCCTTTTAACTAAGGTTTACTACTTAGTTCTCTTTCCCGTCAATTTGGATTGGTTAAGTGTCATTAGTCAATTCAAGCTAACTTAACCCTCTTCATTTGTCCTGTTAAGCTGGTTAAGTATCATCAGCAATTCACGTTGACTTAACCCTACCACAAACCAAGTTATATTGGTTAAATATTTCTTATTACTTAACCCTACTCCTTCATCCTGTATTGGTTAAGTGTTCCTTTTTAACTTAACATTGCCCGTCTGTTTTAACTAACATGTTATTAATGGTTAAGTATTATCCCTTCATGTTTTAGACTTAACCTCATTCCTCTATCACAACCTGATGGTCAAGTGTTCAGGTTTACTTAACCCTACGGTCTAGCTCAGCTAACAAATCAAAATTGGCTAAGTGTATTAGATTTTACTTAACCCCAACCTCTAGTCTAGTCAACATATTAATTTGGCTAAGTGTATTAACTTTGCTTAACCCCTACAAGTCTCGTTTTGCTACCTTGAGTTTGGTTAAGTGTCTCTATGGACTTAGCCCTCCCATTCTAGCTTAACTTTGTTAAGTTGGTTAATTGTTCCTATGGACTTAACCCTCCTATTCTAGCTTAACTGTGTTAAGTTGGTTAAGTGTTCCTATGGACTTAACCCTCCCTTTCTAGCTTAACTGTTTAAGTGTCAATCTGAACCTAACCTCACCCATCAGTCTAGTTATCATGTTGAACTGGTTAAGTGTCTTAGTTAACTTAACCCTACCATTCTTGTTCCAGCTTTAACTAAATAAATTAAAGCCGCTACCATTCACATTAGACAGGTATTGTTGTGACTACTGGATGTGCCGGTTGGTTCCGGGCAGGTTTACATCGCAACTCAGTCTAACCTCGGGCTAGGCATATTCGTGTTTTCTAAGTTCAAAGGGTTTCAATTTATTTTCAAATCAAGTTTTGAAAGTGACCATCCCGTTCGTCGGATCAGTTAGGGATAGCCAGGGAGAGCAGGAAACTTGTATTTTCCAAACCCAAGCCTAGACACTATCCTCTTTGTCACCCTAGAACTTTCTGGTGTGTCATTAAAAGAGATGTCGTTAATAAACCTTTAATTTGTCTAAATTTATATTTCCTCATTCAGGCCAAATTCTATAAGTAAATTATTTCTAATTTACTTATTTCCTAATTACACTTTTAATGTAGATTGTCTACAATCATTCTTATGGCCCATTTCCCCTTCTAAATCATATTTATGCTTTTTGGTATGTGGACTATACCAAATTAAGTGTCACTAACCATGATTTTTGCTAAACCTGCCAATTACTCCCAATTATGGCCAATTTCACATTTATGCCAATATACTTATCGTGCCAAATTAGCTAATCCAATTCCGATTCAACATTCTAATTCTAGACTTATTACTCCAGTTCACTATTCATGTAAATGCTAGATTTACAGGTCAATACTAGATTCAAATTACACATCTTATAATTCATGTCAAATCTATCCAATTTGCACTTCTATGAACATGCCATAATACATGTTCCCAATTTATGCCAATTTCCTAGTTAAACTACGTTTTTAGTCAATTTCATATTTTGCCCAAACCGCATTCCCACCGTTCGTATAATCGTGATTCAGTCTAGATTATAAATAAAGCTAGGTTCGTAGAAAATAGGGAATGAACCAAAGATGCTATGCAAAAGATAGACATACTAACTGGCATAAAAAGGGTTGAATAACGACGTCGGTTCAAGAACATGGGTAGACCTAAATTAATAGGTAAATTCCCAAGGTCTAAAACCAAAGAAAACCAAGAATAGACAGAATAGAGATGTAGGTTCAAGAACATGGGTAGACCTAACTTAATAGGTAAATTCCCAAGGTCTAAAACCAAAGATAACCAAGAATAGACAGAATAGATGATCGGGTTTAGACCCAATTTCATAGTCACAAAACTTAAGCAACACTTTCCTAGTCATGAATCACAGGTGTTTAATCACAGATGTCCTTGTTATGTCATAGGCAATAGTTTATATTTCCTAATCAAAGGCATAGGCTTAGTCAAGGAAATAATCCTCATAGTCACAGTCACAGTCATAGGCAATGTTCATAGTCATAGGCAATATCCATAGTCATAGGCAATGTTCATAGTCATAGGCAAACGTTCATAATCATAGGCATATGGTTTTAAGGTCCATATTTTCATAGTCATGGTCTTATTTGTCCTCAAATCATAACTGTTCTTAATTAGGTTCAAGAGTATAGGCACTGATTCGAATAGAGAGAGAGAGATTTGGCATATTCTTTTATTCCTTTAATTTCATGTCACGAATAGAGAAAAACGTTCAAATCTAGAAATAACTGACTTACAGAGATTAGATAGAAAGGAGGCGTTGCTATGATTCGTGCGACGTTTAGCCTTTAATCCTTATCTTGAAGCTTTGAATCTCTTCTAGACAACTTGAGCAGCATAACCTTGTCTTGGGTTTTCGTATTATCTTCTTATTTTTATATTTTCTCAGAGGCGGCATAAGGATAGAAAAGACTTGTGAATAGAGAAGAAGACCAAGGCTGTTTATATAGTGTTAGGCGGACGAACCTGGTCAGAAAACGTGACCAAATACATCAGAACGAACTAGGTGCAGGAAGCTGAAAAAAACGGGGAGGTCGACACCCATGTCGGCTGGGCAGTCGACATGGGGGGTGGTGTCGACTGTGCAGTCGACACCCCTATCGACTTGACCTGGGCGGGAATTTTCCCGCCCTGCCCCCCATGTGTTTGAATTCGAATTTGGCTCTAGTTTAAACTGTTTTGAACTTGGAATTTTCTAAAAAATTTGACCGGCCATATCTTGGTCATACGGACTCCGATTTTCGAAAATTCAGACTCTATTTCGCGTATTTTTCCGAGACGAACGCCAAGGCATAGCCCGTTTCCCTTGATTTTGATTTTAACTTTTAATTCTGCCTTGATTTGTAAATCTTAGTGTTACAGAACTACGGGGTGTTATAGTCCCTAAAAATGCTACCGAAGTAAAGAGTTTCTTGGGGTTGGCTGGCTACTATAGGAAGTTTATCAAAGACTTCGCAAAGATATCAGCTCCATTAACACGTTTGACGAAGAAGAACCTAGTCTTCGCGTGGGACATAGATTGTGATGATGTGTTCCAACGTTTAAAGAGAGCTTTGACCTCAGCTCCAGTCTTAGTGCTGCCAGACGGGAGTAAGCCATTTACTGTTTATACCGATGCTTGTGGGACAGGTCTAGGCGCAGTCTTAATGCAAAGGGGAAGGGTAATAGCCTATGGTGGAAGGCAGTTAAGGGTGCATGAGAAAAATTACCCTACACATGACCTAGAGTTAGCCGCAATTGTTTTCGCGCTTAAGTCATTGCGTCATTATCTTCTTGGCGAGAAATTCGAATTATTCACTGACCACAAATCTTTAAAATACTTATTCTCTCAGAAGGACTTGAATTTAAGACAGCAAAGGTGGATGGAATTCTTAGCGTCCTACGACTTCGAAATAGCATATACCCCTGGCAAGGGTAACGTGGTGGCAGACGCCTTAAGTAGGAAAAGGTTGTCCTTGAGCCTATTGTTTGTTGAACGGCGAAACTTAGAATTCATCTCTATGTTTGATTTTAGACCTTCCGTTGACTTTGTATCCGGTTTGCTAGCATCCTTGGAGGTCAGACCTACGCTTTTGGGATGGATTGGTGAGGCACAGCGAGACGACCCACAGTTGGTTGAGTTAGTTGAAAAGCTCAAAAGAGGGGAGTCATCAAGCCATCTCCGTAGGTATACCCTGGATTATAAGGGATGGTTACGTAGGGATAGTAGACTATGTGTACCTCGAGACGAAGGTTTGAGGAAGGCTATTCTTGACGAAGCACATCATTCGAAGATGACCATTCATCCCCGCGGGGACAAGGTGTACAAAGACATGAAGCGAGTTTTATTTTGGGCCGGTATGAAGAGGGATGTGGTCGAGCATGTCGCTAGATGCTTGGTGTGCCAACAAGTAAAAGCGGAGCAAAAGAAACCCGGTGGGTTGCTTCACCCATTGGAGGTTCCACTATGGAAATAGGAAAGTGTCTCGATGCACTTTGTGGATGGGTTACCAAGATCAAGGAAGGGTAATACGGGAATTTGGGTTATAGTAGATAGACTTACTAAAAGCGCCCATATTATTCCCGTGAAGAGTAAGAGGACTGCTCCATGGTTAGCTTCTGTATATGTCCGAGAGATAGTTCGTTTGCATGGTGTTCCTTCTAGCATAGTAAGCGACCGCGATCCTATCTTCACTAGCGAATTTTGGAGGAGCTTACCAGAAGCGGTAGGGACTCGGTTATGTCTGAGCACCGCATATCATCCTCAAACGGACGGCCAAACCGAGAGGGTGAATCGTATTCTAGAGGACCTTTTGAGGCTATGTATCCTAGACTTTGGGGGTACATAGGAAGAGCATCTTCCGTTGGTAGAGTTCGCATATATAATAACAGCATTCAATCTAGCATTGGCATGGCACCTTTCGAAGCTCTTTATGGACGACCTTGTCGTTCACCTACATGTTGGTGGGAATCTACGGATAAGATCTTACTTGGGCCCGATATGATTAGAGAGACTTCAGAAAAGATCGACTTGATTCGAAGGAGGATGAAGACGGCGCAAGATAGGCAGAAATCTTATGCAGACAAAAGGAGGACAGATCTTGAGTTTGATGTTGGGGACATGGTCTTTATCAAAGTGTCTCCATTACGGAATGTTGTTCGCTTTGGGTCCATTGGGAAATTAGCACCAAGGTTCGTAAGGCCGTTTCCTATTAAGGAGAAGATTGGACAGATGACGTATAGAGTGGAGTTGCCTGAGAGACTTAGTGGTGTACACGATGTATTCCATGTATCACATTTGAGGAAGTGCCTACACGAGACCGCGGAGGTGGTAGAGCCGAACTTGCTTAGAGAGGTGGATGTATTTAGTAAAATGGATGTATGAGGATTTTTTTATCATATGGATGCTGCATTCAAATGATGATTGTGCACGCATATAGAGATAACATGTAGCATTAAGGAACTTTTGCATACATAATGGACGCATGGCACTATCATGATTTGCATTAAGGAGGTCAACTGAATCAGTGTACCGCCTGATTTTGCATTAGACATATACACACAGTGCATTTAAACATGAAAGCATTAGAAGTCTATAAGGTCAATGGATGCCTTTGTTTGATGGTTGAGTAGATGGACGATTGGATGTTAGGATATACATTCTTCTTGACTTGAAGATTTCGGGGTCGAAATCCTTTAAGGAGGGGAGAATGTAACACCCCGTAATTATGTTAAAATAAATATTCACAAATTAAAGAATAATTAATCTCAGACGTGAGAATTGTGCGAAATGGGTTGCGCCATTGTGTTCTTCTCGGAATTCTGGTTGAAATAGAGTCCGAGTTAGCGTGATTTGGACTTCATATGAAGGAGACATGGCCATCGGAAGTTTCAGAAAATTCAAAATTCGAAGTCAAACAGGCCAGGCAGGAAATTTCCCGCCCAGCACCCCAGGTCGACTGGGGAGTCGACTGGGCAGTCAACACCCCTAGGACCAGGTCGACTGCGCAGTTGACCTGGGTGTCGACTGGTCCAGTCGGCCAGGTTTTGGCCGAGCCCAATTTTGAGCTGCTGATGTGTCTTTAGGGCTGAGTTGGCTAATTTGACGGTTCAGGTTAGTTCTGAGTTGATCTGATGGTCTAAATAAATCCTAAACTCTATATATACCTAGGTAGTCTCTCACTCTAAAATCACATGAAAAATAGAATAGCCGCTGTCATGCCATCGCCATGGAACTCAGTGTAGCCGCCGCCAACTAAGAAGGAAGAAAGCTAATCAAAACTCTAATTCTACTCAACTCTAAAGCAAATCAAGACTCTCTTTCTTTTCTAATTTTGAGTATGATGATCTTAATAAGATTATTAGCAAACTAATTAGATTAAGATGTGATATGGATCATAAGAAAATGATGTGAATTGTCATATATGTTGTTGTAAACCTTATGCTATCATGTATGTTGTAAACCCTATGTTATGTGATGATGATATCCTATATGTTGTAAATCATGCTATGATGATATTATATATGTTGCAAGTTTCTATGTTAAGTTGCGATGTTACAAAGCCATGATGTTATTATGTTGTAGTTAGCTTCTGAATCATGATGTTGATTATATATATCTGGGCTATGATGATTCACATGATAAATCACATGTACCTATGCAGGTTTAGATTTATTAGTATGTATAATCTCACATATTGTATGACATCTATTTAGATCTAGAATTATGACATCTATTTAGATCTAGAATTATGCTATGACATGTGAGAGTTCTATGTGTTAGATGCTAGTTCACACCATCATTATGTTGCATAAACCACATATGCAAGTTTATACGTGAACTTGGGTTATGATCATATTATGTAAGTTGTGACATTTAACCAAACAAGTTGACACCTTTAGATCCATGACATGTGTAGTTTTATGCAAGTTTCACCCTTATTATGACTAGATCTATTTTATTTGTCTATATGTTGTGATAATTTATCTTTGTGCTATGAGTTAGACTATTCGAGTCTAACGTATATTTTGCGTTGAATAAGCGAACGTATAACGTGGGGTAGGAATAATATTAAGGATTTAATATTAAGAAATTGGGGTGCAATTGATATGATTTTGCATACCGTAAGTGGATGGCCATAATTGAGTCAATTATGGACATTATTAAAATTGGAATTAATTAATGATTTGAATAGGGATATATATAAAACTGGAGTAAAAGATTATAAGTGTTAATCAATGCTTAGGACATGAGGTTGGACTCGTTTATGACGTAAAACTGCCCGGACCCGCCCGGCGAATCCAGTAGTCACAAATGTCAGCCCAATGTGAGAGGTCCTAGGCCCAAATTAAAGCATAACAGTTGTAAAGACACGAGGTTAGATTCTTTTATGGTGTAAGACTGCCCGGACCCACCCGGCCAATCCAGCTGTCATAAATGCCAGTCTAATGTGAGAGGTCTTTATGAGGTTATGGCCTAAATGAATTAAGAAATACTTAACTAGATAAACATGTGAAGTGGGACATGGGGGTTAAGTAGGTGCCTTGGGTGGCATGAGGAATCTAGTGGGTGCCTTTAGTGGCATTTGAAATACGATTAGTAAGACTTAACCAAACACACATGTAAATGAACATGACTAAGAAGAGGGTTAAGTTGGATATACTAGTGGGGACAAGCTAAGGTAGATAGCTTGTGGTAAGTAATTGGGGGCCCATTTCAACCAGTAACCCAAACGTATCTTTGTGGGCTCGACCCAAGTCGAGGACAGGACACGCATACTGGGCTTGACTATAAGAGGCCAAACGGGTAAGCGGTGGCAACGCAAGTTCAACGGGTTTCATATGCGTGTGTGGACCCGGGCTGGTAGGTAAGACGTTGTTGCATCGTGTAGGTATAAGTCGTGCATTCTCAAGTTGTATCGGGTTGACACTTTAGGGGAGTGATACACCCCACTGTGGGGCCAGCACGGGTATCTACGAGTAGGGAGCCGATCGAAAGTGGGTAGTGGGGTACACCTAGCGGAGATAGGGACAGGCGGCACCTATGTAGTCAGCTAGGGGTACACGAAGTTATTTATAAAATTTCTAAGTGAAGCAAGTGGGATCAACCTTCAGGGTGTCTGGTGTGGTGCAGTGTAGTAATTATTCGTTAGTATTAGGTGTGCCTTTAACGTTATCTTTATCTGCTCTTCCATACCCAATAGTTCGTAGAAATTTCCTTGTTCTCCAGCTTATGCCTTAGTCTAGTTATTTTGATAATAGTATTGTTAGAATTATCATACTCGCCAGACTTTATGTCTGATCCCCTCTATTTCCATTTTTTTTCCCTCCAGGTCCTCAGGGTGGACCTAGCTCTAGTGGAGTCTAATTGAATTGCTTATTCTCTCTTTTGGAAAGCTTGGACCGCTGAAGTAAAGTCGAGCTTGTTATCTTCTTTAATGGCTATTTATGTAATGGGATTATGTATTTTGTTTTATCAAGATGGATATTGTACTTTACTCTGATTTATGGTTTTATGATGTAACAAACATGTTTAATTTCCGCTGCAATGAAATAAAGTTTTAGATTTCCAAATACTACTTATTATCTGTCTTGTTGTAATTTTTCTGTTCTATATTCACTTAAAACCTCCATGGAAGTTAATGCATTCCCTTTGTGATTGACATTAATGGACGTGGGGTGTTACACAGGGGATGGAGAAGGAGGAGAGAGGAAGGAGGGGGCGGCCACCTGAGGTGCAACGGAGGTCGGGGGGGATTCTGACGGAGGCGGCGGCAGGTTGGCTTGGGCATGCGCGGTTTTCTGTTTCTTTTTTCTATTTTGAAATGTGAAAATGGACGGGGAAGGGAATAGGAGAGGGAGGAGTTAAGTGAATATATATATATTATTTAATTTTCAAAAAGCAACTTTTTATTTCAAACTCGAAATCAAACCCATCGACTGCCGTCCATAGCTAATTACCCCCATTCCGAACACAATGGGATATGTATCGTAAGCTGATTCGATCGTTTCGATCAGTTTTCGTCAAAATCAAAATATAACTCTATATATTGAATTTGAACGCGCATTTCAATTTACCGGGGCCATATACTAGCTAGAAAAATTCCCGAAAAATATTTTCTAGCTTCGTAATGACGATACGGTCCTAACAAAACTGATTTCGTCAAATTCCGAGATCGTTTGAAAAATGGCCATTTTCCAGTCGATTAAAATCAACTAAAACTGTCAAAACACGTTTTCCTTTGCCACGCTCACATATTGATTTGAAAAATTATGAATTTTGAAACCTCGCTATAATTCGACATTACGGATCCAACAAAAGTGCTTTCGTCGAAAACCGAGGTCGTTTGCAAAATTTCCATTTTTAAGGGCCAAAATTCATAGCGACTATTCTGAAATTTCAACTGGACGTAACTTTTGACTCTCGCTATGAAATTTCGATTTTTCGGATTCGTTGGAAAGATATTCTCAATTAGATTATAATATTTTTTGTTTTGCCAAAATCCGGTTTATTTTGCACCCGGTACATTCATTTAAAATTCGAAATCGAATTTTCAAACTACCGTGCCATTTTCAATTTCTTTTATATATATAAATAAATATTTATATTCTAAGGACGATCTATATAATTATATACGTTCTAATTCTGTTCAAATAAATTTCTCGTCGATATTATTTAAAATAATTCATTTTAAATATCAAAATTCACTAAAATTGCCAAAATAAAAATTTTAAACTGGCTCAGATTTTCTAGGTTATTACAATCTCCCCCACTTAAAAGTTTTTGTCCCCGAAAAGGAAAGAAGCTGAAAGTTGTTTAACTAATCAAGTCAACTTCCATTATTTTCTTTACGGCTTAAGTTCTTCAAATTTTCAGTTTCTAAGAACTTTTCAAATTTTTCAAAAATTTGGATAACACCCTAAATTTACGAAAAATTTCGCCATAACCTCCCTCGCACCGGGGACTTCGGGATATTTCATATAGCCTCTCATGGCCTTCTTCAATCCAAAAGAAAAAGAAAAAACCAAGCGGCTAGCCAATCGGCTCATAAAATCATCCAAACCCAAAGAAATACAATAAATATGTACCTATTTGTCGGGCAAACGATTTTATTCTTCTGTTCTAGCCTCCTTGCTATGACATGTTCAATGTAAGTACACGTATATGCATGCAATTGTAATAATTTTTCAATACAGTTCAATATTTGATTCAATTCGGCATAACGGTTCAAAATTTCAAATAAATGAAACCAACAATTAAACAACACAACCAGCAATCAATTAGTGGATTAGCGTTTCAAATTCATAATTTTGATATATATACAGAAATCACATTATTGATGCCAATTCACAACAATGTATTCTAGCTATATTTTGGTTTTCACACCAGTCTAATGAAAATATATAGATATCACACCTTCGAAGCTCGAACATAAATGCTGATGATGTTTCGAACCACCATCAGAACATCTCCGGGCTACTAGAGTGCGGTTCTATATCTATCCAGTATATTAAAGCTTTCAATATACGTTCATGATGCGTATACGTGAAATCTTTATATACTCGATTGTCCAAATTCAAAATAAATAAATATTCAAATACGTATAAAACGATTTAAATTTCAAAACGAAATTAGTTTTCATTTTAAAAATATACTCTTCACACTCGTTCTAGGATACTACTGATCCCATCTCTAACGAGTTACTCTAATTGGATATTGCTAATCCAATATCTGAAGAATTCCTTCATTCGGTTCTAATGTGTCTTGCTCTCGAGCTCTGTAAACCAAATCTCTGATACCAAACTGAGACGACCCGAACTTCCCCGGTAAGGAAAGCACTAACAAAATTGAGGACAAGACGAATCGGAACACAAACAGATAACATTTCATGGTTTATTACAACAATTCCATCAGAATACAAGAATATACAGAGTATGAATAAATATTACACAGAAAATATCAGAGATTACAATAAATTACATAGCAGTGGAAAAACAATACAAAACACAACTGAAGGCGATATACGGATATAGAGCTTTCCGAGTATCGTTCCAGCTGTAAATCAGGATCTTGTGAATATAAATCTGCAAAACCAAAACTACTAGCTGCCCACATGGAAAATAGGGGCACCCAGAGTTTAGGTTAAAACAATAAACTCCAGGTCAGTCATGTGACTGGTGTGAGAACTAAAACAGTTAGTTGAAACTTTACTTTAAAAGAGAGTAATTCCAGGGACCACGCCGTATAACACGGAACGGGTTTCCTCCCAAGAATACCAATGCATAGAATAAACAATGCAATGCTTTTTCGAAAAATGAAGCTATTATAAGACCCAGGTCCCATTACACACTGCAACGCAAGCCGGAGGATAGGGTTTTCACTTATAATAGCCAAACATGCTTGGTACGTTTAAAACAAATCATTTGATACTATCATAAGTGTACAGTGTCAAAACAATTTCAATCATAAATATCAATCCTAGGCGGCATGAATGTCCCATACCACTATATCGCCATACTAGGTTGTACAATTAAAACCGAAATATCTCATATTGGAAATTGGATTTCCGTCATGAGTCGAGGCAAAAGGCAAGCTCCTCTCCGCTTCGAGACACTCTAGCAAATGTCTCAGGACTACTCTCTCTAGGTAGCCTCTCGGATGCTTCAGAGCCGGTCCTCCCTTACGTTTGAGGATTAATTATTCCTGAACGCACGTTTCCCGGTCCTAACAGACCTATATCCGAGGCGCCTCGCATTCCAACAACCACATAGGTAAAAATGATATAAATGTCAGCCAGTTTAAACACTGACACCACCGATAGCTAGGAAAAAACGTCATGCTCTCCCTGCAGTCACTATCCCATTTTTGACTCATACCGAGGTGTGAGGCTCGCGAATTCACGCTATACACAAAGCTGCGCCACACAGGCCGTGCTTTGATCATCAACCACAAGACTTTGCTTTTCAACGGAAGTCTTGATCATCTGCCACTTAGGCATGCCACACAGGCAATTCACTCCATGCGACTGATGTCCATCGATATACAACCTCTTAGCTCGTATGTCTCAGAGAAGGGCGTTAAGCAAGAGAATAAATTCTCCACCGCCAAACAGATGTATATTTAATAGAGATCAACCAGCACAGAATAAAATCCAATGTCAGACACATAGTTTATTTACAAGTTCGTTCTGGGTCTGAATGAAAACGGAGGCACTTTCCTCACATATCCATCGATCTCCAAGTACGTCTGGACGATCACCAACTGATTCCCTCCTCTTGGGTGTACAGCCCAATCAAGATCATCAGTAATCACCCAAAAGATGTGAAGACTTTCGGTCTTTAACCACCATCTTCATCTTCGACTTGTCGTCAAACCGGTTATTCAGAATGGGTATAAACCCGGCCTTTCCGAATAACCCGCATATATAATAAACAAATGTTACACAAACTCAACATACGCCTCATTCCAATTCATCAGTCACTAACCATAAATTAGCAAAGAACAATTCCCCAAATATTAACCCCGAAGGCCGAAACCAACATCAGATCAATATCCAGGAGACCACTCATCTTAGCTAACCTACAGTTAGTTTCTAAATTTCACATTCTTAGGGAAAGGTTCCCATTAATTTTATCAAAGATAAATTCTTCTAAATTTATTCTTTAATGTTCCTTTGGATATCATTTCAAACCATATTATGGTTTTCCAAACTAGTCGGGATTAGCGAACCACACCGAAGTAATTATTTATTTTATTTCCCAATCCCAACCTATTCATCCCACGAAGCAAAACTGGTAATACTCCATATCTAACACCACGGTGTTATCGGTAAAATTAATTACCATTTCACGTTCAAATCTAATTAAAGATTTAACTATCGCTTTGGAGAAAAACTGGTGATACTCCATGCTCGATCACTTTCCCAATTTGATAATTTAAATTATCAGTTCACATTTCAATCTAATTACAGATACATTAAAACTCCCCTTAGTTTTAATCTTCTCAAAAATCAATATCCTGTCTTTAACTAGGTTAAAGAACTAATGTCATCTAAAACACGATTCACGATAAACGAAAAATCATATTCTATTGTTAATTGGGTTAAAGAACAGGTGTTATTCAAAACACCGCTGACGATAAACCCAAAAACCAATTTAAAATCAACTCCAATTAATATTATTTAATTGGTACACTTTATTAAATCTAAATAGAAAGATTTAATCTTTTTCTCAACTGGGTTCAAGAACATTGTTAATGAAGACACCATTCACGACAAACTCAAATCACATTTGATATTAAATACAAGGCTCTGAATAGAAAATATATCGGCTTATATTCAATATCAAATTCTACGACCAACAAATATCGTATTGGAAATAACGATATTAATATATCTTTCAAATTCCCATAACAATATCTGTATAATCACGAAATCCAACATCAAAATATTTCAAAGACAATTTCGATTCAAATCCATTCAAACTCAATTATTGGAAATTCTGGTTACTTTTAACACCCCTTCAAATCCACTTTATTTATTCCAAAAATAAATAGAATTATAATTCTAGTTCAATACTAGTTCATTTTGATAAAAATCTATTTTTATCTTTTCAAATAAGGAGTTTTTCATCCCAATTCTCCACAAATCATTTCTTATGATTTTACACAAATTATTGATATTTTTTATAATTTTATCAAGGCCCGTATAGTCGATTTCCATCAACAGCCATCGCACTGCACTTACAATGACCTTTTCCAAATTTGATTTGGACATAATTCCAAATCCAACCGTTAGATTTAAAATTTCTAATATTCGTTGGAAAGCTCTTTTCGATATGAACCCAAGGTTCCGGTTTTAGGAGGATCCGACGGTCGGATCTCTCGTAATGTCCATTCGAAGTCAATGGTCGAAATTCACGAACTGTCGCGGCACGACGCGTTCTATTCGGGCCATTATATATTATATATATATATATATATATCATACAAATTTTCTCGATTTCCTTTTAAAACAAATTTTATAAATCGTTTCAAATTTATTTCAAAAGCAATTTCAATTTTCATTTCAAATTCAAATCAAAACTGAATTTTCCATTATAAATTCTTTTTACATTCATTTCTATTTGATTTCAATTCAAATCGATTTCAATTTCAGTTCGTTTTCAATTCAATTTGAATTCATTCCAAATCAATTTCACTTCGATTTCCAATTGCATTTCTTTTTAATTCAATTTCAATTCGATTTGAATTCATTTCAATTCGAATTCATTTTATATTCAATCCAATTCGAATTTATTTTATATTCAATTCAATTCGAATTCATTTTATATTCAATTCAATTCGAATTCATTTTCTAAATATTCGATTTTTAAATCTCTTTTCAATATTCATTATAAAAACGAATATAATAGATATATATATATATCGTTCGCGTCAAAATAGCGCATCTCTAATCAACACGGCTTTATATTTTTCAATAACTTCGTTATTCTATTCAACAAATGAATATTTATTCTATTCAATACATGAATCTATATTTCTTTCAACACATGACTAATCTCAACAAATGAGTACTGCCAACACGTGAATATTTTTGTTATTTAATATATTTTATAAAATTATGATTTCTATCGTTTAATTTTTAATCAAACTCCAACCGTAAATTAGTAGGAGAACGATTCTCTAAGCATTAACCCCGAAGGCCGAAACCAACATCAGATCAATACCCAGGAGACCACTCATCTTATCTACTTTCCAGTTAGTTTCTAATTTCATATATGATAAAGATGAAAATTTTATTATTAAAATATTTTACTTAACGCGTGAATATATATTTCTTTCAACACATGACTAATCTCAACACATGAGTACTGTCAACACATGAATCTTTATTTTATAACATTCTTTATTTTCCCAATTGGAATGAGGCCCAATCAATTACCATGTAATGTTAATTATATGGATTCCTTACAACACATGTATATAATAGCAACGATAAATAATCAACCATCATCCAAAGTGCACCACACAACTGCATAAGCATCAAATATAAATAATTAACGCTTACACAGTCTGTCGACCAATCGATTGACATACAACTAAATAATTGGGATTCGTGTACGCCAGATATCATCCCAACGCCCGTGTGGGGTTTTCAATCCACAAACACTGAATATTATTTGTGCAGTTGGGCGATGTGTAAAATTTATCGCCCCAATCAATATCCTTCAAATAGGTATACATAAAAAAACCGTCTGGTTTGTAAATGAATATTTATTTATTCACATTCACATTAAAATTTTATTTCTAATGATAAAATATTTTTAACTATATAAATATTTTATTTTATTTCACATCATACAATCAATTTTCATCACAACAAACAATCAAACATACAAGCCATCCATGGTCTGTGGACGACAGGTGTCGAGTGGTGCTAAGCACCGTCTGCATCCTATTATATATTTTTAACTAGAAAAGGAAATTTAAAGTGAGAAATTCTCACATACTAGCTAAAACAAACGCCAGGACTCTTCTTATGTAGAAATCTTCGTCGTGCTCGCCTTTTGTCAATTTCGTTGTCCGTAGCCACTACATATATAAAAATCACATTTTTATATTGTTGCTATGTATATAAAAATCACATATTTATACCGCTACTACATAGATAAAAAATTCTATTTTTATACCGCTACTATATAGATAAAAATTCTATTTTTATGCCGCTACTATATAGATAAAAATTCTATTTTTATACCGCTACTATATAGATAAAAATTCTATTTTTAACACACTATTCTCTGTATAAAAATTCTATTTTTAATCTGCTACTCATGTAAAAATCTAATCTTTATTCTCACTATTTCACGATAAAAATAAAGTTCATATTTTTATTTCACTTTTATGTATAAAGATCATATTTTTATTACTCTAATTAAATAGAAATCATATTTTTATTGCTCTAAAAATATAAACCATATTTTTATTCTCCATAAGTAAAAATCATATTTTTATTCTCCTACCATTCACATAAAAATCTCATTTTTATTATTGTACCATTCGTATAAAAATCACATCTTTATATGTTTTTCATACGAATAAAAATCAAATCTATATAACACTACCTTCTATATAAAAATCAAATCTTTATATAACTAAAAATTATATTTTAACTATATAAAAAATCCGACCTTTTCTAACATAGAAATATCGTATTTCTATGATTACAAATCTCGCCTTTTCTTACATAAAAATATCGTCTTTCTATGATTACGTATAAAAGATAACATTTTTTTAACTCGCCACATATTTAAAAATCATGTTTTTAAGTTACATGAATAAATGGAAACGAAATTAAAACTCATGTGGAGTCTGAAGTGGAGATGGCGGCTTCGGAGACTGACGGGGCTAGGGGAGCTGCGCCGGTGGTCGGAGAGGAGCTGAGGGGGCACAGTGGGGCCCGCATTCACTGGAGGCGTCAGATCTAGAAAGGGAGGGTGCGATTATGGGGTGCTTGGGGTCTTCGGGCCTCGAGCAGGGGATGGAGAAGGAGGAGAGAGGAAGGGGGAGGGGGCGGCCACCTGAGGCGTCGGAGGGGGGAGGGGGCGGCCACCTGAGGCGTCGGAGGGGGGAGGGATTCTGACGGAGGCGGCGGCAGGTTGGCTAGGGCAGGTGTGATTTTCTTTTTCTTTTTTGTTTTTTGAAATGTGAAAATGAACGGGGAAGGGAATAGGAGAGGGAGGGGTTAAGCGAATATATATATTATTTAATTTTCAGAAAGCAACTTTTTATTTCGAACTCGAAATCAAACCCACCGACTGTCGTCCATAGCTAATTACCCCATTCCAAACACAATGGGATATGTATCGTAAGTTGATTCGATCGTTTCGATCAGTTTTCGTCAAAATCAAAATATAACTATATATATTGAATTTGAACGCGCATTTCAATTTACCGGGGCCATATACTAACTAGAAAATTTCCCGAAAAATATTTTCTAGCTTCGTAATGACGATACGGTCCTAACAAAACTGATTTCGTCAAATTCTAAGATCATTTGAGAAATGGCCATTTTCCAGTCGATTAAAATCAATTGAAACTGTCAAAACACGTTTTCCTTTGCCACGCTCACATATTGATTTGAAAAATTATAAATTTTGAAACCTCGCTATAATTTGACATCATGGATCCAACAAAAGTGCTTTCGTCGAAAACCGAGGTCGTTTGCAAAATTTCCATTTTTAAGGGATAGAATTCATAGCGACTATTCTGAAATTTCAACTGGACGTAACTTTTGACTCTCGCTATGAAATTTCAATTTTTCGGATTCTTGGAAAGATATTCTCAATTAGATTCTAATATTTTTGGTTTTGCCAAAATCTGGTTTATTTTGCATCCGGTACATTCATTTAAAATTTGAAATCGAATTTTCAAACTACCGCGCCATTTTCAATTCCTTTTATATATATAAATAAATATTTACATTCTAATGACGATCTATATAAATATATACGTTCTAATTCTTTCAAATAAATTTCTCGTCGATATTATTTAAAATAATTCATTTTAAATATCAAAATTCACTAAAATTGCTAAAATAAAAAGTTTAAACTGGCTCAGATTTTCCGGGTTATTACATAAACATTTGATTCAAACTCTCGTATTCGCTTAAAATATCTTTGATAACTTTATTTATAACTCCCGGGTTTCACGATAAAATACATCTATAAAATCGTTTCACAATATTCAACTAGTATCACATTTCAACTTCGCTTTCTTTACTTTGATGAATTTCATTACAAAATAATCACTTAAATTATTATTATTTAAAATAACAATTTACTTCATAATTAATTTCTCTAAACATAGTTAAATTTTTATTACTTAAATAAATAGTAAATTCCTTTTAAAGAAAAATATTCGTAAAACAATTTCATTAGATTAATTAATTAAAACAAATTAATTTAATCTTCAATCCCAGTTAAAACGGTTGACTTGATCAGCTCAAATCACGCTCATTCCTTTAACCAATTCCACTTAATTCTTCATTTAAATTAATCAATAATACAATTAATTTAAAAATCTTATTTAATTGTTTCTTATAAACAATTAATCTAACTCTTAACTATTAGATTAATTTCTGCTCATTCGCTTATAAAATCCTATTTACATAAACATTCGTTTTATAAAATCCTTTAACAATTATTTTAAAACTTAAATAATAAATACTAATTTCCTTTTCAATAGACTTAATTCAAAATAATAGATTTAAAAATCTGTCTCTAATTATAAAATAAATTTTATAACGTCATTTCTGTTGATTTACTTGATGGTAAATTTATATTTATAAATTGATTGATTTATACGCCATATGCTGCCAATTGCTCAACCAATATTACCCATTGGTTAAAATAAAACAAACATTGGATATATATTCAACAATCAACAACCAAATCAATCATCGAATTAGAACAGTCCATATAATGATAATATGAAAATAAATAACATTAATATATTTGAGGAATCCATTTGGATCTCTCCAACCTGTTTTTCCTTCATCCAAATATGTTACCTCAAAATAATATCATCTATTTCAATAATAGATATAATATTCAATAATCAAATAATAACAGTAATCCAAAATGTCTATATTTCAATTTAATACGTTTATATTATTATAAACGTAACCAACGAGGTAAATTGCTTCATTTGGTACTAATCATTAAAAATAATGATTGGTTAAAACTAAATTAAACAGACATTTAATTTAATCAGTTCAATTAACATATATATATATATATATATATATATATGTATGTATGTAATCATCTAATAACAAACAACCATAGCACACAAATATTAAACCCGACTTATATAAAATATAACTGGGATAAAACTAAGTGAGTTGAAATCACCTTGATTCTATATGTCGCTGAAACAGATTGTTCTAATTAAATTAAACTAAAATTTAATTTAACTAAAAACTCCAATAGCTGCCAACTCTGATCAACCAGCTCCATATCAAAGTGCCTGTAGGTGCGGTTCCATTATCACTTGTTTCATCTGATTCCGTTACTTTATGACCAAGATGTAAATTTTATATGGTATTCGATATTTAAATTAATATTTACTTATAACCAAATAATATTTTATATTTAACCGGATTAGCAATATATGTTATAACGTGTAATAGGGGATTAATGCCAGTAGTGTTTGGAATACAAATGGTAACGTGTATAACAGGATAAATAATATCAAGTAAGTTAGAAATATAAATAAACTATTACTTGTTCAGGCATACTACTGCAAGTTTGTAACCGGCTAGGGCACATTATAAACATTAATTAGCAAATAACGTTGTTTAAAAATCTTTAGCCAAGTTATACAATAAAATCCTTCTGCGTTATATTTTAAAATAAACTGAACTTAGTTCAAAAATATAATTGGGCCTTACTGAATTCAAACCAGCCCAACGTCAAGATACTCGGCTCGTGTCTTCTACAATTCGTTCTTCTCCAATAAAGCTTCTCTTCGTTGCTCCTCCCACTGCATCATTCACTCACATTTAAAAGTGACTCCCCAATACTGCATGCATCAAATGCTGCTACCTTCGAATGCAAAACCATCTCCGTACACCACTGCTTCAACTACCCTTACCACCAAAGTCTCCTCTCTGTCCACTTCTGGCCTGAAGCCGCAAGCTTCCTTTGTGTCTGTTTTGAAGCCCATGTGTCTGCATGTCTTCGTTCCCATTGCAAGCTCCAGCCATTCCAGTTCCATCTCTTAACCCACCATTTCCATACGGCCCAAGCTACCCTTACGTTCCCATGCTACAGATATATAGCAGCCTGCTCCCCCTTTGTATTTCTTTCCACTTTGTTACGTTCCTCTTCTTCATGCCACTGTCATCTTGCAACTTTGTATAATATTATGTTTTTTCTTTCTCTTTTCAATCGTGAAACTTTAATAATTATGACCACCCCAGTCCCTACGCTACGTCGTATCTACATCACCTCATGCTAACCCCTTTTGATCTTTCTCTCATCACGCAACTACACTGTTTCTCCCCACTAAATATACATGCACCGTAACCAAATATACACGTCCCTTCTCCCTCCATCCCAATATTCATTTCTTCCCAACGCATTTTGTTTCCTCCCTAATGTTATTTCTTCCAACCGCATGCCATGTTAAAACTCACCTATCCATGCTTCACAGTTGGCTCCTTTCTTTTTCATTTTACTCAGAGAAATGTTTTGTTTTCTTTAAATTTATAGCGGGCTTTTTCATTTTGTTCATAGCTCGCTGGAAGAAATGAAGGCCTACGTGAGGTGTATATATAGGAGACGATTGGGGTGGATAGGAATGACGTTAAATCACGTAGGTGTAGTATAGGCATGTAGAGATAGCATTTGCCGCGTGAGAGTTCAAGACAATTTGGGAAATACTTTCGAAGGAAGGAAGAAGAATTCATACAAACAGGGTAGGTTTCAGAGGCTACAACTTCATAGCCTGAAGATACAATAGGTAGGTTTACATTGAGTTTTCAGTAGTTGTTTTTAAGGCTTCAGAGTTAACATGACCAGTGCAACGTGTTATCATAGCCATGCTCCTAAATATTTGGGGTAGGTTCCAAAATTATGGTATACGGCAGAACTTAGTGTGTACGAATTAGAGTATAGGTTGCATTGCATTTTAGGTTGGTTGCTTACATTTAAAGAAATAGATAGGCCGAAGAAGTTTGGTGTAACACCCCGAAATTTTAACGATGCTTAAGATGACGAATTAAAGAATAATCAATGTGAAATACACTGTTAATAATGAATTAAGAAAAACTTAATTCAATAATCAGAATTAAGTAAAACGGACTATGCCATTGCGTCCATCTCGAAATTATGGTAAAGATATACACATGGTTTGCGTAAATCGGACACCGTATGAAGAAGTTATTAAGGTTTGAAGTTTGTATGCATATAAGGAAGATATATATGCAAATAAATTCAAAAATATTCAAAAATCAGCAAAACCAGAAATCCAGCATGCAAATCGAGGAAGGGCCAACATTTTGAAGTTGACTCGAGACCCTGCTTGGTCGACCTAGGGGTCGACTCAGGCACATAGGGATCGACCCTGGGGTAGGCACTCATGAAGGGGGGTCGACCAAGCGGCCGACACCCATGATGTTGGGTCGACCCACCTGAAGGGGGATCAACCTACCCATGGCTCTGGAAACTTCTTTTCTGAACCTGGATGATTTTGGAGCTAGATTCATGAACCCTAGGCTATATAAAGGACCCTAGACCTAGGTTTTATTTATCTAAATACTGACAGCGAAGCTCTGTTGCAATGAAAATTAAAATGGCCTTTCTTCTTCTAAATCAATTCAAAGAAGATTATACATATTCGAAGATTGCTGCAATAAATTCAGTGATGGATACAACAAATTATTCAACATGTCCTTCGCAGTAAATTGGATCCATTTCCTTAGATCTATTCACTGTGAGTTCATGTTATTTTTAGTTCTGAATATTTAAATAGTAATCTTAATATGTATATAAAAATTGGATCTTAAATTATTTCCTAATCAGCTCTATTACGACATAGTTATCAGATCTGCTTTTGTATGTTCATATCGCCACCATGTTAAATCTTATCATAATATGCCTCTTCAGTTTATGCCTATTTATATCAATTAATTATTGATTTGTTACTATGCCTATTCTTGATTCTCTTCACTCCCTCTTTTTCCCTTTTTACTTTTATATATAGCCAGGCTACCTTCGAGCCTAGGCCTAATGCTGAAAACGCGAACATGCAAAATTGGGAACGATGGAGAAAGATATAATTTGGGGCATAATTGATATTGGAATATATGGATCTAAATTTTGGCATAAATTTGGAAATATACGAATATGGGTTTAGAGGCATATGTCTTGTTGGATAATATGAATTTAGCATGCATTGGAATAAATGTAAATACGGAATTGGGTATAAAATGGAACATGTCTAAATACTGATTTGGGACATATGTGAATATGAATTTTAGGCATACATTGGCGAATATGTATTTGGGTATAACTTGTATTGAAATGGGTGAATATGGACTAGGGACATAAATTGGAGAAATATGAAGATTTGGGTTTGTGCATAACATATATATATATATATATATATATATATATATAGGCAAGTCTTTGGTTGCACCCCAAAAATGGAGCACCCCAAATGCCCCTTGATTTCCACCCGTTTATATTAAAGAATGTGAGTGGGAAGTGAGAGAGTGAGTGGAAGGAGAGAGAAAGGGAAATACTTGGTAGAGATTGAGGAGCATTTAGGGTGTTGCACTGTTTAGGGCGCTCTCGAACCTGCCTCATATATATATATATATATATATATATATATATATATGCCTTGACTTATAACTTGGAAAAAAGAGCATATGGTGCATAATTAAAAGGTTAATTGAAAAGGGGTGTAAAAGTCTATGATTTGAATAGTGAATTGGGCATATAAGTAAATATGGGGGAAAGGAGAAATAATCACCTATAATGATATAGGTAGATTTGGATAAAAATGGAATGTCTAGTAACTACAATTAGGAATTGTAAATTCACTTATGACAGGAGGTTAGGTTGCATTAGTGATGGAAGTCTGCCTGGACTCGACCGGCATATCCAGCAGCCGCTAATGTTGAACCTAATGTGAGAGGTCTAAGTGTGCAAATACGAATTGGGCTAAGACACGAGGTTAGACCCAACTGTGGAATAAGACTGCCCGGACCCGACCAGCATATCCAGCATCCACATGTTGTAGGCCTAATGTGGGAGATCTAACCCATTATAACCATAATAGGACACGGTAATGAATTGGACTACTTAACCTAATTTAATCCGTAAGGATTGTATGATTATGAACTTAAGTTAGCGTTAAGTAAAATTGGATGGCTAGTGGGTGGTTTGAGTAAAATAGAGGGGGTGGGTAATATTTACATATAGGCCCATGAACTTAACCCAATAAGGTTATGTAATTAAAGACACCTAGTGGTATACATAACCAGTGGAAAATATAATAAAGTTATGTAATTAAAGTCACCCTTGGTAAGAATAACTTGTAGAAATGATAGAATTAGATATGCGTAATAATCTGCTAAGTAAACAACGATAAGTTGTAGTGACGGTGTAAATTGAATTTATGATTAAATGAGAAAGAATGAGGAAAACTTATAAAATAAATAAGTTGTATTTATTCATAAATGGTAAGTGACATGTTAATTAGGAAACATGTGAATAGAGATATACTTATTAATGTATTAAGGAGAACATGTTATTGTAATGATGTAACCAAGCAAGAATATAAAATAAATTTGTAGATTACAGACCTTAGGCCGCAATCTAGAAAATAACATGTTGTGGGCTTATTAATAAACTTAAATGGATTAAATTAAATGAATGAAATTAATAAGCAAGAGAAATTTGGTAATTTGAATAAGAATTTGCTATGAATGGGAATAACCAAGTTAAATGGAAATCCAGTGAGGTAAGGCAAGCGCGTAAAAGAATGTTTAGACATAGGGTCTAACAACATATTAAAAAAAGGTGCTTGGACCAGTCCGTACGCTTGAGGATAAATAACCCAACGGGGTAGATCATCGAGGTGTTATAAGACATGAGGGGAGCTCACATATATCTGATTGTTATGACGGCTCCAAAGGAATGGGAAGGGGAAGCACCCGGCTTCCTGAAGTACATAAGGTGCTCCTAGTCCTCTGTGCGGTGACAGATGTCTTAGGCTGTACTCGCAGAGGTTGGGTTTATGCGTAACTACTATGTGGGTGGGCCTTGACTGCAGATGTAGCTATGCAGTCAGAATGCTGTAACGAGGTGACACCAGGGTGATTCGACGGTTTCATCACGAGGAGGTAGAGAGGGTCATGACCAACAAGGATAGTAGACTGTTGGATATCAGTCATCGACAACTAGCGGGATGCGAAAAGACTAGAGCTAAACCCAAGATATCATTTCACCTTTCACTATCGACGTACGGGGTTGAGGTTAGAAGCCACATGGATGTTTAGATTGGTTGTTATTTGGGTCGGTCGCTTAGCTCTGTAGTCTTTACTAGTTGAGGGAGGGGCCGAGGTGGGGCCATAGCCACCATTAAAAACAGACCCGAGGAATATCTGTATTTGAAGGCACTTAAAAGCGGCCTGTACAAATATGGAAAAGCTTCTGGTCGAGTACCATGTTTCTTGTTTAGCCCTGCCACGGAACTCGATGCACATTAGAGGATGTGCGATTGAGGTATCGAGCTACAATTACAGTACATACGTGGGACAGTCTAGATACATGCATATCTGCTTTGGGTGGTGTATCATAGACTAGAGGGCACTATTCCGATAAGGAATCTGATTCGATCAATGGTGGCAGTCCATATGCTTACGTAGCATAGTAATGATAGATATATGCGGAACATAACATTTTATATAGAGATCCATACGTCACTCCGGCGTAGGATAAGGGACTGCGTTCATTACGGGGGAGACCGTGCGAGTGGGATACCATGGGGTGTATCTCAATATTGAGAGATTGCTACATATATTTTATTAGGTGAGTCCATGGGAATGTAACTGGGTACGATGCTTGTATAAGTCTTGAATGCTATTAACCCAAGTAACCTAATAACTAAGAAAATGTAATGTAATGGTATTAGTAGGGATCATTCTATTTCTAATATACTAGTATCTGCGCGGTGCAGAGAAATGTATTTAAGGAGCGCAATATATCATGTTCATCTTACCTTGATCAGTTCACACTTGTTATTGTTACTGTTATCTTGTTCTTCCAGTTTTACATACCTTCCATGATATTTTTATTTATTTATATTTAAAAGTAACTGGACTCGCCAAACTTTATGTCTGACCCTTTTTGTTTCCTCTTCTCTCTCTTCCGTTTCCCCTCCAGGTTCTCAGGGTGGAAGTGCTTAGAGTTGATTTGGATTCTTTTAGCTTAGCTTGGATTTTGGATATAGATGTATCGCTTTGACTTCTGGTCAACTCTCTTATGGCTTCACAGGGAAATATAGTTTTATGCTTTTGTACTCTGATGATTTTGGCAAGACAGATTATTAATGTAATTAGTTACTTTTGATATAAACTCAGTATTTGGGACCATGATGTTTTGATTTAAATAAAGTTTTTAATCCCGCTGCTATTTTACATGTCTGTCTTGTGCTATTATGTTTTATTTACCTATAACGCTTCACGGAACTTAATGTAATCCCATAGTGAGTGACATTAACGGACGTGGGGTGTCACATTTGGTATCAGAGCATATGGTTATAAGATCAGATAAAGCATTTTGAAAATGGTTTTCAAAAAGGTCTCAAAAACAAAGTATTTTAAGATAAAAAGTCTGTTTTTGAAAAGCCTATTTCCCAAAGCCATAAATATCTTCTCGATTCTCCGCATGATTTCTTTTCCTTTTTGATCGGGGAACCGTTTCCTCTTGAAGGGGTATCCCTATTTCAGCATGGTTCCGTAGGCATGTTAAACTACGGTACATGTTGAAGGAAAAAGAAGTGCCCAACCTCCATCTTTAGCCGCAGTGGTTTCACCTATGTCTTATTTTCTCTTAAGCCTCATAAGGATTTCTGCGTGATGGAGGCAGCTTTCAAGAGACTTTTTAGCATATTGCACAAGGATGGTAAAATGGAGAATAAGGGAGTTGAGGCTAAATAGCACAGCCTAAAGAAGAAAAGAGAAAATACCATGATTTCGAAATGGTGGGTCATCTGGAAAAGGATTGAAGAAAGAGAAAAGGCATTTGTTACCACTTTGGTAAGGTAGGACACCTCATTAAGGAGTTCCCGAAGAGACAAAAACAAGGCCAGAAGACAGGAACTTCTAGGGGCAAGATAATATTCTCATAGCTGGTGGATAGGATAGGGGCAGGAAAGTTTCCATCGAAGGATTGATTTCTATTTCTGATCACCCTATCAGGAATCTTTTCCTGGCGCTTCGCATTCTTTTATATCTGATCCTTTAGCAGAGTCTCTACACCTATATACTAGTATGGTTTTGGATCCCGTTAGTGTCTCAAACCCATTAGGTGTACGACTCATTTATTGAGGATTTGTCAGGGTTTGAGAATCTCTATGTTAGGCATCGAGTTTGGTTATGATGCATATGTTCTTGATTTCATAAGATATGGTTTGATTCTAGGATGGATGGGTTAACCATATATGGAGCCATTCTAGATTATGAGAGGAGGGTCGTTAGACTTCTGACTTGCCATAGAAAAACTCTCAAGATTTTTTATGACCTTCAAAAGGGTCTGTCATGCTTAGTCTCCTAGAACCTCTTGATATATCTATCGACGTTTTGCGACATGTGACTCCTAAAAAGGAAAGAGGGAACTTGATAAGCAAGTAGGGGAGCAACTTGAGAAGAGGTTTGATAGGTGAATTATATCAGAATGGGAAACCTATTGAAGGCAGTAGCCCGCCATTCTAAGATGACTATTCATTCAAGAGGCGATAAAGTGTATAGAGTTTGAGGTAATGAAGCCAAACTTGAGAGAGGAAGTGAAAGTAGAGAAGAAAGCAACGATGGGATGAGTTCCGACTTGCATACTTGATCGGAAGTTAAGACATTGCGCAAAGAAGTGAAGCTAGTAAAAGTGCAATGGGGAGAGGACTGCAAGAAAGCTACTTGAGAGGCTAAAGACAAGATTCGTTTCATATCCTTTCCTTTTCGAGAGTATGTTCTTAACTTCTTTTTCCAAGCTTCGAATTAATACTTGTATCTATCGTTTGGATATCTCCTATCGATCGAGTCTTTAGGTAGAAAACTAATTAATGTAAACATGTGTTTGAGACATGTTATGTTTGATGGATGCAAGTGGTTGCTAGTGATTGCTCGTAGATGCATATACACACAAAATAGGCACTAGATCGGCTCAATCACTTACATATTGCATATTGATGTGTGCACATTTTAAACTTTTATGGATTATCATTACATTGATGTTGCATGTGGATGGATGATTGTGCATGCATATAGAACTAACATGGATTAGGATGATTTGCATACATTTTGGTGGCATGGCACACACATACATTCCATTAAGGAGGTCAACTGAATCAGTATACCGTTTGATCTTTCGCATTAGTTTACGAACATATACACACTATTGCATATCTTCATACAAGCATTAGAAATTCCTTAAGGACAATGTATGCCTGTGATTGCTTGATGGATGTATGATTGTTGGATGTTTGGATATACGATCTTAACTTAGAGATTTCAGGGACGAAATCCTTTGAGTAGGGGAGAATGCAACACCCCGAAATTTTAACGATGCTTAAGATGATGAATTAAGGAAAACTTAATTTAATAATCAGAATCAAGTAAAACGGACTGCGCCATTGCGTCCGTCTCAGAATTCTGGTCAAGATAGACACCTAGTTTGCGTAAATCAGACACCGTATGAAGAAGTTATTAAGGTTTGAAATTTGTATGCATATAAGGAAGATATATATACATATAAATTAAAAAATATTCAAAAATCAGCAAAACCAGAAATCCGACGCACAAATCGAGGAAGGGCTGACATTTTGAAGTCAACCCAAGAACCTATTGGGTCGACCTAGGGGTCGACTCAGGCACGTGGGGGTCGACCCTGGGTCAACCTAGGGGTCGACACCCAAAAAGGGAACCTGGACGATTTTGGAGCTAGATTCATGAACCCTAGGCTATATAAAGGACCATAGACCTAGGTTTTATATATCTAAATACTGATGGCGAAGCTCTGCTGCAATGAAAATTAAAGTGGCCTTTCTTCTTCTAAATCAATTCAAAGAAGATTATACATATTCGAAGAGTGCTACAACAAATTTAGCGATGGCTACAACAACTTATTCAACATGTTCTTTGTAGTAAATTGGATCCATTTCCTTAGATCTATTCACTGTAGGTACATGTCATTTTTAGATCTGAATATTTAAATAGTAATCTTGATATGTATATAAAAATTGGATCTTGAATTGGTGCCTAATCAGTTCTATTATGATATAATTATCAGATCTGCTTTTGTATCATATCTCCACTATGTTAAATCTTGTCATAATATGCCTATTCAGTTTATGCCTATTTTTGTCAGTTAATTATTGATTCATTATTATGCCTATTCTTGATTCTCTTCTCTCCCCTCTTTTTCCCTTTTTATTTTTATATATATCCAGGCTACCTTCGAGCCTAGGCCTAATGCAGAAAATGCAAACATGTGAAATTGGGAACGATGGGGAAAGACATAATTTGGGGTATAATTGATATTGGAAAATATGGATCTAAATTTAGGCATAAATTTGGAAATACATGAATATGGGTTTGGGGGCATATGTCTTGTTGGATAATATGAATTTAGGCACGCATTGGAATAAATGTAAATATGGAATTGGGTGTAAAATGGGACATGTCTAAATACTAATTTGGGACATAAATTGGGATGTATGTGAATATGAATTTTAGGCATACATTGGTGAATATGGATTTGGGTATAACCTGTATTGAAATGGGTGAATATGGACCAGGGACATAAATTGGAAGATATGTGGATTTGGGTTTGTGCATAGCATATATATATATATATATATATATATATATATATATGCCTTGACTTATAATTTGGGAAAAAGAGCATATGGGGCATAATTAAAAGGTTAATTGAAAAGGGGTGTAAAACTCTATGATTTGAATAGTGAATTGGGTATATAATTAAATACGGGGAAAAAGAGAAATAATCACCTATAATGACATAGGTAGATTTGGATAAAAATGGAATGTCTAGTAATTACAATTAGGAATTGTAAATGCACTTATGACATGAGGTTAGGTTGCATTAGTGGTGGAAGTCTTCCCGGACCCGACCGGCATATCCAGCAGCCACTAATGTTGAACCTAATGTGAGAGGTCTAGGTGTGCAAATATTAATCGGGCTAAGACACGAGGTTAGACCCAACTGTGGAATAAGACTGCCCGGACCTGACGGGCATATCCAGCATCCACGCGTTGTAAGCCTAATGTGGGAGGTCTAGCCCATTATAACCATAATTGGGCATGGTAATGAATTGGACTACTTAACCTAATTTAATACATAAAGATTGTATGATTATGAACTTAAGTTAGGATTAAGTAAAATTGGATGGCTAGTGGATGGGTTGAGTAAAATAGAGGGGGTAGGTAATATTTACATATAGGCCCATGAACTTAACCCAATAAGGTTATGTAATTAAAGACACCTAGTGGTATACATAACCGGTGGAAAATATAATAAAGTTAGGTAATTAAAGACACCCTTGTAGGTTAAGCATAACTTGTAGAAACGATAGAATTAGATATGCGTAATAATCAACTAAGTAAACAACGATAAGTTGTAGTGATGGTGTAAATTGAATTTATGATTAAATGAGAAAGAATGAGGAAAACTTATAAAATAAATAAGTTGTATTTAATCATAAATGGTAGGTGACATGTTAATTAGGAAACATGTGAATAGAGATATACTTAATAATGTATTAAGGAGAACATGTTATTGTAATGATGTAACCAAGAAAGAATATAAAATAGATTCGTAGATTACAGACCTTAGGCCACAATCTAGAAAATAACATGTTGAGGGCTTATTAACAAACTTAAATGGATTAAGTTATATGACTGAAATTAATAAGCAAGAGAAATTTGGTAATTTGAATAAGAATTCGCTATGAATGGGAATAACCAAGTTAAATGGAAGCTCGGTGAGGTAGGGAAAGCGCGTAAAAGAATGTTTAGACATAGGGACTAACAATGTATTAAAGAAAGGTGATTGGACCAGTCCATACGCTTGAGGATGAATAACCCAACGAGGTAGATCATCGAGGTGTTATAAGACACGAGGGGAGCGCACATATATCTGATTGTTATGACGGCTCCAAAGGAAAGGGAAGGGGAAGCACCCGGCTTCTTGAAGTACGTAAGGTTCTCCTAGTAGTCCTCTGTGCGGTGACAGATGTCTTAGGCTGTACTCGCAGAGGTTGGGTTTGTGCGTAACTACTATGTCGGTGGGCCTTGACTACAGATGTAGCTATGCAGTCAGAATGCGAGACAGATTATTAATGTAATTAGTTACTATTGATGTAAACTTAGTATATGAGACTATGATGTTTTGATTTAAATAAAGTTTTTAATTCTGCTGCTTTTACATGTCTGTCTTGTACTATTATGTTCTTATATACCTATAACGCTTCACGTAACTTAATGCACTCCCTTAGTGAGTGACATTAATGGATGTGGGTGTCACATTTGGTTTGTGATAGAAGGCTTAGGACTTAAGATTTCTGTATTTATTTTGTTTTAAATTTTTTTCGTGCGGTTAATTTATATTATCGATACATACGTTAACCGCTCTTTACCAGTGACTATTAAATATTAGCATCGCCAAAGTTGAATTCCAAACGCAATGAAAATGAGCACCCGCTACATCTACAAGTCCAGGTCCCAATGAAATTTGTTTTGTTGAAAACTGATTCCATTTGTACAACGACGTTATTTTAATTCCAATTTATTTATCTGTTCGCCTTAAAAAAGCATACACTGATAAAACAACTTCGATTGGCCCCAAATTGGAAATCTAACAATAATCAATTATACGTATTCCAATAAAAGTTGTTTCGTCGAAAATGGAAGCCGTTTGAAAAGAAAACATATTTAAGGCCTATAATATATATATATATAATTAAATCTAAATTAATTCTACTTAAATAATAACAAATAATTTTTCCATATATCTCCAAATGAAATCTCATACAGTTTCAAAATAAACAAATATATATTTTAAACTCAATATTCAAGATTTCAGGTTAACGATATTCAAATTATATATAAAAATCCATTATATATTTATTAAATAAATATTATCATTTATTAACGAATCCCATAATGACTATTTGAAATTTTAATCTGGACATAACTAACAATCTATAATATGAAATCTCCAATTTTCTCTTTCATTAGAAAATTATAATCAAGTCGATTCAAATGTTTCTTATTTCACAAAATTCCAACTTATATCGGATCCTCCATATTCAATTGAAGTTCAAATCATAAATTACGAACTACCGCAACGTTTTGAGTTCATTTTATAATTATAAATTATACGTTCAAACTTCGTTATATGAACGATTTATATATTATAAATCCATTTAAAAATCTAAACCAATGTTTGAAATAATAAATTAAATTAAATATCCGACTACCAATAATACGGGATGTTACATTATTTCCCCCTTAAAAGAATTTCGTCATCGAAATTACTAAGGTAGGAAAAATACTACAAATCCCATTAAATTTCAAAAATCCAATTTATTTTAAATCGAAAACCTATTCTTTCAACCCTTTTATTCAACTATGGATGAATTTATATTCAACTAATCTAACAAACAATTGGCAACCAATGCACAACCAATAATCAATACACAATCAATTTAACCAAATCAATTGAATTTATATTCAATATTAATATTCACTTGTTTGTATTCACTTGGGTTATCAATCGACTTATATCGGAATGATTTCCAAAACTATTATCCATTAAATTTCCAAATCCCAAATCAATTTTATTTATTTCTATCTCAATATCCATTTTTAATTTAACCCACTTACCTGAATTCCAATTCCATATTTAGTGAACTAATAGATTTTCTAATCAATTAACCTTTATTTCGGAATCCAATTCCTGACTTTATTTCTAAAAATCATTCAGTTTCATAATCAAAATTTTGATTCAATTTAAATCCAAATTAAAATTCTTCTTTATTAATTTCACATGTGGAATATCTTCAGTTATATTATACCAATCCAGATTTTAAATTCAATTTGAATTCTATTTAAATCGATCAAACACACAAAATACTCAACAATTTAATAAAATTATTCAATTTCTACAAAAAATATAATTCAGGAAAAATTATTTCATTTACCCTCTTTATAAAACAATATCGTGTCGATTGCAATTTCAGAGGCTTCTTAATGCTTTGAACCGATCAAACAGCAGAATATAAAAAATTATTTTTTCATATAAAATCTACAAATGCGCGCTCTCGATATACACTCAAACTCAATTTAGGTTATTACTAACCCCATCTGAAACGACCCAAACTCGCCCATAAGGGAAAGCCCGGTTTGAGTTCAGAACACGACAAATCAGACTTATCCATTAGAACTATCGGACCTATCGAACACGTCAATGGATTAGTATTCCTTAAGACATGTTTTCCGGTCCTATTGGACCTATCCATCGGATCCGTAGTAACCGATATATCCGGGGCGCCTCGCTATCCACCATCTACATAGGTAAAAATATAAATGTCTGAGCCCCATACCATGACACCACCCATAGCTATAAAGAAACGTCGTGCACTCCCAACGGTCCCTCATCCCGTTTTTGACTCATATCGAGGTGTGAGGTTCGCGAATTAACACTATACACAAAGTTATACTATTTAAAGCCGTGTTTTGATCATCAACCATAAGACTCTGCTTTTCAACAGAAGCCTTGATTATTTGCATCTCAACATGCCACACAGGCAATTCACGCCATATGACTGATGTCTATCGATATATAACCTCTAAGCTCGTATGTCTCGGAGAAGGGTGTTAAGTAAGAGAATAAATTCTTCGCCACCAATCAGATATATATTTAACAAAAATCAATCAACATAGAATAAAATCCAATGTCAGACACATATCCATTTACTAGTTCTTTCCGGGTCTGAACGAAACCGGAGGCACCTTATTCCTCGTCCCATATGTCCAATATAAGAAAGAGGTCCTCACATATCATGTCGATCTACAAGTACGTCTGGACGATCACCACTTATTACCTTGTCTTGGGTGTACAGCCCAATCAAGACATCAGTAATCATCCAAACAATATGAAGATCTTCGGTCTTCAATCATCGTCTTCATCTGACTTATTGTCGAATCAGTTATTCAGAATGAGTATAAACCCGGCCTTTCCAAATAACTCGCGTATTTCATAGAAAAGTGCTATAAAACACAGCATACACCTCATTCTATTCCAGAATATTCTTTTATTTAAATATTCTTTTCTCAATTTAAACTAAATTAAGGTTTTCCAAACTAGTCGGGATTAGCGAACCTTATCGAGGTAATCATTTATGTTATTTCCCAATCCCAACCTATTATCCTATGGATCAAAACAGGTAATACTCCATATCTAACACCACAGTATTATCGGTAAAAAATAATTACCATTTTACATTCAAATCTAATTAAAGATTTAACTATCGCTTCGAGTAAAACTGGTGATACTCCATTCTCGATCATTTCACAAGTTTGATAATTTAGATTATCATATTCACATTCCAATCTCATTAAAGCTTCGCGAAAACCCCATTAGTTTTAATATTCCCAAAAATCAATGTTAATGATTATTTAACTTTGGGAAATCAAACATGCTGCATCGACAATCTACACTGTACCATTGATTTCTGCCGATATATATCCTCTAAGCTCATACGTCTTAGAGAAGGGTGTTAAGCAAGAGAATAAATTCTCCGCCATCAAACAAATATATATTTAGTAGAGATCAACAATACAATTTGAAATACAATGCTAGACATGTAATCCTGTCTTTAACTGGGTTAAAAATCTAATGTCATTTAAAACATAGTTCACGATAAACCCAAATCACATTCCATTAACCATGGAATCTTCATGGAAAACAGATCAATATATAATCGATATCAATTTCCGTATCCGACTAATAATATAAATGGAATAACGACAAAGCCTTTTAAATTCCATATATTTACAGTCTTCCTCCACAGAAGCTCACTTGGATTATTATCAAATCGAATTCCATTCAACTCACTACAAGAAAATATATATTTAGTTACATCTATTAGCAGCGTTTATAGTGTGAAAGCAACCAATACTATATTAATCCATTTTTTCCTTAATTTTTATTCATTACTGTAGGCCAAATTAACATTAATGAACAAACCGACCTTGTCACGTTTAGTCTTCTCCTTTACGCCAATACTTCCCTCCTCCTGAAAATTTCCCCCTCAAAATTTCGTTCCGCGCTTCTCCTTGTCACGTTTATTCTTCCAATACCCCCCCCCCCCAATTTTGCCCTCCAAAATTTTGTTCAGCTTCACGTACAACGACTTCGTCTACCCCTTCAATCACAGTTTCAGGATCTTCAGCTTCGCGTACGACTTCATCTTGCCCTTCAATCACGGTTTCAGGATCGATTTCATCTCGACTGAGCTTGCTAATTAGGGTTTTCAGATCTAGAAATCAACTGAGACCTTCATTCAGATTGAGGTAAGATTTATTAAAAAATATTTCATGTTTACAAATTTTTTCATATCTAGAATTTAATTGAGGTTGTGTTTTCAGACTAGAATTTTTTCAGATCTAGAATTTTTTCAGATCTAGAATTTAATTGAGGTAAGACTTATCATATGCATTATCTTTTCTGTTCGTTTTGATCTCACATCCATTAAATGTTCTTAATTACATGGTACTTGAACTTAGCTTTGTCCACAAGGGAAGACAATGGCCAGATGCAGTTAAAATGTAGATGTAGTACAAGTTATTAGTTCAGATTGCATGGTACTTGAACTTAACTTTCATTCCCCTTTTTAATTGCATGTAAATTTACTAACTTTTTATAATAAAAGAGAATTAGTTCAGTAATACTTTGTAAAATGTATATAGTAATGAAGTCAAAAATTATTAGTCTTTTGTTTAGCCAACGATCAACCTTAAAACGATTGTTGAGCCAAAGTCCAAAAATTTATAATTTTATATTAGATTAAGCTCATGCATTTAATTTATAACTTATAGTACTATATTATATTAAGCTCATGCATTTTTTGATGGACAGACGAATGGCTTGTTTTACAATCGTCCAATGCTATACTTTTAGGAATATCTATTGGGTTATATTTGGTAACCTCATACAATGTAAGTTTGAACCAAAATCATTGAAGATGTTCCTAGAATTTTTCGTATATACCAAATTAAATCTTTATGCCATTTTGCACGTTGATTTTGACAATACGGACGTATATACATGACTGTCCGAATCTTGGGAGTACGTTGGAATAAACGACTAAATTTGCTTAAGTTATACAGACAACCTTACTAATGATTTCATTTCGAATATGACAGTGACCAATATTGCTCATGTTCATTGTAGCAAAAATAATTTAGATGAAACAAAATAATCAAACTAGCCTTATGTGACGTAGAAATTCATTCTGCTTTAAGAAATCGGCCTAACCATTTTGTTGGTGGTGTTAATTACTGAGACATAATATACAACCCAGAAACCAATTTTAATTGCAAAACATCTAATCTGCAATTTATCATGTGTATTGACAAACTGAATTCAATAGATGGAACCTGCAGGTACCATATATTGATTAAGGTACATAATTTTCTTTACTCTCTAGTTATCTTCTGAATTCAATCGTTTTAAGGCCAAATGCAGTTAAAAAGGGGAATGAAAGTTATTCAAAATAAAAAATGGAAGTGTAACTAAAAAGAAAGCAAGAATAGTATTTGTAGCAAGTAGACACACAGCCTTAAAAACAGACCTGAATAAAAACAAATGTGCTAATATAAACTGATATTCTGGTCAGGTATAAGCACTGCATTAAATATGCAAGTTGATATCCAATGCAAAAAAGTCAGAGAAAATCAAATAAAAATAGGAGTGCTTGGAAAAGAAGAATTAAATAGAGCTAGATAACAAGCATCTAGTTAGTACTCTTATCATAAATAGATAGACCCCTACAGACTGGTATGCTAAGTGATCAGGTGCCTGTTGAAATGTCAAGTCACACATCTTCTAGCTATCCATATTTATTTTTTGTCCATTTTCCTACTATATATCTTTTATCCTTTTATGTGTATATTTTTCTCGAAATTGGTGTAATTTGTTGATTGATTTTTAGTTGCCTTGATTTTTGAATTTTTCTTGTGAGTTTTTGCCCTTTGAATCCCGCTATTTTGTGTGAAGTATTGACAACTGAGAATTTCTCTTAACTGCGAAGAGGGATATGAAGAAGAACCGTTTTATCATATGGATAAGCTTGTTAATTTGTCTTGTTAGATTAAAACCATTTTCTTTATGAATGTTATCTTCAAAAATGTGAGTACAACAACATTCAGTAAAATAAGATCTTGTGATGGGATGAGATGCTTTTCCCAGTAAGTCATAAAAATTTGTTTCTTTTTTGCTAAGCTTCCATAATCTTGTTCTTTTGAATATGCAATTATCTTCCTTTCATTTCCTTACATGTTTTCATACCCCAATAAAATTAAATATAAAGTCAAATATACTATAATATCTCCTCCTTATTACATTATACATATACTATTAGACTGACTAATATAATTAATAAGGAAATAAACTATAAAGTGTGTTTTGTACTTTCATGTTCTAGTGTTACTTTCCCGGATATTGTGTGCATTTCGCGTGCCTACTCTACAAACTTTACCACGTCAATTCATTAAAAAGGCTCCTACAAATGAAAAAAAATATGAAATTCCATTTTATTTTTATTTTTTTCCTCGCATAACGTAGCTTAACGGACTTGAATGTAACTCCTCTAACAAGTTCTAGCTTTACCGTTGATTTTTTTTAGGTTTAGAAAGTCAATTACATGGCAATATTCTCCAAAAACGAATAAAATAAATAATAGAATATGAGAGTAGTGCATAAATTAGGTGAGTTTTTTTGGACTGGATAAGCTTACAACGTTGACTCATGTGCCAATGGAAAACTTATGTATATTTGCTTTTTAAGTATTTTGTTGTCTGATTATAGCAGGAAATCAAATTCTACATCAAAGTTTGAAAACTTATTTGAATGCCAGTATTGCCAATGGAAAAGGATTGGGTGTATTTAAACAGGTGACTATTTAATGCTTAATCTAAACTTGTATTTTGAGAAGTAACACATGTTTTAATATTAAAATTTATTTTTAATATTTGTTTTAGGACCAGTATAGATTATCGACAAGGAGCTTTGAATTTCGTGCATGTGGCAAAAAGAAATCTAACAAATGTGGAGAAACTTTTGTGTCCATGTACAGATTGTCGAAATCTTAGCCGGCAAGATGACCACATCATTGTTGAGCATTTAATTATAAAAGGAATGGATTCTAAATATAAGGCTGGTAGATGGTATTGCCATGGAGAGCTAAAAAATATAGATAAAAAAAACAAATTCGTTTGACACATATGACTTGTTCAAGATGATTCACTATGAAGATGAAGATTTTTTGAATTCTGATTTTTTTTGTTGATGATAAGGATGATGATGACTCCTAAAGAAGGGAGGATGAACTTCTTATGCAGAAACTCCATTGTATCCCGGATGCACAGACCATACAAAGTTATCCGCCATCACCGTCTTATACAATCTTAAATGTGAGACTGGTTTGTCCGATAGTGGATTTGACAAGCTGTTAAATGTGCAACAATTATTTTTGCCAAAGGATAATGTACTTCCCAAAACTTTATATGAAGTAAAGAAATTTCTTAAAGCATTTGACATGGGTTTTGAAAAAATACATGCTTGTGAGAATGACTGTATTCTTTTTAGAAAAGAACACAAAGATTTAGAAACTTGTCCAAAATGTGGTTATTCAAGATGGAAGATAAATCAAGATACCAAGGAGGTTATAAAAGGTGTTCCAATTAAAGTGTTGAGATATTTTCCAATAATTCCAAGATTTAGAAGAATGTTTAGATCTCAAAAGATGGCTGAAGATTTAAGACGACATTTCAATAATAGAAGCAATGACGGAAAAATGCATCATCCGGTGGATTCTATGGCATGGAATATGGTGGATGAACGATGGAAATATTTTTCAGCCAATCTGCGCAATCTTAGACTCGGCCTTATTACAGATGGATTCAATCCATTTTCTATGTTGAGTTCCAAATATAGTTGTTGACCGGTAATGCTTGTGATATATAATCTTTCAACTCTATTGTGTATGAAGAAGGAAAATATTTTGTTAACATTACTTATTCCTGGTCCAAAGCAGCTCGAAAACGATATTGATCTATATTTGGCACCTTTGATTGAAGACTTGCATTATTTGTGGAGCAATGGAGTTGATGCTTATGATGCATTTAGTAAAACATTATTTAAAATGAAAGCAATTTTGCTATGGACAATTAATGATTTTCCTGCTTATGGAAACCTTGCTGGATGTTGTGTGAAGGGAGAAAAAGCTTGTCCGTTGTGCGGTGTTAATACTCATCACCGTTGGTTGAATTATAGTCGAAAGAATGTCTATATGGGTCATAGAAGATATCTACCTATGTCAGATTCACGGCGGAAACAGAAAGCTTGGTTTGATAACACAGTGGAGTTAGGTAATGCTCCTAGAATTTTAACTGGAAGAAATATTTCTGTATTGTTAAAAGATTTTACAAATAATTTTAGGAAAGAGAAAGAGAAGAAAAAAAGGCAGAGGAGAAACAATAAGAAAAATGTCAATAAGATGAAGCCTATTAAGCTGTAAAAAAGGAAGAGGAAGAGTACGCATGATATGAACGATGGAGGCGATAAATATAGCGATCCTACATAGTTGGAGCTATCAAGATGGAAAAAGAGATCATTTTTTTTTGACTTGCCATATTGGGAGGTGAGTGTTTTGTTTAATAAATGTTTTAACAATTAAATATACATAAAATTATGTGTTACAAATTTTTTTTTATAGGAACTGCCATTGCGTCATAATTTAGATGTAATGCATGTGGAGAAAAACATTGGTGAAAGCATTTTAGGCACAATGTTGCATGATAACAAATCAAAAGATGGATTCAATTCTAGAAAGGATTTATAAGAATGGGGAATTCTGCACGAGCTTCATGCACAACCTCGTGGGAAGAAATCATATCTTCCACTAGCTCCCTATACGTTATCAAAATCCAAGAAAAAAATATTTTACAAAAGAATGTACGATTTCAAAGGACCCAATGGCTACTGTTCAAATTTGAAAAATCATATATCGTTGGAGGATTGTAAGATTAGTGGTTTGAAATCACATTATTACCATGTTTTAATGCAACACTTGTTGCCGGTAGCAATAAGAGAGCTATTGTCAAAGAAGGCAAGAAAAGCAATAATTCGCTTATGTTCATTTTTCAATAAATTATGTCAGCGTGTCCTTGACATAGAGAAGTTGCAGCAAATCAACGTTGCAATTATTGAAATTTTGTGTGAGCTTGAAAAATATTTTCCGCCGTCGTTTTTTGACATAATGGTACATTTGTCAATTCATCTTAGTAGAGAAGCGCTCATATGTGGTCCGGTTCAATTTCGTTGGATGTACCCATTTGAAAGGTATATGAAGACGCTTAAAGATTATCTAAGAAATTATTCATGGCCCAAAGGATGTACTGCAGAATCTTATCTCGCAGATGAATGCATGAGGTTTTTTGGTGAATTTTTAAAAAAAATCAGGACATGTTGAGGAGACAGCAACTCGAAATGAAGAATATGAAAATAGTGTAATACTTGAAGGACGTCCAATTTCAGCGTCTAAGATAGTTACACTATCCTCCTATGAGAAAGAAATTGCCCATTTAGCCGTGTTAATGAATATGGCAGTGGTTGAACCATTTTTAAGGTACGTGTATGTTATGTTATTTTTCAATTATTTGGATGTGTTTGTGCTAATAAATATAACTTCGCATGCCATGTTTTATAGTAGCTTGCACTTGGAGGAATTGCAAAATTCAAGTAAGCGTATGGAAAGAAATTCAACTTTACTTTGGGAAACACATGCAAAAAATTTTGCTGATTGGATTAGAAAAAGGTTAAATAATTATTTGAATATTGTCTCGTTTGCCTAAAAATATTACTCTAAAATATCCGTTGTCAATGAAATTTTCTGCAGATACCTATAAACTCTAATGATCACGATGAAATGTTGAAGTGGATTGCATACGGTCCCAAGAATGATGCCTTTTCTTACAAAGGATATATTATCAATGATCAACGATTTCATATAAAAGATGTAGGGAGAGAAACTCAAAATAGCGAAGTGACTTATGATGCGACTACTATGTGTAGAGATAGTGCAAAGGATATTTCTCAAGTAGCTGATGTGGTCACCTATTATGGGATATTGACTGATATAATTTTATTGGATTATCATGTGTTTTATATTCCCATTTTTAAGTGTCATTGGGCACATCTAGGAAATGGAGTAAAAATCGATGAGGATGGTTTTACTCTTGTCAATTTACATCAAAATCAAGCATCATTTTCTAAAGATCCATACATCCTTGCATCTCAAGCGAAACAAGTGTTTTATTTAAGAGAAAATGATTTGTCGAATTGGTATGTTGTAATGAAAGCGCCACCAAGCGGTCTTCACGACTTAGAGACAAATGATTATAAAGAGAAAGCTATCAATATCGTTGAAGATTGTGATGATACCGATGCAGATGTTGAAAATGTTAGTTATGTAAGGGAGAATTGCGAAGGCATACTTGAGTAGTTTGAGTATTTTGTTTGATTATGAGAATTGTTTTTGAGAACCTGAACATGTCATGTTTGTTTTTTCCATTATTTGCTTATAAGATCAATGATTGTTGTGTAAGAAATGATGTTGCAATTAAGGTAAATGTGATTATTTTTTATGTTTAAATTAGACAAATGTAATTAATATGTTTGATAACCAATTAATATATTTCGTATGCAGATATTGAGTTAGTGATTTATCGTCGAGATTTATATACTTGAAGGCATACTCAATCTTCGTCATGAAGGTATCCATGTTAATTTTTATTTTATTAAATTGGCTTTCAGTTATCTGCTATGTGGTTTAAGTATTCATGTTTCATGGAAAAAATAGATATGTTTCCTTCTTGCGAATTATTATTATTATTTTGTGTTCATTTTCCATTTAGGTTTCTTAACTTTTTCACATGAATTGCATAAATCATCATGTATACTATTTATAATATTAGTCATTCTGAACTATATAAATTCAGCAAACCAACAATTGACTTACAATAAGATGGAGCCGTGCATACTACAGTTAGGTTTGTGTTCTTAAGGCGATACTAATAGAGTTAAATTAATTGGGATCAGTTGGAAAGTAAGGGTGTGGTGAAGAAACGTGTCACATGACTACTCAAGTATAATTATAATTTATTCTGTAAGTTGTGTCAAATATTCAATTCAAATCAATTTAACTATAGGTGCAACATATATACCATTTCCTAATTGGGCAACCGAAGGAAGGGAAAGGATGGAGTCCTAGCATGTACTGAAATACAAACCAAGAATGTCACTGTAATTAAAAATATTGTCCCTAGGATGTAATATGTTGAATTTTTGTTTGTTAAAAATATGGCGAACATGTATATTAATTGATGTTTTTGTTTGTTAAAAATATGGCGAACATGTATATTAATTGATGTTTTCTATTACATATATATGAAGGCCCGATGAATCTCTAAACAAGCTCCGAGAAATAAATAATAATGCTTTGATTTCCCTTAGAAAGGGAAAATTTTAGTTAGTAAGATAATAGCACAAATGGAATCCAACTTGCTGCAGTATCAGTACAATTTGACACATGCCACACACATACTAAATAAGTTGAAATGCATTTTTCTTAAGGAAGAACATGTATATTTACATGATATGTTGCATAAACAATGGGTTCTTCCTATAATCGGGCCTTAAATGGTCATGAATTGGCCCAAGCTCAGAACTAGTCCTGACATATATCATCCGATCAAAACAGGAAGATGTCAAATAAATAGTGCAATTGCACAATACGGATTGAAGTGCAATAATGCATATGTCAAATGATAACTAAATTTATAGTATCAACAATTATAAAAGGAAGAAAATAGAATTAATGAAAGCATAATAAAGAAATACCTTTCATCAAACGATAAGAATAGGAGCATCAGTCATATCCGAAGATCTGTGCACCATGCTAATATAAGGTACCAAGTGGCACCTGCAATTAGATTTTTATTTTTATCATTAGCATTAAAGGGTATTTTTTATGTTTATGTTTATCAGTATATGAATGGCTTATGATGAAAGTGTATCTTGGACCTTGAACTTACAATATTATTTTATTTTTAATCTTTGACCACTTCATATTAAATGAGATTGAGTATAAAGAAAATTTAGTATATACGTGTTAGAGGTATTGGTTGTTCAGTGATTTAGGTTGTAACATCAAGCAAAATTCGACATATGTAAACAAATGCCTTCACTTTTGGTCCTTTAAAGCATACAGAAATGGCCAGATACAAGTACACACAAAAGCTATAAAGCTTAATTGTACAGTATATAGATATATATGATATATATGGTAGTGTCATAGTTGTCGAGGAGTACGCTAGATATGTAAGTATGTAAGCATAGGTCATGTCCCCGCCCTGGTGTTGATATGAGTATGATGTCTTTTTTACTGAAACAAGAATTAATACAGACATTGTCATGTGAAACTGTATCTCTTAACTGCATAGAGAAAACCATACCACACCAACATATCGGCTTTTAGCATATTTGTCGTAATTTTTGACCAAGTTCAACTTTCAAATATTTCAAAAACAACAATACACATGCGGAGCACGCGCCGTGACCACGTGGGGAGCGCGTACTAAGTCGCTCGTACTAAACAAATAAAATTATAAATTAGTAAACATCACATACTAATCCTGAAAGTTGGATCAGTACAAAGACAAGAATTTTATCGCAATAAATTAATAATAATTTCAATAGAAAATTTGCGTCATAATATAATAAAAAATATAGATAATTTAGAAATAAAATAAAATGAAGCATATGAACATGTCTTATATTGTATAATCTTATCATTCTTCAAAGATTGGTCGTTCAATTCATTTGTGACAAGAAAGCAGTTTCAATATTTATAACCACACCATTTTTTACTTTTGAAGTATTTTCCATCAACTCCATGCTTACCAATTTGATAATCCACACAAAATTCCCCATTTGATAATCCATGTTGTTTCTCCGTTGCGCATATTATGAAATTCATGTTGGTTTTCCGCTACTATAATACCACAAAAACAGAAATAATATGTTATGTATGAATTAATAACTAATGATTTTATAGGTATAGTAGCATTTTAGTTAACTTTTGTATATGTATTACGCGTAACCAAGATCTATTTGTCAGTTTTTATGCGAGCTCATTTGGTGTGCCATACTTACAATGACTTGCTTTCAATTACACGTAGACATCGATAAAATAAGGTGCATACATGCATGCTTGTTTTCATTGTATTATTCTTAGAATTTACTAAATCCACTTAAAACTAATAATTTTGATGCTTCAGACTTCATAAAACAAATATGTAGCTTGTTATTAGATAACAAGAAACTGCATGACATGACTTTATATTTATTGACATACAGCAAAAAGTAAGGATTCAGCCATAAAGATCTCAGCTCATATCAGCATCTTCAATGCCATTAGAACAACAATTGCAGGAAGATAACACAGTATTATATCACATCATCGATCAAAAATAAACTGACAACGAGATTAGAATATAAGTAAAAAGCTCAGAAATATATAGCTAGCAATTAGGCAATTACTGATCTACGTCGAGTTGCAGTACCAAGCTATATGTATTTCTGTGATCATATCATATATGCACATAAACACTTAGGGAACCACATGAAGATATAGCTATGATTTTGCTGCGTAGCCTTATCCACTTTTCCGTTTTATTTAGCTGTATAATATTTTTTTTGTTGTTCTTTAACCTGACTATACAGCTATGTGTAGTGCACCTATATTCACTTATTTTGTTCATTTTTGTCTCGAGTTTTCATTAGTTGTTATTAAATGCTTTTATTCCATGTTTTTGCAGAAAAAGGATATGCATACAAGCAATGTACGCACTCGTCATCGATTGAAGAATGAGAAATCTCGGAAGTATAAGCGAAAAGGAAAATCCATTATGCCAACTTATGAATCTTTTCATGTAGAGAAGGAACAAGAATTAAGGCCCAACATCATACAAATGCCATGTGAAGAAAATGAAATGCCTTGTGCAGAAAATGAAATGCGCGAAGAGAATGAAATGCCTTGCGAAGATAATGAGATGCGTGAAGAAAATGAAATTCCATGTAATGAAAATGAGATGCGCGAAGAAATTGAAACGCGTGAAGAATGTGAAATGGCTTGTGAAGAAAATGGTGTTACCGAAATGGAAATCGAGAGGTCAGTTGAAGCTGAAATTCCAAATGTAAATGTAAAAAAGTGTGGTAGAGGACCAACAAAAATAAAAAGACTTCCATTAAATCTTGAGAGTCGAATTGAATTAGAATTCAATGAGGCAGGCGTATCGATAGGAGAAGGCTCGGTCCGCTTATCTTCTTATCTTGGACCACTAGTAAGGGAGCATGTTCCGGTTACACTTAGCGATTGGAGGCTTCTAAGCGATGAACTAAAAACTGTTTTGTGGGATTCCATTCAGGTAACAAAAATTTATATTTACGGAAATGATTTATTTAACAAAATGTTCTTTTAAATTCATTTTAATATGAAATAACACTAGTTTTTTCCTTTTGATTTGTAGGCTAGATTTAAAGTGGAGGATGAATGGCAAAAAACGACCATATTTCAGCAAATGGGAACCATTTGGAGAACTTCAAAATGTAGATTGGTTCGAAAAATAATTAAAACGGGGACGAAAGAGGAAAGACTTGCTTTGAAACCATACAACATAAAAAACGTCAAGGAGTGGAGAAAGTTTGTAAAGGAGAAAACAAGTTTGGAGTTTAAGGTAAAATACTAACATTTAAATTCAAGTGCAAAATATTTATATCAGTTTATTATTTATTTTCTACTCGCTATCAGTTTGAATTATCAGTTTGAGCATTGTTAACACAAATTATTTTGTTAGCACAGAATATCATTTTGAGCACTGTCAATATCGGTTTGAGCATTGTTATCAATTCAGTAATAAAAACTCCTTTCATTGAGTCTGTTCTTCGTATACTAAACAACAATCATTTAACCCTTTTAAAATTATGGTGCTTTGGTCATACTCATCATAATTAATTTAATTATTCTTGGTTCAGCTTCATATGCTGCAACTATTAATTTCAAACATACTCTGTGTTTTCAAATTTGCAAACTATAACCATGGATATAGCAGTTTTGTATTTTAAATAGTTAATCAACTAAGGCAAACATGATTTGAATGAGTTTCAACATAAGATTCAATACTCAACAGGAGATAAATTTGATAACTGGGTTACAAAACCCAACAATTAATACAATGCGACATTGGATACTTCAAAACTAATTTTGTTCCTGGATTGTTAATGAAGCTACCTTCTTAGAGAAGTTCCTCCAATTTTATGTTCTTAAGTAGTAAATCACTGGTTTTAATGGCAACATGTGGACAGGTTAAATTGCTGCGTGATCAGAAATTTAGACAAAAACTTGTGTGAAAATTGGATCAGTGACCTCCTAATTTCAACAATTTCATTCCTACACTTTACCAGTCTGGCCTTAAACAAAAAATGTGTGTACTATATATATTTGAACTCAAATGATCATGAGAAATCTTGATCATTTGATCTTTCTGTGAATGGCCATGTTCCATATGAAAAGACAAACAAATCAATGGTTTACGACTCATGTTTTTAATTTTGTGTTTCAACAGTCGTTGTGTATACATAGATAAATAGAATTGTAGTAAATATTTTGGTTATCTGCAAAAACTGGGATTAAAATCAGGTTAATGTTACTTTTTCCCATGTTTATGAAATTCAGAATGGTTTTTGGTGATCACCATATGACTATATCAAGTTATTACACAAACTTTTATTGTCATGGACGGCTTCTTTGTCTCCAAACTCATGTGCATTAAGCCATGTGCATTGTATCCAGAGTCGGCCCGACAAGCTAAGTTTCCTCATTCCAAACGAGCAATCACTACCATTTAGACACTTTACTCATTGATCGCACTAATATATTTGACATACAAAATCTAATAAAATGTTGTCCCACATCCACCGTTGCCTCAGGCAGTCCGCTCGTCGGATTCCCCTTAGAGCTGGGCCTGTTTGTATCACAACCATTCCTTGTGGAATAATGGTTTAAGAAACATGTACAAATTTTTAAATTTGATTTTAAATGAATGGTTATTATTGCACGGAGCTTCCAAGTTGGAAAGATGTAGTATCATCCTTTTTTTGCCTAAAGAATTAAATACTCTATCATTGGCAATCACCCATGGCCCTTAATTTCAGCATATTATATTCTGTCAGTCAAAAATTATATATATGCATTTCATATATATGCTTTTCATTGACGCCTTGCTGATAATTGAGGTGTTATCATCTGTAAAGTCAATCTCAGAATATATTCGAGCCCTTTGACCGTCCCATGACATAGTGGAAGTGCCTCCAACTTCACTGTTAATAAAGCAAGATATAAAGTACTGTAATTATAATAATTGTTTCTGCCCACCTCATCAGTTCAAGCACTTTGTTAAAGATGCCTTCTGTTCTATGCTTCTCTACCTGTATACCAATTATGATGTTATTTATGCCTGTATTTTTAAAGTACCAATGTTGTAAAAATTTAAAAAATCCAAGTATATACATCCAAGTCGCTCTTTGAAGAATTGTAGAATAATCAGGATCATATATTTGTTGCCTTGAGTACTATTTTCATCATTATATTTATAGACATATATTTTTTTAATGACAAATATTGATATTAAAGAACTTATAAAAAACCTTGCTGTAACTTCATTGGATACTTCAGTGTATGAACCAATGTTTTCATAATTGAACCATGAACCAATGTTTTCATTGGATACTTAAGTGTATGAACCAATGTTTTCATAATTGGATACAGGAAGCTTTCTTTGTCGATTCATACAGAACTGCACAATTGTGCCATGCCAGAAGTTTGAAATTTAGCCGCAACTTCATCTCACACGTTTGTAGGAAAAGAACATCCTCCCTACCAAAACACTTGTTCACACTATGTATCCCATAATTGCTTATGGCACTATGTTTAAATATTTGGTTATGTGTAAAACTATACTATGAATACACTAAGTACATGTGCAGAACTCGAAGGGTTAAAGGTTTTTTTTTTGTCTTCAGATTTGTGCAGGTTTTGCAAATTAATGTACTGAATAGGCATTAAATTATCTCTTACCTTCTTTCAGGCACTAAGTGAGGCAAAAACAATTGCCACATACGACTGGCCGCAGAGGAATGGCTAGATTCACCGATGATGTGGTTAGTTAATTAATTGTAGCATTATTTACCCAATTATTTAATTACTTATCAATTGATTTATTAAATGTCTCAATGTAGAAAAAGCAAAGTCAGGATTCATTGCCCATATCTAGAGTTGATGTTTGGGTTAAATCCCGCACTAAAAAGAATGGCGAACCAGTAAACACGGATGTTGCGAGTATTATTGTAAGAATATTTTTTTTTAGCAACTAAACATTGCTTTAATTCTACCATCGTATATAGCATATATGTTTTTTAATTTATGTAGGAGGAGATTAAAACAATTGATAATTCAAGACAATCCGACTCGGAAAATAATATCAGAGAAGATGCAATTGTGCAAGTATTGGGGCTTGATAAAGTAGGACGCCTAAGAGCACTAGGAAGGGGCTACACCCAAACCAAGCTAGCGTTGTCACAATGTAGAGATAAGCAGATAACTCACTGTCATAAAAGAATTTCAGAAATGGAGAGTATGGTCCACATGCTAATGAACAAGCTGGAAAATCTACATCAGAAGGTTCACGTATTGCGTCATTGATTTTTCATGAATTTCTTTAAATTTCAAAATTTATACCATTAACTATTAATACCATTTTTTTTGCTTTGACAGGGTAAAGAATTTTCAAAAGAAGGGAGCACACTAGAAATGGTTGAAATCACTTCTATTGTTGATATAACATTAGTTGTAGTTTACTTTTAATCCAATAATCAATTTTTTTTATTTGACAGGGTAAAGAGTGTTCAAAAAAGGCAAGCACTGTTGAAATGGTAAAAAAACTCTTATATTATTGATATAACATCAATCGTAATTTAGTTCCCGAACCAATAATTAATATAATTTTTGGTTGAATAATTGTAGGGCAATTATAACATGTCTGAGTTAATGAATTGGGATGGAACCAGCGAAATTGTTGCTGAAGGAAGAGTAGTGTCCGCTGATCCTAATGAGGTTGTCAGTGATATTCGCATTGGACCAAATGCTATGAAAGTTGTTATAGAGCATGTAAAGAAAGAAGATGCTTATTTATGGAGGCCTACACCAAGTTTGTCACTATTAAGGGAAGCTAAGAATAAGTCAGTGGTATGGCCTGCTAATTATGTTGTTCCACGACAAAACTTGGAGAAAGACATTACGGTAAATTTCATAATTTATGATAACTATTTGCAATTGTATACATATCTTTTCCTATTAAATTTGTTGTTGTTTTTAGAGTAAAACTAGTAGCACAACCAAAAAATTCAAGCTTTATGATTGGAATGAGGGCGAAGTGTTAGTTGCCGAAGGAAAACTGTGTACTAGTGGTTCAGAAATGATGGTAAATGGTATTCCGCTTGGTCCGTTAGCCTTTGTGGTTCTGGTAGACTATGCCAACAAATGAGATGCTTTCTTATGGCGACCTACAACCGATATGTCATGCATTAAAGACGCCATTGGTAGGAAAATAGCATGGCCGAAATCAAAAGTTGTAGTTGAAAAAACAAATGTTGTGAACCTGACTTCAACAAGTGTTCTGACTACTCCTCAGGTAATATATTTTCATACAACTGTTGTACCAACTATAGTTTCTTTGGCAGACATGCTTTCTCATATAATATAATTACACAAAAATACGATAATTCATGCATTTTTGCTTACCCAACAGACGACTGCAAATCTAGTAGCAAATAGTAAATGCAAGTTGCTTGATGTGGGTGAAACGGGACGAATAGTGGCTGAAGGAACCATCATGTCAACCGATCCAACAACGATGGTTCACTTTGTTCCATTGGGAAAAGATGCCGTAAAAGTTTGGATAAAATTTGTGAGAGTCAATGATGCATTGTTATGGAGACCTACATCGGAGTGCACATACATGGAAGATGCGTTTGGTACGACTATAGCTTGGCCAGCCGCATATGTCGTTGGGGAGTCAAGTTCAAGTAAGTCAATACTGTCAACCCAGTCCTTTTGTATGTGGAGTTTGGCATTATGTTAAGTTTATTCATGAATCTGCTATGAAACTAAAATAGTATTAAGTTCAATGAATTAGATCCGATTGCATGATAATAAGAACTACATGAGTGATTGTTTTGGAACCTCTAATAGTCTTTGCTGTTTTACAAAAGACTTACAAATTTTTCACTAACTTGTTGCTAATTGGTACGATTACGTGGGACTACTAACGAGGTCTTTAATATTTCACTAATGAAGTCTTTAATATTTTAAAACGAATATTATTGCCTTTGTTTATTTTGACATCTGGTTTTTTAGAGAAGAATATTATTTGTTTTTATCGAGTCTCAAGTATAAGCTAGAGACAAAATCTATTGCACAAAATATGAGAGTTTCAAATTTAAGTAAAAAGTTTTTTTTGTAGTAGTTAATTGTATATTAGTGTCAAAAAATAAAGAATTGGAGCTTGGCATTAAGCATATGCTATTGTGCATGCAGTCGCCATACTTGATAATATTTTATTAATGGTCTTTAATGAAAAATAGTATCCAAGTGACAGCATTTGTTCAAAAAATAATGTCGAGCATGCAACGACCAACCAAACAACAGATGTTTGAGGAGTTGGAATGTTTTTCATGATTTGTTATTATCTAAAATACAAAAAACAAAATAAACTTGTTTCTATTTTATAAGTTATTTTTATTTTTTATAATTATTTATTTTTCAAAAATGCATACACCGTACACACTTTTGTTTAGACGAAAACATAAAGCTAAAAAGAGAACATACGCTGTTTTTTGTGAAATCCTTTTTTTTGGAATGTTTATTGTTATATATGAAGTCTGAAAGCGGGGCAAATATATTTTCCACCTTTTTAAACTTATTTTTACTTTATATATAAATAAATGGACAATTGGCTGATTATAACTTGTAGTGTTGCTAGGGGCCTAGGGCATTAATTCACATTTTAGCATCAGACCTACTAAGCAGGCCATGTATCAATGTCACTTGTTTCTCCTGCTGGAACCATAGCCGGTCTTCTTTCGGTTGTGAGAAAAATAATTCAAGATATTAATGTGATATCAGGTAAGAAAAGCAAACAAGAACTGATCAGAGCATTTAACTGGAGTAAATATTTGGCTAATTTGATATACCCGATGATGAAAGGCATTGCTAAGTTAGAAAAGACCTTCCAGATTATGAATGTGAGTTTATATATACAACTGAACAGCCTTATATAATTGGCTGGTGTAATGTTTCTTAGCCTAAAATGGAGTAGCAAATGTTCTAATGTATTCAATAGAAAATAAAAAAACCCTAAACTGAAGTATAGAAATCAAATGAACCAACAAAAAGTACAGGAATGATAATGGATGAAAAGATAAAGTTATAGAATATGCGCCTAATTTGACGTTCTCATGCACCTTGAACCATAAATTTTGAGGCAGGAAACTTAAACATCGCTCAAATAGCCTTCGCAATTTTTGTCCATAGTGCCAGTTCTATTTCCAGGTCAAAAACTATGCAGACTATGTAGAACTGAAAGTACAAACACATTTTTGGTGTAATGTTTTATTATAACTACAGAGAATTTAGCAAACAGAATGATACTGAAGCTGAACAGTATTAAGTTGGTTATCCATACGGTAACAACCATAAAGTCCATAATCAAGTTCAGGATCCCAAGAACACCCAAGGAAAACCATCAGCTATCAAAAAACAAATAGGAAGCACAATGTCCTTTTATTAGCTGCCTGTATAAATACGATACAGGTCTTCTATGGCCAATTTATGAATGTGATCATGTTAAGACTTGTGTATATATGATGTAGACGTTATTTTGTAAATGTATGCACAGGTGATGATTTCTGCCAACCAGATTTGAATGTTTTTTGTTGTTCAGCCCAAATATATGTTGTGAATGTTTTGTAAATGTAGACGTTATTTTGTAAATGTGTGCACGGGTGATAATTTCTGCCAACCAGATTTGTATATTTTGTTAAATGTCTGGGTGAAGTCAAAATTGGATTTGAGAATGTCTGCAATGATTTTTATATAAGTGTTAAGACTACCGCCATTAGATTGAAAGAGCCGGTAATTCTTACCGTTATATTTGTATGTAATTTTTACCGTCGATCGTTATACTTATGTGCAGGTAATTAGATTTTCAAAGTGAAGAACGCTCGCATCAAAGAACCGGTGGTTATTAAGCTATAAAGAAGACTTCGAGTATTATTTTGTTTGTATTAGTCGGGTAGACTTGTTTGTAAGCAATTGTGGTATGTGGATTCACTTATTTTGTCGAAATACTACTATTGATATGATTATGGGTGTTATATTTGAAATTGGAGTAATGTGTTTTTTAAGTATTTAAATATGGCGATTATTGATTTTAGTTTGAAAATGATACTCCTATAATTATTTGTTTTAATATTACTAGTATATATAAGTGGTTGATGGAAATATTAGAAGCTATTAACAGTAAATAACCGTAATCAAAATGTGGTATACATTAGTTAGTTTTAGTAGCGTTGAAAAAGTGCTACAAATGTAACTGACAAAAGATATTGTAGCTGAAATGAAACGCAACAAAATACATATAGTAGGATTGAAAAACCGCTACAAAAAACATATAGTAGGACTGGAAAACCCCTACAAAAAAAATATAGTAGGACTGAAAAACCGCTACAAAAAACATATAGTAGAACAGAAAAACTGCTACAAAAAAACTGAAAAATGATGCAAGTATCACTTTTAGTAGCATTTATAGGACGCTGCCAAAAAAAAATTTTGTAGGGTTTAAGAAACGCTACAATATTTAAATTTTCGGTTGCGTTTACTAAAACGCAACAGAAAAATTCAGACTTTTAGTTGCATGTCGTACTGCAGCGTTTATCGAAACGCTACTACAAGTTATTGTAGCTTTTTTACAATGCTACTAAAAGCATTTTCTGGCGTAGTGACTCCAATTTAAGATATTAAATTGGAAAATTTTGCTTTGGATAATTTCCATTAAATCTTAATAAAACGATTTATAAATTCCAAATCACATTTCACAATTAATTGGGTTAAAGAACAAATATCATTTAAAACACAGTTCACAATAAACCCAATTCATATTCCATTTTATTCCAATTACTAACATATTTGGAAACTCTAATAATCATAATTAAAAGATTTATTCTTTTGACAAAGGGTTTAAGAATAGTGTTATTTAAGACAACATTCACGACAAACCCAAAATCCAATTCTTTTATTCAATTCCAATTGAATATTAATTCATTGGAAAACCTGACTAAATCTTAATTAAAAGATTTATTCTTTTCTCAACTGGGTTTAAGAACAATGTTATTTAAGACACCGTTCACGCCCAAAATGTAACAACCCGAAAAATCGGAACAAATTTATAATTTTTATTTTGGCTAATTTAATGAATTTTGTATATTTAAAAAGATTTATTTTAAATAATAACAACAAGAAATTTATTCTGAGTAGAATTAGAACGTATAAATTTATTTAAATTGAAGTTGGAATATAAATATTTATTTTAATTATATAACGAGCCTGAAATGGTGCGGTAGTTTGAAAATTCGATTTCAAATTTCAATTGAGTGTACAGGATTCAAAATAAATCGGATTTCGGTGAAATAAGAACTATTTGAATTTGTTTGAAAATATATTTGCAATGAATGTGAAAAATCCATATTTCATAACGGGAATAAAAAGTTATGTCCAGTTGAATATTCGGTCGCTACGGAATTTATATAATATATAGCCCTTAAAAATAGTGATTTAGAAAACGACCTCCGTTTTCGACGAGACCACTTTTGTTAGATTCGGAATGTCAAATTATTGCTAGATTCCAATTTTCAAAATTTTTGGAATCAATATGTGAGCGTGGTGGATTTAAACGTGTTTTGTCAATCCAGTTTGAATTTAATCGACTGGAAAATGACCATTTTTCAAAGGGTCCCCAAATTCGTTGAGATTAATTTTTGTAGGACCGTATCATCAAAACATAGCTAGATTTATTTTTCTTGAATTTTTGGAGTCATTATGTAGCCTCAGTAAATTAAAATGTGCATTTGAATTTAAAATATATTGATTTATATTTTAAATTTAATGAAAACTGATCGAAACAGTCAAATTGGCTTACAGGGCATATCCCATTGTGTTCGAAATAGGGGTATTTGGCTATAGGCGATAGCCGGTGAGTTCGATTTGGAGTTCGAATGGAAAACTTGCTTTTTAATATATATATATTTATAAATTAAACCCTAAGTCAAAGCCACTTTCTTCAGTCAAACCCTCAAACCCTTCTCCCTCTTCTTTCTGCGATCGAAATCGCTTTCCCCCTTTCTTCTACAGCCGTCGCCCCCCACCATCGTGCCTGCCTCCGAAATGCCCCATCAACCGCCACCGTTGTCAGTCACTCCGCCCCCCTCCTCCTTCGGCGCCACCTCATCCCTTCCTCCTCCCTTCTCCATTCAAAAATATGCGCCCCAAACCCCTCTTCACCCAAAACCGCCACCTCCTCCAACGATCTTTCCCTTCCTTCGTTCAAAACCCAAAACCTCGCAGCCCCATTTACTGCTTGGAGCAGCCCCCCTTTTTTCAAGTCCCTGCCTCCCTCACCAATGACCATTGACCAACCCTCCTCCTTCGCGAGCACGGTTTCGAACCAGCGCCTGGGTTTCTTCGATTGTAGAGCAATGCGATGAGGAAGAAGGTTATATTAACCTTAATTTTGTAATTATATTATGATTAGGGTCTTAAGATTTTGTTATTTAATTAATAAGGTAATTAAATTAAGTTAATCAAATTTTAATTATCATTAGTTAATTAATTTTTGTATTAATGAATAAAAAATGATTTTCATGTATGTATAAAATTATTTTTAGTAGAATGAAAATATGATTTTTATACTATAAACATCGAAATAAAAATATGATTTTTATACTGTAAACATCAATATAAAAATGTGATCTTTTATATATATATATATATATAAATATATAGTGATATAAAAAATTAGATTTTTATATAAGAAGTAGCAATATAAAAAAAATTAGATTTTTATATAAGAAGTAGCAATATATAAAAAAAACTGGATTTTTATATATAGAGTAGCGATTTAAAAATATGATTTTTATATGTATTAGCAATATGAAAATATGATTTTTATTTAATATAATAACGATATAACAATGTGATTTTTAATTATATATGGTGATGTTTAAAAATATGATTTTTAATATAAATTTCATGAAACAGACTGCATTGGAATCAGAACAGCGAATCTGAGCGATAACAAGGCACGGCGGAGTGGATCCCAAAGGTGAGAACTTCTCACTCTAATTTATTTTCTAGTTAAATATATATATTAGGATGCAGAAGGTGCTTAGTAGCACCCGACAACTTTGTTTGAAACCATGTTTGTTTGGTTAATTAGTTTATTTGTTTGAATTTGGTTTGGGAAGTGAAATGAATTGATTAAAATTGGTATGTGTATGGCATGAGCCAGTATTAGGCGAGGGATAAGGCTAGTCCTTATCCCGGTTCTAGTATCGCGCAGTTATCCTGCCTAAATTTTCCAAAAATATTAGAATAATAAAAATATCATTTTTATTATATAAATAAACTGCATAAAATATTCACATGTTGAAATAAATAGTTTTTCTATAAAAACATAATTTTTAACGTGTATATGAATGAAAATAAATATTCATTTACAAATCGGACGATTTGTTTATGTACACTCATTTGACTGATATTGAATGGGACGATATATTTTGCAACGATCCAGAATTTTTAACCAATTTAAAATTGGAATATTCATTACTTAATTTGAATTTAAATTTGAATTTGACATAAATATATATGGTTAAGAATATTTAATAATTTTGATAAGTTATGTGATAGATTTTACTTGAATTATAAATGAGAATGATTATTAATGAGTTTGGATTTATTGATACTAATTGTCGTTCGATCGGATTTGTCAAACTATAACACGAATTAGTAGCGTTAGAATTAAGCGTTGCCTTTAGTTTTCATAACATTTAAAAGAAAGTGCTACCAAAAGTTCTTTTTTCTCCTTAAGACAAGTGTTAAGACACATGTCTTTATGCATGCTCCCTTTCATGCATGATTGCCACTTGCCCCCTTATTTGTCTTTACCTCCTTACTCCTCCTTTCCTATATAAGGAGGCTCTTTTCTCCATTTTCTCACCATTCCATTCCATTTCCTCCTTTCCACCTTCTTCTTAAAGCTTATGGCCATGGTTTCCATGGCATAAGTCTTCCTCTTTTCCACCACCACCTTGCTAAAGTTCGTCATTCTCCTCCTCCTCTTATAATATAAAGATAGATTAGTGTATATTATATTATATATATTTTGGTGAAGAAGACGTTGCACTGAAATAATGTCCGATGGTTCGCTTAACTATGCTTGCCTACCGTGAAGATTTGGGAAGCTGTTAGGTGAGAAATCTTTAACCATGGTTTATATATTTAATTAGTATCTAGACTAATTTAAATATAGTGATGAAATATTATTGGTTAATGATGATTGATATTTGTTGTGATGGATGATGGATGCGAAGTTTAGAACACACACTATTAAGCGTTAGTGTTATAACGCTTGTGCACAGTTATGATTTATTGAATCATGTTGATGATGGTTGCTATGGATGTTTAAATGGTTGTTGATGTTGTTTTGCACACACTATGACACAACAATTATGGTATCACATTGGTGATCAAAAAATCTCCTTCATAATTAAAAGCAAAATATCATTATTGAAATTCAAGGTTAATAATTGGAAAAGACCATACGTATGAATTCATATATATATATATATATATATATACATATATATATATATATATATTGTTAAAGTCCTTTAAATGAATAAATAAATACCGGAACATTCTAGGATGACAGAGAGGATAGTGTCTAGGCTTGGGTTTGGAAATGAAATTTCCTGCTCTCCCTAGCCATCCCTAACTGATCCGACGAATGGGAAGGTTAATTTGAGGTTATTCGAATTTAGAAATGAATTGGAATTTATGAAAGTTGAATTTTAGATCCAAAATAATTTGGAAAGTTAATTTAAATGATTTTAAAAGGGTTATATAAGGATAAAAATGGTTTTCTAAGATATTTTGAAGTATCATAGAATAATGGTTATTATGGTCAAAATAGAGCTTGTCGCATAACGGCAATTTACGTATTTTAGATGCAAACTTTAAACGCTTATAACTTTTGCAATCAAAATCAGATTTCCATAAAATGAAAAACGTTTAATTTCAATTATCAAGAACTTTCAAATGAGTGAAAGCATATTTTAAATTCAAGTTATAATTTTCAAGTTATGTTTGAAACCGTTTTGGAAAAGATCGATGTAAGAACAATTGTTGACCATAACTATAAACAGCTATTTTTAAATATTTTGAAAATATGGAAAAAAAATTGTAAAATCATTACAAATTATGAAAAGTTGTTTTGAATTGTAAAGTTTAAGTTTTGGCTAAGATAAATGATATTTTGATCAAAATAGTTAAGATAACTGTCTTGTAACACTTTTGAAATGCTATTGTAACGCTTCCTTCGGAAACAATCGATTTTGAAGTTTTAAACCGTAAACTATTTTCCGAACTATAAGTAATGATTTGTGGAATTTTTTCAAAGGTTTAAAAGTATTAGAAATATTTTTATATGGAATTCAAATTGATATTAATATGGGTTTTCAATTTTAAATAATTGGATATGGTTGGAGATAAATCTTCGGATGTTTGATATTAATCCGGTAGATGATGATTCTTAATATTTGAGGAATTTAAAAGGTAGTTCACCATTATTCCGCTTATAGTGTGAGTTGGATATCAAGATTTATATTAAGTACAAGTTAATGGTATTTCTATCCAGATCTAATGTCAAAGAGTTGGTGTTATCTCGTAAAAATACGTGTTTAATATATCGTATTTAACCATGCCGTTATTCGTCAAGTCGTAAGCATCAAGTCGTTCCAAGGCCATGTCATGAGAAAAGGAAGGAACCATTTCGTCTTTATGGCGTTAAGAGGAAGCTAAAGCGATTTATAGTCATGCCCTCTAATGTAACGACATAAGATAAGGTTGAGATTCATGTTGGCCTTAAACCATGTCGTGAGAGCCAGGTCAGGATCAGGAAATGCATCGTGTCGTCCATCCTCCATGTCATTCAGCGACACAAAGAATAGGCTACTACTAAAGATCCCGATATGAACCAAATCATGACCTACTTATGCCGCAAGATATGAAAGCCAAGCCGTTAAAATCATGTCGCAAAGGAAGAGGTTCATCCATACCACATCAGGTCGCTTGCAATCATATCGCGTCCTTCCATATCGTGCTCCATCCATAACGTCAAAGTTAAGTCGTCATGCGATATGGCACCGTGACATACCATAAGCCCAAGACGTAAAGAAACATAAGGTCACACGACATGAATCATGTCGTCCATCCTCCTTGTCGTTCAGCGACATATAGGGCCAGTCGCTGTTCAAAGTTTGAAGCTAAACCATGTCACCTCCAACTAATGTCGAATCACGCGAATGGTACGAGCCATGATAAGGAAGTTCATGTCGGGTCGCAAGATTAAGGCACCAGGGGGTTAACCCGACAGGCGACACACGTCATGTCGTAAACGACATAAGTTATAGCGAGAATCCGACTCATGTCGGTGGCGACATGAGTCATGGCGTTTTTCTACATAATTACGAAACTGCCATCTGGTCTGAAGATCACCTATAAATACCCCTCATAATTCATTCGGAAGAGGGGACCGAAAATTCATTCTCACGAGAAGACTCCATCTGCGACGGCCCACCCCGCAGCAACCGACATTTACTCCAAAAGTGCGCTATACACATGTCCAGTCAGCACGGGACGGATCGTCAGAAGAAAAAGGGAAGAAGGGAATGAACTAACAAGGAACCTGTAGAATGTCTCACAGCGCATATAACAAAATATAATAATAAAATACTTGACATAAAACAGGTGAGACAGTGCATAAGCTGAAACAACTAACATAGCAGCGGAAAATCCAAGTACAGCTTATGATCCAAAGTTAAACATTATTACAACTTTTCAAACTGTCTCAAAAACAAAAGCAAGATAAAGGAGGTACACTACTAATGCCCAAGTAGCGACCACCAACGACACAGGGAGAATATCTATATATAATACGTGGAAGCCTCCTGCTCGCCTCCGAATCAGCTACTCGCGCATCACCAGCTAACCTGTCTCTAGTCTGCTCGTGTGAGCACCCAGAGTAATAAGAGGAGACATAAAACTCTAGGTCAGACATAAAGCCTGGTATGAGCGATAAGCATCTAAACAAAACAATAACAGGTAGACTAAAACTTACCTAAACCTGGACCTGTAACCAAAGAGTTAGCAGTACATACTGACAATACTCTAAGGTGCCATTTCAAATGGCGTAAGGATAACGGGGGTGGGGGTGTGCATGTCATAGTGATGGCAAACAATCAAGCATAACAACCATCCTCACATCTCTCACTCAGTGCATAAAGCATACGATATTCACCATTTCGATCACCCAACATACCTTGCTATGATCACTCTGCTCCATGAAGTCATAAATGGCTTCACTGCACTGATATATAGCCACTAATCCTTCGCTATGTCCACTTTACCCCCACGGAGTCGCAATGACCCCACTGCACTGGCTCATAGCCTCACTAATCCTTTACTATGTCCACTCTGCCCCATGGAGTCACAATGACCCCATTGCACTGGCTCATAGTCCTACTACGCATCACTTTGCCCCTCAAGTCATAATGACTCTACTACACTGACAACGTAGTCTTGCTACCATCACCTTGCCCCTCGAGTCATAATGACTCTACTGCACTGATAAGTAGCCCATCATCCATTTTCAGTGGTGAATCGAAGTTATGAACGTCGACGACTCCTTAGCACACGTCCCGCAGCAAAGCCCAACCATGAAGTGAACTCATTGGTTCCCAACTGGATCCTGAGCTCTAACTTCCATTTGGACTACTTTTGCATCTCGGGTTATTGGTCATCACCGGATCGGTTCAGATCCCCTCTTAGCCATCAGTTCGGTTCGGAACGGAGTGCTCCTCCTTCGCTGGATCGGATCGGGCCATCATCACTTCAGCGGGTTGGATCGAGTCTCCATGTCCAATCGCCATCATCGGTTCGGGTCGGAGTCTTCCAATGTGCCACAGTTCAGATCGGCTTCTTCTAGTCAACTCGGGTCGAGTCGTGGTCTCCAAGCCTCGTCGTCGTACACTGGTTCGGGTCGGGTACCATAGAGGATCAGGTCAGGGAACATTAGGCGGGTCGGATCAGACGATGTATGCCACGAGAGGAGCGAATGGATCGAAGAGTAAAGTATAGGGGCGGATCGGGTACTCCCTCCGTTCTGATCCGGATCGGTCTATTTTCTGCACTTTTCCCAGCAAGCAGTTTTATGCCACTCGACGGCGTTTTCGACTATTCCAACTATTCTAATCAATCACAAAGCATACCATACAGTCATAGCAATATGCATAATCAATCACAAACATCAGAACGACAATATAATAGGTTAAAACAGATCAAACATACCCAAAACCCCATATTTCCCCTTAAGCATGTTTAGGTGAAACTAATGATATGATTAGCAAAACTTAACCAAATTAACCCAAATTCATATCAGATGTCTAAAACATCATTTCGAATTTTATAAATATTTTTCCAGAATTTTATCATGTTTAAATTCGCTAATTAACACTAATTACCCTTAATTAGCCATAATTAGTGAGGAACTATGCAAATCACTCACCTTAGCCATAAACAAAACTTAGATCTGAAATAAATCTCTGATTTGATGCAAATCCCAATGCTAAACAGTAGCTCCAATGTTGATTTGGTGTAGATCTCCCTTGATTTGATGTTGCTAAGCTTAATCCTTAGTTAGAAGATGATTTGGAGGTGATTTAGAGGTTGGAGGCCATTTTTAGGGTTTGTTGGAGGTAAGTGGAGGCTAGAAAACTGAAATGGAATTATTCTCTAACTCTCTTTCAGCCTCCCCATAACCCTAATCTCGAAATGGGTTATGGGCCCATCCGCTAATCACCCTATTTGGCCCGGTTAAGCAGTTTTTCACATTCCAAACCTTATTTCAGCCATATCTCCCAAACGGTAAGTCCGTTTTTCACATATGACCACTCTACGGAAAGGTAAACCATCAAACGAATCTAATGGAAGTGGTTACAGGTCAAAATTCCTTTCCAATCAAAAGTTATGGCCAAAACAAGATCAGCTAGGGGCAAAACGGTCATTTAAAAATCGACAAAAATCATGAACATGGGAAATGAGTCCAATGGTTGTTTCCCAAAGTTACATGACCATACGACTTCATATGGGAAAGAAATAAATATTCTATGATCCTCTGGTGCATAGAATGCGGGTTGTTACATTCTCCCCCTTAAGAAATTTCGCCCCGAAATTCCCTAACCAAAACACACAAAGGGTCCCGCATGCCTATCAACCATAAAACAATAATCAAACATGCAAAACAAGCAAGACAAATCTATCCTAGCATGCGGAATAACTAAATTACAAGGTAAATCTTACCAGCCAAGAGTTCTGGATACGTCTTTCTAATGCTCTCCTCTGTCTCCCAAGTACAGTCATTCTCGTTCTCGCCCCACTGAACCTTGACTAGCCTCACCTCCTTCCTTCGAAGTTGCTTCGTATCTTGCTCGACAATACGAATTGGCTTGCGGTTCCCAACCGCCTCGGGTTCAACTTCGAAGTCCTCCAACTGATCAGGTGAAATAGTCATATCTGGGTCGTGAATGAACTTCCTTAGCTGGGAAACATGAAATACGTTGTGAACTCCCACTATCTTCTCTGGTAAGTCAACTCTATATGCCAAATTCCCGACTAGTTCAAGAACAAGGAATGGGCCAACAAATCTTGGTGCCGACTTGCCTCTCCTGCCAAATCGTATCACGCTCTTCAACGGAGAAATCTTGACAAACACCAAGTCACCAACGGAGAATTTTAAGTCTCTTCTCCTTTTATCAGCATAACTCTTCTGCCTATCTTGGGCAACCTTCATTCGTTGTTGAATGATCTTAATCTTATCCCAAGTTTCCTCACCACATCTGGTCCAAGCATAAACTTCTCGCCAGTCTCTATCCAACATGATGGTGAGTTGCACGGTCTTCCGTACAAAGCTTCATATGGAGCCATACCGATACTGGATTGGTAGCTATTATTATATGCAAACTCTACTAGATGCAAATGGTCATCCCATGATCCACCAAAATCCAATATACATGCTCTCAAGAGATCTTCCAATATACGATTCACCCTCTCCGTCTGACCGTCGGTCTGAGGATGATATGCGGTACTGAGATGTAATTCTGACCCTAGAGCCTCTTGTAAGCTCTTCCAAAACCCACTAGTAAACAACGGGTCTCGGTCACTCACAATGCTTTTAGGCACTCCATGAAATCTCACTACCCACTTCATATACAATTCTGCTAAATTAGCTGTCGTTCAGGTCGATTTGACTGGTATAAATTTTGCACTCTTAGTCAATCGATCCACAATTACCCAAGTGCTATCATGTCCCGATCTAGTCCTTGGTAAACCATCGATGAAATCCATCGAGACTTGCTCCCATTTCCATTCAGGAATTTCTAATGGTTGCAACAACCCACTAGGCTTCTTTTGCTCGGCTTTAACTAGCTGGAAATTCATGCATTTGGATATAAACTTCCCAACGTCTCTTTTCATCCCTTCCCAGTAGTAAGTCTGTCTCATGTCTCGATACATCTTATCACCACCGGGGTGTATAGTCAGTTTTGAGTGATGACATTCTCTAAGCACTTCATCTCTCAAACCATTCACGTTGGGTACAACTAGTCTTCCGTTCTTTCTAAGCCATCCATCTCGATCAAGCCCATACAAATTCATCTCCTCATCATCGATATTCATCTCTAACCTGGAGATGATTTCCAATAGGTTAGGATCGTCCCTCTGTCTGGAACCAATCCGCTCTATCAAAGTGGGTATGATCGGCAAACTAGCTAGCATTACTGGATCCAATTCGCACTTTAGTCTGAAATTAAACCCCGCGATATACTCCAGTTGCTTCCATTCAAGAAACATAGCCCCTAAACTGGCATGTCTCCTACTCAAGGCATCGGCTACCGCATTACCTTTCCCAGGTGTCTATGCGATATTAAAATCATACGAAGCCAAGAACTCTAACCATCTCTGCTGGCGGAGATTCAGATCCTTCTGGGAGAAGAGATACTTTAACGATTTATGATCAGTAAACAGCTCAAATCTTTCTCCCAAGAGATAATGTCTCCACATCTTCAGCGCAAACACGATCGCTGCTAGTTCCAAATCATGGGTAGGGTACTTTTTCTCATGTGGCTTTAGTTGCCGACTAGCATAAGTTACAACCCTACCTCCTTGCATCAACACAACACCTAATCTGGTACCACAAGCATCCGTGTATACCGTCATTTCTTCATTCCCTTTAGGAATGACTAGCACTAGCGCACACGTCAACTTTTCTTTTAGACTCTTGAATGCATTCCCACACACTCTGTCCTAGACGAAGGCCTGATTTTTCTTAGTCAACTGAGTCAACGGTGCTGCTATCTTGGAGAAGTCCTGGATAAACTTACGATAATACCCAGCTAACCCCAAGAAACTTCTTACATATGTTGCATTCTTGGGCGTAGGCCAATCCTGTACCCTAGCCACCTTCGCAGGGTCCACGACAATACCATTCTCTGAAACAACATGGCCCAAGAATCTCACTTCCCTCCTCCGGAAGTGACACTTAGAGAATTTCGCTTTCAATTGGTGTTTCCTCAACACCTCAATCACTATCCTCAAGTGTCCCTTGTGTTCCTCCTCCATCCTCGAGTAGACAAGGATATCGTCTACGAACACAAGAACAAACTTATTCAACTGATCTCTGAATACTCGATTCATAAGATCCACAAAGTATGTTGGTGCATTGGTCAACCCAAATGGCATAACCAACCACTCATAGAATCCAGACGGCGTCCTAAATGCCGTTTTCGAAGCACTCTCATCTGCTACTCGGAGCTGATGAAATCCTGTCGCGAGGTCCAACTGGGAGAACACTCTTGCTCCCTCCAGTTGATCAAACAAATCATCTATCCGCGGTAGAGGATACTTATTCTTCCTCGTTACCTTATTCAACTCGCGATAGTCCACACAAAAACGAAGGGAAACATCTGCCTTAGTGGCAAACACAACTGGTGCTCCCCACTCGGAGACACTTCTTCTAATAAATCCCTTCTTCAAAAGATTGCTGACTTGCACCTCGAGCTCTCGCTGCTCCCTTGGTGCCATACGACAAAGTGGCATCACTAAAGGTTTGGCATCTTTCACTAAATCAATACGGAACTCAATCTCTCGGTGTGGTGGAAGCCCAGTCACCTCCTCGAAGACGTCCAGATACTGGCCAACCACGGGCACATCTGACAACTCATCCTACGAGATGTCGAGGGAATTTATAAAACTAGCCATTACCCCATCACTAGGTAGACTACCAAACACTACCCTCCGCCCATCATCCGCCCAAACTGTCACCAAAAAGCCCTCACAGTCTACAACCACTCCGTATCTTTGGAGCCAACCGACTCCCAATATAATGCCATACCCAGTAAAGCCCAAAACAAAGCAATCACAAACAAACATACATCCATGACTCGATAAGACCACATTTCGACAAATCATACTAAGGCTAGTCGAACCGCCAATCGGGTTCATCACAACCAATGGTCTATCGACTATCTCGGGTTCCAGTCCCAACCTATGTACCAGGTCACTAGATATGAAGGAATGGGAAGCCCCAGTATCAAAAAAAATTCGAACTGGTACATCATAAATAGAAAAGCATACCTTGAATAAAGATATTCTTTCCTTTCTCAGCCGCAGTTGGGGCATTCGACGAAGAAGGAACAACATCAATAGCATATGCTTTCACAATCTGCTTCTCCTTAAGAGGTTGCAGACACTTATCCTTATGATGTCCCACTTGGCCACAGTTGTAGCACTTCCTTTCCGCTGGCTTGGCCCGACATTCTTTAGCATAATGGCCCGTCTTACCACAGCTGAAGCACTCAACATCCTTCTTATTCTTTTTCTGGCCACCCTTAGATTGGTCCTGCTTCCTCTTACTCTGAGAGTTATTCCTGCCTCCACCGCCTGCTTGCGGCTTCAGCCCTTCTGCAGATGCAGCCTCAATCTTTGGCTTAGGGTAAAGACTCTTTGATCCTAAGGCTTTCCCCACAATCGATTCAAAAGTCTCATCGATGCGGTTGATAAGTCTTTCCCCTAAGTATCCATCAAACCCAGTAATGAACTTCTCATTCTTCTTCTCAGGAGTATCGATAAGAGATAGTCCATACTTCGACAAAGTGTTGAACTCCGCAATATAGTCAGAGACTGCCCTACCATTCTGCTTGAGTTCCAAGAATCTCTTAAACAACACTAACTTCTGGGCAGCTGGAATGAACTTCTCGCTAAAGCGAGCCTTGAACTGATCCCAAGTAACCTGATCTTCTGGAGTAGCTGTTCTAATGGCATTCCACCAATTCATCGCTCACCCTTGCAGCTGACGAGGTGCTAGCCTTCTCTTCATCGCATCCTCGATACCCAAGTCGTCGAAGATACAATCACAGCTATCCAACCAATCCTGCACATCTGTGGCTGACTCCGTTCCGTGGAACGGCTTCCCACCAAGGTTAGTGTAAGCCTTGCACAACTTGGCGAAATCGACCCTAGGCGCCTGCACTACTGGACCACCACCATTTCCTGGATTGGGAACTGCCCCTTGCACCTCCCTAAGCATGTCTCTCATGAGGTCAGTAAACATCGCCCTCATGTCAGTAGCATTCCCATTATTGGCTCCCCTACCAGCACCTCTAACATATTGGCTCATCGTCAATCTGTAAAAGGGAAACGATTAACGACCCCATAGTGGTGCTAGTGCAGTACGACTTCATTCTTATACTACCAATAGTATATACATATATAGCTTTTGAAAACCAAAGTAATCACAAATACGCGCTCTCATATACGTACCATCTCTCCCTAGTGTCTTTCCCTAGGTTAACTACACAACCTAGAGCTCTGATACCAAGTGTGACGGCCCGCCCCGCACCAACCGACATTTACTCCAAAAGTGCGTTGTACACATGTACATTCAGGACGGGTCGTCAGAAGAAAAAGGGAAGAAGGGAATGAACTAACAAGGAACCTGTAGAATGTCTCACAACGCATAGAACAAAATATAATAATAACATACTTGACATAAAACAGGTGAGACAGTGCATAAGCTGAAACAACTAACATAGCAGCGGAAAATCCAAGTACAGCTTATGATCCAAAGTTAAACATTATTACAACTTTTCAAACTGTCTAAAAAACAAAAGCAAGATAAAGGAGGTACACTACTAATGCCCAAGTAGCGAACACCAACGACACAGGGAGAATATCTATATATCATACGTGGAAGCCTCCTGCTCGCCTCCGAATCAGCTACTCGCGCATCACCAGCTAACCTGTCTCTAGTCTGCTCGTGTGAGCACCCAGAGTAATAAGAGGAGACACAAAACTCTGGGTCAGACATAAATCCTGGTATGAGCGATAAGCATCTAAACAGAACAATAACAGGTAGACTAAAACATACTTGAACCTGGACCTGCAACCAAAGAGTTAGCACTACATACTGTACAATACTCTAAGGTGCCATTTCAAATGGTGTAAGGATAACGGGGGTGGGGGTGTGCATGTCATAGTGATGGCAAACAATCAAGCATAACAACCATCCTCACATCTCTCACTCAGTGCATAAAGCATACGATATTCACCACTTCGATCACCCAACATACCTTGCTATGATCACTCTTCCCCATGAAGTCATAAATGGCTTCACTGCACTGATACATAGCCACTAATCCATCACTATGTCCACTTTGCCCCATGGAGTCGCAATGATCCCACTGCACTGGCTCATAACCTCACTAATCCTTTACTATGTCCACTCTGCCCCATGGAGTCACAATGACCCCACTGCACTGGCTCATAGTCCTACTACGCATCACTTTGCCCCTCAAGTCATAATTACTCTATTGCACTGACAACGTAGTCTTGCTACCATCACCTTGCCCCTCGAGTCATAATGACTCTCCTGCACTGATAAGTAGCCCATCATCCATTTTCAGTGGTGAATCGAAGTTATGAACGTCGACAACTCCTTAGCACACATCCCGCAGCAAAGCTTAACCATGAAGTGAACTCACTAGTTTCCAACTGGATCCTGAGCTCTAACTTCCATTTGGACTACTTTTGCATCTCGGGTTATTGGTCATCACTGGATCGGTTCAGATCCCCTCTTAGCCATTAGTTCGGTTCGGATCGGAGTGCTCCTCCTTCGCTGGATCGGAACGGGCCATCATCACCTCAGTGGATCGAATCGAGTCTCCATGTCCAATCTCCATCATCGGTTCGGGTTAGAGTCCTCCAATGTGCCATAGTTCAGATCGGCTTCTTCTAATCAACTCGGGTCGAGTCGTGGTCTCTAAGCCTCGTTGTAGTACATTGGTTCGGGTCGGGTACCATGGCGGATCGGGTCGGAGAACGTCAGGCTGGTCAGATCGGGCGATGTATGCCACGAGAGGAGCGAATGGTTCGAAGAGTAAAGTATAGGGGCGGATCGGGTCCTCCCCCCGTTCCGATCCGGATCGGTCTGTTTTCTGCACTTTTCCCAGCAAGCAGTTTTACGCCACTCGACGGCGTTTTCGACTATTCCAACTATTCTAATCAATCACAAAGCATACCATACAGTCATAGCAACATGCATAATCAACCACAAACATCAAAACAACAATATAATAGGTTAAAACGGATCATACATACCCAAAACCCCATATTTCCCCTTAAGAATGTTTAGGTGAAACTAATGATATGAATATCAAAACTTAACCAAATTAACCCAAATTCATATCAGAGGTCTAAAACATCATTTCGAATTTTATAAATATTTTTCCAGAATTTTATCATGTTTAAATTCGCTAATTAATATTAATTACCCTTAATTAGCCATAATTAGTGAGGAACTATGCAAATCACTCACCTTAGCCACAAACAAAACTTAGATCTGAAATAAATCTCTGATTTGATGCAAATCCCAATGCTAAACAGCAGCTCCAATGTTGATTTGGTGTAGATCTCCCTTGATTTGATGTTGGTAAGCTTAATCCTTGGTTAGAAGATGATTTGGAGGTGATTTAGAGGTTGGAAGCTATTTTTAGGGTTTCTTGGAGGTAAGTGGAGGTTAGAAAGTTGAAATGGAATGATTCTCTAACTCCTTTCAGCCTCCCTATAACCCTAATCCTGAAATGGGTTATGGGCTCATTCGCTAATCACCCTATTTGGCCCGGTTAAGCAGTTTTTCACCTTCCAAACCTTATTTCAGCCATATCTCCCAAACGGTAAGTCCGTTTTTCACATATGACCACTCTACGGAAAGGTAAACCATCAAACGAATCTAATGGAAGTGGTTACAGGTCAAAATTCCTTTTCAATCAAAAGTTATGGCCAAAACAAGATCAGCTAGGGGCAAAACGGTCAATTAAAAATCGGCAAAAATCATGAACATGGGAAATGAGTCTAATGGTTGTTTCCCAATGTTACATGACCATACGACTTCATATGGGAAAGAAATAAATATTCTACGATCCTCCGGTGCGTAGAATGCGGGTTGTTACACCATCAAATTCAAAGCTCTTCTACAAATTCTCTAATGGCTTCTATGAATTCATAAACATCTTTCTAACTTCTTGAAGATCAAATCCAAGTCAATGATCATGAGAGCTTTCTACAATTGGATCTAAGAACCTTCAATCTCATTCAAGCTACAAGATAAATCTCTCAAACATCATTCAAAAGATCTCTAATCCTCTTTAAAGCCTAAATCGAATGCTAATTCGTTATGAAATCTATGAAGATCATGAGAAAGGATCAAAGCACACAAGTGATTGAAGATTCATTACAAAGCTAAATTTTTCCCCCTTTCTTCACCAAATTTATGAGTAGTTAAGTCATAAATAGAGTTAGGAGGGAAAATGATTGTAATGAGGGAAAATTCATATGTTGTAAGCTAGAATAATATAATGGGAATTGATTGAAAGTGGATGTAGATTCATATAGAATCGAACCACTATAAAAATTCCTTTGTGTTCTTACTTGCTTTTATCCGTTTATTTTAGCAATTACGTGGTCCCAGATTTTTACCGAATCGGTGAAGTGTAACTTTTACACTCTTGGTGTTTGATCCCAAATTTGGAGAAAACATTTGGCGCCCGCCGTGGGTCCTGGATTGCCAATCAATTTCTCGTTGTCTGACAAGGTAGAAGGCCTTGCATTGGATTTCTGAATACACTCCAATCATCTAGTTTGTCCGAATTGAGATACTTACCTCTAAAGTCATGGGTAAGCCAGGTAGGCCATCAAAGAAAGTTACAAGTAAAAGCGTCTAAGATGTCGATAATGCCACTAACACAGAAAATACCCTGCCTACTAATGAGTTTGAAGTCGGTGAAAGTTCTAAAGCCGGAACTGTCGTAACAAGGAGAGAATTAGATGAAGTGGCAGCAGGACTGACGAATCAAATTGATATTGCGAACGAGGCCATGATAAAGAAGCTTGTAATCATTTTCGCCATGCAAGCCACAACGGCCAAAGTTACCATCAGTGTAAGCGGTCTCAAAACTGCTAAAACCACTGGAACGGAAGATACTGGATCTTCTTCCTCGAGCCCGAATAAAGGAAATTCTGTCCAGGAGGTTGCAAATCCTAGTCATAAGGGAATGAAGTCACCTACTCGTAACTACTCTGGAAAAGTGACTCCTCAACAAGCGTTTGGTTCCACCAAAGGGGCACTTCCCCATGCGGGAGGTCCAGGGCCTCGAAATCTGAACGACGATCGTTTGCGTAGGCAAACATCCGGTAAAGGGGAAGGCGTCCACCCCGTGGACCAACTCAATGAGAGAAGAGAATATTCGGAATGGTATGGAAGATCATGAATGAGAGCCAGAAAAAGGTGGACGATGAAAAGGAATGGGGATTTTCTCCTACAAAAACCCACTTACAGAAAGAATAAAAATGGCGCCATATCCAAATAAATTCAAACCCCCAGTTGTACAAGCATATAATGGAACTGGCGATCCCAACTTGTTCCTATTCAAATACGATCAGCACATGGATGGGGCACGTGCTACTGACGAGCTCAAATGTTTATAATTCCCTACTTACTTGGAGGGAGTAGCTTCACTCTGGTTCACAAAACTCCAACCAAAGTCTGTAGATGACTTCGCCACCTTGGCCAAGTTGTTCAGACAGCAATTCAGGCTTCAAGCGACTAAGGTGCGTGATGTGTTGGAACTGAATGATTTGGAGCAAGGGCCAGGGGAGTCTATTAAAACCTTCCTTTCTCGTTTTAACACAGCAGCGGCCGAAGTTGGAAACTATGAGCCACGTTTGGCTTTGATGGCTCTAAAAGGAGGTATAAGTAAAAAGACCAAACTCGGGCGGTGGATCAAGAAGAAGAAGCCTACCACTCTCGAAGAGCTATTTGACAAGGCAGAGGAGTATATAGGCGTGGATGAGGATCCGACCTATACAATGGAAGCTACAGAAAATAAGGAGCCATCAGAAAAGAGAGACGCAAACATGCAAGGAGGACAGAAAAATGCCGGAGGAAATCAGAAAAGGGGGAATGAACGGAAAGATGGTCGAAACAACAAAAAGCTTCATTTCTTCAAGAACTCCGAAATGACTCCTCTTAGCGATACCATAAAGAACATTTATATGGCGACCAAAGACACTGAAGAGTACCCAGGGCCCGGGAAGTTAAGAGTCACTGACAACGCAATAAAGTCCGGCAGGTTCTGCCGATTTCACGACCAGCCAGGGCATAGCACGAACGAATGTAGACATTTGAAAAGCCTAATTGAAGAACTGATAAGGAAAAACAGGCTTCAACAGTACATAAAGAACTCCCAGAATGCTCAGGGAACTCAAGACCAAGGAGCCTCTACAGGACAACCTAAACAGAATGAGAACGCTTCGATTGCTGCTATACCAAGGATGATCATAAACACCATTTCAAGAGGCCCCTACCCAGTTGGAAAAAGCTAGGGGGGTATGGTGAAGTACGCTCATGAGGTGAAGAACTTTTCGAAAAAAGGTGAACTCATGACCATAGACGAAGTTTTATCGGCAAAAGTATGAAGAATCCTGCGAGACGACATCACATTTAAAGGTGAAGATCCGACTGGGATTATAACACCTACAGAGGATCCAATGGTGATAACCGTTTCGTCTGGGCCCAGCTATAGTTAGAAGGGTGTTAGTCGATAGCAGAGCATCAGTTAATATCCTCTTCTTTAGCGCATTTCATAGGATGAAGCTTTCCATGGGCGACGTAAAAGCCTATCAGAACAAGGTCCATGTTTCACTGGTCAAGTTGTTCAACCAATTGGTGTCATCAGTCTACTGGTGGAGCTTGGAGAAGGAGAGCAGAAAGCCGCACTGGTACAGGACTTTGTTATAATTGATGAACCCTCTGCTTACAATGCCTTCCTAGGAAGACCTACTCTCGCAGCATTCAGAATAACTATGGCTCCGTGGCGCCTCACTATGAAATTTCCAACAGAGAATGGTGTTGGCATAATTATAGGTGATCAACAAGCAGCAAGAGAGTGTTATTTGGTTGAATTGGCAGAGGCAAGGAAGAAGGAATTGAAGAAGGATGTAGAGCCGCCGCTCCGCATCCAAAAACCCCTCTTATAGCAATTAAAGCAGAACCCCCATACTGGTGAGCACAGTGGTGCTTGGAAGGCAATTGATCCAAGGAAAAAAAGTATGGGGGAAAATAGAGCAGCACTGGCTGAAGATACTATCCTCGTTCCAATATCCGACAAGAACCTTAACCAGGTCTTAAAGATAGGAAGTCAGATAGGTATGAAGCTGCAAAAGGAATTAATCTTGTTTTTGAAAGCAAACTTAGATGTATTTGCTTGGGAACACTGAGATATGTGTGGGATCCAACCGAATGTAATTGTTCACAAGTTGAATATAAATCAAAAGTTAACTCATGTGAAACAAAAAAGACGAATGCAGGGATGTGAAAGATCTGAGGCTCTAAAATAAGAAGTAGATAGGCTGCTCAAAAATAATTTCATATGAGAATCTGCGTATTCAGATTGGGTTTCTAACCCACTGCTTGTCAAAAAGTCCAATGGAAAGTGGAGAGTGTGTATAGATTACTCAGATCATAATAAAGCATGCCCAAAAGACAGTTTTCCTTTGCCTCGAATTGACCAACTCGTAGATGCAACATCGGGGCATGGGTTACTATCTTTCATGGATGCATATTCCGGATATGATCAAATTATGATGCACAAGCCAGATGAAGAGAACACGAGTTTCATAAGGGATAGAGGACTATACTGCTATAAAATCATGCCATTTGGACGAAAAAACGCAGGGGCAACTTACCAACGTCTTGTAAACTCCATGTTTAAATCTCAGATAGGGAATACAATCAAAGTATATGTAGATAATATGCTAGTCAAATCAAAGAAGGTCGAAGATCATCTCTAGGATCTGGCAGAAATGTTTCACATACTCAGGAAGTACGGGATGAAACTAAACCCATTAAAATGTTCATTCGGAGTCTCTTCGAGGAAATTTCTCCGATTTATCATCAATGCTAGGGGCATCGAAGCGAATCCCTCTCAAATTGTGGCTTTAAGGGAAATGCGGGCCCCGAGGACAAAAAAGGAGCTCCAAAGCTTAAGTGGAAAGGTAGCAGCACTGAACCGGTTCATTTCCAAAGCAACGGATCGATGTATTCCGCTTTTTGGTGCTCTGAAAAAAGGGAAGAAGGACTTCCAATGGACCTCAGAGTGCCAGGAGGCTTTCGAGGAATTGATAAGACATATGGAATCACCACCAATGTTATTGAAACCTAAGGATGGGAAGGATCTATTTTTATATCTAACAGTTTCATCACATGCCTTGAGTGCAGCGCTAATCCGAGAAGAAGCAGGAGTGCAGTTGCCAGTATATTACATTAGTAAGAGGCTCGCTGGGGCAGAGCTAAATTACCCTAAACTAGAGAAGCTCTTATATTGCCTCCTTGTTGCCTCAAAAAATCTGAGACTGCATTTCCAATCTCATCGTATCAAGGTCCTCACCGATCAACCATTAAGGCAAATCCTCTTTCGCCCAGAAATTTCAGGAAGGCTATTGAAATAGAACATTGAGCTAAGTCAATATGACATCACTTACCATCCTCGAAGAGCCATCAATGGCCAAGCCCGAGCGGATTTTTTTGTTGAGTTTACAAACAAGGGAGAAGAGGTTAAGGAACCAGCGGAAACAGAGATTGCCTGGAAACTATACTTTGATGGATCTAGAAACGACCACTGTTCAGGGGCTAGAATCGTCTTAGAAACCCCAGAAGGTTACACTTTATACTATGCCTTGAGATTGGAATTTCCATCAACCAATAATGAGGCCGAATATGAAGCATTAATAACAGGGTTAAAGCTGGCAAAAGAGCTAAACCTAAAAACTTTACAGATTCTCAACGACTCTCGGTTGGTGGTAGGTCAAGTACGCAAGGAGTTCCAAACCAAAACAGGAAACCTCCCTTCTTATCTAATCAAAGCTATGGAACTTCTAAATGACCTTGACTATTATGTTATATCTCACATCCCAAGAGAACAAAACTCAAAAGCGGATTCTCTTGCCAAGTATGCTAGTTCATCAGATGCTCAGCTGCTGGGTTTAATCCCCATCGAATTCCTTTCTACCCCAACCATTGAGGAAGCGAGCGTTGACTGGATAATGGAAACCGTTGAAGAACCTACATCGTGGATGACTCCAATCAAAGAATATATCCTCAATGGGACACTACCTAAAGAGCGAAAAAACAAAAGGAAGATATTGCGCAAGGCCCCTTTGTACCTCATCCAAGACGGAAGGCTGTACCGGCGGGGATTCTCCATGCCATTGCTGTGATGTGTGGTCAAGAAGGAATCTAAAGCAATTTTGGTAGAGTTGCATGAGGGTGAATGCGGAGGACACACTGGCGGTCAAACGTTAGCCAAGAAGGTTCTGCGATATGGCTATTTCTAGCTTGATGTAAATCTAGATGCCATGACTTATGTAAAGAAGTGTGATAGATGCCAGAGATTCGCTAAGATTCCAAGAGCACCTCCCACATAACTAGCTCAAATGGTCAGCCCATGGCCATTTGCGGTATGGGGCATAGATTTGATTGGGATATTACCCGCCGCAAAAGCAAATATGAGATACGCTATAGTAGCTGTCGACTACTTCACTAAATGGGCTGAAGCAGAACCTTTGGCTACTATCACATCAAAGAAAGTGATCAATTTTGTTTCGAAAAACATCATTTGTAGGTTCAGAGTGCCATAAAAGATCATGACCGATATTGGAACCGAGTTTGAAAGCAACGAATTCCTGGACTTCTGTGCTAAATATAAGATCAAAAAGAGCTTTGCAGCCGTGGCTCACCCGCAAAGAAAACGAGCAAGTGGAAGCCATCAACAAAATACTAAAGTCAACAAGCCAAAGGCAACTGGGTCGATGAACTACCTTTTGCATTATGGGCGTACCGGACAACACATAAAACTGCCACAGGGCACACCCCATTCTCACTCGCATTCGGGTCGGAAGCTATGATCCCAGTGGAACTGGAAGTACCAACTCACCGTAGAATCTACTTCAACCAGAAGGAGAATGAAGAACTGCAATTGGAAGCACTTGATTTACTCGAGGAAAAGAGAAAAGAAGCAGAGCTCAGGATAGCAGCCCATCAACGGGAAGTAGCCAGATATTTCAATGCAAAAGTCAAACAAAGAACTTTTTAAGTCGGGGACCTCATCCTGAAGAGAATTATGACAGGAACTAGGGTATTCGAACACAATTGGGAGGGACCATACATGATAAGCCGGAAATTTGCAGATGGCACTTTTGAGTTAAAAACAATGGACGGAATTGCGCTTCCTCGAGCATGGAATAGCATTCATCTTCGCCGTTACTTTGTTTGAAGTTTCTTTCACATATTTCGCATCATACATACATCATGAATTGTAAATAAATCATGCATTGTGACTGTCATTGCAAAGTTTGTACAAATTAGTGAAAGAAATTACTTTACCTGTCTAAAAATCGTAAATTTGCAAGTATTTAATTTCAAGCTGCTAACATCGATTTTAATTACATGCTTTTTAAGCAAACGAAAATGCATTGAGAACCAAATAGGGCTTGAGGAATGCTATAGCACATCCCCCGACAAGGAGAAATTCAAGCACCTATTGCTTAATACTCAAACATCTATACACTTTTGCTACAGAGGGTGTGAAGTGCAAAACCATAGATAAGGGGCATCAAGAACTCTAGACCCAAACTAGGGATCAAGTTTTGAATTTCACCCTAGGGGCACATTTTTAATAACAGAGTTCGAAGTCCCAGTTTTGACAAGTCACAACCAAAATTCTGACAAATAAGCTAGCATCAGTCACTTGAAACAATACGATGGTAAACCCAAGACCTCCCCGAGGGGCGCCCGGTTCATCGCCGACGCCACTAAAATATGGCCGGATAGCGATACAAACACCGGGCTTTTAAACCCAAGACCTCCTCGAGGGGCACCCTGTTCATCGTCGATGCCATTAAGATATGGCCAGATAGCGATACAAACACCGGGCTTTTGAACCCAAGACCTCCCCGAGGGGCACCCGGTTCATCGCCGACGCCATTAAGATATGGCTGGATAGCGATACAAACACCGGGCTTTTGAACCCAAGACATCCCCGAGGGGCACCAAGTTCATCGCCGACGCCATTAAGATATGGCCGGATAGCGATACAAACACCAGGCTTTTGAACCCAAGACCTCCCCGAGGGGCACACTGTTCATCGCCGACGCCATTAAGATATGGCCGGATAGCGATACAAACACCGGGCTTTTGAACCCAAGACCTCCCCGAGGGGCACCCGGTTCATCGCCAATGCCATTTATACGTGGCTGGATAGCGGTATAAACACAGGGTTTTCAAAGACCTCTTCGGGGGCATCTGCTCAGATGCTGGATCTTCCGAATCCAGCTATTGATTCTGGGTCCTTCAAACCCAGTTACTGACGGACCCAAAGACCTCTTCGAAGGCATCCGGCAAGTTCAACAAGCGTCTGAATTATTTAGATCCAACGAACAACGGATCAAATATCCTTTCAAGGGCATCCGATTATAAGCCGAATCTTCCAATTTCAGTTAGTAACAGAATCAAAAACATCCCTCAAAGTTATCTGATAAAAACCACAAGTAATTGGCCCATTCAGTTACTAGGAACAAAAGATTCCTTTATCTAACTGTAAAAACCATGCCTAATTTTCAAGATATTAAAACCAATTGTGGTATGGGGGCATTACCATCGCATTAATGAAATCTAATGACGCTCTCTTAAACATACTACAATCCGGTCATAATCTCATGAAAACCCGGCATTAGGTCACTCCAACCAACAAAACTGGATTTTCTGAAATAACTAAGATGAAATTAAAAGATCCTAATAAAACAGTTATCCACGTGAAAGGGTTGTGAGCATCGTCTTAGTCAAGATCAGGAAAATCCAATAAAGTTAGCTTGTCATAACAAATAACTTGTGGTGCAGAATTTATATTGCAAATATAAAACAAGCATGAAATGCAAAAAATATAAAAGCACAGCGAAACTAAAAGCAAAACTTGAGGCATGAAAAGCAAGACACAATTTCCTGATAGCAAAGCAGAACTATATCATAAAGTCACAGGTTAAAGTGCAGAATATCGAACAACAGAGTGCATAAAGATGACAAGTACAATAGTAATAAGCGGGGACCGGCTCCCGCATATACAACCGGCCTGAATACAACCGGCCTGAATACAACACACAAAAGAAAGTAATTAACAACTAAGTTGAGCAACTACTAAGCATGATCATTTCTTCTTGTCACTTGATCTCAAAGCTGGCTTTTTAAGTAAAGGCGGAGGGGTCTCTTCCACGTTACTCTGATTCTCTTGGGAAGAAAAAACGGTAGCCTCCATCTCCTTCTTCTTCTTCTTCTTCTTCCTCTTCTTCTTAGACAATGCGGACTTGGCAGACTTCTTTCCTTTCTCCTTGGTAGTAACCCAGAGACTCTCATCTGCAAGATCGTCACTAAGGCTGTAGTCAACAACATCCAAATCTGAGAAGGCACCGATCTTTGCATCCTGTGACCCACGAGCTGTAACAAGCAAGGGTGTGTTACTAGGAGGAGGGGGAGTAATGATAGAAGTAAGCGGAAAAGTTGTCAATGGTGAGTCAGCCCTAATAGCTCCTGTTGTCATTGCATTGCCTATGGCAGGAGAAGACAAGGGTGAAATTAAATTCGAAGTATGGAAACATTGAGCATAATAAGCAAGGGACCCAGGTGAATCGAAAATGGACTCTAAGCACGACAGGGTAAAGTTAGTTTCAATTTTACCTGTATCTAGAAGATTCTCCATGGGATCCCTAAGCTTGATTCTCCAATGATCGGGATTGTCATCATTAGCCTCATCATTTTCACCATGCTCATTAGCAATATCCTCTGTATAATGTCCCCCTCAATGGTGACATTTTTATCTTTAGGACCATCAACTGGGTTAGCTAATGCCTGTAAGCCAGAAGCTTCAAAGGCCGAGGGATCAACAGGAAGGTTGACATCTGGTTAAGTGTGAACTTTCTCACCGGAAGTACCAGTCCTCTCGTCCATTAGTTGTGCCTTTCCTTCTGCCAAAGCCTTTTTGGACATGTCATCTAAGAGTCTGTCAATGAGTTTGTCCTCGCTATAATCATCACCGTTAATCTCAAGCACTCATGTAACACCCTGTATGTTGAATAACTTACTATAATATAAAACAGGGCGGAATTAAATTTAAAAATCTGAACCAGGGAAACGGGCTATGCCATTGCGTTCGTCTCGGAAAAATACGCGAAATAGAGTCTGAGTTTTTGAAAATCGGAGTCCGTATGACCCAGATATGGCCCGAAGAAGTTTCAGAAAATTTAAAAACAAATTTAAAAACAGAAATTTCAAATTTCAGAAGTGGTGGGAAAATTCCCGCCAGATCAAGGGAGTCGACTTGGGGGTCGACTGGGGAGTCGACCTGCCCACCAGGTCGACTGGGGAGTCGACCCTAGTGTCGACTTGGGGGTCGACCTCCCTGGTCAAGCCCAGGTGACCTGGGTGCATCAGTTTGGCTTTTAGGCTGTGTTTTGGTGGCTAGGACGTGATCTGACGGCTCTAATCTAATTTAGGGTTAATCTAAGGGCCTAAAACACCTAACTAATCTATAAATACACCCTAAGACTACCCTAATTCATACTAAAAATAGATACAACACTGTTATGCCGTCAAAATGCAACTTGAAGGAGCCTCCATCAATCTAAAGAGGAAGATAGCTTCTCACATCAAGCTCTAATCAACTCTAGCAACTTAATCTTCTTCTTAGGAGTGCTAATCAACAAGTTGTGAGTTTTCTATAGCCTTAATAACCAATTGTTGAAATGATTATGATAGGATATAATGAGGTTATGGCTATGAATGTGGATCAATGCAAGATTATGTTATCATATGCTATGTGTTTGTGATGTTATGCAAGTTATGCAAGTTATGTGCTATATGTTCATGAAGTTATGCAAGTTATGCAAGTCATGTGATACATGTTCATGAAGTTATGCAAGTCATATGCTATGTGATTATGATGTTATGCAAGTTATGCAAGTCATATGCTATGTGTTGGTGGTGTTATGCAAGTTATGCAAGTCATATGCTATGTGTTTATGATGTTATGCAAGATATGCAAGTCATATGAAAAACATTGATCCATTATGACACCATGATATGCAAGTTTGGTGTATGATTATATGCTAGTTCATACATGATATGTTATGCAAGTTTGGTGTATAATTATATGCTAGTTCATACATGATATGTTATGCAAGTTTGGTGTATGATTATATGCTAGTTCATACATGATATGTTATGCAAGTTTGGTGTATGATTATATGCTAGTTCATACATGATATGTTATGAAAGTTTGGTGTTTGATTATATGCTAGTTCATACATGATATGTTATGCAAGTTTGGTGTATGATTACATGCAAGTTCATATATGACATGTTATGCAAGTTTGGTGTTCGATTATATGCAATTAACATGTGCAAGTTTACACCTTAATATGATATGCATACATATGCAAGTTAACCCCTTTGTATGTCATACATACATATGCAAGTTTACCCCTTTGTATGACATAAATAACTTATGCGAGTTAACCTCTTTATGACATATGTGATTCATGCAAGTTTGAGTTGATTAATTATGCTAGTTGGGTTGATGCTATATGCATGTTGACACCTTTAAACCCATGTTGATGCTAATGTTATGCAAGTTGAACCCATTGTATTTGTGATGAGTCTTCCCTTTTATGTCATGTTGGCGAATTACGTGGGGAACGATGGGGTTAATATACATGTTAATGAAATGGTGTGAAGTTGGTATGATTATGCATACCATAAAGTGGATGGACATAATTGAGTCAATTATGTACATCGTTAAAATTGGAATTAATTAGGGAAAATTAATTCGAAATATGGGGGTGATTAATTAGGTGTAATTAATCGACTAAGACACAAGGTTGGACCCTTTTGTAGCGTAAGACTGCCCGAAACCGACCGGCAAATCCAGCGGCTACAAATGATTGGCCCAATGTGAGAGGTCTTAGGCACAAACTAAATGCGTGACAAGTGTATAGACACGAGGTTAGACTCGGTTATGGCGTAAGGCTTCCCGGACCCGACCGGCAAATCCAGCTGCCATAAAAGATAGTCTAATGTGAGAGGTCTTTACAACAGTTACGTTCTTAATCAATTAAGAAACACTTAACCATATTAGCATGTAGAGGGACATGAGGGGTTAAGTGGGTGCCTTGGGTGGCATGTGGAAAAATCTAGTAATTGCCTTGGGTGGCAATAGAAGATAAGATTAAAATACTTAACCAAAGTGGAACATGTAATTAAACATGATTAAAGGGTTAAGTAAGTGCCTTGGGTGGCATGGGGAAAATCTAGTGGTTGCCTTGGGTGGCAATGGAAGATAAGATTAAAATACTTAACCAAAGTGGAACATGTAATTAAACATGATTAAAGGGTTAAGTAAGTGCCTTGGGTGGCATGGGGAAAATCTAGTGGTTGCCTTGGGTGGCAATGGAAGATAAGATTTAAAATACTTAACCAAAGTGGAATATGTAATTAAACATGATTAAAGGGTTAAGTAAGTGCCTTGGGTGGCATGTGGAAATCAAGCAAGTGCCTTGGGTGGCATGGGAAAATCTAGTGGGTGCCTTGAGTGGCAATTGAAATATGAATAGATGACTTAACCAAACTTTAAACATGTAAGTGGACATGATTATTAAAAAGGGTTAAGTGGGATGCACTAGAAAAAAATGACAAGCTTAGGTGGGTAGCTTGTGGGGGCCCATTTCAACCAGTAACCCATATGTATCTTATTGGGCTCGACCCATGTCGAGGACGGGACACACGTACTGGGCTTGACTATAAGAGGCCAAAACGGGTTAGCGGTGGCAACGCAAGTCCAACGGTTTTCATATGCGTGTGTGGACCCGGGCTGGTAGGTAAGACGTTGTTGCATCGTGTAGGTATAAGCCGTGCACCATTTGTTGTATCGGGTTGCCACATTGGGGAGTGATACACCCCACTGTGGGGCCAGCACGGGTATCTACGTTAGGGAGCCGATCGAATGGGAGTAGTGGGTACACCTAGGTGAGATAGGGGCAGACGGCACCTATGTAGTCAGCTAGGGGTGCACGAGACTACTATTAAAATTACTAAGTTGTGGGTACACCTAGTGGAGATAGGGGCAGACGGCACATATGTAGTCAGCTAGGGGTACACGAAACTACTATTAAAAATTACTAAGTACACTTAGTGGGATCAACCTTTAAGTAGGAATTACCCTTGGGTGGGTGGATCTGGTGTGGTGCAGTGTAGGAATTATCCTTGGGTGGGTAGATCTGGTGTGGTGCAGAATAGTATTTATCCTTGGGTGGATAGGCGCGTCTTTACCGTTATCTTAGTTCATCCTAAGTCTAGTTGGCTGCTTAGTGTAGTCATTTATCCCCAGTCGTACCGTACCAGGTTTATATCATGCCATAATTACTTTAATGATTGTATTGTTAAAATTATAGGGCTCACTCAGACTTATGTTTGACCCCGTTGTTTTTATCTTTTTCCCCAACCCTCAGGTTCTCAGAGTGGGCCTAGCACTTGTGGGCTTTGATCAGATTGCTTTATCTATCTTTTGGAGCTTGGACTCTTGAAGAAAAACTCGGTTATCTTTTCTATTATGGCTATTAGTATGTAGTGGGATTATGTACTTATGTTTTAACGAGATGGATATTTTGTACTTGACTCTTGTGGGTTTTTGATATGTAACCAAACATGTTTACCTTCTGCTGCAATGAAATGATGTTTTAAATTTCAAGTATCACTTATATCTGTCTTGTTGTAAATTTTCAGTTCTATATTCACTTAAACACTCCACCGAAGCTAAGGCATTCCCTTAGTGAGTGACCTTAGCGGGTGTGGGGTGTTACAACTCGCTCCCAAACAAGCGCCAAAGTACGTGCAAAACTATCCTCTAGGTAATGCAAGCTCCCACGGCTCAAGACACTGTATACATAAAAGCAGAACATATCATCATCAGCTTCGTCCATAGCTTGTTTGTGAGTTTCTTCTGCAATTATCTTGTCCTTCTCAAGAGATTCGACTTTGACCATCAGTGTCTAGTTAGAAGCCTTCAGAGATTTTACCTCCTTACGAAGATTAGCAGCATCCTCCCCATATTGTTTGGAGAAATCCTTCTCTACAGTCAATTTGGCATCAACATTGCGCTTGGCAGCTATGGCATCTTTTTCTCTTTGTTTGGAAGCCTCAAGTTCTTCCCGAAGCTTTTTAATCTCGTTGTCTGATGCCTCTAACTCTGCGAATCTTTTATTAAGAAATGCGATAGTAGCATCACGATCATCTAAAACCTTCTCCCATTTGAATTTATCATCCTCCAACTCGGCAATTTTTATAAGATGAGAATCATGGCGTTTTTGGAGGTCATCACTAAGTTTCTCCCATCCACGCAACTTTTGATAAAAGATATCTCTCACAATGTTCCATTTGGTCTCAAATTGACTCTTAGCAGTATTGAACTAGGTGTGTGTTTGACTTATAACCGTATCCACCTCTGTAAGAAAATCATCGGCGTCGGTTATACGTACTCCACGATCAAAGTAAAGCCCATTCAAGTTCCAACCCCAGAGCTTTTTGGTAAAGGAGATGTTCGTCAAGCCAGGAGTATGGCGAGGTTTATTAATGATCGAATGGATTTGAGCTGAAGGACCAGGAGGGCCAGAGGATGAAGGAAGTCGGGGTTTAATAGGAAGCTTCTCTACTCGGGAATGCTTATAAGAACCATCCCTTTCTCGTTTCCTCCCTCGCCCCCTTCATCGGGAGTGTCTTTCCTTAGCCAACTGCGTCTCCTAGCCTCTTCCTCTTTTTCCTTATGTATTTTCTTTCTTTGTTCCTCAGTCAGGACGGATTCTGATACATGTAAAGACTGGGAAGAGGGTTTTGAGGGCGGAGGAGGATGAGGCCGATCACGGTGATGTGATGATTGCTGAGGTTCGGATCGTAGTAAGTGCTTTGGATCAATAGTTTTGCTCCTCTTACTAAAGTCTGATCTGATTCCTGACGAGCGTCTTCCATGCATGTCTAAATCTGAAAGGAGATATGAATAAGTTTTCGATAATTGAAACTATAAGGTATATAAAATGCTAAAGCAAGATTCAAACACAGAAAAAGAACTGGGATGCATAAGATGAATTTCTTTAAAAAATACCGTTGTTAACAGACCGGTCATATCCTCTGAGTTTAAGGGAATTCCTAAAGATTTAAGATGTTTTTCTGACTCAGTTGAGGCTGCATCCCTAAGTCCGGTTTCTATGGTTTGAGAGTTGAGAGGCTGAGTAACCGAACCATCCTGACTAAGATATCTAGCAGAGTTGAGATCACTCAAATTGTCAAATGTACCTGCAGAATCTTCCTTAGCTGCATTTTCAGTAGGAGAATCTCCAGTTATAGTCTCAGTATTTGGATCAGTTTCTAATGCAACGTCTTCACCATCATGTTCAATCCTGCACTCAAGTTCAGAAGGATTCACTTCACTATTACCTCTTTTAGCCTGTTCGGAATTTAATTCTGGCTCAGGAGGCGGGAAAATGTTATGTTTCTCAATTAACTCAACCGATGTTGTAGGATCCTCGCCCCTATGACAGTTAGAGCCTTCATCCTTATTCAAAGTCTTCGACGAGTGCGACATTTTTTCCACTAACAGACCCTAAACATATTTTCAAGGAAGGGTCAATGGAAGGGTTTTGATTGGCTTGAGTTACACTCCTATCGTCTGGATTTCCTAAATCTGATTTTGTAAGGTTAGGTTTAGGAGTGGAAGGTCCAGCCTTACGTAAGAACTTCCGCAAGGGATGAAGTAGTTCGTATTGGTGGAGAATGTTATCTGTAATCAAAAGTTTTCTACTTCTCTTAGCCTCGTCAATGGCTTTTAGTGTTTCGTATATGGCTTTAAGAGAAGGGGGTGCTTTGTTGTCCTTAATCAGGGTAGGGAGTAGTGCATTTCAAAAGAAATAATGTAAGAACGTATAACTCGAAAGGAAGTAAAGTTGAGACCTTTGAATAAACTATGCATACCTCCATCTGTCCATTGCCCTCAGAATGGTTCGGGGCATCTAACGAAGAAAAAATGGTTTAAAAATCCTAAAACACTGTCTGCTAATTTGAGAACTAGCTTCCGATTTCTGGGACTTTCAACATGTATAATAGAGGGGGTGTCCTTCCTACTCTTGAAAGAACACAAGCATTTGTTTGCTTACGGCAACATATCCAGCAGGAGGGTCGTCAGCAAATATGCCATCTTTTGGTAATATCGCATCCGTAAGAGGAATTCTATATTGACCACATAGTAGTTCATATTGCTCCTGAGTTAGGGTGGTAGATTGTCTCTCTTGATCCCTAGCTTTAATCGGGAGAAGGTCCGAAGGAAGGGGCAGAAACTTAGCTAGAGGTTGTAGTTGTTTTAGTCTCAGAAACCTTGTTTAAAGGGGGATCAGTTTGTGCCGACGAGGTCTCTTTACTTTGAGGAAGAGTTTGCTTTTCAGTAGTCATTCTACACAGATACACTCGAATACATTTCAATTTTCTAATAGCAAGAATTGAAGATTAAAGTTGTGAAAACACATCAAAACATTGAAATGAAGGAGATAAATACCGTGGCAAGGTGTTTGAACCATGCCATAAGCCCAAGACGTAAAAAATCATAAGGTCACACAACATGAATCATGTCGCCCATCCTCCATGTCGTTCAGCGACATATAGGGCCAGTCGCTGTTCAAAGTCTGAAGCTAAACCATGTCGCCTCCAACTAATGTCAAATCACGCAAAAGGTACGAGCCATGATAAGGAAGGTCATGTCTAGTCGCAAGCTTAAGGCGCCAGGGGTTTAACCCGACAGGCGACACGAGTCTTGTCGTAAATGACATAAGTTATAGCGAGAATCTGAGTCATGTCGGTGGCGAAATGAGTCATAGCATTTTTCTACATAATTATGAAACTGCCATCTGGTCTGAAGATCACCTATAAATACCCCCTCATAATTCATTTGGAAGGGGGGACCGAAAATTCATTCTCACGAGGAGACTCCGTCAAATTAAAAGCTCTTCTACAACTTCTCTAGCGGCTTCTATGAATTCATCAACACCTTTCTAACTTCATGAAGATCAAATCCAAGCCAATGATCATGAGAGCTTTCTACAATTGGATCTAAGCACCTTCAATCTCATTCAAGCTACAAGATAAATCTCTCAAACATCATTCAAAAGATCTCTAATCCTCTTTAAAGCCTAAATCGAATGCTAATTCATAATGAAATCTATGAAGATCATGAGAAAGGATCAAAGCACATAAGTGATTGAAGATTCATTACAAAGCTAAATTTCTTCCCCTTTCTTCACCAAATTTAAGAGAAGTTAAGTCATAAATAGAGTTTGGAGAGAGAAATGATTGTAATGAGGGAAAATTCATACGTTGTAAGCTCGAATATTATAATGAGAATTGATTGAAAGTGGATGTAGATTCATATAGAATCGAACCACTATAAAAATTCCTTTGTGTTCTTACTTGCTTTTATCCGTTTATTTTAGCAATTACGTGGTCCCAAATTCTTACCGAATCAATGAAGTGTAACTTTTACACTCTTGGTGTTTGATCCCAAATTTGGAGCAAACAGTTGGATAAATCTTTTAATTAAGATATGAGTTTCCTAAGTTGACCGGGATAAGTTGGATAGAAATAATCTTCAGATACTTGATATGAAATTCTATGGAGAAACGTATGCTATTTGAGGGATTTGGAAGATATTATTATATCATTATTCCACTTATAGTATTCGTTGATTATGAGAATTGTAGTAGATACAATTTCTGTGTAACTTGTGTTCAATATCAATTGATTTGGGTTTTGTCGTGAATCATATCTTCAATAATATCATTCTTGAAACCCCATGAGATTGAGTTATGGAAATTCATATCGTAATTTGAGGATTTAATCAGATGTTTGATTTGAGGAAATTAAAGGTGAGGGATTGGAAAGAAAGTATAATCTTTTAGTTAAGATTAAAGAATGGAATGTTGGAAAATCAATTAAATTGGAAACTATGGTTGAAATGTGGATTAAGGATTTTCAGAGGAAACTGGATTTTGATAACGAGTTATCAAATGGATAATTAATTAAGGCTTTAAGGATAAATTATCTTTGATTTAAGGGATGTGTTTTAAAAAAGAAAGGTTAAATATGGATTTTGTAATAATTTGAGAATAGGTTTAAAGAAGTTTAATTTCGACAAAATCCAAGACGGAAGGAGATTGGTAGAAAGCCAGTGTGTTCTATAATTGTGTTTTTTTAAATTGCGCCTATTGTTTGAAAAGACCGGGATCAGATGTATGTCTGAAAACCATGCCAAGTAATAACACGATGTTGTGGAGCAATTGAAGACAATGGAGACGACATTGAAGATCGGGATCCTTCATGTCGTAAGGACGACTTGCTGAATGTCTCGAATGGGTCGCTCCCATTTGCAGATGGATTTTATATCAGTTAAGTGGCAAGAAGGACGAATGTATGTGAAGGAATTCCAGATTGTGGTTTCGTTCAGACCCAGAACGGACTTATATGGATTGTGTGTCTGACATTGTAATTGACTGCGTTAGCACTGATCTTTGTTAAATATATATCTGCTTGGTGGGGGGAGAGTTTATTCTCTTGCTTAACACCCTTCTCTAAGACATATGAGCTTAGAGGTTATATATTGATGAAAATCAGTGATGCGTAGTGAATGGACAATGTGGCATACTTAAGTTATGAGATGAGCTATGGATGATCAAAGCATGGCTTATTTAAGCGTAGCTTTGTGTATATCGTGACCTCGACGAACCTCACATCCTGGATTGATGGTAAACTGGTGGTCAGATTTTTTTATGTTCGTTTCGTATGTTCGGTGCACCGGGATGTGATGATGAAAGGGTACTGCGAAGTCCCCAGTCTGGGACACTATTTGTTGGGTACTCTGATTCATATATGGTGGGTTAGTATAATGGAGTCCGAGTCTGAACGTTATCCGCGAGTACTGGGACGATGCGCACAAGGAAGTTTGTGATCCCACGAATGATCTTTCGTACCAGGAACCATCATGTTCAAAACCCAATCTCCACTGCGAGCCTGTACTGTCTTGATTGTATAGCCTGCTGGTTACCGGCAGGATTTTCGGGGAATTATGCTGGCTAGGATTAATACATTTATTTACGAAAAGGTTTTTCACAATATATATAATAGTAAAAGAGGATTTTCACGTTTGAATGCATTTTTGGTTATCATAAGGCAAAACTCGCCCATCTGGTGTGCACTTGCATTGTGTGAAGTGGAACGAGCTTATGTTAGCTACATTTTTCAAAAAGTCATTGCGGATTTCTATGCACTGGTATCCACATGGAGTAAACCCGTTCCGCATTAGTGGCATGGTCCTGTGAATTACCTAAATTTAAAATAAACCCTTAAAAAAATTATTTTGAGTTCTCACACCAGTCCTTGTTTGGCATGAGGCAGTGTGATAGGGGGTTCTCGCTCTTGGTTTGGTGGCGAGCGGGGGACTCTTACCTCTACACGTCCCAAGAGGGGTTGGTTAGGCATGAGGCCGCGACAGTCGAGAGGCTGGCCGTAAAACAGGGTGCTGGGGTACAAGTGTGATGCCATGACGGAGTATTAGCGGCTGTCATATGGTTGAAAAAGACCAGACCGTTACATTTTTGGTATCAGAGCTTTGGTTTATACAAAGCAATGGGGTACGACGCATTTGAACAAAAGGAAAGACCCATTAGAGTTATATATCTCATTAGAGATAGGGTTAGTAATGCCCTAGAATGAGATTTTGGAGTATTATATTTGAGAGAGCATATTTGAAAATATGAAATGAGTTTTGAAAAGTTATATTTTAAGAAAGAAACATATTTTGGAAATATATGGTTAATTGTAACCTGGATACTTAATCAAATGATTAAGGTTAAGTTTACATTTTGTGATTATAATTACACATAAAATAATTCTTATGGCATGGTAATTAAGCCCTTTCCACTGATCAGGAAAATGGTTTAATTTCACTATTGGGTAACATTTCAAAATATCGATAAACTTGGGTCAAATTTGTTAAGATAACTAATCAATATGGTTAGAAATTAAAAATTAGAATTTGAGTATTTTATTTGATGTTAAGGTTAGACTATCGAGTATAAGAAGATTTTGCATATACATCTGATCAACGTATATACGAAGTCTTAATTATACTAGATAGATATAGAATCATATTCTAGTCGCTTGAAGATGATTCTGTTGATGACTACAACATCATCAATATGTATTTTCGAGTTTCGAAAATGGGATGACTATATGATTCTAATTAAAATGTCAATACATACTTAAACCAATTTAGATAAGTGTTTGAAATTGTTTGGTAAATTGATATGAACTTAAATAGAAAAGTAAAAATTTGATAAGCTGTAAGAATTAAATCAGGTAAACCTGTAATAAGAATAAGCCAATAAAGAGTATATGAGAAAGTGCATTTGTGATATATATAAAGGTTTGGAAAGATGTATAATTTGAAAACTCAAATCAAAATTTTGAGTAAGATTTGGCAGTTACTTTGGAATTGATTTTGAAAAAATATATTTTGAATATAAAGGAAAAAGATCTTTGAAAATTAAAAACTTGAGTACAGACATCTTGTGATTGGAATTTCTCAGTTGATTAAAAGAAGTCTACGTAAAATTGTAATTTACATAAGCAATCCAAGTAGTTTGGCAATCGATTTAATGGCTAAGTTGGAATTAATTAATCAGGATAATTTATAATTAGTCCTCCCTAACTAATTATATTTAAAATGCAAATATCTTGAGAATTCAATATGACAATATGATATTTGATGATATTTTGGTTAAGGACTACATTGGTTAAAGCTGATTCTCTAAAGTTTGAAGGAAATAAGTTTCGTAATCTTGAATTTAAATTAATTAATGAGGATAGCCAAACTTAAACAATATAAGGAACTAAAATCTGGAATTATAGGCGAATTTGGACAGTCGATAAGTTTTAAAGTATACTGTGACAACAAAAGGAATTGTTTAAGTGAGCATGAATACCTTGTGAATTAAGTTTCATAATTTGATTAAAGGATATCCGGAAAGTGGGAATATTAAGAAGATATTACCTAAACTAAAACGTTTAGATAAGATGAGTTCTGAGATGATCGAGTTTTCCATGTAAAGAATAATAGTAATTTTGGGGAACTGAAAAGGAATAAGTTTCATAACCTTTGTATTTGCAAGATAAGATCTAAGAGAATAAATTTAAAACTCTAAATTCTTTTGAAAAAAAGTAAATGGTTGAGTATAAGTAATTGGCCCAGTAAACGATGAATCGAATATAATGGGTAACTGGAGGTTATCATTGGAGGACATGTAGATATGGTTGTCCGTAAATATGTGTGGTATAATATTTTACCTAGTATATCCATTATAAGAACTGGGAGCTTTGGTATAAAGAATATTAAGCTTGAATTTCTGGAATGAGTAGTTATGATTCCCTTTATTTTTCGAGGACGAATTTTTTTAGGGGGGTGAATGTAATGATCCAGAATTTTTAACCAATTTAAAACTGTAATATTCATTACTTAATTTGAATTTAAAATTGAATTTGAATTTGACATAAATATATATGGTTAAGAATATTTAATAATTTTGATAAGTTATATGATAGATTTTACATGAATTATAAATGAGAATGATTATTAATGAGTTTGGATTTATTGTTACTATTTGTCGTTCGATCGGATTTATCAAACTATAACATGAATTAGTAGTGTTAGAATTAAGTGTTGCCTTTAGTTTTCATAACATTTAAAAGAAAGTGCCACCAAAAGTTCTTGTTTCTCCTTAAGACAAGTGTTAAGACACATTTCTTTAATGCATTCTCCCTTTCATGCATGATTGCCACTTTCCCCCTTATGTGTCTTTACCTCCTTACTCCTCCTTTCCTATATAAGGAGGCTCTTTTCTCCATTTTCTTACCATTCCATTTCCTCCTTTGCACCTTCTTCTTAAAGCTTATGACCATGGTTTCCATGGCATAAGTCTTCCTCTTTTCCACCACCACCTTGCCAAAGTTCGTCATTCTCCTCCTCCTCTTATAGTATAAAGAGAGATTAGTGTATATTATATTATATATATTTTGGTGAAGAAGACGTTGCACTGAAATACTGTCCGATGGTTCGCTTAGCTAGGCTCGCCTACCGTGAAGATTTGGGAAGATGTTAGGTGAGAACTCTTTAACCACGGTTTATATATTTAATTAGTAGCTAGACTAATTTAAATATAGTGATGAATTATTATTGGTTAATGATGATTGGTATTTGTTGTGATGGATGATGGATGCGAAGTTTAGAACACACACTATTAAGCGTTGGTGTTATAACGCTTGTGCATAATTATGATTGATTGAATCATGTTGATGATGGTTGCTATGGATGTTTAAATGGTTGCTGATGTTGTTTTTTTTTTTTTTTTGCAAAGCAAGCGGGGTTGAATGGCCCCAACCATCTTTATTAAAAAACCAGCACTAGTTTACAAGCAGTTACAAGAACAACATCAAAAAGTTGACAAAATAGAGTGGACCAATACATGTTTAGGGGAAGAAATCCCATTAAACACCCTATTGTTCTGTTCCATCCACAACAGATAAATACAATATTTAAAGAGTCTTAAGAGTAAATTACAAGTAATATTCTTCCATCTAGTTCCCTTAAAAATAATGAACCATTCCTCAGCCGAGCTAGTAGAGGGGATATGTAGGCTGCAATGATCGAGGATAGTCAACCATATATCATATGTGAATGAACATTCAAAAAACAAATGGAAAACAGTTTCAGATTGCATAGAACAGAAAACACACTTATCATCTTCAATAATACCATACTGTTTGAGTTTGCGCTTGCAAAGGATGCCATTTGTTAATACTTTGCAGAGAAATATATTGAGCTTAGGAGTGTGAGAAGAAATCCATATTATAGAATGCCAAGGAAAAGACCCCATCTCATTTAATTTCATAAGACTACCATAAACATTATGAATAAAGTGAATCTTGCCATTCCATAATGCATGGTGCCTATCATCGGGTAAGATTGCATTCCGTAAACATTGCCAAATACTGTTTAAGTTTGCCGAACTGGATGAAGGTAAATTAAGAGAACCATTCATATAAATACTAGCTAAGGTGGCATGTTCTCTAATACCAGACATCACTCTAGTATTGTAATCCACAATATCAGCAAGAATAACACCATAATTAGACCAAGGATCAAACCAGAATGAAACATTTTGCATAAATTTCGAACCTGTTTGCACCAAAGGGAGGAAAGAAGACCTATTCTGAAGCAATTGCCTCCAGGACAAACTATAGTCAGTTAGGGCAATCCATACACCAGATATTGCGATCTTTAATTAAATTGCGTCTACACTAAGACGCCCATAGATTACTATCATAATTCATCAACTTATCCAATCTAGCAGAGGACGCAACAATGTTCCATAATTTCAACTTCATGACTCCCAAACCACCATTTTCAATAGGTCGACAGACCTTATTAAATGAAACTGGAATCATCTTTTTGGCGAAGAAACTACCATGCCAAAGGAATTGATTTAACTAGATGAAATCATATCAAGAAGTTTGCAAGGCAAGATGAAGAGCCTCGCATAGAAGATACACATAGATATAGCAATCGATTTAACAATGATTAACCTACCATCCATAGAGAATTTTGAAGAATGCCAGCCCGACAGCTTGGAAATAACCCTTTCAAATAGCAGCAAACAAAAAGCTCTAGTTAGCTTGGTAGAGAACATAGGGATATCAAGGTAGTTTTCATTATCTAGAAATGGCGACAATCCAGTAAGAGCATAAATGGATTCTTTTTGATCAGTCGGTATACCCGAAATACGGATTTTAGACTTATTGTAGTTAATCAAAAAACCAATAAGCGCACCAAAATCCTGGATAATACTCATGATTCCCATAATTGACTTCACATTAGGCTTGAAAAAAAAGAGAATATCATCAGCAAAAAGGAGAGATGTAATATTCGAAAGCTTACAGCTTGGATGGAAGTCAATCTTCTTCGAGAGAACAGCAGATTTCGAGATGGAAGAGAAAAGCTCCATAACACAGACAAAAATATATGGAGAGATCGGGTCTCCTTGCCGTAATCCTTTCCCAGCTTTGAAAAAACCAAAAGTCGAGCCAATAAGAGATAAAGAATAATGAGCAGAGGAGATGCATGTATATATCCAGCAAAGAAACAGAACCGGGAAATTCATCCTGAAAAGAATATAAATAACCGATTCCCACTGCACAGTATCGTAAGCCTTTTGAATATCTAACTTGAATAAACATCGGGGAGAGATACCACTTCTATTGTAACCTTTGATCAGTTCACTCGCCAATAGAATATTGTCGGATATGTCTCTATTAGGAAGAAATGCACACTGGTTATTCGAAATGATATCCGAGATAGCCAACTTCATCCTAATAGCCATAATTTTAGAAATGCATTTGTAAATAACATTACAACATGCAATCGGACGGAATTGAGTCACTGAAGAAGGCAATCAGTTTTGGGGATAAGAGTTAGCCTTGTAGCATTTATGCCTCGGATCATTTTACTGTGGGAAAAAAAATTTAATAGCTGCAGTAACATCCTTACCAATGATTCGCCAGCTAATTTTAAAGAAATGGGCATTGAAACCATCCGGTCCCGGAGAGCTAGAAGACTTCATGGAAAATATAGCACTGGCAATCTCAGCATCACTAACTTGACAGATTAACTTTTCCTTATTCTCCTCAGTGATAGTCGGAAGATTAATATCATTGAAAGCTTCCAAAAAAATAGTCGAACGCAAACTGTAGCCAAGAATGGACGAGAAATACTGGAGAAAAGCCTGATGAATAGAATCAGGTTCTTCGCATATTTGATCATTCTTATCGGTAATAGAAGTAATGTTCTTAGCGGCGTGTTGAATCTTCAGAGAATTGTGGAATGTTGCAGAATTTTTATCCCCATGTAATTTCCATTTACACTTAAGTTTTTGTTTCGCCATCTTTGCCTCTTCAATATTAGCTTTAGCTAGATCCTGCATCAGCTTTGTTTCCTTATCTGAAAGCACACCCATATGCATGCTATTCCGGCAAGTAGACAATTCCTTTTGAACCTTTATTAGCTCATCTCTGATAGAATTTGAGAGGCTAGTACCATTACCATAAGTCAGTTTCGCCCACTGTCTAAGAACCGCCTTAAGTCTCATGAGTTTTTCCTGTAAAACAAACATAAGGTTACCACGAACATTAGCATTCCAACTAGAATTAACAATGGATAAAAATTCCGGGTGGTCTACCCAGTTATTATAAAATGAAAATGAGGAGTGTCTTTTCATGGTTTTCTTGTCCTAATCTAGCACAAGGGGAGAGTGGTCAGATAATGTTGGTGAGGGAATGACACAACAAAGGTTAGGCCAGGAAGTAATAGCATTGAAGTTCTGGTATGACCTATCAAGTTTACAGTAGGTTCTAGCTCCAGACCTAGAGCGATTATTCCAAGTGAAGGCAGAACCCATTGCACTGATGGGAATAAGGTTGGATGAGTAAATCGCTTGATTGAGAGGCCCGGTCTAGCTAAAAGTTAACGGATTGCCCCCACTTTTGTCCGAAGAAAGTTGCATACAATTCCAATCACCCAAACAGACCCACGGGGACGAGGACTGCTGAAGGGAAGGAAGTAAGTCAAGAAAAAGCTGGCGATTAGATGAGCAGTTAGCCGCATACACCACAGTTAGAAAAAAAACAGAGTTGGAAGGAATGTGAGTGATTTTAGCATGAATAAATTGCTTATGAACAATAAGAGGTTTAAGGGAGAAGGTAAATGGATTCCATAAAATAAGAATACGACCAAAAGGAGCTTGAGCAAGGTTATGTATGGAATCCCAGGAAGAATTGATAATGCAGATTGCCTTTGCAGTGGAGGTGTAATTAAGTTTTGTTTCGGCAATGGCCATAAGATGGATGTTGAAAGAACGAATAAGATTTGCAATTTCCAATTGTTTAGAGAGGGGGTTTGCACCTTTAATATTCCAAAAAGCTATTTTATCAATCATTAAAAACTTAATGATGAGGATGCTCTAGTTTTTACACTAGAGGAAGAAGGAATAAGGTTTTGGTGAGAAGGCAGCGATAGAATTGTTTGGTCAAAAGTGTACTCAGAGCTCTTGTCTAGATCACCTGATACATCTTGATCTGAAGGTTTAATCTTCTTTGGTCTACCTCTACTTCGCTCAACAACCCTATTTCTAGGTAATTGGAAATTAGGAGGTTTAGGGATTTTCGACAGCAAAGCAGAGGAAGTAGAAATATGACAAGGAGATGCAGATTTAGAGGGAGATAGAATGCTGTTTAGGTCACCAAAATGTGATTAGGCAGTGAGAGAGAGTTATAAGGAGATACGGATTGAATGGGTATGATGATAGGAGAAAGGGGACCATTACAAGGCACATATGTTTTTTCCACATTAGCATGCACATGGGAGGTAGTGTGCATATCAGAAATAGATGAAGTATGATTATCAGGCTCGACGCCTGAGATAGCATCATTATCAGATCTTATGTTAAGAGTTTCGAACGGATTAGAAATATGAAGGGTATTGGCAAGAGAAGGGGATCCAGAAGCAGGCATCGCACCACGGTTAGATTTATTTGAAGAATTCGAAATTATGGGAGATTTAGATTGTGATGATGATCCAACAGATTTCTTTTTAGTTGCCAAAGCATTTTCTCCAAGTCCTCTCACATTATCAATTATTTTATTGCCCTCCAGCACTACATCACCACCACTATGAACATTTACTGTACGCCAAAACTTTTTATTGGGTTTACTTCTCTTTCTTTGAACAATAGTAAAGCCATTAGATACTTCTTGACCCCGATCCAACTTTTCTCCATTATCAATATTGGCCGCATGAACATAAACTGGTTCATGAGCTGGCTTTCCATTTTTGACACCATTCGCAACTTTTGTTTTTTCACAATGATTTGTCGAATGACCAAAAATTCTACAAGTGGTGCAAATCAGCGGCTTCCAGGAGTATTCAATTTGGATGTTTGGACAGGTCTCATCCCAAACAACCAAGAAATCTGGTAATTAATTTTCCGGACTCACTTCAACCAAGCATTTAGCGTACTCAAACCATTTCATTCTCTCTGTATTTTCATCATAGCATAACACTTTACCAAGGTGACAAGCAACCCAATTGATACCAACTAACGACCAATAAACCATGGGAATACGATAAAAATGTATCCAAATTGGTACCGATTTGACAGCTGCATTAGTATGTGAGAGCGACGGAGTCCATGTAGAAATCACAAACATTTGCCCACGGATAAAAATAGGGTCTTTTTAAGTACAATGAGCTTGTCTTCCAAATTCGAGAACCTGAAAAAATAATTTTGATTGTCAAAGAACATTTCATAGTCTCCAAGAAGCTTCCAGACTCTGTCAAAATGTTGTTTAACCGCCATGTAATTTACGTTTCCAGCCAAGAACGAGCCAACAAGACAATCCGTCCAAGCTTTGGTCCCTTCCTCCATCACCACATTAGGAGGAGGAACAAAATTACCCACATAGTTGATATCGAAGTGAGTGGGGACATATTTACCAGCATTCCTAGGCTTAGAAGCAAAAAGCGAAGAGAATTTCACTACTGTTTCAGACGAAATAGGAGGAGGGTTCGGATTAGGGGAAAAAAGGGGGAAGCTGAGGAGGGGGAGTGGGAGGAGGGACAAACAAAGGGGAATGGACTGGCGATGAAGGAGGAGGGGCTATAGGCCTAGATGCGGAAGTGGTAGAAGATGGAGAGTGTATGGCTAAGCTCTGGGATGGATGGGGTAGGAGCGGAGGCAGTGGAAGGCCTGACAACGGGAGGGGGAAAGGCAGGGATGGGCTACTAGCGGTTGTGGAGGAGGAGAGAGAAGAAGAAAGGATGGGAGGGACTGACAAGAGGACGCCATGAGCAGACATGGAAAAGGAAGATGACAAAGATGTGATGGTTTTTGGTTGTTTATGTTGTTTTGCATACACTATGACACAACAATTACAGTATCACATTAGTGATCAAAAAATCTCCTTCATAATTAAAAGCAATATCATTATTGAAATTGAAGGTTAATAATTAGAAAAGACCATATGTATGAATTCATATATATTGTTAAAGTCTTTTAAATGAATAAATAAATACCGGAACATTCTAGGATGACAGAGAGGATAGTTTCTAGGCTTGGGTTTGGAAATGAAGTTTCCTGCTCTCCCTGGCTATCCCTAACTGATCCGGCGAATGGGAAGGTTACTTTGAAGTTAATTGAATTTAGAAATGAATTGGAGTTTTTGAAAGTTGAATTTTAGATCCAAAATAATTTGGAAAGTAAATTTAAATGATTTTAAAAGGGTTATATAAGGATAAAAATGGTTTTCGAAGATATTTTGAAGTATCATAGAATAATGGTTATTATGGTCAAAATAGAGCTTGTCGCATAACTGCAATTTACATATTTTAGATGCAAACTTTAAACGCTTATAACTTTTGCAATCGAAATCGGATTTCCATAAAATGAAAAACGTTTGATTTCCAATAACAAGAACTTTCAAATGAGTGAAATCATATTTTAAATTCGAGTTATAATTTTCAAGTTATGTTTGAAATCGTTTTGGAAAAGATCGATGTAAGAACAATTGTTGACCATAACTATAAACAGCTATTTTTAAATGTTTCAAAAATATGGAAAAATTTTGTAATATCATTACAAATTATGAAAAGGTGTTTTGAATTGTAAAGTTTAAGTTTTGGCAAGATAAACGATATTTTGATCAAAATAGTTAAGATAACTGTTTTGTAACGCTTTTGTAACACTTTTGAAATGCTATTGTAACGCTTCCTTCGAAAACAATCTATTTTGAAATTTTAAACCGTAAACTATTTTCCGAACTATAAGTAATGATTTGTGAAATATTTTCCAAGGTTTAAAGTATTAGAAATATTTTATATGGAATTTAAATTGATATTAATATGGGTTTTCAATTTTAAATAATTGGATATGGTTGGAGATAAATCTTCGGACGTTTGATATTAATCCGGTATATGATGGTTCTTAGTATTTGAGGAATTTAAAAGGTAGTTCACCATTATTCCGCTTATAGTGTGAGTTGGATATCGGGATTTTTATTAAGTATAAGTTGATGGTATTTCTATCCAGATCTAATGCCAAAGTGTTGGATAAATCTTTTAATTAAGATACGAGTTTCCTAAGTTGACTGGGATAAGTTGGATAGAAATAATCATCAGATATTTGATATGAAATTTTCTGGTGTAAACGTATATTATTTGAGGGATTTGAATAATATTATTATATCGTTATTCCACTTACAGTATTCGTTGATTATGAGAATTGATATCGAATATAAGTAGATACAATTTCTGTGTAACTTATGTTCAATATCAATTGATTTGGGTTTTGTCGTGAATCATATCTTCAATAATATCATTCTTGAAACCCTATGAGATTGAGTTATGGAAATTCATATCGAAATTTGCGGATTTAATCAGATCTTTGATTTGAGGAAATTAAAAGTGAGGAATTGGAAAGAAAGTATAATCTTTTAGTTAAGATTAAAGAATGGAATGTTGGAAAATCAATTTAATTGGAAACTATGGTTGAAATGTGGATTAAGGATTTCCAAAGGAAACTGGATTTTGATAACGAGTTATCACACGGAATATTAATTAAGGCTTTAAGGCTAAATTATCTTTGATTTAAGGGATATGTTTTAAAAGAGAAAGGTTAAATATGGATTTTGTAATAATTTGTGAATGGGTTTAAAGAAGTTTAATTTTGAAAAAAATCCAAGATGGAAGGAGATTGGTAGAAAGCCTGTGTGTTTTATAATTGTGTTTTTTTAAAAGTGCGCCTATTATTTGGAAAGGCCGGGATCAGATGTATGTTTGAAAACAATTCCAAGTAATAATACGACATTGTGGACCAATTGGAGACGACATTGAAGACCGGGACCCTTCATGTCGTAAGGACGACTTGCTAAATGTCTCGAATGGGTCGCTCCCATTTGCAGATTGATTTTATATCAGTTAAGTGGCAAGAAGGCCGAATGTATGTAAAGGAATTCCGGATTGTGGTTTCATTCAGACCCAGAACGGACTTGTATGGATTGTGTGTCTTACATTGTAATTGACTGCGTAGCACTGATATTTGTTAAATATATATTTTCTTGATGGCGAAGAATTTATTCTCTTGCTTAACACCCTTCTCCAAGACGTATGAGCTTAGTGGTTATTTATAGATGAAAATCAGGGATGTGTAGTGAATGGACAATATGGCATACATAAGTTATGAGATGAGCTATGGATGATCAAAGCATGGCTTATTTAAGCGTAGCTTTGTGTATATCGTGACCTCGACGAACCTCACACCCCGGATTGATGGTAAACCGATGGTCAGATTTTTTATGTTCATTTTGTATGTTCGGTGCACCGGGATGTGATGATGAAAGGGTACTGCGAAGTCCCTAGTCTGGGACGCTATTTGTTGGGTACTCTGATTCATGTATGGTGGGTTAGTATAACGGAGTCCGAGTCTGGATGTTATTCGTGAGTACTAGGATGATGCGCGCAAGGAAGTTTGTGAGCTCACGAATGATCTATCGTACCAAGAACCATCATGTTCGAAACCAAATCTCTATTGCGAGCCCGTATGGTTTTGATTGTACAGCCTGCTGGTTACCGGTAGGATTTTCAGTATAATGGGATGGGGCATTATGCTGGCTAGGATTAATACATTTATTTGTGAAAAGGTTTTTCAAACTATATATAATAGTAAAAGAGGATTTTCACGTATGAATGCATTTTTGGTTATCATAAGGCAAAACTCGCTTATCTGGTGTGCGCTTGCATTGTGTGATGTCGGACGAGCTTATGATAGCTTCATTTTTCATAAAGTCATTGCAGATTTCTATGCACTGGTATCCACATGGAGTAAACCCATTCCGCATTAGCGGCGTAGTCCAGTGAATTACCTAACTTTAAAATAAACCTAAAAACTATTGTTTGAGTTCTCACACTTGCCCCATGACTAACCTGGATTTTATTGTTCCCTCACCTAAACTCTGGGTGCCCATAATTTTTACATGGACAACCTAGTAGTTTGGTTCGCAGATTTATCCTTGGAGTTAGTTGGAGCAGGATTCTGGTTTTAGCTGAAGTTATTATGACTTGGAGCATTCACATTCTTCTGCTGAGTTTAGTATCTTTTCCACTGTGTTTTCGATGTACTCTGATGTAACTCTTGTTACTCGATGTAATATTATTTTAATGATAATGGAAAAGTTGTTTTTATTTTGTGCAAATGTATAAGTACCCCTAACAATCTGTCTTTATGAACGGTTTAAGTTGATTTAATTACCGGCGAAAACCTAGCAAAAAGCCAGGTCGTTACATATTTTACACATCGCCCAACTGCACAAATAAAATTGGTGTGTGTTGATTGAAACCCCACACGGGAACTGAGATGATATTTGACATACACTAATCCCAATTGTTTAGTTGTATGTCAATCGATTTGTTGACAGACTATTGTAAGCATTAATTATTTATATTTAATGTTTATGCAGTTGTGTAATGCACTCTGGATGATGGCTGACTATGTTTGATAATTGTTACGTACATGTGTATATGAAATCCATATATATAAAATTATATGGTAATTGACTGTGTCTGTTCCAATTCAGAAAGAATGAATATTTTAAATTAACGAATATTTTAAAATGACGAATAGTGAATATTTTAAAATAACTAATATTCTAAAATAATATTCAGTAATGGATCAAAATATGATTTTGATGTCCTATTTGGGATGGACCCGAAAATATTTAAATATATAAAGCCGTGTTGATTAGATATGCGCCATTTTGACGCGAACGGTATTTATATCAATTTTATTCATTTTTATAATAAATATCGAAAAGGAATTAATTTCAAAATGTAATGTTTTGAAAATATTATCATTTATATATTAATGATATGGAATATTCAATTGGGATTTAAAATTGAATATAAAGTTGAAATGGTTTTTAAAACGTACTTAAAACGATTATAAAATACGTTTTGAATGGTAATCGACGAAATATATATAATATATATTATATATATAATGGCCTGAATAGAACATGTCGCGCCGCGGTAGTTCACGAATTTCGACCATTGACTTCGAATTGACATTACGGGAGATCCGACCGTCTCCTAAAACAGGAACCTTGGGTTCTTATTGAAAAGAGCTTTCCAACGAATATAAGAGATTTGAAATCTAATGGTTGGATTTGGAATTATGTCCAAATCGAATTTGGAAATGGTCGTTGTAAGTCCATTTCGATGACCGTTTATGGAAATCGACTGTACGGGCCTAGATAAAATTATTAAAAATATCAATAATTTGTGTAAAATCATAAGAAATGATTTGGATGAAAAATTCCACGTTTGAAAAGATAAAAATATATTTTATCAAAATGAACTAGTTATTAACTAGATTTGAAATCCAATAATTTTTAAATAAAATAAATTGGATTTGTGAATGGTTTTGAAATAACCAGAATTTCCAATATATAAATTGGAATAGATTTGAATCAAAATTATCTTCGGAATATTTCGATATTGGATTCCGATTATACGGATATTATGGAGGAATTTGGAAGATATATATATTGTGACGACCCAAACTTCCCCAGAAAGGAAAGGCTGGATTGCTTTGAGAACAACGCACATTAGAACACAAACTGAAGAACATTTTATTGCTGATTCCAACAATTACATCAGAATACAAGAAAAATCACAGAGTATGAATATATATTACACAATAGGAATACAATAATATCAGATATTCAAATTACATTTAAACTGCAGCGGAAAAATATTACAAATATACAACTGAAAGGAATACACGGATACAGAGCTTTCCGAATACCGTTTCAGCTGTAAACCAGGATCCTGTAAATATATATGCAAAAAAAGCTACTCGACTACCCATGTGGAAAATAAGGGCACCCGAGTTTGCCAGTGAGACAAACTACATGTCAGCCATGGGACTGGTATGAGAAATCTTAACTTAACTATCTAATAATAAGGCTAATCACAGGACCATGCCGCTAACGCGGAACGGGTTTACTCCATTGGATTGCCAGTGCATAAAATAACGTAAATCGTTAAACAACGCAATGCTTTTTAGAAACATGAAACCATTATAAGACCCAAGTCCCATCACACAATGCAACGCAAACCGGAGGATAGGGTTGTTACCTTATAATGGTCAAAAGATGCTTGATACGATAAAACGCATTTAATATTAGTGTGTATATGTTTTAATAAAAACATTTCAAATATAAAAGTATCAATCCTAGACGACATAGTACCCCATCCTACTATGTCGCCATACTAGTTCTAAAATCAAAACCGCAAGGTCGTATTGGAAATTGGATTTCCATCATGAGTCGAGGCTAGGGGCAAGCTCCTCTCCGATTCGAGACACTCTAGCAAATGCCTCAGGATCCCCCGTAGTGAACCATTGGATCTTCAGGGTCAGTCCCTACCTAAGGGTAGTGGATTAATTATGCCTGAACACACGTTTCCCGATTCCTTTGAACCTATAGTATGACCACTAACGGCCTATAAAAATCCGAGGCACCTCAAAATCCATCATCCACATAAGTAAAGTGCCAGCCAGTTTAAGTACCGGCACTACTCCTAGCCAGAAAGAAACGTGTGCACTCCCTGTAGTCCTAATCCCGTTTTTGACTCATACCGGGGTGTGAGGCTCGCGAAGTCACGCTATACACAAAGCTATGCCTTAATAGACTATACATTGATCATCCCACAAGGCCCTGCTTTTCAACAAAAGCCTTGACCATTTGCATCTTGGCGTGCCACATTGACAATTCACGCCATGTGATCAATCACTATTAATATATACCAGGGTGTTAAGTAGAGAATAAATCCTCCACCACCAAACAGACATACATTAATAGAAATCGATTTAATTCACATGGAACGAAATCCAATGTCAGACACGCATCCATTTACTAGCTTATGCTCTGGGTCTGAGCGAAAACCAAATCCGAACAATTAACAATAGTCCGGACGACCATAACTGGAGCCCTTCAGGGTAACTACTCGCATCAAGGGTCTCTGTAGCAACACATCCGTTGAATGTGAAGATCGTCGGTCTTCAACCACTGTCTTCATCTTCGACTCTACATTGTCGTAGTAATTATTCAGAATGGGTTAAACCCGGTCTTCTCGAATAACTCACGTATTTTTATAATTAAAAATCAAGTACTATAAAAACACATCCAACGCCTCATTCCAATTCAGAATATTCTTTCAAATAAAATATTCACATTATTCTATCAAAGATAAGTCCTTTAAGTTTATTCTTAAATCTTTTTTTTAAAGATTTATTAAAACCCAATTTGGTTTTATATATCAAAAATCATTATTCAATGATTATTTAAATTTAAGAAATAAATCTTATCTTTAACTGGGTTAAAGAACTAACGTCATTTTGAAACACCGTTCACGATAAACCTAAAATCGACATCCATTAAATATGGTATCTTCACAGAAATCAAATCAGTATATAATCGTTATAAATTTCTGTATCCGACCAATAATATAAATGGAATAACGACAAAGCATCTTAAATTCCATATGTAGTATCGATCTTCTTTTACAGAAGCTTATCTCGGTTATCATTAATTCGAATTCCCTTCAATTCCAATTTAATATATTAAATGGGAAAACTTTACTTTTTGAAAATTTCCATTTAAATCTTAATAAAAGATTTATAAATTCAAATCATATTCTCACTGTCAGTTAGGTTAAAGAACAAATGTCTCTTAAAACACAGTTCACAATAAACCCAACTCACATTTCATCTTATTCCAATTACTAAATATAAATGAAAATTTAATAATCTAAATTAAAAGATTATTCTTTTCATACGGGGTTTAAGAACAGTGTTATTTAAGACACTATTCACGACAAACCCAAATCCAATTTATTCAATTTAATTACAATTAAATATTTACAAATTGGAAAACTTCATTAAATATAAATTTAATGATTTATTCTAGTCAATAACTAGTCCATTTCAAAGAAAAATATATTTTTCTAAAATATATTCTTTTTCTAAAATATACTTAAAATATTCTTTCTCTAGAATATTCTTTCTTGGAATGTGACTCAATCAACAACCATATATTGCATATAATTAACAATCACGATGAATAGTTATCACACATCCAAATAATTAACCAGAGTGGAAACTACACTAAATATTGGGACTAGTGTAGGTCAAATATCATCCCAACACCCATGTGGGGTTCCATCCAACAAACAGATAATAAATTATTTGTGCACTTGGGCATGTGTGAAAATTATCGACCCAATCACTTAAACAAGTCGGATGACTTGTAAATGGAAGTGTAATATTCAGTTTGAATATACTAACAATATATTTAACACATCAAAACCTTTCACATCACACGCACATATTTCACTTCTTTTTATTGTGAACAAACAACAATAAAAATCTAATCTCTTTTAAACAAATTAAAATGTAAATTTGTCTAATTCTTTTTGAATATACAAAAAATGCCTATTTTTGTTTAACTCTTTTTAATGCACAAAAATATTTCTTTTCGTTTAACTCTATTTAATGACCAAAAGTGATTATTTTGGTTTAACTCCATTTAATGACCAAAAATGATTATTTTGGTCTCATTCTTCTTTATATGAGCAAAATGTCTATTTTCAATGTCACATAAAAATGCAATCCTTTGATCCTATTCTTTTAATGAGAATAATATTACATAAAAATGTATGTTTTTAATTCACTCATTTAAATGACCAAAGATGCCTATTTTTAATTCATTTCTTTTAAATGACCAGAATGTTCTTTTTATTTTAATTTACATTTTCTAACAGAAATGTACCTTTTATTAGAACAGGAACGTACTTTTTATACTAATATACATTTTCCAACAAAAATGTATATTTTACTCTACTTTTCATTTTCTAACAAAAATGTATATTTTATTCCAATCCGTCTAATGTAGCAAAAATGTACATCTTTATTTTCGTTCTTTTAATGTGACAAAAATTTCCATTTTTACTTCATTCTTTCAAAGTGGCAAAATGAATGTTTTCTAATTCATTTTTCTAAAGTGACAAAAAGAATGAATTTACTTCATTCTCTTCAAAGTGACAAAATGAATATTTTTACTTCCTTCTTTTAAATGACCAGAAGTTAATGTTTTTATTTCATTCCTTATAAATGAAAAAATGTCCATTTCTATTTCATTCTTTTTTTTAATGTGACAAAATCTCTTTTTTTATCTTGTTCATTTCAAAGTACAAAAATATTCACTTTTGTATAACTCCTTTTAAGGTACAAAAGTGATAATCTAATCTAATTCTTTTAATGTAAACTAAAATGATTATCTTGTTTAACTCTTTTTAATGTAAACATAATATGATGATTTTGGTTAATCCCTTTTATGTGAACAAAATGTGAACTTTTATCTAATCTTTTAAATAATAAAAAAGTGAGTTTTTTTTGTCTCTTCGTTCTTTTAAATGTACAAAAATATGCATTTCTAATTCTTTCCTTTTTAATCTATAAAAATATACATTTTCAATTCATTCCTTTTTAATGTATAAAAATATTTTCTTTGATTTCATCTCTTTTGTTTAGACAAAGGGGTGAATTTTGTCTAAATCCTACTCTTTTAACAAAAATGTATATTTTTGTTTCATGCTGATATACTTCTAGATTACCAATAAAAATGTAACTTTTTATTTCAAGTTTTATTTGCATCAAGGAATGCAAAGTAAAATTTCAACTTTTCAATTCATGTTTATTTACATCAAGGAATGTAAATAAAAAGATGTAACTTTTAATTCGCATGTTTTTATCATCTTAAAACATGAATCATTTCTATATTTCTTACATTACATCAAAGATGTGTTTTAAATGTAAAACGTGATTTCATAATAAAACATAAATCTTTGTCCCATTCTTATTTAATAAAAAAATGAATATTTTTACTTCATTTCTTTTAAATGACAGAAGTAAATGTTTTGGGTTCCATTTCTTTTTAAATGATCAAACATGTGCATTTTGGTGTAATCCTTTTTGATAACCAAAAATGTGAATTTTGTCTCGTTCTTTTTTTTTAAAATGACAAAAATGAATATTTTATCTCAACAAATCCAAAATGATAAATTTTGTTTGATCTAATTTTCTGATTATCATCAATGTTAATTTCAATATTTTTAATAAACAGAATGATACTTTGGTTTACCCTAACTCTAATTAACAGAGATGTTAATTTCAACAATATAATAATAAAAAAAATAATTTGTTTAATCTAATTCTAATTAACAGAAATGTTAATTTTAACAATTTACAAAGCACACCCATCATAAATCATACATCTCATCACCAAACAAACAGATCTATATTTTACATTCAGCATAGAACAAATCATGAATAATAACAGACCGGAATTAACTATAAATAGGTGATAATAAAATCAGAATTATTTTCTAATTATTTTTTAAAAAAAAGAAATAAATAGATTTCTCACCGATGATTTTAATTCTGAACAGTTCAAATTAGAATTTTTTTCCAAATTCTGGTTTGGTCTGCTTCAGATCTAGTTTGTTCCATAGCATAGATCTCGTTTCAAGGATTCCAGCGCACTTCGTTTTTCTGAATTTCGATGCTGTTTGATAGAGATACGTTGATTTAAAGATTTTAATTTCATAAAAATTTAAATAAGAAAATGATTAAAGGTTTTTTAATTACATCAATTAAATAAAAGTCGACCGTTACTTTTACTGTCTTCCTCATCGTTTTCATTCCAGACGCCACTCTGAACCCATTCTCCATTCTTATCTTCGATTGCACCAGCCACCACGAGCAACCATTCGGCGATCAACCCCCATCACTTCGACCGCCACCTCGAGTACTCCCTGCGCCAAGAAGGTGGGCCATCTCGCACTGGTCTGGAGCTCAGAAATTAAGCCCAACCTCCTCCTGTTTGAGCGCTGAAACATCATGAACCACACCCCTTTTTCCGATCTCCACCGTACACTAGAAGGATCTCAATGTCCTCTTTGTTTTTGTGTTTGGAGTTTCTTGAATTGTTCTAAGGATTTGAAGAAATTAGGTGAAGAATTTCGGAATAGAACGGCCATTGAAGAAGCATACGGCGGCTGTACAAATGGGCATTAGGGTTGCGTATTTCTCTTGTATTTATACTGTATTTTATACCGTATTTTTTTCTATTTATTTATTTTAATTCAAGAAAATGTTTGTTCGTTGTAACTAACTCCGAATCAAACCCAATGAATGTCGCCTCCAGCCAAATACCCCCGTCCCGGACACAATGGAACACGTTTCGTAACCCAGTTTTGCTGTTACGATATGTTTTTCTTTAATTTCAATTATAAATCAGTATATTAAATTTAAACATACATTTCAAATAATCGGAGCCACATACAGACTCTAAAAATTACAGAAAAATTATTTTTAGTTGTGCTTTGACGATACGGTTCGAACAAGACTAATTTCGTCGAATTCTGAGACCGTTTGAAAAATGACTATTTTCAAGTTGATTAGATTTGACTGAAACTGACAAAACACATTTTCTTTTGCCACGCTCACATATTAATTTGAAAAATTCTGGAAAATTAAACTTAACAATAATTTGACATTTCGGTTCCAACAAAAGTGGTTTCGTCGAAAACAGAGGCCGTTTGCAAAAAGGCAATTTTTAAGGGCCATATATTTAATTAAAATATTTATAAATTCTACAGCGACTTTTCTAAATTTTGAACTGGACATAACTTTCAAATTATAAAGTGAAATTTCAGTTTTTCAGATTCGTTAGAAAGATATGATTAAACTGATTTAAATATTTCTTGTTTTGCTCAATTCTGATTTATTTTGAATCTGGTATAGTCAGTCAAAGTTCAAATTCAAATTTTCAAACTGCAGCGTTGTTTCTACTCCTTTTATAATTAAATTAAATTTATTCATTTTAAAATAAATTTTTTGTCGTTATTATTTAAAATAAATCATTTTAAATATTCAAAATTCATTAAATCTTCTAAAATAAAAAATTTAAATTGGCCCCAAAACTCCGGGTTGTTACAATCGTCCCCACTCAAAATCTTTTCGTCCTCGAAAAGGAACGAAGCTAAAAGTTGTTTAATTAGCTAACTTAATTAAATTTTTATTTACTGTTTTAATTAATTATCCTTCTAATATTTTAATTTATGAAACTAATTTCCAAACATCACGGCCATCAATCAATTAGGTGATTAACTTTTTAAATATATATACCTTTTATATATAGTCAAAAATCATATTTTTAGTGCAAATCACAGCAATGTGTACTAACTAAGTTTTGGTTCGCATACCAGTCGATGGAAATATATAAAATACCACTTCTGAGACTCGAACATAAATACTGATGATGCGGCTGCATTACTAGAATTACCCCCGGGCGACTAGAGTGTGATTCTATATCTATCTAGTATATTAAAACTTCGAATATTCGTTAATTACTCGTATATTCGAAATCTTTATATACTCGATTGTCCACATGAAAATATAAAAATATACTCAAATACGTATAATAGGATTTAAATTTTCAAAACAAAATCTGTTTTCGTTTTTTTTTAAAGAAAATAATACTCTTCACACTCGTTCTAGGATACTACTGATCCCATCTCTAACGAGTTATTCTCATTGGATATTACTAATCCAATCTCTGATGAATTCTTTCGTTCTTTTCTAATGTGTCTGGTGCTCGAGCTCTGTAAACCAAAGCTCTGATACCACATGTGACGACCCAAACTTCCCCATAAAGAAAAGATGGATTGCTTTGAGAACAACGCACATTAGAACACAAACTGAAGAACATTTTATTGCTGATTCCAACAATTACATCAGAATACAAGAAAAATCACAGAGTATGAATATATATTACATAATAAGAATGCAATAATATCAGATATTTAAATTACGTTTAAATAGCAACGGAAAAATATTACAAATATACAACTAAAAGGAATACACGGATACAGAGCTTTCCGAATACCGCTTCAGCTGTAAACCAGGATCCTGTAAATATATCTGCAAAAAAAGCTACTCAACTGCCCGTGTGGAAAATAAGGGCACCCGAGTTTGCTAGTGAAACAAACTATAGGTCAGTCATGGGACTGGTATGAGAAATCTTAACTTAACTATCTAATAATAAGGCTAATCTCAGGACCATGCCGCTAACACGGAACGGGTTTACTCCATTGGATTGCCAGTGCATAAAATAACGTAAATCGTTAAACAACGTAATGCATTTTAGAAAGATGAAACCATTATAAGACCCATGTCCCATCACACAATGCAACGCAAACCGGAGGATAAGGTTGTTACCTTATAATGGTCAAAAGATGCTTGATACGATAAAATGCATTTAATATTAGTGTGTATATGTTTTAATAAAAACATTTCAAATATAAATGTATCAATCCTAGACAGTATAGTACCCTATCCTACTATGTCGCCATGCTAGATCTAAAATCAAAACCGCTAGGTCCTATTGGAAATTGGATTTCCATCATGAGTCGAGGCTAGGGGCAAGCTCCTCTCTGATTCGAGACACTCTAGCAAATGCCTCAGGATCCCCCGCAGTGAACCCTTGGATCTTCAGGGTCGGTCCCTACCTAAGGGTAGTGGATTAATTATGCCTGAACACACGTTTCCCGGTTCCTTTGAACCTATAGTATGACCACTAACGGCCTATAAAAATTCTAGGCGCCTCAAAATCCATCATCCACATAAGTAAAATGCCAGCCAGTTTAAGCACCGGCACTACTCCTAGCTAGAAAGAAACGTGTGCACTCCCTGCAGTCCTAATCCCGTTTTTGACTCATACCGGGGTGTGAGGCTCACGAAGTCACGCTATACACAAAGCTATGCCGTAATAGGCTATTCTTTAATCATCCCACAAGGCCCTTCTTTTCAACAAAAGCCTTGATCATTTGCATCTTGGCGTGCCACATTGACAATTCACGCCATGCGATCAATCACTATTAATATATACTAGGGTGTTAAGTAGAGAATAAATCCTCCACCACCAAATAGACATACATTAATAGAAATCGATTTAATTCACATGGAACGAAATCCAATGTCAGACACGCATCCATTTACTAGCTTATGCTCTGGGTCTGAGCGAAAACCAAATCCGAACAATCAACAATAGTCCGGACGGCCATAACTGGAGCCCTTCAGGGTACCTACTCGCATCAAGGGTCTCTGTAGCAACACATCCGTTGAATGTGAAGATCGTCGGTCTTCAACCACTGTCTTCATCTTCGACTCTTCATCGTCGTGGTAATTATTCAGAATGGGTTAAACCCGGTCTTCTCGAATAACTCACGTATTTTTATAATTAAAAATCAAGTACTATAAAAACACATCCAACGCCTCATTCCAATTCAGAATATTCTTTCAAATAAAATATTCACATTATTCTATCAAAGATAAATCCTTTATGTTTATTCTTAAATCTTTTTTTAAGATTTATCAAAACCCAATTTGGCTTTAAATGTCAAAAATCATTATTCAATGATTATTTAAATTTAAGAAATAAATCTGATCTTTAACTAGATTAAAGAACTAATGTCATTTTAAAACAACGTTCACGATAAACCCAAAATCGACTTCCATTAAACATGGTATCTTCACAGAAATCAAATCAATATATAATCGTTATAAATTTCTGTATCCAACCAATAATATAAATAGAATAACGACAAAGCCTATTAAATTCCATATGTAGTATCGATCTTCTTTTACAGAAGCTTATCTCGGTTATTATTAATTCAAATTCCATTCAATTCCAATTTAATATATTAAGTGGGAAAACTTTACTTTTGGAAAATTTCCATTTAAATCTTAATAAAAGATTTATAAATTCAAATCATATTCTCACTGTCAGTTAGGTTAAAGAACAAATGTCGCTTAAAACACAGTTCACAATAAACCCAACTCACATTTCATCTTATTCCAATTACTAAATATAATTGAAAATTTAATAATCTAAATTAAAAGATTATTCTTTTCGTATGGGATTTAAGAACAGTGTTATTTAAGACACTATTCACGACAAACCCAAATCCAATTTATTCAATTTAATTACAATTAAATATTTACAAATTGGAAAACTTCATTAAATATAAATTTAATGATTTATTCTAGTTAATAAATAGTTCATTTCAAAAAAAAAATATTTTTCTAAAATATATTCTTTTTCTAAAATATATTAAAATATTCTTTCTCTAGAATATTCTTTCTTGGAATGTGATTCAATCAACAACCATATATTGCATATAATTAACAATCATGATGAATAATTATCACACATCCAAATAATCCACCAGAGTGGAATCTACACTAAATATTGGGACTAGTGTAGGTCAAATATCATCCCAACACCCATGTGGGGTTCCATCCAACAAACAGATAATAAATTATTTGTGCACTTGGGCGATGTGTGAAAATTATCGACCCAATCACATAAACAAGTCAGATGACTTGTAAATGGAAGTGTAATATTCAGTTTGAATATACTAACAATAAATTTAACACATCAAAACCTTTCACATCACACACACATATTTCAATTCTTTTTATTGTGAACAAACGACAATAAAAATCTAATCTCTTTTAAACAAACTAAAATGTAAATTTGTCTAATTCTTTTTGAATATACAAAAATGCCTATTTTTGTTTAACTCTTTTTCATGCACAAAAATGTTTCTTTTCGTTTAACTCTATTTAATGACCAAAAGTGATTATTTTGGTTTAACTCCATTTAATGACCAAAAATGATTATTTTGGTCTCATTCTTCTTTATATGAGCAAAAATGTCTATTTTCAATGTCACATAAAAATGCAATCCTTTGATCCTATTCTTTTAATGAGAATAATATTACATAAAAATGTATGTTTTTAATTCACTCTTTTAAATGACCAAAGATGCCTATTTTTAATTCATTTCTTTTAAATGACTAGAATGTCCTTTTTATTTTAATTTACATTTTCTAACAGAAATGTACTTTTTATTAGAACGGGAATGTACTTTTTATAATATACATTTTCCAACAAAATGTATATTTTACTCTACTTTTCATTTTCTAACAAAAATGTACATTTTATTCCAATTCCTCTAATGTAACAAAAATGCACATCTTTATTTTCATTTAAAGTGACAAAAATTTCCATTTTTACTTCATTCTTTCAAAGTGGCAAAATGAATGTTTTCTAATTCATTTTTCTAAAGTGACAAAAATGAATGAATTTACTTCATTCTCTTCAAAGTGACAAAATGAATATTTTTGCTTCCTTCTTTTAAATGACTAAAAGTTAATGTTTTATTTTCATTCCTTATAAATGACAAAATGTCCATTTCTAATTCATTCTTTTTTTTTAATGTGACAAAATCTCTCTTTTTATCTTGTTCATTTCAAAGTACAAAAATATTCACTTTTGTATAACTCCTTTTAAGGTACAAAAGTGATAATCTAATCTAATTCTTTTAATGTAAACAAAAATGATTATCTTGTTTAACTCTTTTAAATGTAAACAAAATTTGATGATTTTGTTTAATCCCTTTTATGTGAACAAAATGTGAACTTTTATCTAATCTTTTAAATAAACAAAAATGTGAATTTTTTTGTCTCTTCATTCTTTTTAATGTATAAAAATATGCATTTCTAATTCATTCCTTTTTAATGTATAAAAATATACATTTTCAATTCATTCCTTTTTAATGTATAAAAATATTTTCTTTGATTTCATCTCTTTTATTTAGACAAAAGGGTGAATTTTGTCTAAATCCTAATCTTTTAACAAAAATGTATATTTTTGTTCCACGTTGATTTACTTCTAGATTACCAATAAAATGTAACTTTTTATTTCAAGTTTTATTTGCATCAAGGAATGCAAAGTAAATTTTCAACTTTTCAATTCATGTTTATTTACATCAAGGAATGTAAATAAAAAGATGTAACTTTTAATTTGCATGTTTTTATTTTAAAACATGAATCATTTCTATATTTCTTACATTACATCAAAGATGTGTTTTAAATGTAAAACATGATTTCATAATAAAACATAAATCTTTTGTCCCGTTCTTACTTAATGACAAAAATGAATATTTTTACTTCATTTCTTTTAAATGACAGAAGTAAATGTTTTGGGTTTCATTTCTTTTTAAATGATCAAACTTGTGCATTTTGGTGTAATCCTTTTTAATAACCAAAAATGTGAATTTTATCTCATTCCTTTTTTTTAAATGACAAAAATGAATATTTTGTCTCAACAAATCCAAAATGATAAATTTTATTTGATCTAATTTTCTGATTATCATCAATGTTAATTTCAATATTTTTAATAAACAGAATGATACTTTGGTTTACCCTAACTCTAATTAACAGAGATGTTAATTTCAACAATATGATAAATAAAATAATAATTTTGTTTAATCTAATTCTAACTAACAGAAATGTTAATTTTAACAATTTACAAAGCACACCCATCATAAATCATACATCTCATCACCAAACAAACAGATCTATATTTTACATTCAGCATAGAACAAATCATGAATAATAACAGACATGAATTAACTATAAATAGGTGATAGTAAAATCAGAATTATTTTCTAATTATTTTAAAAAAAAAAGAAATAAATAGGTTTCTCACCGATGATTTTAATTCTGAACAGTTCAAAATAGAATTTTTTTCCAAATTCTGGTTTGGTCTGCTTCAGATCTCGTTTGTTCCATAGCGTAGATCTCGTTTCAAGGATTCCAGCGCACTTCGTTTTACTGAATTTCGATGCTGTTTGATAGAGATATGTTGATTTAAAAAATTTAATTTCATAACAATTTAAATAAGAAAATGATTAAAGGTTTTTTAATTACATCAATTAAATAAAAGTCAGCCGTTACTTTTACTGTCTTCCTCATCGTTTTCATTCCAGACGCCACTCTGAACCCATTCTCCGTTCCTATTTTCGATTGCACCAGCCACCACGAGCCACCGTTCAGTGATCAACCCCCATCACTTCGACCGCCACCTCGAGTACTCCCTGCGCCAAGAAGGTGGGCCAGCTCGCACTGGTCTGGAGCTCAGAAATTGAGCCCGACCGCCTCCTGTTTGAGCACTGAAACATCATGATCCACACCCCTTTTTTCGATCTCCACCGTACACTAGAAGGATCTCAATGTCCTCTTTGTTTTTGTGTTTGGAGTTTCTTGAATTGTTCTACGGATTTGAAGAAATTAGGTGAAGAATCTCGGAGTAGAACGACCATTGAAGAAGCATACGGCGGCTGTACAAATGGGCATTAGGGTTGCGTATTTCTCTTGTATTTATACTATATTTTATACCGTATTTTTTCTATTTATTTATTTTAATTCAAGAAAATGTTTGTTCGTTGTAACTAACTTCGAATCGAACCCAACGAATGTCGCCTCTAGCCAAATACCCCCGTCCCGGACACAATGGAACACGTTTCGTAACCCAGTTTGGTTGTTACGATATGTTTTTCTATAATTTCAATTATAAATCAGTATATTAAATTTAAATGTACATTTCAAATTATCGGAGCCACATACGGACTCTAAAAATTACAGAAAAATTATTTTAGTTGTGCTTTGATGATACGGCTCTCACAAGACTAATTTCGTCGAATTCTGAGACCGTTTGAAAAATGGCTATTTTCAAGTCTATTAGATTTGAATGAAACTGACAAAACACATTTTCTTTTTCCACGCTCACATATTAGTTTGAAAAATTCTGGAAAATTAAACTTAACAATAATTTGACATTCCGGTTCCAACAAAAGTGATTTCGTTGAAAACAAAGGGCGTTTGCAAAACGGCTATTTTTAAGGGCCATATATTTAATTGAAAAATATATAAATTCTACAGCTACTTTTCTAAATTTTGAACTGGACATAACTTTCAAATTGTAAAGAGAAATTTCAGTTTTTCAGATTCGTTAGAAAGATATGATTAAACCGATTTAAATATTTCTTGTTTTGCTCAATTCTGATTTATTTTGAATTCGGTATTGTTAATCAAAGTTCGAATTCAAATTTTCAAATAGCAGCGCTGTTTCTACTCCTTTTATAATTAAATTTATTCATTTTAAAACAAATTTTTTGTCGTTATTATTTAAAATAAATCATTTTAAATATTCAAAATTCATTAAATCTCCTAAAATAAAATTTTTAAATTGGCCCCAAAATTCCGGGTTGTTACATATATCGTTATTCCCAGCATGATATTTGTTGATTTGAGAATTTGATATTGAATATAAGCCGATATAATTTCTATTCAGAGCCTTGTATTTAATATTGAATTGGATTTTGGGTTTGTCCTGAATGGTGTCTTCATTAACATTGTTCTTAAACCCGGTTAAGAAAAGAATAAATCTTTAATTAAGATTTAGTGACGTTTTTCCAATTAATTAAAATTTCATTGGAATTGAATAAAAGAATTTGATTTTGGGTTTGTCGTGAATGGTGTCTTAAATAACACTATTCCTAAACCCTATGTGAAAAGGATAAATCTTTTAATTAAGATTATTAGAGTTTCCAGTTAATTAACATTTAATTGGAATAAAATGGAATGTGAATTGGGTTTATTATGAACTGTTCTTTAACCCGATTTACAATGAAATGTGATTTGGGATTTAAAAATCTTTATTCTAAGATTGAATGGAAATTTCCCAAAGTAAAGTTTTCCAATTTAATATATTAAATTGGAATTGAATGGAATTCGATTGATAATAATCGAAATGAACTTTTGTGGAAGAAGACAGTTAATATATATGGAATTTAAAAGGCATTGTCGTTATTCCATTTATATTATTAGTTGGATACGTAAATTGATATCGATTATATATATTGATCTGTTTTCCGTGAAGATTCCATAATCAACGGAACATGATTTGGGTTTATCGTGAACTGTGTTTTAAATAATATTAGTTCTTTAACCCAGTTGAAGACAGAATTACATTTCTAACATTGTATTTCAAACTATATGCTTGATCTTTGCTTAATATATATCTGTTTGGTGGCAGAAAATTTATTCTCTTGCTTAACACCCTTCTCTAAGACGTACGAGCTTAGAGGTTATATATAGGTAGAAATCAATAGTACGGTGTAGAATGTCGATGCGACATGTTTGATTTCCCAAAGTAAAACAATCATTAATACTGATTTTTGGGAAGATTAAAACTAAGTGGAGTGTTAATGAATCTTTAATTAGATTGAAAAGAGTGAGATAATTTAAATTATCAAATTTGGGAAATGGTCGAGGATGGAGTATCACCAGTTTTGCTCCAAACGATAGTTAAATCTTTAATTAGATTTGAATGGGAAATGGTAATTAATATTACTAATAACACTGTGGTGTTAAATATGGAATATCACATTCTGAATAACCGACTCAACGATAAGTCGACAATGAAGACTGTGGTTGAAGACCAGAGGTCTTCACATCGTTTGGATGATTACTGATGTCTTGATTGGGCGGTACACCCAAGACAAGGTAATAAGTGGTGATTGTCCAGACGTACTTGGAGATCGACCGGATTTGCGAGGACCTCTCTCCTGTATTGGACATATGGGACGAGGAATAAGGTGCCTTCGTTTTCGTTCAGACCCGGAATGGACTAGTAAATGGATGTTTGTCTGACGTTGGATTTTTTTTATGTTGATTGATCTCTATTTAATATATATCTGTTTGGTGGCGATGAATTTATTCTCTTGCTTTACACCCTTCTCTAGGACATACGAGCTTAGAGGTTATATATCGATAGACATCAGTTGCATGGCATGAAATGTCAATGCGACATGCTGAGATGCAAAGGATCAAGGCTTTTGTTGATAAGCAGAGCCTTGTGGTTGATGATCCAAGCACGGCCTTAAAGGGCATAGCTTTGTGTATAACATTAATTCGCGAGCCTCACACTTCGGTATGAGTCAAAAATGGGATAAGGGACACAAGGAGGACATGACGTTTCTTTCTAGCTATGGGTGGTGTCATGGTAAGGAGCCTAGACATTTATATATTTACCTATGTGGTTGTTGGAATGCAAGGTTCCTCGGATATACCAGTTACTACGGAGCCGATGGATAGGTCTGATAGGACCGGGAAACATGTGTTCAGGAATTGCCAATCCTCACACGTAAGGAAGGACCGACATTAGAGGATCTAGGGGTTGCCCAGAGTGTGCAGTCAGGCATTTTCTACAGTGTCTCGAAGCGATGAGGATTACATCCCTTGCCTCGACTCATGATGGAAACCCAATTTCCAATACGATATTGCGATTTTGATTGTAAACCTATGTGGCGACATAGTAGCATGGGATACTATGCCGTCTATGATTGATACATTTATATTTGAAGTTGTTTTCATACACTTTACACTATAATAGTATCAAAATGATTCATTCTAAACGTACCAAGCATGTTTGGCTATTACAAGGTAAAACTTTATCCTTCGGCTTGCGTTGCATTGTGTGATAGGACCTGAGTCTTATAATAGCTTCATTTTTCCAAAAAGCATTACGTTGTTTATTCTATGCACTGGTATTCTTGGGAGGAAACTCGTTCCATGTTATATGGCGTGGTCCCTTGATATATCTAACTTTAAAAGATTTAATAACTGTTTTTTGTTCTCACACCAATCACATGACTGACCAGGAGTTTATTGTTTTAACCTAAACTCTAGGTGCCCCTATTTTCCACACGGGCAGCTAGTAGTTTTGGTTTTGTAGATTTATTTTTACAGGATCCTGGATTTATAGCTGGAGCTATATTCAGAATGCTCTGTATCCGTGTATTTCTTTAAGCTGTATTATGTATTATTTTTCCCCTCCATTGTAATTTAATCTCTAATATTTTTCTGATGTATATTATTTTTTTATACTCTGTTATACTCTTGTACTCTGATGTAAGTTGTTGTAATAAGCAACAAAATGTTCTTCTTTTTGTGTTCTGATTTGTCGTGTTCTCAACTCAATCCGGCTTTCCCGTAAGGGCGAGTTTGGTTTGTTTCATTTTGGTATCAGGGCATGGTTTTACAAATCTTAAGAACAAGGCATATTAGAACCAAATGAAAGAATTCATCAGAGATTGGTATAGTAATATCCAATAAGTAGGACTCGTTAGAGATAGGAACAGTAGTATCCTAGAACAAGTGTGAAGAGTTATGTTTCTAAAAAAAAAATGAAAAAAAAATGTTTTGAAAATTTAAACCATTTCATACGTATTTGAATATTTATTTTATATTGATATATTGAATTCAAACAATCAAGTATATAAAGATTTTGCATATACGCCACGCAAACGTGTATATAAAGCCTTAAATATACTGGATAGATATACAATCACACTCTAGTCACCCGGAGATGATTCTGATGATTGAAGCTTCATCATCAGAATTTATGTTCGAGTTTCAGAAGTGAGATATCTATATATTTCCAATTGACCGGTGTGAGAACCAGAACATAGTTAGAATTTATTGTTGTGATTTGGCACCAAAAATGTGATTTTTGACTATGTATTAAAGTTATGTGTTTGAAAGTTAATCAACTAATTAATTACTGATTGCTGATTTCCTTATGTGATTATTCATCTGAACCAACATGGAAATGTATAAAAAAATTTGGCCAAATTGATCAAATAATGAACTGAATTGAAAATTTATTGCAATTGCATATATCTACATGTGTATATAAGGAACAAGTCATAGCAAGGAGGCTAAGAAGAGGAATAAAATTGTATGCCTGACAAATAGGTACATATTTACAAATTTATTGCGTTTGGATGATTTTATGAGCCATTGGCTTTTTCTTTTTCTTTTTCTTTTTGGATGATGAGTCCCTGTGAGGCAAGTTGTGGTTTTAAATGTCTCCCCGTACAAAGGTGGTTATGACGAAATTTCTCAAAAATTTAGGGTGTTAGCCAAATTTTTGAAGAATTTAAAATTCTTAAAAACTAAAAAATTGAAGAATGAAAGCCAAAATGAAAGTTGAGTTGATTAGTAAAACAACTTCAGCTCCGTTCCATTTCGAGGATGAAAAGATTTTAAGTGGAGGAGATTGTAACAACCCGAAAAATAGTAACTAATTTTAAAATTTTATTTTGGCCAAATTAATGAATTTTGAATATTTAAATTGATTTATTTTAAATAATAACAAATAGAAATTTGTTTTGAATAGAATTAGAACGTATAAATTTATTTGAATCGAAGTTAGAATATAAATATTTATTTAATTATATAATGAGCCCGAAATGGCGCGGCAGTTTGAAAATTTGATTTCAAATTTCAATTGAATGTACAAGTTCCAAAATAAACTAGATTTCAGTGAAACAAGAAATATTTGAATCTATTTGAATATATCTTTCCAACGAATGTGAAAAATCTATATGTCATAACGGGAATAAAAAGTTATGTCCAGTTGAAAATTCAAAATAGTCGCTATGGAATTTATATAATATATAGCCCTTAAAAATAGCGATTTAGCAAACGACCTCCCTTTTCGACGAGACCACTTTTTTTGGATTCGGAATGTCAATTTATTGCTAGATTCCAATTTTCATAATTTTTGGAATAAATATGTGAGCGTGGCGGATTTCAACGTGTTTGGTCAGTTCAGTTTGAATTTAATCGACTGGAAAATGACCATTTTTCAAACGGTCTCCAAATTCGACCAAATTGGTTTTGTTACGACCGTATCATCAAAACATAGCTAGATTTATTTTTTTAGAATTTTTGGGGTCATTATGTCGCCCTGGTAAATTAAAATGTGCGTTTGAATTTAAAATATATTGATTTATATTTTAAATTTAACGGAAACTGATCGAAACAATTGAGTTGGCTTCCGGGACATATCACATTGTGTTACGAATGGGTGTATTTGGCTAGGGGCGACAATCGGTGAGTTCGATTTGGAGTTTGAATGGAAAACTTGCTTTTTATATAAAAAATATATAAATCAAACCCTACATCAAAGCCGCTTTCTTCAGTCAAACCCACCTCCCTCTTCTTTCTGCGATCGAAATCGCTTTCCCCTTTCTTCAACAGCCGTCGACCCCACCATTGCGCCTGCCGCCGCTGTGCCCCATCAACCGCCACCGTCGTCAGTTACTCCATCCCCTCCTCCTTCGGCGCCACCTCAGCCCTCCTCCTCCCTTCTCCATTCAAAAATCCACGCCCAAAACCCCTCTTCACCCAAAACCGCCAACTCCTCCGATGATCTCTCCCTTCCTCCATTCAAAACCTATAACCTCGCACCCCCCTTCACCGCTTGGAGCATCCCCTTTTTTCCAGTCCCCGCCTCCCTCACTAATGACCATTAACCAACACTCCTCCTTCGCGAGCACGGTTTCGAACCAGCGCCTAGGTTTCTTCGATTGCAGAGCAATTGACAATTAAGATGGTTAGATTAACCTTAAGTTTGTAATTATATTATGATTAGGGTCTTAAGATTTTGTGTAACACCCTGTATTTCTATTAACACTAAAGTAACAAATTAAGTAATAACTAATCTCAGATTTGGGAATTTAGGGAAACGGGTTGCTCCATTGTGTTCGCCTCGGAATTCTGGTTGAGATAGAGTCCGAGTTTGCGTGAATTGGACTTCATATGAAGAAGTTATGGCCATCAGAAGTTTCAGAAAATTCAAAACAGGTTTCGAAAATTCAAATTTTAGAGTCAGATGGGCTAGCGGGAAAATTCCCGCCAGGGCCAGATTGACCATAGGGTCGACCTGGGGGTCGACTAGGTCGACCATAGGGTCGACCTGGGGTTAGACCTACCCCCCCTCCGGGCAGACTTGATTTGTGACCTGTTAATGACTGTGTGCTGGCTCGTTAGGGTTTCTGATCTGCTCTGATTGGCTGGGATTAATTCTGGGTTGATTGGACGGCCCAACTAATACTAATCTCTATAAAAACACCTATAGACTCAAACCCTAAATTCAAATTAAAATTAGATTCATGGCCTCCATGCTGTCACCTTGCAACTCAGAATAGCGGCCACCAATTAGAGAGGAAGAAAGCTAATCAAATTTAATTCAATTCAACTCTAACAACGAATCTACTTCAAAGGAAAGCTAATACAACTTCAGAATTCAGAAATCAAGACCTTCTTCGCATTGTGAGTTCGATTCCTTAAATAAAATAATTAGCAATTTAATTGGATTGATTTATGATGTGGATAATATGGATATGATGTGAATTATTGACCGCATGTTATAATTATGTTATAAAATTGTGATGTTGTCATATATGTTGTAAATTCTATTATGTTATGTTGTGATGTTATCATCTATCTTGTAAAGTTATGATGCTATCATCTATGTTGTAATTCTATGATTGGCTTATGTATAATCAAATCATCATGTTGTTCATATGCTAGTTTGGTTATGTTGATTCATATGATAAATCATATGTATGTATGCAAGTTTAGGTGTTAATTTAGATGTGGATCATATGCAAGTTAGTAAAGATTACGTATAACCTTACATGTTTCATGACATCTATTTTAGATCTAAAGTTAGGCTATGACATGTGTGAGTTATATGCTAAATTCTACATGCTAGTTTACATGTTAGATGTAAGTTTACACCATCGTTATGTTGCATAAATCACATATCCAAGTTTATATAAATATATGAGTTTGGAATATGAATCATGTTATGCAAGTTTGTGGTTATTGCCTATGCAATTTTACACCTTTAGATGTAGATCTATGGCATACTTGATTTATGCAAGTTGTGACCATTACCTAAACAAGTTTACACCTTTAGATTTGGATCTATGACATATGTAGTTTTATGCAAGTTGTGACTTTGGCCTATGCAAGTTTTAGATGTAGAACATCATTCACACATGCAAGTTCACCCCTTATGTTTAGATCTATTTTTAATTATATGTATGTTGTGATGTTTTCTCTTTATTCCATGAGTTAGACTATTCGAGTCTAACGTATATTTTACGTTAAACGAACGAACATACAACGTGGGGCAATGGGATAATATTAAAAGATTTAATATTGAGAATTGGCATAAATGCCTTAAATGGCATAAAATTAATTTGTGATGAAATTGGTATGATTTTTCATACCATAAATAGATGGACATAATTGAGTCAATTATGGCCATAGATAAATTTGGAATTGATAGATAATTTGAATAGGGAAATTAATTCAAATTGGGGAATAATTAATTAAGTGTAATTAATCATCTAAGACACGAGGTTAGGCTCTTTTGTGGTGTAAGACTGCCCGGACCCGCCCGGCAAATCCAGCTGTCACAAATGCCAGTCTAATGTAGGAGGTCTTATGCATAAATTAAATACGTAACAATTGTAAAGACATGAGGCTCGGCTCTTTTGTGGTGTAAGACTGCCCGGACCCACCCAACAAATCCAGCTGCCACAAATGCCAGTCTAATATGGGAGGTCTTTATGAGGTTATGGTCTTAATGAATTGAGAAACACTTAACCAGACAAACATGTAGTGAGACATGAGGGGGTTAAGTGGGTGCCTTGGGTGGCATGTGGAATTTAGTGGGTGCCTTGGGTGGGATTGGTAATACGATTAGAAACACTTAACCAAAATTGAAACATGTAAGTGAACATGAATAAGAAGAGGGTTAAGTGGGATGTACTAGAGGGGACCAAGCTTAGGTGGATAGCTTGTGTCATGTAATGGGGGGCCTGTTTTAACCTGTAACCCATACGTATCTTTATGGGCTCGACCTAAGTCAAGGACGGGACATGCATACTAGGCTTGACTGTAAGAGGTCAAAACGGGTTAGCGGTGGCAACGCAAGTCCAACGAGTTCATATGCGTGTGTGGGCCCGGGTTGGTAGGTAAGACGTTTTTGCATCATGTAGGTATAAGCCGTGCATCATTAGTGGTATCGGGTTGCCACTTTGGGGAGTGATACACCCCACTGTGGGGCCAGCACGGGTATCTACGAGTTAGGGAGCCGATCGCATGGGGGTAGCGGGTACACCTAGTGGAGATAGGGGCAGGCGACACCTATGAAGGCAACTAGGGGTGCACGAAACTGCCATTATGATTATTAAGTTCTGTAGGCGGGATCAACCTTAGAGTAACTAGTGGTGGTGTAGTACAGTAGTGGTGGTGCAGTATAGTAATTATTTTATAGTGGTTTAGGTGCGCTTTAACGTTATCTTAGTTCAATCTTATTTCCTTGTTTACTCTGTCATACCCAATTGTTCATAGTCATTTCCTTATTTTCCAACTTATGCCTTAGCCCAGTTATTTTGGTAATTATATTGTTAAAGTTATCGCACTCGCCAAACTTTATGTCTGACCCCCTTTGTTTCCTCCTCTTTTCTTCCTCCCCTCCCCCCCAAGGTGCTCAGGTTGGAACTAGCACCAGTGGAGCTTGATTTTGGATAGCTATATTTCTGCTTTTAGAAGTTGCTTGTATCGCTGAAGTAAAGTTCAGCCTCTCTTATTTATGGCTATTTTGTATTGGGGTTATGTCTTTCAATTAATGTACTTTGACTTAGTCAAGATGGATATTATGTACTTTGACTCTGGTTTTTGATGATGTAATCAAACTTATGTGTTTACCTCTGCAATGAATAAAATTTTAAAGTTTTAGTACTGTTTATATATGTCTTGTTGTTAGGTTTCTGTTCTATACACACTTAAAATGCTCCATAGAAATTAATGCATTCCCTTTGTGAGTGACATTAATGGACGTGGGGTGTTACACGTGGTATCAAGGTTGAAGGTTACCAGAACAGATATGAATTTTGAAAAGTGTTTTTGAAAAACAACTTTTATAAAGAAGTACCTTCAAAGGTATGTTTTAAAGAAAGTATTTTCAAGAGAAAAGCTTATTTTAGAAAGCATAACCCCAAGAGCCATATATCTTTCCTTCGGTTGTTTTGTATTGAATCTTTCCTTTTTAGTTTCAGCATGTCTGGAATTCCCGAGATACCCGAGGGGATACCAATACCAGGATGGTTTAGGAGGTATTTGGAGACTAGGGCCACCACTGCAGGTCCAGTAAATGCTACTCCTCCTCCTCGTGTTGATACTTTCGCAAGGATATGTAAGGACTTTCGGGCAATGGGTGGAAAACCATTTCATGGGACGGAGACATTTGTTAAAGCTCGTAATTGGCTAAAGGAGGTGGAAGAATTGTTTGGGATCTTTGAGGTGGAAGATGGAAGAAAGGTCCAATTAGCTGCCTGGCTAATGAAGGATGAGGCCACGTTTTGGTGGGAGGTCACTAATGGAGAACGTCCAGTCGATACATGGACAGATTTTAGGCGGAGGTTTGGGGCGAAGTTTCTCTCACGGGCCGAAGAGAATATCTACATGGAAAGGTTTCTAGCATTGAAGCAGGGGAATCTATCGGTGAAAGAATACGTCAACAAATTTAATCAGTTGGCAAGATTTGGCTTGGACTTGGTGAATACACCAGAAAAGAAGGCCCTGAGATTTGTTAAGGGTTTGAACGTGTTGCTTCATGGGTTAGCTATGACCCACATCCCCATGAGGGCTACCTTTGAGAGACTAGTTGACATGGCGCTTATGCATGAAGAGGAGAAGGGTGCCAATGCTAATAAGGCACCCGAGAAGAAAGGGGATCAAAAGAAACCACAACAGCAACAACAGAACAAGAAAGGTGGAAAAGGCAACAATGGTAAGGGGAAGAAGAGATGCTTTAACTGTGGGACACCAGGCCATCTAAGCAAAGATTGTAGGAAGAAAAAGAAGACTGGCTGTTTACATTGTGGCAAAGTGGGACATCTGATTAAGGACTGCCAAAAGAAAGGGCAGAGGGCAGGGTCTACCTCGGGAGGACAGGTGCAGGCTCTTATGGCACCAGGGCAGACAAGGGGGCAAGTTCAGGCTCTCGTGGTCCCACCACTACAAGAACGAGGTAGAGAAATTTCCGTTGAAAGTTTAGTTTTTCTGTTTGATCATCCTGTCCGTACTTCATTCGATTCTGGCACATCACATTCGTTTATCTCTACACCATTAGTTGAAACACTGCACCTAGATACTAATCTAGTTACAGATCCCTTAGTAGCCTCAAATCCTATTGGTGGTTCGGCTCATCTTTCTATGATCTGTCGGGATTTGAGAGTGTTTATCTTGGGCGTTGAGTTTGAATGCAACGCCTTTGTTCTTGGCTTCATGAGCTATGGCTTGATTCTAGGTGTGGATTGGCTAACTAGATATGGGGGCATCCTAGATTGTGAAAGAAGGGTAGTTAGATTGTTGACTCGTTGTGGAAAGACCCCTGATATTTATTATGACCCTAGAGGTCCAGTAATGCTTAGATACCTAGAATCCCTTGACGCATCCAATGATGACTTACATTCTGTTCGTATAGTCCGTGAATATGTCGATGTCTATGATGAGGTGAGGGTTTACCCCCAAAACGTGAGATAGACTTTCGAATATATCTAGTAGATAATGCAAAGCCAGTTGCATTGCCAGTGCGCCACATAGCTCCAAGAGAGAGAAGAGAGCTCAGTAAGCAGGTGAAAGAATTGCTTGAGAAGGGGTTCAACAGACGTAGTATATCAGAGTGGGGTGCTCCAGTAGTATTTGCCACGAAGGCAGACGGGTCCCTTAGACTTTGTGTGGACTATAGAGAACTTAATAAACTTACTAAGAAGAATAGGCACCCACTGCCGAGAATTGACGATCTCTTCGATCAGTTAGTTGGCGCCTCAGTGTTTTCGCAGTTGGACTTAGCCACGGGTTTCCATTAGTTGAGAGTGGCTGAGGATAGCATAGACAAGACTGCCTTTAGGACTCCGAACATTTTCTTCGAGTGGCTTGTGATGCCCTTCGGTTTGAAAAACGCCCCTGCATACTGTGTTGACTTGATGAGTAGGGTGTTTAGGGAGTACCTTAATAAATTCATGGTAGTCTTTATGGACGACATCTTGATCTTTTCTAAGAGCGAGGAAGAGCATGCCCTACATCTTAGGGAAGTGTTGGATACCCTTCGAGCGCATAGCGTTAAAGCTAAATATTATAAGTGTCACTTTTGGAGGAAGGAAGTGCGATTTTTAGGGCATGCAGTTTCCAAAGAAGGGATAGCTATGGATCCCGCAAAGGTAATGGCCATCCAAGATTGGAAGGTCCCTAAAAATGCTACAGAGGTGAGGAGTTTCTTAGGGTTGGCTGGCTACTATAGGAAGTTTATCAAAGACTTCGCAAAAATATCAGCCCCATTAACACGCTTGACGAAGAAGAACCTAGTCTTCACATGGGACGTAGATTTTGATGATGCGTTCCAACGTTTACAGAGAGCTTTGACCACAGCCCCAGTCTTAGTGTTGCCAGATGGGAGTAAGCCATTTACTGTTTATACCGATGCTTGTGGGACATGACTAGGCACAGTCTTAATGCAAGAGGGAAGGGTAATAGCCAATGGTGGAAGGCAGTTGAGAGTGCATGAGAGAAATTACCCTACACATGACCTAGAGTTGGCCGCTATTGTTTTCGCGCTTAAGTCTTGGTGCCATTATCTTCTTGGCAAGAAATTCGAATTGTTCACTAACCACAAATCGCTAAAATACTTGTTCTCTCAGAGGGACTTGAACTTAAGTCAGCAAAGGTGGATGTAATTCTTAGCGTCCTATGATTTCGAGATAGCATATACCCCTGGCAAGGGTAACGTGGTGGCAGACGCCTTAATCAGGAAAAGGTCATCCTTGAGTCCGCTGTTTGTTGAGCGACGAAGCTTAGAGTTCATCTCTACGTTTAAATTTAGACCTTCCATTGACTTTGTACCCGGTTTGCTAGCATCCTTGGAGGTCAGACCTACGCTTTTGGGATGGATTGGTGAGGCACAACGAGATGACCCACAGTTGGTTGAGTTAGTAGAGAAGCTCAAAAGGGGGAGTCATCGAGCCATCTCCGTAGGTATATCCTAGATGATAAGGGTTGGTTACGTAGGGACGGTAGACTTTGTGTACCATGGGACGAGAATTTTAGGAAGACCATTCTTGATGATGCACATCGTTCGAAGATGACCATCCATTCCGGTGGGGACAAGATGTACATGGACACGAGACGAGTTTACTTTTGGGCCGGCATGAAGAGGGATGCGGCTAGGTTTGTCACTAGATGCTTGGTGTGCCAACAAGTAAAAGCAGAGCAAAAGAAGCCCGGTGGGTTGCTTCACCCATTGGAGGCCCACAATGGAAGTGGGAAAGTGTCTCGATGGACTTTGTTGACGGGTTACCGAGATCGAGGAAGGATAATACGGGGATTTGGGTCATGGTAGATAGACTTACTAAGAGCGCCCATTTCATTCCCGTAAAGAGTAAGAGGACTATTCCATGGTTAGCCTCCGTATACATTCGAGAGATAGTTCGTTTGCACGGTGTTCCTTCTAGCATAGTGAGCGACCACGATCCTATCTTTACTAGCGAATTTTGGAAGAGCTTGCAAGAGGCGGTAGGGACTCAGTTATGTTTGAGCACCGCATATCATCCTCAGACGGACGGTCAGACCGAGAGGATGAATCGTATTCTAGAGGACTTATTGAGGTTGTGTGTCTTAGACTTCAGAGGAACATGGGAGGAACATCTTCCATTGGTAGAGTTCGCATATAATAATAGCTTTCAGTCTAGCATTGCCATGGCACTGTTCGAGGCTCTTTATGGACGGCCGTGTCATTCGCCTACATCTTAGTGGGAGTCTACAGATGAGATCTTGCTTAGGCCCGATATGATTAGAGAGACTTCAAAAAAGATCGATTTGATTCGAAGGAGGATGAAGATGGCGCAAGATAGGTAGAAATCTTATGCGGACAAGAGGAGGACAAATATTGAGTTTGATATTGGGGACATGGTCTTTGTCAAGGTGTCTCCATTACAGAATGTGATCCGCTATGGGTCCGTTGGGAAGTTAGCACCAAGATTCGTAGGGTCGTTTCCTATTAAGGAGAGGATTGGGCAGATGGCGTATAGAGTGGAGTTGCCCGAGAGACTTAGCGGTGTACACGACGTATTCCATGTATCACATTTGAGGAAGTGCTTGCACGAGACCGCGGAAGTGGTAGAGCCGAGCTTGCTTAGAGAGGTAGAGATAGAGCGTAATGCGACGATTCGACGAGCTCCTACATGCATTCTTAGGTCGGAGATTAAGAAACTGAGGAATCGAGAGGTCAAGCTAGTCAAAGTGCAATGGGGAAATGATGAGAGCAACGCTACTTGGGAGATGGAAGAGAAGATGCGTTCATTGTACCCTTTTCTTTTCGAGGGTATGTTCTTTAATTTCTCATTTATCGCTTAGCTTGTACTTGTTTTATCTTTAGTATGTCCTCTTGCTAATATCTTTGACCTTTAGATAGGGAAGTCCTATGATTGAAACATGTGTTTGAGACATGTTATGTATGATGGATGCATGTGGATGCAAGTATTTGCTAGTGGTTGCTCATGGATACATATACACACACTTTAGGCACTAGATCGGCTCAGTCACTTCATATTGCATAAAAATGTGTGTGCATATTTAAGTTAATGGATGTATAATGGTTGTACTATCATATAGATGCTGCATTTTGGTGAATGGTTGTGCACACATGTAGAAATAATATGTATCGATAGGATTCTTTCGCATACATAGTGGACGCATGGCACTATCATGGTTTGCATTAAGGAGTTCAACTGAATCAGTAGACCACCTGATTTTGCAGTAGATAGAGAGCATATACACACACTTCTTGCATATGTTCATACAACATTAGGAATTTTATAAGGACAATGGATGTAGATGTTTGATGGTTGAGTAGATGGTTGTTCGGATGTTAGGATATGCATTCTCCTTAACCTGGAGATTTCGGGAGAGAAATCCTTTAAGGAGGGGAGAATGTAACACCCCGTATTTCTGTTAACACTAAAGTAACAAATTAATGAATAACTAATCACAGATGTGGGAATTTAGGGAAATGGGTTGCGCCACTGTGTTCGTCTCGGAATTCTGGTTGAGATAGAGTCCAAGTTTGTGTGAATTGGACTTCATATGATGAAGTTATAGCCATCGGAAGTTTCAAAAAATTCAAAACAGATTTTGAAAATTCAAATTTCAGAGTCAGATAGGCTAGGCGGGAAAATTCCCGCCAAAGCCAAGTCGACCTGGGGGTCAACCTACCCTGACCAGGTCGACCTGGGGGTCGACCTGCCCCCTCCCCCCCGGGCAGATTTGATTAGTGAACTATTAATGACTGTGTGCTGACTCATTAGGGTTCCTGATCTGCTCTGATTGGCTGGGATTAATTCTGGGTTGATCGGACGGCCTAAACTAATCCTAAACTCTATAAAAACACCAATAGACTCAAACCCTAAAATCAAATTAAAATTAGATTCATGGCCCCCATGCCGTCACCTTGCAACTCAGAATAGCCGCCACCAATTAGAGAGGAAGAAAGCTAATCAAATTCAATTCAATTCAACTCTAACAATGAATCTACTTCAAAGGAAAGCTAATACAACTTTAGAACTCAGAATTCAGAACTCAAGACCTTCTTTGAGTTGTGAGTTTGATTTCTTCAATAATATAATTAGCAATTTAATTGGATTGAGTTATGATGTGGATTATATGGATATGATGTGAATTATTGACCGGATGTTATAATTATGTTGTAAAATTGTGATGTTATCATATATGTTGTAAATTCTATGATGTTATGTTGTGATGTTATCATCTATCTTGTAAAGTTATGATGCTATCATCTATGTTGTAATTCTAAGATTGGCTTATGTATAATCAAATCATCATGTTGTTCATATGCTAGTTTGGTTATGTTGATTCATATGATAAATCATATGTATGTATGCAAGTTTAGGTGTTGATTTAGATGTGGATCATATGCAAGTTAGTAAAGATTATGTATAACCTTACATGTTTCATGACATCTATTTTAGATCTAAAGTTAGGCTATGACATATGTGAGTTATATGCTAAATTTTACATGCTAGTTTACATGTTTAAATGTAAGTTTACACCATCGTTATGTTGCATAAATCACATATGCAAGTTTATATAAATATATGAGTTTGGAATATGAATCATGTTATGCAAGTTTGTGGTTATTGCCTATGCAAGTTTACACTTTTAGATGTACATCTATGACATACATGATTTATGCAAGTTGTGACCATTACCTAAACAAGTTTACACCTTTAGATTATGATCTATGACATATGTAGTATTATGCAAGTTGTGACTTTGGCCTATGCAAGTTTTAGATGTAGAACATCATTCACACATGTAAGTTCACCCCTTATGTTTAGATCTATTTTTAATTATATGTATGTTGTGATGTTTTCTCTTTATTCCATGAGTTAGACTATTCGAGTCTAACGTATTTTTTATGTTAAATGAACGAACGTACAACGTGGGGTAATGGGGTAATATTAAAAGATTTAATATTGAGAATTGGCATAAATGCCTTAAATGGCATAAAATTAATTTGTGATGAAATTGGTATGATTTTGCATACCATAAATAGATGGACATAATTGAGTCAATTATGGCCATAGATAAATTTGGAATTGATTGATAATTTGAATAGGGAAATTAATTCAAATTGGGGAATAATTAATTAGGTGTAATTAATCGTCTAAGACACGAGGTTAGGCTCTTTTGTGGTGTAAGACTGCCCGGACCCGCCCAGCAAATCTAGCTACCACAAATGCCAGTCTAATGCGGGAGGTCTTAGGCATAAATTAAATACGTAACAATTGTAAAGACACGAGGTTAGGCTCGTTTGTGGTGTAAGACTGCCCAGACCCGCCCGGCAAATTCAGCTGCCACAAATGCCAGTCTAATGTGGGAGGTCTTTATGAGGTTACGGTCTTAATGAATTAAGAAACACTTAACCAGATAAACTTGTAGTGGGACATGAGGGGGTTAAGTGGGTGCCTTGGGTGGCATGTGGAATTTAGTGGGTGCCTTGGGTGGCATTGGAAATACGATTAGAAACACTTAACCAAAATTGAAACATGTAAGTGAACATGAATAAGAAGAGGGTTAAGTGGGATGTACTAAAGGGGACCAAGCTTAGGTAGATAGCTTGTGTCAAGTAATGGGGGCCCGTTTCAACCAGTAACCCATACGTATCTTTGTGGGCTCGACCCCAGTCGAGGACGGGACACGCATACTGGGCTTGACTGTAAGAGGCCAAAACGGGTTAGGGGTGGCAACGCAAGTCCAACGGGTTCATACGCGTGTGTGGGCCCGGGCTGGTAGGTAAGACGTTGATGCATCGTGTAGGTATAAGCCGTGCATCATTGGTGGTATCGGGTAGCCACTTTGGGGAGTGATTGAGACGACCCAAAATCCCGTTCAGACGGAAACAAGGGTTATCTTTGGAATATAACACAGAAACAGATAATAGCAGAACAAAATTAAATAAATACACCAGATATGAACAATAGAATATACTGGATAAAAGTAATCATCAGAGTTACACAGTATACAGAATCTTACTTAGTACAAATACAGTTCAGCTATACATAAATGTCTACAGCGGAAATAAACAAAATATGTACAATAGGAGCTGAACAACATAAAAAGATAAATGATAGAATCCATCTTCAGCTCCAGCTATCCAGAAAGAACCAGCTAAACCTGAATACAAGGCTGCCCGTGTAGAAAAAGGGGCACCCGAGTTTGAAAGTGAAACAAACTACGAGTCAGTCATGGGACTGGTATGAGAAATCCACCCAACACATATATAATTGGCTAATCACAGGACCACGCCACTTTCGTGGAACGGGTTTACTCCATTGGATTGTCAGTGCTTTAAAACAAATCTTTCTTTTAAACATCGCTATGCTTTTTATAAAAATGAAGCCGTTATAAGACTCAGTTCCCATCACACAATGCAACGCAAACCGGAGGATAGAGTTTTTACCTTATAACGGTCAAAATATGCTTGATACGAATAAAACAAAGGCATTTGATATTATTGCTAGTGTTTATATGTTTTGAAAGCAATTTCAAATCATAACTATCAATCATAGACGGCATTAATGCCCCATACCACTATGTCGCCATATATAGGTATACAATCAAAACCGCATAGTCACGTATTTGGAAATTGGTTTTCCGTCATGAACCAAGGCAAAAGATAGTCCTTACCGAATTCGAGACGCTCTAGCCCGTGTCCCAGGCAAGTACTCAGTCAAGCCTTTGGATCGTCAGGGCCGGTCCACCGATGTGGATTAAAATGCCTAAACAATACGTTTCCCCGCCCTTTGGGGCGTCAACGAGCCAACGAATGACTCCATCGGACCCGGATCGTCCGATCAAACCGAGGCGCCTCGCAACAGCAACAACCACATAGGTGAAAAGTATATAAATGTCAGGGCTGGTAGGTCACTGACACCACCCTAGCTAGAAAGAAACGCATGTCCTCCCTGAGGTCCTTCCTCCCGTTTTAGGTTCATACCGGGGTGTAAGGCTCACGAATTTACGTTATACACAAAGCTACGCCACACAGGCGGTGCTTTGATCATCACCACAAGACTTTGCTTTTCAACAGAAGCCCTGATCACTGCATATTAGCATGCCACACAGGCAATTCACACCGTGCAACTGATGGTTATCAATCACACAGAACAAATTCCAATGTCGGACACACAGTCTATTTACAAGTCCGTTCTGGGTCTGAACGAAACCGGAGGCACTAAATACCTCGCAAACCCATCGATCACCACGTACGTCTGAACGATCACCACTCATTATCCATATCTCGGGATGCCTCCCAATCAGGACCTCGGTTACCATCCAAACGAGGTGAAGATCTCCGGTCTTCGACCATCGTCTTCATCTTCGACTTTCAATCGTCGGTCAATTATTTGAAGTGAGAATTAACTCGGCCTTTTCAAATAATTCACGTATATTTAGAATTTCAAATCAATTTATTTCAATGGTTAAATTATTCGACAACACCAATTGTGTTCTTTAATGTAATTTTCACACCAAACACATTCAACCATCAAAAGCCACATAAATCAAGAAAATTCAGTTTATTTCCATTCCATATCGTTTATGATATTTTATAATGATTTATCGCTATTTTTATTTATTTTAAAATAGCCTATTTATTCAAAACGACGCTTCGGGCCATAAAGCGGCCGTGGCGCTGTTTTTCTTCAGATTTGATTTACACATATCTGAAAATCTAACCGTTGGATCTTCACAAAATTTTCATCATTAGAAAGGTCTTTTCAAAACGAATCCAACGGTTCCAGTTTCGGGAAAATCCGTCGGTCGGATCTCCCGGTACAATCGTTTGAAGTTTCGATTTCAAAATACGAACTGCAGCGTCGTTATTCGATTAAATATATAATTATATTTATATATATATATAAAAATATAATCTCTTCTGGCGCTGTTTTTCTTCAGATTTGAATTAAACATTCCAGACAATCCAACCGTTGGATTTTTACAAGGTTGGTGCCGTTGGAAAGATTATTCCAAGGCGAACCCGACGGTTGAGGTTTCGGGAAAATCCAATGGTCGGATTCCCCGTACTAGTTGTTTGAAATCACGGTTTCAAAATACGAACTGCACGGCTTCGTTTCGTTTTAATTTTATTTATATTTATATATTTATATAAATATAGTTTCTTTAATGATTTCAATATCGTTTTCACTTCAAATATTTTACTAACGCCTTAAATTTTTGGAAAATTTCGCCATAACCTCCCCTGCACCGGGAGCATCGGGAAATCGCAAATAGCTTTCCCGGTCCTTCTAATCTCAAAAAGAAAAAGCCAAGCGGCTAGCCAACAGGCTCATAAAATCATCACCCAAACAAAGCAGTAAATGTGTACCTATTTGTCGGGCACAAAATTTTATTCCTCTTCTCTAGCCCCTTTGCTATAACCTGTTCAATGAATATGCATGTACATATATATACAGTTCTTATCATTTATCATTTTCTATTCAACTTCATATTTGATTTATATTTGGTTTAAAAACACCATTCATTCTAATGTTACATACATAGGTGCAAATCCTTTCATTAGCTAATTAATGAATATTTCAACTCATATATGTTTATTTTGAACAAATGGCTATTTTTTACACTTCACATTTCAACGATTTATGCATACAATAAAAATGTGATTTTTATTGTAAAACAATTCATTTCAAAACACTATTTTTCTATATAGTTCATATAGGTGACAAAAATAGGATTTTTATCATAAAACAATTTCTTTTAAAACGAGATTATTTTACACAGTTCATATAGTCGATAAAAGGTGATTTTTATTATCAAACAATTTATTTCAAAATATGAATACCATTCAACACATGAATTTCTAATCAATGAATGAATATCAATTCAACACATGATTGTTTTCTATAGTTTTTATATATAGATAAAAATGTGATTTTTATTATCAAACAATTTATTTCAAAATATGAATACCATTCAACACATGAATTTCTAATCAACGAATGAATATCAATTCAACACATGAATGTTTTCTATAGTTTCTATATATAGATAAAAATGTGATTTTTATTATTTAAAACGCGAATACCATTCAACACATGAATTTCTAATCAGCGAATGAATATCAATTCAACACATGAATGTTTTCTATTCAATGAATAAATATAGTTTAAGCAATTGAAAATAATTCAAACACATGAATATTATTCAAAATTTCGGCAGCATAACGGCAGGGTAGTTAAAACCGGGACCGTCCCTAGTACGGCTCCTCGCTCTACCTTAAAACCTCGCGATTTTTGACAATGGGGATCATGCATCTAGTTCGCACGCAGGCGGCATGTATATATTTATTTCATTTCCACAAACTAATCCTATGTGGTTTCAACCAAATATTTTTCAACCACAAGCGGGTATTTTTCAACCTCAATCAATCAATATCAACCACAAATAATCCCAAACAATCATTCGCTATCAATCAAATTTCACAATAATTTCAACCAATAAATATCGTCCATGGTTTGTGGACGAGCGGCGTATATATATATATATATATATATATATTTATTTATTTATAGCAATTCACTTTTATTTCAACACATATATATAATTATAGAAAAGAAATTGAAGAGTGAGAAATTCTCACAAATAGCTATCCAATACTACGACTCTTCCTTTAGAAATCTTTGCCAATCTCGCCTTTTGTCGCTTCGTTGCCCGTATTCTCTACATATGTAAAAATCGAATTTTTACTATGTTATTCAATATATAAAAATTGCATTTCAAAAATATAGATTCTGCCTTTTCAAAAATAAAGATTATATTTTTAATATTCCTATGATGTAAAAATCATATTTTTATTGCTTTAAAAATATAAAAATCATATCTTACTTCTTCTACTTAATAAAAATTCCGTCTTTTCTATTTTTAAAAATATGATCTTTTCTATCCAAGTTCAAATCCTTTTCTATTTAAAGTTCAACTCTTTTTCTAATTAAAGTTCAAATCTTTTCCTATTTAAAGTTTAAATCCTTTCCTATTTAAAGTTTAAATCTTTTCCTTTTTAAAATTCAAATCTTTTTCTTTTTCAAAATTAAATCATTTCAAAATCAGTTTTAAACTTTTCTGAAAATCAGAATTTAAACGCTTTTTTAAAAATCAGTTTTGAATGCTTTTAAAAATCAGTTTTAAATGCTTTTAAAAATCAGTTTCAAATTCTTTTGAAAATCAGTTTCAAATTCTTTTGAAAATCAGTTTCAAATTCTTTTGAAAATCAGTTTTTCAAAATTAAAATAAAAATAAAATAAAATACTTACATTGATCTGCGAAGAAGGGGGGGTGGTTTTGCGTCAGGTGGCGGCGCTGGAGGTGTTGGAGGTGGGGCGGCCTTCAGTTCGTCGGCGGTGGGAGGTCGTCAGACTGGGGGGGCTCTCGAATCGGCGTCGCGATGGCTTCGAGGGGGAGGGCGAGGTCACCGGCGGTTCGAGGGTGGAGCTTCGGTGGAGGCGGTCGTGGGTGGAGCTTCGGTGGAGGCGGCGTCGCCGATCGATTTAGGGTTTTTTTTTATTTCGAACTGCAGAAAGAAAGTGAGGTGAGAGAGAGAGAAAAGGGTTTATATAAATTATTATTATTATTAAATTTCTATTTAAAAGTTGACTTTTTATTCGAAGTCGAAATGGGACCCACCGACTGTCGTCCATAGCGTTTTACCCTCATTCCGGACACAATGGGATATGTATCGCAAGCTGATTTGATCGTTACAATCAGTTCCCATTGAATTTACATTTAAATCACTATATTGAATTCTAAACGTACATTTCAAATCACCGGGGTCACATACTAACTAGAAAAACTCCAGAAAAATATTTTCTAGCTTCGTATTGACGATACGGTCCTAACAAAACTAGTTTCGTCAAATTCTGAGACCGTTTGAAAAATGGCCAATTTCCAGTCGATTAAAATCAACTAAAACCGGTCAAACGCGTTTTCCTTTGCCACGCTCACATATTGATTCGAAAAATTATGAAATTTGAAACCCAGCAATAATTTGACATCACGGATCCAACAAAAGTGGTTTCGTCGAAATTCGAGGTCGTTTGCAAAATGTCCATTTTTAAGGGCCTGAATTCCATAACGACTATTCAGAATTTTCAACTGGACATATCTTTTGATCCCGCTATCAAATTTCGATTGGTCGGATTCGTTAGAAAGATATCATCAAGTAGATCCTAATATTTTTGGTTTCGCTAAAATCCGGATTGTTTTGCACCCGGTACAGTCCGACAAAGTTTGAATTCAATTTTTGAAACTGCCACGCCATTTCAGGCCTTGTTTATAATTATAATTAATTATATTCGTTTTCAATTGTTGATTCAAACTCAGTTTTCATCGCCATTATTGAAAATATTTATTTTAAATCCATTATTTTAGCCAATTTAAAAATTTTAAATTGGTTCAGATTTTCTGGGTCGTTACAATCTCCCCCACTTAAAACTTTTCGTCCCCGAAAAGGAATAAATTCGAAAGTGGTTTGATAAATCTACAATCACACAACTCAACAACCAATCCAATTGTTTTTAACCTTTAAAAATATACTAATCAAATTTTATACCCCTTTAAAAACCCTTCAGACGATATAATTAAAGGTGCACATCTATGAAAAGAAAATAACAATAGAGTAGAGAATTGAATGGTAGTGCAAAGTAGGGTAAATGTACCTTGCACCGGAGTCAATCAGAGATATCTACTCGGCATCTAGGATAAGCTTTCTGAATGCTCTCCTCCGTTTCCCAAGTACAATCTCGCGGATCTCCACTCCATTGCACTTTGACTAAGTGAACCTTCTTGTTCCTCAGCTCTTTGGTTTCTTTGCCGATAATCTTTAGCGGCTCTCGCCTCACAGCTAATTCTGGAGTAATTTCAATATCCTGCTGAGCTGCTTCTTCCACGATCAAGTCTGGATCATGAACGTGCTTTCGAAGTTGAGATATATGAAATACATCATGAACTCTAGGCAACCAATCAGGCAGTTTGACCCTGTAAGCGAGAGTCCCAATCCGTTCCAGAATAGGAAACGGACCAATGAATTTGGGTGCCAACTTTCCAGTTTTACCGAACCGGATAACTCCTCTCATCGGCGATACTTTCAAATATACATAGTCGCCAACTTCAAATGATATATCTCTTCTTCTTCTATCGGCATAGCTCTTTTGTCGGCTTTGAGCGGCGAGTAATCTCTTCTTAATAAAATCGACTTTGTCGGCGGCTTCTCGAATCATATCGGGACCTAACACAAGTCTATTTCCTGGTTCGACCCAACAAGCAGGAGATCGGCACGGTCTTCCATACAATGCTTCGAATGGCGACATTGTCAGGCTTGCCTGATAGCTGTTGTTATAAGAGAATTCAGCCAAATGCAGATGGTCTTCCCATGATCCACCGAAATCTATTACACAAGCCCGCAATAGATCTTCTAAAATGCGATTCACCCTCTCAGTCTGACCGTCTGTCTGAGGATGATACGCGGTGCTCAAGTTTAACTTTGTTCCCAGCTCGACTTGAAATGCCTCCCAGAATTTACTAGTGAATATTGTATCTCTATCACTGACTATACTGAGCGGCACTCCATGTAGTCTAACTATTTCCTTGAAGTATATCTGCGCCAGACTCTGAGCAGTTCTGTTTGATCTGACAGGTATGAAATGGGCGGTCTTCGTGAAGCGATCTACGATCACCCAAATACTGTCATTTCCTTTTCTGGTCCGGGGCAGACCATCAATGAAATCCATAGAAATATGTTCCCACTTCCAGCCAGGAACTTCTAGCGGTTGTAATAATCCAGCCAATTTCTGTTGGTCGCTCTTGACTAGCTGGCAAGTAGGGCATCGACTCACATATATCGAGATGTCTCTTTTTAACGACTTCCATCAGAATGTGCGTTTGATATCGTTATACATTTTATTCACACCAGGGTGGATACTGAGCTTAGATTTGTGACACTCATCCAGTACACCCCTTCTGAGTTCAAGAATGTCTGGAACGCAAATTCGCCCTTCTAACCTCAGAATCCCTTCGCTGTCTAGCTGGAAATCCGAAGCATTGCCCTCACGAATTCGCTGACTTATTCCTTTGATAAATTGGTCGGCTTCTTGGAGAGCCGATATCCTATCAATCAACGAAGTCGCAATGATAAAACTGGCGATCATCTCATTCTTTCGGCTTAACGCATCGGCCACGACATTGGCTTTCCCTGGAGTGTATAGAATTTCAAAATCATATGCTGCAAGAAACTCCAGCCAACGCTGTTGCCTCAGATTCAAGTCCTTCTGAGTGAACAGATACTTTAACTGGAATATCTTTGACAGTTAGCGTGCCTTCTAAAACATCTGGCCTTTCCCGAGTAGACGAGGATGCAGGTACTTCTACCACCTCATTTACCTGTACTGTTTTAGGTTTTCTGAGTAGCGGGCAGGCCTTTGAAAGATGACCGGACTGATGGCATTGACTGCACTTTCTATTCTCTTGGAACTTCTTACCGGATTTAGTTTCATCTTTCCTCAGCTTCTTCAAGGGTTTACAATTCCTAGTCAAATGCCCCTGTTTATGGCAATTACTGCATACAGCGGTCGTTACTGGTTCTTTTCCGGATCTGGCCCTTTTTCGATTTACTTTGGGCTCCTTACCGACTTTAGACCTCGTACTGGCCTCAGGACGATCATTTTCCGACCCTGCTTTGTCAACAGAACTGACTTCTTCTTCATCTCGCAACATGCCTTTCCTGTCGAGATCTTCGTACTGATAAGCCATGTATACCATTTCAGAAAAAGGAAGCTTCACATGCCCCAATACTTTATTCTGGTATTTCCTTTGAAGCCCGTGAATAAATCTCATATTTTTCCTCTTCGGATTTTGAATTAGATGAGGGGCAAAGTGAGAAAGTTCATTGAATTTCTTATGATATTCGGGAATGGTCGTATCTCCTTGTATCAGATAAGAAAATTCATCGCATAATCGCTCAGTCGCTTCGGGAGGAGTAAACCTTTCCAGGAAAATCACTTTGAATCTGTCCAAGGTGATATCACCTTCTGGATTATCCTTAACAACAGAATCCCACCAGAACAAAGCTTCATCTTTGAGTGCCCAGGAGGCCAGTAATCTTTTCTGGTCATCCCTAAGCTTTAATGCTTCGAAGATTTTCTCTGCCGAACGAATCCAAGCTTGTGTCTTCATAATAGATTCTTCACCAAAGAACGGTATTCCACCCATATTTCGATATTTAATTAATAGGGCCTCAATATCCGGTTCTGCATTCCTTCTGCTTCTGACACTCATTTTTCTAGTACTTTTGCAAATGGCAGATCAAGTGTCAGGTCACAGAAAAGATAATTTAAAATATAGAAACATATACTTCTATGTAAATGTGCCTATCGAGGTGTTATTTCATTCTGCTACTCATACTAGGATATTACTGATCCTATCTGTATTGAGTTGCCCGTCCTAGAACACTACTGGTTCTATTTCTGACGAGATCGTTCAAATGTTATATTCCAGAACTAAGCTTAACCAAAGCTCTGATACCACGTTGAGACGACCCAAAATCCCGTTCAGATGGAAACAAGGGTTATCTTTGGAATATAACACAGAAACAGATAATAGCAGAACAAAATTAAATAAATACACCAGATATGAACAATAGAATATACTAGATAAAAGTAATCATCAGAGTTACACAGTATACAGAATCTTACTTAGTACAAATACAGTTCAGCTATACATAAATGTCTACAGCGGAAATAAACAAAATATGTACAATAGGAGCTGAACAACATAAAAAGATAAATGATAGAATCCATCTTCAGCTCCAGCTATCCAGAAAGAACCAGCTAAACCTGAATACAAGGCTTCCCGTGTAGAAAAAGGGGCACCCGAGTTTGAAAGTGAAACAAACTACGAGTCAGTCATGGGACTGGTATGAGAAATCCACCCAACACATATATAATTGGCTAATCACAGGACCACGCCACTTTCGTGGAACGGGTTTACTCCATTGGATTGCCAGTGCTTTAAAACAAATCTTTCTTTTAAACATCGCTATGCTTTTTATAAAAATGAAGCCGTTATAAGACTCAGTTCCCATCACGCAATGCAACGCAAACCGGAGGATAGAGTTTTTACCTTATAACGGTCAATATATGCTTGATACGAATAAAACAAAGGCATTTGATATTATTGCTAGTGTTTATATGTTTTGAAAGCAATTTCAAATCATAACTATCAATCATAGAAGGCATTAATGCCCCATACCACTATGTCGCCATATATAGGTATACAATCAAAACCGCACAGTCACGTATTTGGAAATTGGTTTTCCGTCATGAACCAAGGCAAAAGATAGTCCTTACCGAATTCGAGACGCTCTAGCTCGTGTCCCAGGCAAGTACTCAGTCAAGCCTTTGGATCGTCAGGGCCTGTAACGACCCGCATTTTCAGCAACAGAATAATTAATTAATTTAATTATTTGAATAGTGATTTAGATAATTAAATGGTCGCTTAATTGAATTATAGTGAATATTTAATTAAATTAAATAATAGAATCATATATTTATTTCTGAAATAGTCAAATAGTGGAATTCACAGTATTGTGTGATTATATTGACGAATATATTTATAAACGCCGTTTGAACGTATAATTTATATTATAATTATAATATAGCTCGAAATGGCGCTGCAGTTCGCTATTTGGCGATTCGAACTTCAACTGGATATACAGGAGCCGTTTTAAGCCGGATTTTTGTGAAACAAGAAACGCTCGGAGCTGGTGGAGTATATCTTCCTAGTGGAAGAGAGAAATCAGGATTTCGTCGTGTAGATTTTGTTTTATGTCCAAATCAAATTTTAAAATAGTCGCTATGGAATTCCTTTATATTTTGCAACGCTTTATTTACGTTATAAATGGATTTTCTATATAATTTGAATATCGAATTAATACTGGAATTTGAATATCGAGTTATAAACTCTAATATAATTATTTTAAAGCTGTGGTATATCGTATGTGAATATATACGATAATATTTATTTTTAAATATTAAATTTAATTGTTTTTAAATATATTTATATATTTAAAAAGGGCTATTTAGGACTTTAAAAATAGCCACTTTTGCAAACGAAGTCGGATTTCAACGAAACTAATTTTGTTGGATCCGCAGCGTCAAATTATTGCTAGATTCCAAGTTTGGTGATTTTTAGAGACAGTGTGTGGCCGTACGGATTTTTAATGTGAAAAACAGTCGATTTTCGATAGTTAAAAATACGCTGTGTGGGCATACGGAGTCGGGATTCGACGAAACCAGCTTCATTGGGACCGTAATGTCAAACTGAAGGTGCAGGTCCAGTTTGGTGATTTTTGGGTGTTGTACGTGACCACAGGAATTTTTAGAGTGCAAATGCAAGTAACGATAGCTTAAAAATAAATAAAATAATCGAATAAAAAATTATAAAATCCTACCTATATAATGCCTCATCCTTCACTCAACCCTAACCCTCATTTGCTACTGTCAAAAACATGCGCCGCCACTCAAATAAAATTCCCACAGTAAAATCACCTCTTTGAAAAATCAAAACAATTCTTGCAAAAATCTATAAATTTCAAATGTTATGTATTGGAGTTCCTGAGCTTGTTCTCTTCGATCCAATACCTGTCTTGTGGTGTTCGACGCTGATTTCCCGTCGTTCTCTTTTTAACAGTAAACCTAGGGTTTAGGTTCTTGGAGAATTTAAGCATCGATTGGGATTTTCGAGTTTATATTCGAACTGGTGGCAAGAAGTGGCTTCACGTGTGAATTTTTGGGGAAGTTCGGTTGTCATTTGGGTGGAGCGAAAATGTACAGTACGCATGAAACCACCGAAGTCGCAACAGGGAGATGGAGACCGAGTTGGGTAAAACTGGTGTGGAGAGGAAGGATTTCCGAAGAGAAATCTGATGGTGAGATTTGTGGTTGAAATCGTAAAGGAGAATGGGAGATGAGTGGATGGGAACGGCTTGCGTGGATGGCCATTTTTAGGAGGATCGGGATTTGCTGAAAGTAGAAGAAGGAGGGCGTGGGCTTTAAGAGGGTAGTTGGGCCGTAGTGAAAGGGTATGGGCCATTTAATAATTATTGGTTTATTTTAGTTTTAATTAGTGCGTTAACTTTAAAAATGCATATCTTTATCATATGTAATCAGAATTCCACGAAACAAGATCCGTTGGGATCGTATGGACGAGCACTACCCAATGGAACTGACCGGGAGTGAATCCGAGCTCGTTTGGATTTACGGTGAAATTAAACGCATGAATCAAATCAACAGACGAATATCGTTATTTAATGATCTCCGACCAATGTGAGTAATTCTCACTAACTCTGAACACTTTATATTTTTATAAAGTATTTTTAGAATTTAAAAATCTTGGTTGGATTGTTGTATGTTGATTGTTTGGTTGAACTGCTAGTCAGTTGATTGAAATTATCGATAACGATATATATAAATCGTATCGAAGTATTGATTCTGTTTATCAGAACATTTTACCTTCATGTTAATCATGTTGACTGACATCTGTGGATGCAGGGAAACAGGTTGGAGGGACCCAACTGGGTTCCTCAACATTTATTTACCGCTTTTCATATATTTTGATATATGATGTGTTATATCATCCGTTATTGATTTTGTGTGTTTGGATGATGACCGATCATTTTGATTTGATATTTTTACACCGTAAGTGATACGAGAAAGTGAAAAGGGAGATTTTCAAAATATATTTGAAATTAGATTATTTATATAAAACAACGGATTTTATATATAAAGGGAAAAAGGGTTTATAAAGGAAAAATATATTGTAAATCAATATAAAGGAAATTATTGGAGGAAATAAGGAATAGGGAAATATTGCAAATCATTTGCAAATAAAAATATATGGAAAAGGGAAAATATTTGTAAATCATTTACAAATAAAATAGAAAAAGAAATATTTGTAAAACAATTACAAATAGAAATAATAAGGATATTTGTAAACATTTTCAAACGAAATAGGGAAAGAGATATTTATCTAGAACATAAACTGAGTTATAAAAAGTAATTATTTATTTAGAAAAATAAATAGAATATTGGAGTACTTGGAAATGGATAAAAGTGTAATAAAGAAGAATTTTACACTAGGAAGAATTTAGGCCCGTGCTTCGCACACGGGTAAACAGAATGTGAATTCAAAGTGAGAATTTAAGAGAGATCTGTTTTAACAGATAAAGTGAGAAGGTTAATTTATAAATAAAGTTTTATAAATTAATTCAGTTATTTATCTTTGGATAAATAGAGTATAAGGCAAGACTTATATAGAGAAGTAAAAATCGATTTCCACATCGATATTTGAAATTGAATATGTATGAAAGAGAATTTATCGAATAAGAGTTATTCGAAGTAAAGTTATCGAATATCAGTTTATTCGAAAGGGAGTTTATTGAATATTAGTTATTCGGAATGGGTTGATCCAATAGAGTTAATCCAATAGAATAAATTTATTGAGATCAACCGTTAGAGTTAAACTGTTAGAGTTGAACTGTTAGAGTTAAACCGTTAGGGTTAAACCGTAGAGTTAAACCGTTGGAGTAAACATTTAGAGTTAGTTAGTTAGAGTTAACCAATTAAAGTTAATTAGTTAGAGTTAATCGATTAGAGTCTAATCGAACTAGAATTATCCAAATATAGTAATCGAATAAGGAATGATCGAATATTAGTTATTCAATTAGATTTGCTCGAATTTAGTTATTCGAGACAGAGTTAAACAGAAGTAGTCATGTAAGATAAGCTACCAGTGGGCACGACTGCTAGCGTAATTCGCAGGGCTGCAGATAGCCTACGGCGGTCGGATGTTTCCTGAGGGAATCAGGTGTAACCATTGTGATCGCTGCGATCTAGAGTCGAGCGAATGGTGTCAAGTCAAATATTAGTTAATTGATAAAAGTAATTTAGTCGAGTTAATTAAGCTAAGTTAGTCCAGTTGAACCGATCAAGTAAGTGGGTCAAAATGAGTAGATCAGACCGAGTTATCTGAACAAGGGTTAGTCCAGTAAGAGTTAAATAGAATAAGAGTAAATTGAATAAGAGTTACAACTTAGAGTTAACCGAGTATGAGTTAATAATTTAGTTCGTTATTTATTCGAGTTAGAAAATCAAAGTATTTATAAAGTTATTATATTTCGGATGCAGGGAATTATAACATCATTGTTATAATCAAGTGATTTCTGAAAAGAAGTGGATTCATAAATCGAATCCGAGGGCAATGTAAGGAAGTGTGTTAAAAGATTGGAAAGTTGAACTTTGTCTATTCCGAGGTTAGAAATGTTGTTCAGTTAAGGTCTGAGAGGTAACTATACCCCAACTTGATTGACTTCGTTTTTAACTTAGAAAGGGTTAAGATTCGATGGTGAAAAGTGGTTAAGTGGAAATCAAATGAAGGAGATTTGGCGTAGTGATGTTTATTCAAACATCTGTTTAATCAAATGAAGAAGGTTTGGAAATGTTTTCCAAATGAGAAGCAGAATTGTTTTCTGAATATAGAAACAAGAGCTGGAAATGTTTTCCAATGATAATGATATATATTTTCTAAATATAGTGAATAAGAAACATTAAACAACAGGAATAGGGAAACGAACGAATGAATGGAATGATGATTGATCGATAGAATTTCCATCTGGAAATAATATCGTTGTTTGCACACCGACATGTTTTTGTTTGATAGTTAAATCACCGACTATCAAAGTTTTGACCATTTTACGTTGTTAATATGGAGAGACCGGTTGGATTATTATCCAGAGAACCACTCCGTATTGGCATAAGCGTTGCGAATCAAGTATGCTGAATATATTGAAGACGGAGTTATGCAAGGGCTATCCTATTTACAGGATAGTGCCTTCGGTTTGTCCAGTCCTAGGACAAACGTGAATGGAAGAATGTCTGACAGAGTATATTCAAAAGATCGCGTAAGTTGATCTCTTCAAACGTACTTACGTTTGGTGGCGGAGGAATTCGTTTCTCTTAGCTTTATACCCGTGGTATTTTTGGTGAAATCAATTTGTGATTTGGCGGGTATGACGATGTGGCATTCAAAGTAATGGAGGTGTGATCTGTAAAAAGGTACGTTATGACCTCAAGCCTCATCAACCAGGAAATGACAAAAATCGGGCAGGCAGCATGGCTAAGTCGGTCGCTCCGAAGTAGGGTGTATGATCACCTATCTAGAGAAATTCCTTTTGTTCTTAAATCTATCGATGCTGTCCCATTTCGGGAGGCGGTTTCTGATCCCAACCGTCGGTGATATACATTCGATACACTCAAGCGAAATGAGTGGTCGGTCATGTGTGGGCCGGGTTGCAAGATGTTCTTGTTGAACCCAGTGTATTTGCCTCTAGAGATACACGTTCGGAAGGTGGTCCCATACCTTGTCAAGTTGGAATCCAATCCCCAATAAGTGCCTGCGAGTTTGATTGTATATTATATATGTAGAGCGTGAGATGCAAGCGTTCTACTAGATTTTAATTACTTGTGATTAGACATTATTATAATATCAGATAATATATGATTTCCAAAGTGTCTTGGGTTATCGTAAGGTAAAAGCCATCCGTATTTATGAGTGGATTGGTCTTACGATTATCTTTTCTTTTGAAAAGGATTTTGGAAAGTTAAACCAAATGATTTGAGTTTACTCACACCAGTCCCATGACTGACCCAGAGTTTATTTTGTTTGTTTTCCCTAAACTCTTGGGTGCCCAAATTTGTACGGGCAGTCAAGTAGTCAGGATTACAGGTATGCGTGAAGAGCTTGGAGCAGGAGGCTTCAGGATTATAAAACTATTGTTATTTCCGCTATGATGTAAGTGTTGTACTCTGATATATATACACTGCTTCGATTTCAAGATATGTTGTCTATTATATTTTATTCGTTCCGCTGTGAGATTCGTATTACTCTGATGTTGATGTGTTCTTCTTCTTCTTCTATTCTATTAGTTCTATCTTATCTATCCTCACCCTCTAATTTCTTTCTTGGACTATCCGGTAATTTCGACTTTTGATTGTTCGATAGGTGTTATATATCGGATAACCAAGGTCGCTTTTTTCCCGGGTCGTTACAGTGGTATCAGAGCTGAAGGTTAAGTATTACCTTGGCTCTGTGGCGTGACTCAGTAGAGATGGGGTTAGCAATGCCCTAGATTGAGTTTGAGTGTATATATATACGAGTAAACGTATTTGTTATTTGATATAAAAATGGTTTTATATTGTGGAGATTTATTGGTTGAGTTGTTTATGAATTCTGGTCGATCAGTTTGATCCACTGTATCGATGGGGGTTTCTAAACGCTTGAATACGATGGACCGACATAGTATGTTTTGAAAAAGGGTAAATGAAATAATTTTACCCAAATTATATTTTTGATATAAGCAAAGTATAGATATTTGAAATATTATAGTATATTGGATGTGTTGGTTGTTATTATAATCGAATAAGATTATAAAATGTGAAATGGTTATGCAAATAACCAATCAGAATTCCTATAAGTGAAATATATGATATCAAATGAATTAAATCTGAATTTAAATCCGAAATGAAATTAAAATTCTTGAAATGTGAAAAAGTGTGTGTAAACGAATCTGGGTTGAATATATGAAAATTTTAAAATCCTGGGAGATTTTAAATTTGTTACCAGCATTGAAAGGGATATTTTGAAATGGATTTCAAAATGAAAATGTTTAGAAATGATTTTGAAAATGACATAGTATTGAACTCACTTCAATAGCTGGAAAATAGATTCCGATGATGATCCGGACATCATCGGTGTTCATTTTCGGGTTTGTAAGTGACGGATTGCTACCAAAGGGTTTGTTTTTGAATTGTTTTGAGAAAACAAGTTGTTTGATATTCCAAATAAATAATTTGATTTTTGGAAAAGGCTAAGCTGTTTAAAACTCCCAGAAACAGATTATTTGGAGTAAACACAAATTAAATAGAAATTTGTGAAAGCAAATTTGAAATTTGATTGAACCCAGTTCAGTGGAAATTGAATTGAATTGAAATAGAATGCTATCAAGTGGAATTGGGCTGGATTAGAGATAATCTGGAATAGAAATGAATTGTTGAGCAAGATATTTGAATCGAGATTGGAATTGCAGTTTGGTTGGAATTTTGCTTGGATAAGCGAATGGGTGTGTTGAAGATAAAAGTGATTTGAGTTGACTGGGATGACAGTTGCATATGTTGGATTGGCAGCAGATGGAAGTAATATAAGGAATGCCCGACAAAAGGTACACATTTATATTCATATGAGTTTGATGAGATTTTGATGAGCCGAATTGGCAAGCCGCTTGGCTGTTTGATTTTCTTTTGGATTGGAGAGGCCTGTGTGGCGGTTTGGGGATTTTCCCGATGCTCCCGGTACAAAGGAGGTGCTGGCGAAATTTTTTGGTAATTTCGGGTGTTAGAAAATTTTCAGAAGTTTTGAAAAATTTCGTTTATAGAAATGAAGTAATAATTTAATTGAAATAAATAAATTCAGTTGAAACCGAAATTAAAGAAGTAAACGAATAATTCGAAACTAGTTAATAGGGTTGTTCTCTATCTTAGCAATTTCGAGGACGAAATTATTTTAAGGGGGAAAGAATGTAACGACCCGCATTTTCAGCAACAGAATAATTAATTAATTTAATTATTTGAATAGTGATTTAGATAATTAAATGGTCGCTTAATTGAATTATAGTGAATATTTAATTAAATTAAATAATAGAATCATATATTTATTTCTGAAATAGTCAAATAGTGGAATTCACAGTATTGTGTGATTATATTGACGAATATATTTATAAACGCCGTTTGAACGTATAATTTATATTATAATTATAATATAGCTCGAAATGGCGCTGCAGTTCGCTATTTGGCGATTCGAACTTCAACTGGATATACAGGAGCCGTTTTAAGCCGGATTTTTGTGAAACAAGAAACGCTCGGAGCTGGTGGAGTATATCTTCCTAGTGGAAGAGAGAAATCAGCATTTCGTCGTGTAGATTTTGTTTTATGTCCAAATCAAATTTTAAAATAGTCGCTATGGAATTCCTTTATATTTTGCAACGCTTTATTTACGTTATAAATGGATTTTCTATATAATTTGAATATCGAATTAATACTGGAATTTGAATATCGAGTTATAAACTCTAATATAATTATTTTAAAGCTGTGGTATATCGTATGTGAATATATACGATAATATTTATTTCTAAATATTAAATTTAATTGTTTTTAAATATATTTATATATTTAAAAAGGGCTATTTAGGACTTTAAAAATAGCCACTTTTGCAAACGAAGTCGGATTTCAACGAAACTAATTTTGTTGGATCCGCAGCGTCAAATTATTGCTAGATTCCAAGTTTGGTGATTTTTAGAGACAGTGTGTGGCCGTACGGATTTTTAATGTGAAAAACAGTCGATTTTCGATAGTTAAAAATACGCTGTGTGGGCATACAGAGTCGGGATTCGACGAAACCAGCTTCATTGGGACCGTAATGTCAAACTGAAGGTGCAGGTCCAGTTTGGTGATTTTTGGGTGTTGTACGTGACCACAGGAATTTTTAGAGTGCAAATGCAAGTAACGATAGCTTAAAAATAAATAAAATAATCGAATAAAAAATTATAAAATCCTACCTATATAATGCCTCATCCTTCACTCAACCCTAACCCTCATTTGCTACTGTCAAAAACATGCGCCGCCACTCAAATAAAATTCCCACAGTAAAATCACCTCTTTGAAAAATCAAAACAATTCTTGCAAAAATCTATAAATTTCAAATGTTATGTATTGGAGTTCCTAAGCTTGTTCTCTTCGATCCAATACCTGTCTTGTGGTGTTCGACGCTGATTTCCCGTCGTTCTCTTTTTAACAGTAAACCTAGGGTTTAGGTTCTTGGAGAATTTAAGCATCGATTGGGATTTTCGAGTTTATATTCGAACTGGTGGCAAGAAGTGGCTTCACGTGTGAATTTTTGGGGAAGTTCGGTTGTCATTTGGGTGGAGCGAAAATGTACAGTACGCATGAAACCACCGAAGTCGCAACAGGGAGATGGAGACCGAGTTGGGTAAAACTGGTGTGGAGAGGAAGGATTTCCGAAGAGAAATCTGATGGTGAGATTTGTGGTTGAAATCGTAAAGGAGAATGGGAGATGAGTGGATGGGAACGGCTTGCGTGGATGGCCATTTTTAGGAGGATCGGGATTTGCTGAAAGTAGAAGAAGGAGGGCGTGGGCTTTAAGAGGGTAGTTGGGCCGTAGTGAAAGGGTATGGGCCATTTAATAATTATTGGTTTATTTTAGTTTTAATTAGTGCGTTAACTTTAAAAATGCATATCTTTATCATATGTAATCAGAATTCCACGAAACAAGATCCGTTGGGATCGTATGGACGAGCACTACCCAATGGAACTGACCGGGAGTGAATCCGAGCTCGTTTGGATTTACGGTGAAATTAAACGCATGAATCAAATCAACAGACGAATATCGTTATTTAATGATCTCCGACCAATGTGAGTAATTCTCACTAACTCTGAACACTTTATATTTTTATAAAGTATTTTTAGAATTTAAAAATCTTGGTTGGATTGTTGTATGTTGATTGTTTGGTTGAACTGCTAGTCAGTTGATTGAAATTATCGATAACGATATATATAAATCGTATCGAAGTATTGATTCTGTTTATCAGAACATTTTACCTTCATGTTAATCATGTTGACTGACATCTGTGGATGCAGGGAAACAGGTTGGAGGGACCCAACTGGGTTCCTCAACATTTATTTACCGCTTTTCATATATTTTGATATATGATGTGTTATATCATCCGTTATTGATTTTGTGTGTTTGGATGATGACCGATCATTTTGATTTGATATTTTTACACCGTAAGTGATACGAGAAAGTGAAAAGGGAGATTTTCAAAATATATTTGAAATTAGATTATTTATATAAAACAACGGATTTTATATATAAAGGGAAAAAGGGTTTATAAAGGAAAAATATATTGTAAATCAATATAAAGGAAATTATTGGAGGAAATAAGGAATAGGGAAATATTGCAAATCATTTGCAAATAAAAATATATGGAAAAGGGAAAATATTTGTAAATCATTTACAAATAAAATAGAAAAAGAAATATTTGTAAAACAATTACAAATAGAAATAATAAGGATATTTGTAAACATTTTCAAACGAAATAGGGAAAGAGATATTTATCTAGAACATAAACTGAGTTATAAAAAGTAATTATTTATTTAGAAAAATAAATAGAATATTGGAGTACTTGGAAATGGATAAAAGTGTAATAAAGAAGAATTTTACACTAGGAAGAATTTAGGCCCGTGCTTCGCACACGGGTAAACAGAATGTGAATTCAAAGTGAGAATTTAAGAGAGATCTGTTTTAACAGATAAAGTGAGAAGGTTAATTTATAAATAAAGTTTTATAAATTAATTCAGTTATTTATCTTTGGATAAATAGAGTATAAGGCAAGACTTATATAGAGAAGTAAAAATCGATTTCCACATCGATATTTGAAATTGAATATGTATGAAAGAGAATTTATCGAATAAGAGTTATTCGAAGTAAAGTTATCGAATATCAGTTTATTCGAAAGGGAGTTTATTGAATATTAGTTATTCGGAATGGGTTGATCCAATAGAGTTAATCCAATAGAATAAATTTATTGAGATCAACCGTTAGAGTTAAACTGTTAGAGTTGAACTGTTAGAGTTAAACCGTTAGGGTTAAACCGTAGAGTTAAACCGTTGGAGTAAACATTTAGAGTTAGTTAGTTAGAGTTAACCAATTAAAGTTAATTAGTTAGAGTTAATCGATTAGAGTCTAATCGAACTAGAATTATCCAAATATAGTAATCGAATAAGGAATGATCGAATATTAGTTATTCAATTAGATTTGCTCGAATTTAGTTATTCGAGACAGAGTTAAACAGAAGTAGTCATGTAAGATAAGCTACCAGTGGGCACGACTGCTAGCGTAATTCGCAGGGCTGCAGATAGCCTACGGCGGTCGGATGTTTCCTGAGGGAATCAGGTGTAACCATTGTGATCGCTGCGATCTAGAGTCGAGCGAATGGTGTCAAGTCAAATATTAGTTAATTGATAAAAGTAATTTAGTCGAGTTAATTAAGCTAAGTTAGTCCAATTGAACCGATCAAGTAAGTGGGTCAAAATGAGTAGATCAGACCGAGTTATCTGAACAAGGGTTAGTCCAGTAAGAGTTAAATAGAATAAGAGTAAATTGAATAAGAGTTACAACTTAGAGTTAACCGAGTACGAGTTAATAATTTAGTTCGTTATTTATTCGAGTTAGAAAATCAAAGTATTTATAAAGTTACTATATTTCGGATGCAGGGAATTATAACATCATTGTTATAATCAAGTGATTTCTGAAAAGAAGTGGATTCATAAATCGAATCCGAGGGCAATGTAAGGAAGTGTGTTAAAAGATTGGAAAGTTGAACTTTGTCTATTCCGAGGTTAGAAATGTTGTTCAGTTAAGGTCTGAGAGGTAACTATACCCCAACTTGATTGACTTCGTTTTTAACTTAGAAAGGGTTAAGATTCGATGGTGGAAAGTGGTTAAGTGGAAATCAAATGAAGGAGATTTGGCGTAGTGATGTTTATTCAAACATCTGTTTAATCAAATGAAGAAGGTTTGGAAATGTTTTCCAAATGAGAAGCAGAATTGTTTTCTGAATATAGAAACAAGAGCTGGAAATGTTTTCCAATGATAATGATATATATTTTCTAAATATAGTGAATAAGAAACATTAAACAACAGGAATAGGGAAACGAACGAATGAATGGAATGATGATTGATCGATAGAATTTCCATCTGGAAATAATATCGTTGTTTGCACACCGACATGTTTTTGTTTGATAGTTAAATCACCGACTATCAAAGTTTTGACCATTTTACGTTGTTAATATGGAGAGACCGGTTGGATTATTATCCAGAGAACCACTCCGTATTGGCATAAGCGTTGCGAATCAAGTATGCTGAATATATTGAAGACGGAGTTATGCAAGGGCTATCCTATTTACAGGATAGTGCCTTCGGTTTGTCCAGTCCTAGGACAAACGTGAATGGAAGAATGTCTGACAGAGTATATTCAAAAGATCGCGTAAGTTGATCTCTTCAAACGTACTTACGTTTGGTGGCGGAGGAATTCGTTTCTCTTAGCTTTATACCCGTGGTATTTTTGGTGAAATCAATTTGTGATTTGGCGGGTATGACGATGTGGCATTCAAAGTAATGGAGGTGTGATCTGTAAAAAGGTACGTTATGACCTCAAGCCTCATCAACCAGGAAATGACAAAAATCGGGCAGGCAGCATGGCTAAGTCGGTCGCTCCGAAGTAGGGTGTATGATCACCTATCTAGAGAAATTCCTTTTGTTCTTAAATCTATCGATGCTGTCCCATTTCGGGAGGCGGTTGCTGATCCCAACCGTCGGTGATATACATTCGATACACTCAAGCAAAATGAGTGGTCGGTCATGTGTGGGCCGGGTTGCAAGATGTTCTTGTTGAACCCAGTGTATTTGCCTCTAGAGATACACGTTCGGAAGGTGGTCCCATACCTTGTCAAGTTGGAATCCAATCCCCAATAAGTGCCTGCGAGTTTGATTGTATATTATATATGTAGAGCGTGAGATGCAAGCGTTCTACTAGATTTTAATTACTTGTGATTAGACATTATTATAATATCAGATAATATATGATTTCCAAAGTGTCTTGGGTTATCGTAAGGTAAAAGCCATCCGTATTTATGAGTGGATTGGTCTTACGATTATCTTTTCTTTTGAAAAGGATTTTGGAAAGTTAAACCAAATGATTTGAGTTTACTCACACCAGTCCCATGACTGACCCAGAGTTTATTTTGTTTGTTTTCCCTAAACTCTTGGGTGCCCAAATTTGTACGGGCAGTCAAGTAGTCAGGATTACAGGTATGCGTGAAGAGCTTGGAGCAGGAGGCTTCAGGATTATAAAACTATTGTTATTTCCGCTATGATGTAAGTGTTGTACTCTGATATATATACACTGCTTCGATTTCAAGATATGTTGTCTATTATATTTTATTCGTTCCGCTGTGAGATTCGTATTACTCTGATGTTGATGTGTTCTTCTTCTTCTTCTATTCTATTAGTTCTATCTTATCTATCCTCACCCTCTAATTTCTTTCTTGGACTATCCGGTAATTTCGACTTTTGATTGTTCGATAGGTGTTATATATCGGATAACCAAGGTCGCTTTTTTCCCGGGTCGTTACAGGGCCGGTCCACCGATGTGGATTAAAATGCCTGAACAATATGTTTCCCCGCCCTTTGGGGCATCAACGAGCCAACGAATGACTCCATCGGACCCGGATCGTCCGATCAAACCGAGGCGCCTCGCAACAGCAACAACCACATAGGTGAAAAGTATATAAATGTCAGGGCTGGTAGGTCACTGACACCACCCTAGCTAGAAAGAAACGCATGTCCTCCCTGAGGTCCTTCCTCCCGTTTTAGGTTCATACCGGGGTGTGAGGCTCGCGAATTTACGTTATACACAAAGCTACGCCACACAGGCTGTGCTTTGATCATCACCACAAGACTTTGCTTTTCAACAGAAGCCCTGATCACTGCATCTTAGCATGCCACACAGGCAATTCACACCGTGCAACTGATGGCTATCAATCACACAGAACAAATTCCAATGTCGGAGACACAGTCTATTTAGAAGTCCGTTCTGGGTCTGAACGAAACCGGAGGCACTAAATACCTCGCAAACCCATCGATCACCACGTACGTCTGAACGATCACCACTCATTATCCATATCTCGGGATGCTTCCCAATCAGGACCTCGGTTACCATCCAAACGAGGTGAAGATCTCCTGTCTTCGACCATCGTCTTCATCTTCGACTTTCAATCGTCGGTCAATTATTTGAAGTGAGAATTAACTCGGCCTTTTCAAATAATTCACGTATATTTAGAATTTCAAATCAATTTATTTCAATGGTTAAATTATTCGACAACACCAATTGTGTTCTTTAATGTAATTTTCACACCAAACACATTCAACCATCAAAAGCCACATAAATCAAGCAAATTCAGTTTATTTCCATTCCATATCGTTTATGATATTTTATAATGATTTATCGCTATTTTTATTTATTTTAAAATAGCCTATTTATTCAAAACGACGCTTCGGGCCATAAAGCGGCCGTGGCGCTGTTTTTCTTCAGATTTGATTTACACATATCTGAAAATCTAACCGTTGGATCTTCACAAAATTTTCATCATTAGAAAGGTCTTTTCAAAACGAATCCAACGGTTCCAGTTTCGGGAAAATCCGACAGTCGGGTCTCCCGGTACAATCGTTTGAAGTTTCGATTTCAAAATACGAACTGCAGCGTCATTATTCGATTAAATATATAATTATATTTATATATATATAAATATAATCGCTTCTGGCGCTGTTTTTCTTCAGATTTGAATTAAACATTCCAGACAATCCAACCGTTGGATTTTTACAAGGTTGGTGTCGTTGGAAAGATTATTCCAAGGCGAACCCGACGGTTGAGGTTTCGGGAAAATCCAATGGTCGGATTCCCCGTACTAGTTGTTTGAAATCCCGGTTTCAAAATACAAACTGCACGGCTTCGTTTCGTTTTAATTTTATTTATATTTATATATTTATATAAATATAGTTTCTTTAATGATTTCAATATCGTTTTCACTTCAAATATTTTACTAGCGCCTTAAATTTTTGGAAAATTTCGCCATAACCTCCCCCTGCACCGGGAGCATCGGGAAATCGCAAATAGCTTTCCCGGTCCTTCTAATCTCAAAAAGAAAAAGAAAAGGCCAAGCGGCTAGCCAACAGGCTCATAAAATCATCACCCAAACAAAGCAGTAAATGTGTACCTATTTGTCGGGCACAAAATTTTATTCCTCTTCTCTAGCCCCTTTGCTATAACCTGTTCAATGAATATGCATGTACATATATATACAGTTCTTATCATTTATCATTTTCTATTCAACTTCATATTTGATTTCTATTTGGTTTAAAAACACCATTCATTCTAATGTTACATACATAGGTGCAAATCCTTTCATTAGCTAATTAATGAATATTTCAACTCATATATGTTTATTTTGAGCAAGTGGCTATTTTTAACACTTCACATTTCAACGATTTATGCATACAATAAAAATGTGATTTTTATTGTAAAACAATTCATTTCAAAACACTATTTTTCTATATAGTTCATATAGGTGACAAAAATAGGATTTTTATCATAAAACAATTTCTTTTAAAACGAGATTATTTTACACAGTTCATATAGTCGATAAAAGGTGATTTTTATTATCAAACAATTTATTTCAAAATATTAATACCATTCAACACATGAATTTCTAATCAACGAATGAATATCAATTCAACACATGATTGTTTTCTATAGTTTTTATATATAGATAAAAATGTGATTTTTATTATCAAACAATTTATTTCAAAATATGAATACCATTCAACACATGAATTTCTAATCAACGAATGAATATCAATTCAACACATGAATGTTTTCTATAGTTTCTATATATAGATAAAAATGTGATTTTTATTATTTAAAACGCGAATACCATTCAGCACATGAATTTCTAATCAACGAATGAATATCAATTCAACACATGAATGTTTTCTATTCAATGAATAAATATAGTTTAAGCAATTGAAGATAATTCAAACACATGAATATTATTCAAAATTTCGGCAGCATAACGGCAGGGTAGTTAAAACCGGGACCGTCCCTAGTACGGCTCCTCGCTCTACCTTAAAACCTCGCGGTTTTTGACAATGGGGATCATGCATCTAGTTCGCACGCAGGCGGCATGTATATATTTATTTCATTTCCACAAACTAATCCTATGTGGTTTCAACCAAATATTTTTCAACCACAAGCGGGTATTTTTCAACCTCAATCAATCAATATCAACCACAAACAATCCCAAACAATCATTCGCTATCAATCAATTTTCACAACAATTTCAACCAATAAATATCGTCCATGGTTTGTGGACGAGGGGCGTATATATATATATATATATATATATATATATATATAGCAATTCACTTTTATTTCAACACATATATATAATTATAGAAAAGAAATTGAAGAGTGAGAAATTCTCACAAATAGCTATCCAATACTACGACACTTCCTTTAGAAATCTTCGCCAATCTCGCTTTTTGTCGCTTCGTTGCCCGTATTCTCTACATATGTAAAAATCGAATTTTTACTATGTTATTCAATATATAAAAATTGCATTTCAAAAATATAGATTCCGCCTTTTCAAAATTAAAGATTATATTTTTAATATTCCTATGATGTAAAAATCATATTTTTATTGCTTTAAAAATATAAAAATCATATCTTACTTCTTCTACTTAATAAAAATTCCGTCTTTTCTATTTTTAAAAATATGATCTTTTCTATCCAAGTTCAAATCCTTTTCTATTTAAAGTTCAACTCTTTTTCTAATTAAAGTTCAAATCTTTTCCTATTTAAAGTTTAAATCCTTTCCTATTTAAAGTTTAAATCTTTTCCTTTTTAAAATTCAAATCTTTTTCTTTTTCAAAATTAAATCATTTCAAAATCAGTTTTAAACTTTTCTAAAAATCAGAATTTAAACGCTTTTTTAAAAATCAGTTTTAAATGCTTTTAAAAATCAGTTTTAAATGCTTTTAAAAATCAGTTTCAAATTCTTTTGAAAATCAGTTTCAAATTCTTTTGAAAATCAGTTTTTCAAAATTAAAATAAAAATAAAAATAAAATAAAATACTTACATTGATCTGCGAAGAAGGGGGGTGGTTTTGCGTCAGGTGGCGGCACTGGAGGTGTTGGAGGTGGGGCGGCCTTCAGTTCGTCGGCGGTGGGAGGTCGTCAGACTGGGGGGGGCTCTCGAATCGGCGTCGCGATGGCTTCGAGGGGGAGGGCGAGGTCACTGGCGGTTCGAGGGTGGAGCTTCGGTGGAGGCGGTCGTGGGTGGAGCTTCGGTGGAGGCGGCGTCGCCGATCGATTTAGGGTTTTTTTTTTCGAACTGCAGAAAGAAAGTGAGGAGAGAGAGAGAAAAGGGTTTATATAAATTATTATTATTATTAAATTTCTATTTAAAAGTTGACTTTTTATTCGAAGTCGAAATGGGACCCACCGACTGTCGTCCATAGCGTTTTACCCCCATTCCGGACACAATGGGATATGTATCGCAAGCTGATTTGATCGTTACAATCAGTTCCCGTTGAATTTACCTTTAAATCACTATATTGAATTCTAAACGTACATTTCAAATCACCGGGGTCACATACTAACTAGAAAAATTCCAGAAAAATATTTTCTAGCTTTGTATTGACGATACGGTCCTAACAAAACTAATTTCGTCAAATTCTGAGACCGTTTGAAAAATGGCCAATTTCCAGTCGATTAAAATCAACTAAAACCGGTCAAACGCGTTTTCCTTTGCCACGCTCACATATTGATTCGAAAAATTATGAAATTTGAAACCCAGCAATAATTTGATATCACGGATCCAACAAAAGTGGTTTCGTCGAAATCCGAGGTCGTTTGCAAAATGTCCATTTTTAAGGGCCTGAATTCCATAGCGACTATTCAGAATTTTCAACTGGACATATCTTTTGATTCCCGCTATCAAATTTCGATTGGTCGGATTCGTTAGAAAGATATCATCAAGTAGATCCTAATATTTTTGGTTTCACAAAAATCCGGATTGTTTTGCACCCGGTACAGTCCGACAAAGTTTGAATTCAATTTTTGAAACTGCCACGCCATTTCAGGCCTTGTTTATAATTATAATTAATTATATTCGTTTTCAATTGTTGATTCAAACTCAGTTTTCATCGCCATTATTGAAAATATTTATTTTAAATATTTAAAATCCATTATTTTAGCCAATTTAAAATTTTTAAATTGGTTCAGATTTTCTGGGTCGTTACAGTGATACACCCCACTGTGGGGCCAGCATGGGTATCTATGAGTTAGGTAGCCGATCGCAGAGAGGTAGTGGGTACACCTAATGGAGATAGGGGCAGGCAGCACCTATGAAGGCAACTAGGGGTGCACAAAACTACCATTATCATTATTAAGTTCTGTAGGCAGGAACAACCCTAGGGTAACTAGTGGTGGTGCAGGATAGTAATTATCTTATAGTAGTTTAGATGTGCTTTAACGTTATCTTAGTTCAATCTTATTTCCTTGTTTACTCTGTCATACCCAATTGTTCACAGTCATTTCCTTATTTTCCAACTTATGCCTTAGCTTAGTTATTTTGGTAATTATATTGTTAAAGTTATCGCACTCCCCAAACTTTATGTCTGACCCCCTTTGTTTCCTCCTCTTTTCTACTCCTCCCCCCCCCCCCCCAGGTGCTCAGGTTGGAACTAGCACCAGTGGAGCTTGATTTTGGACAGCTATATCTCTGCTTTAAGAAGTTGCTTGGATCGCTGAAGTAAAGTTCAGCCTCTCTTATTTATGGCTATTTTGTATTGGGGTTATGTCTTTCAATTTATGTACTTTGACTTAGTCAAGATGGATATTATGTACTTTGACTCTGGTTTTTGATGATGTAATCAAACTTATGTGTTTACCTCTGCAATGAATAAAATTTTAAAGTTTCAGTACTGTTTATATATGTCTTGTTGTTAGGTTTCTGTTCTATACACACTTAAAATGCTCCATAGAAGTTAATGCATTCCCTTTGTGAGTGACATTAATGGACGTGGGGTATAAAAACAATTAGATTTTTATATAAGAAGTAGCGGTATAAAAACAACTAGATTTTTATATAAAAGTAGCGATATATAAAAAAATTGGATTTTTATATACGGAGTAGCGATATAAAAATGTGATTTTTATATATGTATTAGCGATATAAAAATATGATTTTTATATAATATAATAACGATATAACAATGTGATTTTTAATTATATATGGCAATGTTTAAAAATATGATTTTTAATATAAATTTCATGAAACAGATTGCGTTGGAATCAGAACAGCGAATCTGAGCAACAATAAAGCACGGCGGAGTGGATCCCAAAGGTGAGACTTCTCACACTAATTTATTTTCTAGTTAAATATATATACTAGGATGTAGATGGTGCTTAGTAGCACCAGACACCTTTGTTTGAAACCATGTTTGTTTGGTTGTTTGGTTGTTTGGTTGATTGGTTTATTTGTTTGAATTTTGGATTGGGAAGTGAAATGAATTGATTAGAATTAGTATGTGTATGGCGCGAGCCAGTATTAGGCAAGGGATAAAGCTAGACCTTATCCTGGTTCTAATATCGCGTCGTTATGCTACCGAAATTTTACAAAAATATTAGATCAATAAAAATATCATTTATACTGTATAAATGAACTATGTAGAAATAAATATTTTATCATTAAAAATATTATTTTTAACGTGTATATGAATGAAAATAAATATTCGTTTACAAATCGGACGATTTGTTTATGTACACTCATTTGACTGATATTGATTGGGACGATATATTTTACACATCGCCCAATTGCACAAATAAAATCAGTATGTGTTGATTGAAAACCCACATGGTAATTGGGAGGGTATTTGACATACACTAAACTCAATTGTTTAGTTGTATGTCAATCGATTGGCTGACAGGCTATTGTAAGCGTTAATTATTTATATTTAATACTTATGCAGTTGTGTAATGCACTCTGGATGATGGCTAACTGTGTTTGATAATTGTTGTGTACATATGTATATGAAATCCATATATACAAAATTATATGGTAATTGACTCTGTCTGATTCCAATTCAGAAAGAATGAATATTTCAAATTAACGAATATTTTAAAATGACGAATAGTGAATATTTTAAAATAACTAATATTTTAAAATAGTATTCAGTAATGGATCAAAATAAGATTTTGATGTTCGATTTAGAATGGACACGGAAAATATTTAAATATAGAAAGACGTGTTGATTAGATATGCGCCATTTTGACGCGAACGATATTTATATCGATTTGATTCATTTTTATAATAAATATCGAAAAGGAAGTAATTTCAAAGTGTAATGTTTTGAAAATATTATCATTTATATATTAATGATGTGGAATATTCAATTGTGATTTAAAATTGAATATGAAGTTGAAATCGTTTTTAAAACGAACTTAAAACGATTTATAAATACGTTTTAAATGGAAATCGACAATATATATATATATATATATATAGATTTAATGGCCTGAATAGAACATGTCGCGCTGCGGCAGTCCGCAAATTTCGATCATTGACTTCGAATTGACATTACGGGAGATCCGGCCATCGGATTATCCTAAAACTGGAACCTTGGGTTCATATCGAAAAGGGCTTTCCAACGAATATAAGAGATTTGAAATCTAGCAGTTGGATTTGGAATTATGTCCAAATCAAATTTGGAAAAGGCCATTGTAAGTGCAGTTTGATGACCGTTTATGGAATTCGACTGTACGTGCCTAGATAAAATTATTAAAAATATCAATAATTTGTGTAAAATCATAAGAAATGATTTGGAAAGAATTTGGATGAAAAATTCCACGTCAGAAAAGATAAAAATATATTTGATCAAAATGAACTAATTATTAACTAGATTTGAAATCCAATAATTTTTAAATAAAATAAGTTGGATTTCTGAATGGTTTTGAAATAATCAGAATTTCCAATATATGAATTGGAATGGATTTGAATCGAAATTATCTTCGAAATATTTCGATATTGGATTCCGTGATTATACAGATATTATGGAGGAATCTGGAAGATATATATATCGTTGTTCCCAATACAATATTTGTTGATTTGAGAATTTGATATTGAATATAAGCAGATATAATTTCTATTCAGGGCCATGTATTTAATATTGAATTGAATTTTGGGTTTGTCCTAAATGGTGTATTCATTAAAGCTGTTCTTAAACCCAGTTGAGAAAAGAATAAATCTTTAATTAAGATCTAGTGAAGTTTTTCCAATTAATTAAAATTTAATTGGAATTGAATAAAAGAATTGGATTTCGGGTTTGTCTTGAATTGGTGTCTTAAATAACACTGTTCTTGAACCCCGTGTGAAAAGGATAAATCTTTTAATTAAGATTATTAGAGTTTTCAGTTAATTAACATTTAATTGGAATAAAATGGAATGTGAATTGGGTTTATCGTGAACTGTATTTTAACGACATTCGTTCTTTAACCCGATTTACGGTGAAATGTGATATGGAATTTAGAAATCTTTATTCTAAGATTTAGTGGAAATTTTCCAAAGTAAGTTTTCCAATTTAATATATTAAATTGGAATTGAATGGAATTCAATTTGATAATAATCGAAATAAGCTTTTGTGGAGGAAGACTGTTAATATATATGGAATTTAAAAGGCTTTGTCGTTATTCCATTTATATTATCAATCGAATACGGAAATTGATATCGATTATATATATTGATCTATTTTTCGTGAAGATTCCATAATTAATGGAACGTTATTTGGGTTTATCGTGAACTATGTTTTAAATGACATTAGTTCTTTAACCCAGTTAAAGACATGATTACATGTCTAACATTGTATTTCGAACTGTATTATTGATCTCTGCTAAATATATATCTGTTTGGTGGCGGAGAATAAATTCTCTTGCTTACACCCTTCTCTAAGACGTACAAGCTTAGAAGTTATATATAGGCAGAAATTAATAGTACGATGTAGATTGTCGATGTGACATGTTTGATTTTCCAAAGTTAAATAATCATTAAAATTGATTTTTGGGAAGATTAAAACTAAGTGGAGTTTTAATGAATCATTAATTAGATTGAAAGGCGAATGAGATATTTTAAATTATCAAATTTGGGAAATGGTCGAGGATGGAGTATCACCTGTTTTTCTACAAACGATAGTTAAATCTTTAATTAGATTTAAACAGGAAATGGTAATTAATTTTACCAATAACATCGTGGTGTTAAATATGGATTATTACCAGTTTTTCTCCATGGCATAAATCGGTTGGGATTGGGAAATAAAATAAATGATTACTTCAGTAAGGTGCGCTAATCCCGACTAGTTTGGATAAACCTTAATTTGATTTGAATTGATATCCAAAGGAAGATCAAAGAACAAATTTAAAGAAGTTATCTTTGATAAAATTAATGGGAACCTTTCCCAAAGGATATAGATTTTTAAACAAAAGAATATTCGAAATTGGAATGAGGCGTATGTTGTGTTTTTATAGCACTTGTTTATTATATACGCGAGTTATTCGGAAATGTCGGGTTTATACCCATTCTGAATAACCGATTCAAAGATAAGTCAACAATGAAGATGGTGGTTGAAGACCAGAGTTCTTCACATCGTTTTGATGATTACCGATGTCTTGATTGGGCAGTACACCAAAGACAGGGTAACAAGTGGTGATTGTCCAGACGTACTTGGAGATCGACCGGATTTGCGAGGACCTCTCTCTCCTGTATTGGACATATGAGACGAGGAATAAGGTGCCTCCGGTTTCGTTCGGACCCAGAATGGACTAGTAAATAGATGTTTGTCTGACGTTGGATTTTTTTCTATGTTGATTGATCTCTATTATATATATATATATATATCTGTTTGGTGGCGAAGAATTTATTCTCTTGCTTTACACCCTTCTCTAAGACGTACGAGCTTAGAGGTTACATATCGATAGACATCAGTTGCATGGCATGAAATGTCAATGTGGCATGCTGAGATACAAAGGATCAAGGATTTTGTTGAAAACCAGAGCCTTGTGGTTGATGATCAAAGCACAACCTTAAAGGGCATAGTTTTGTGTATAACGTTAATTCGCGAACCTCACACCTTGGTATGAGTAAAAAACGGGATAAGGGACCCAAGGAAGACATGATGTTTCTTTCTAGCTATTTGTGGTGTCATGGTATGGAGCCCACACATTTATATATTTTTACCTATGTGGTTGTTGGAATGCAAGGCGCCTCGGATATATCGGTTACTATAGAGCCGATGAATAGGTCCGATAGGACCGGGAAACGTGTATTCAGGAATTGCCAATCCTCAAACGTAATAGAGGACCGGCCTTGGAGGATCCAGGGGTTGCCCAGAGTGTGCAGTCCTGAGGCATTTGCTAGAGTTGCTTGAAGTGGTGAGGTGTACATCCCTTGCCTCGAATCTTAACGGAAATCCAATTTCCAATACGACATTGCGGTTTTGATTGTAAACCTATACGGCGACATAGTAGCATGGGATACTAGGTCATCTAGGATTGATACATTTATATATGAAGTTGTTTTCATACACTTTACACTATAATAGTGTCAAAATGATTTGTTTTAAACGTACCAAGCATGTTTGGCTATTATAAGATAAAACTCTATCCTCCGGCTTGCGTTGTATTGCGTGATGGGACCTAAGTCTTACAATAGCTTCATTTTTCCAAAAAACCTTACGTTGTTTATTCTATGCACTGGAATTCTTGGGAGGAAACCCGTTTCGTGTTATACGGCGTGGTCCCTTGATTTATCTAACTTTAAAATATTTAATAACCGTTTTTAGTTCTCACACCAGTCACATGACTGACCCGGAGTTTATTGTTTTAACCTAAGCTCTGGATGCCCCTATTTTCCACACGGGCAGCTAGTAGTTTTGGTTTTGTAGATTTATTTTTATAGGATCCTGGATTTACAGCTGGAGCAACATTCGGAATGCTCTGATCCATGTATTTCTTTAAGATGTGTTATGTATTATTTTTCCGCTGCATTGTAATTTAATCTCTAATATTTTTCTGATGTATATTATTTTTTTATACTCTGTTATATTCTTGTACTCTGATGTAAATTGTTGTAAAAAGAAATGAAATGTTCTTCTGTTTGTGTTCTGATTTGTCGTTTTCTCAACTCAATCCGGGCTTTTCCGTAAGGGCGAGTTTGGGTCGTTTCACAAAATCCAATTTAATATTAAATACGAGGATCTGAATAGAAATTATATCAACTTGTATTCAATATCAAATTCCGAAATTAACGGATATCGTATTGGGAAGAACGATATCTGTATCTTCCAAATTCCCATAACAATATCCATATAACCACGGAATCCAATATCGAAATATTCCGAAGATTATTTCCATTCCAATTTATTCATTGGAAAATTTTGGTTATTTTAAAAACCATTTCAAATCCAATTTATTTCTTTAAAAATATTGGATTATTATTCTAGTTAATAACTAATTCATTATGATAATAATATATTTTTATCTTTACAAACATGGAATTTTTCATCCCAATTCCTTCCAAATCATATATTATGATTTTACACAAATTATCAATATTTTTAATAATTTTATTGAGGCCCTTTCAGTCGATTTCCGTAAACGGTCATTGAACTGCACTTACAATGACTTTTCCAAATTTGATTTGGACATAATTTCAAATCCAACCGTTAGATTTCATTTCCCTTATATTATTTGGAATGCTCTTTTCTATATGAACCCAATGGTTCCAGTTTTAAGGGAATCTGACGGTCGAATCTCCCGTTACGTCCATTTGAAGTTAATGGTTGAAAATCGCGAACAGTCGATGTGCGGTGCGTTCTATTCAGGCCATTAAATATTATATGTTTTCATCGATTTCCATTTAAAACGTATTTTATAAATCGTTTATAAATTCATTTTAAAACGATTCTAACTTTATTTTCAATTCTAAACCAAAATTGAATACTCCTTATCATTATAATATTTAAATGATAATATTTTGAAAGTATTAGATTTTGGAAACATTTCCTTTTCGATATTCATTATAAATAACGAATAAAATGGATACAAATATCGTTCGCGTTAAATTGGCGCAAATCTAATCAACACGGCTTCATATATTTCAATATTTTCGGGTCCATCCCAATCGGACATCAAAAACATATTTTAATCCTTTACAGAATATTATTTTAAAATATTTGTTATTTTTGAATTCGAATCAGACACAGTCAATTACCATATAATGTTATTTATATGGATTTCATACAACACGTGTATACAACAACAATTATACACAGTCAACCATCATCCGGAGTGCATTACACAATTGCATAAGCGTTAAATATAAATAATTAACGCTTACATCAGTCTGTCAACCCATCGATTAACATACAACTAAACAATTAGGATTAGTGTACGTCAAATATCATCCCAATACCTGTGTGGGGTTTCGATCATCAAATAATAATTATTATTTGTGCACTTGGGCGATTAGTAAAAATTATCATCCCAATCGATATCACAAAAATAGGCGAGCATAAACAAGTCGTCTGACTTGTAAATGGATGTGTAAACTTATTTTTAACTATCCAATAATTATTTTATTTATCGTAGTTATAAGCCAAAAATATTATTTTCAACCAACTAAATTTTTCTAACACTTCTTAGAAAATTTCGGCAGCATAACGGCACGATACTAGAGCCGGAATAAGGTCTAGCTTTTTCTCTCGCCTAATACTGGCTCACACCATACAAAAACCAAATTCAATCCAATTCACATCTCAAAATAAATAAATAAATCAATATCCAAATTCCCACAATACAATCCAAATCAAACAACATGGTTTGTACAATAAATAGTGTCACATGGTATATATTTAACTGTAAATTAAAATTTGAGTGAGAAAACGTTCTCACCGGTTTCCACTCCGTCATTCTTTAATTGACGATTTGGATTCCGTTTTGCTTCCAATCAGTTCAATCACAATCTGTTTCACGCGGAATATATATTAAAATTCATATTTTTATAACGCAATATATATTAAAAATCATGTTTTTATTTGATGTTCTTATATATAAAAATCATATTTTTATACTATGTTATTATATATAAAAATCGTATTTTTATTTAAACCATTTCATAATAAAAATCACATTTTTAACATCGCTATATATAATTAAAAATTACATTTTTAACCTCGTTATATGTAATTAAAAATCACATTTTTAACATAGCTATATATAATTAAAAATCACATTTTTAATTATATAAATAAATAAAATAAAGTAAAAACTCACAGGCGGCGCAGGCGGTGGGGGTTGGTGGCGGCTGAGGTGCTAGAGGGTCGGGGAGGGATGCATGAGGTGGCGGTCGTATAGTGGCTCACGGCGGTGGAATTGGTGGTTTGGGGCTTTAGGGAAATCGAATGGAGATGTGGAGAGGCGTTGGGGATCTCTGGTGGCCGGAGAGGTTGGCTCAGGCGATGCAGCGGCGGGGAGCTGCGGCACTGGCGGCGTGGGGATCGGAGGAGGGCTAAGCAATTTGGAGATAACAACTGATTTTTAGAAAACTGGCGGCTCAATTTGTTTCTGAGCAAACATTAGGGTTACACCCCTTATAAATATATTTTATTTAATTATTTAATTAATTCCAAAAATTACTTTTTACTTCGAACTCCAAATCGAGCCCAACGACTGTTGCCCCTAGCTAATTACCCCCATTCCGAACACAATGGGATATGTCCCATAAGCTAATTCGACTATTTCGATTAGGTTTTATCAAAATTAAAATATAAATTAATATAACGTTCAAATTTAATTTCAACGTACATTTTAATTTATCGGAGTCACATACTGGCTCCAAAAATTCTAGAAAAATAAATCTGGCTATGTTTTGACGATACGGTCCTACCAAAACTAATTTTATTAAATTTGGAGACCGTTTGAAAAAGGTCATTTTCCAGTTGATTAAATTCAAACTGAATTGACCAAATGATTTTAAATTCACCACGCTCACATATTGATTCCAACAATTATGAAAATTAGAATCTAGCAATAATTTGACATTACGGATCCAACAAAAGTGGTCTCGTTGAAAACGGAGGTCATTTGCAAAATGACTATTTTTAAGAGCTATATACTATATTAAATATATATAAATTCCATAGCAACTATTTTGAGATTTAAACTGGACATAACTTTCAATTTATATTATGAAATATGAATTTTTCACAGTCGTTAGAAAGATATAATTAAACTAATTCAAATATTTTTGGTTTTACTGAAATCTGATTTATTTTGAATCCTGTACACTCAATTGAAATTTAAAATCGAATTTTCAAACTACCGCGCCATTTCAGGCTCATTTTATAATTAAAATAAATTTATTCGTTCTTAGTTCGATTAAAATAATTTTTTATTCGTTATTATTTAAAATAAATCATTTTAAATATTCAAAATCCATTAAAATAGCTAAAATAATTTTTTAAAATTGGTTCAGAAAATCTGGGTTGTTACAATCTCCCCCACTTAAAAATCTTTTTTCCCTCGAAAAGGAACAAAGCTGAAAGTTGTTTAACTAATCAACTCAACTTTCATTCTGGTGTTTATTCTTCAACTTTTCAGTTTTTAGGAATTTTCTAACTTTTCAAAAATTTGGCTAACACCGTAAATTTTCAAAAAAATTCGCCATAACCTCCTTGGTACTGGTTGATATTTAAAACCGCAACTTTCCTCACAGTGCCCTCATCATTCCAAAAGAAAAAGAAAAAGCCAAGCGGCTCATAAAATAGTCAAACCCAAGAAATACAGTAAATATGTACCTATTTGTTGGGCATATAATTTTATTCCACTTCTTAGCGTCCATGCTATGACCTATTTACACATATATATGTGCATGTATGCAATTTCAATCAATTTTCGATTCAGTTCCATTTAAATTCAATTTGGCTAAATTTTACCTTTCGTCCACATATAGGTGTGACCATTCTAATGTTTTAAATTATTTCAGCTAATAATCAAACAACATAACCAGCAATCAATTAGTTAGTTAAATTTTCAAATTCATATCTTTGATATATATATATATATATATATATATATACACATATATATATATATTAAAAACCATATTTTTGATGCCAATTCACAACAATAACCCAATCTAATTTTGGTTCTCACACCAGTCAATCGGAAATATATAGATATCACACTTTTGAAACTCAAACACAAATTCTGATGATGTAGCTACAATCATCAGAATCATCTCCGGACGACTAGAGTGCGATTCTATATCTATCCAGTATATTTGAGACTTCGTATACACGATAGCTAGGCGTATTTGCAAAATATTCATATACTCGATTGTCCAAATTAATATAAAATAAATTACTCAAATACATATAATAAGATTTAAATTCCAAAACAAAATTTGTTTTTATTTTTATTTTTATTTTTAAAAACAACACTCTTTACACTCGTTCTAGGATACTATTGATCCCATCTCTAATGAGTCATTCTCATTGGATATTACTAATCCAATCTCTGATGAATTCTTTCGTTTGGTTCCAATATGTCTTGTTCTCGAGCACTATAACCAAAGCTTTGATACCACGATGAAACGACCCAACCGCGCCGGTAAGGAAAAGCCCGGATTGAGTTGAGAACACGACAAATCAGAACACAAACTACAGAACTTTTCATTGATATTACAACAATTACATCAGAGTACAAGAATAACAGAGTATGAGTAAATAATATACATCAGAAAAATATCAGAGATTAAAATTACATTAGCAGCGAAAAAATAATGCATAACACAACTGAAAAAGATACATGGATACAAAGATTTCCAAATATAAATCCAGTTGTAAATCCAGGATCCTGTGAATGTAGTATCTTCAAAACTAAAACTACTAGTTGCCCATGTGGAAAATAGGGGCACCCAGATTTTAGTTTAAAACAATAAACTCCAGGTCAGTCATAGGACTGGTATGAGAACTAAAACAGTTATTAAATCTTTACTTTAAAATAGAGTAAATCAAGGGACCATGCCGTATAACAAGGAAGGGGTTTCCTCCCAAGAATACCAGTGCATAAAACAAACAACGCAATGCTTTTTGGAAAAATGAATCTATTATAAGACTCAGGTCCGATCACACAATGCAACGCAAGCCGGAGGATATATTTTCACTTATAATAGCCAAACATGCTTGGTATGTTTAAAAAAAATCATTTGATACTATTATAAGTGCATAGTGTATAAAATAGCTTCAAATATAAATGTATCAATCATAGACGGCTTGGGTACCATATATCATGTCGTCATACTAGGCTCTACAGTCAAAACTGAAATGTCACGTATTGGAAATAGGATTTCCGTCATGAGTCGAGGCAAGGGATGGCTCCTCTCCGATTTGAGACACTCTAGCAAATGCCTCAGGATCCCCCACAGTGAACCCTGGGAACGGAAGGGTCGGTCCACACTTACGTTAGTGGATTAGTATTCTTGAACATGAAAGAGTTGGTTGTGTACGACTTGTGCTGGATCTATAATATGGCTATGCGGAATGTATGTGATAACTTAAGCTATTCAATAGTTACGCAGGTAAAAATTCGCAAACAAGAAATATATTACTAACAAATATAAATGCTGTAGATAAAGTAAAGTAGAGTAACGACACCAGGATTTTTATACTGGTTCGGACCTCCCGTCCTACATCCAGTCCCGAAGCTCCTCTTCGGCTTTTCACTAAACAACACCCTCGCTTCACCCGGAGGAATAGGTTCACAACACTACTTGATTTACGGGCTACAAGTTTACCTACTTGATTTCACGGGCTACAAGCTTACCCACTTGATTTCACGGGCCACAAGCTTACCCACAAGACGATTACAAGAGTTTGACCTTGAATGTGTTCTTTCTTCAATACTGATTAGTCAACGATTGAGTACAACCTTCCTATAATCTTATCCTCAAATATATATTGATGTTTGCAAAGATTTGGAAGTGGACTATCGAGTTGAATCACAAGTGTGTTAAATATGCTTGGAGATTCAAACAATAATTGAATGCTTTTGAGTGCTTTTTGAATGCTAAGAATAATACAATAAAGATCAGAGAATGGAGAGAAAATTCAGTAATTTGATTGATTGAAAACTGATGTATTTATAGTAATTGAGAAGTTGCAATTATTGGTGAAAAGTTGCAATCAAAAGAAATGATTTTAAATGAAGAGAAATGGATGCAACTTTTCAAGAAAGAAGATGACTCTTCATGAAATTCAAAAAAAGGTCGACAGGAAAAATTAATAGGTTGACAGGTTTTTGACCGTTATTTCAAAAAGTTGTTAACCTGTTAATTTTAACAGGTTGACCTGTTATATTTAAAAATAGGTTGACCTGTTATTTTTAACAGGTTGACCTATTTTTGTCAATATACAATAAAAACGAGTTTTCATGCATAATTTTGAAATCAATGAGAAGTATGATTATTTGAGGATAGATTTTAACATAAAATATTCTAAATAACCAACTTCTAACCTATGAAACCATTGAATCTTCTTTTTGTCGATCATGAAGCTTCTTCTCGTCATTAATCAAAACGATCATTAAAAGTTCTTGACTCAACATTCTCCCAGTTTTTGATTGATGACAACATAGCTTTTAAAATATGATCTCCATTGCTATCTCCCCCTGTATATATGCTCTAACTCCCCCTGAGTATATGATCTCTCTGGACAAAAAATAACTAAATCTCTGCAAAAAGAAGGTTAGTAATCATTCTCTCCCCCTTTGTCATCGACAAAAAGGGTATAATAAACATGAGAGAGATTAAATAGCATAAGACACCACATCCAGAGTATATCATACATTACACACAATACCAAAATATACAAGACCACCCCAAGTTTTTCGTAGCAAACATAAAACAAAACACATAGAAAAGCTAATAGTGTTTTTAAAGACATAATATCATAACCATAGATAGATAGAACTACTGAGGAGGTATATCAGAGTCGGTTTCGTCTCCTTCTTCTTCTGATGATCCTTCCTCCTCATCTTTTCTTCTTCTGAGGATTCCTCTTCCTCATCTCCTTCTACTTCCTGCTCCTTATCCGCTTCTTCTTTTTCTCCTTCTTCTTCCTTATCATCATCAAATTGTTCTTCTTCTCCCTCATGCCTACTTGGTTCAACATATGAGATTCCATGACCACGACTATGCTGAGTACTTTCTCCAGAGCTAGTGGTCTCCTCCGAAGTAGACCATGTGAAAGTAGGAGGCATTGGTCGTTTTCCTGGATTTTGAACATGTGTGGTTGAGGAAGAAGCTCCACATGAAATTGCTCCCCAGAGAATGCTGAAAAAGGACTTAAGTTTGTTGAATCGTTTGTCCATCTTGGTATCTAAGCGATCAAGCTTTTTATCGGTTCGCTTAAGTCGTGCTTCCAGAAGAAATTGATTCCTTGCTATTTGTTCAAGAGATTCCTTTGTTGTAGAAGTGGGTGAAGGAATTTTAACATCTTCTGGTCTCGACGTAGGAACATGTGATGTAGAATGTTCAGGAGGACCCGACGTAGGAACATGTGATGTAGAAGGTTCTGGAGGACCTTGATGTATGTATTGCTCGTAAGGAATAATGTTCAGGTATGGCTCTGGAAGTTTCATTCTCTTCTTCGAAGCTTTATTTATACATTTCGGCTTTGAAATTTTGGATTCCGGAGTTGGAACTTGTAATTTATTAAAAGACGCATAATGTTTCATTGTAAAAAATATGAGGACGAGAGAGTCTGTTTACCGTTAAAATCTCATCAAATATCAACTCAATCCAATTTATATTGATATTTCCATAGATGGCGTACAATGCCCTAAAATTTTCTCTGTAAATTGCGTCAAAGTTTCCGGTTCTTGGTGTTATCCACCTGGTCGATTCGTTATCGACGAATGTGTACGGGTCGTTTTAGACAGATAAAAGTAGGGATCGGTCATGTGAGTCTTAAGAGGGATCGGTCATATCAAACAGGTTTCTGGTCGCTCTAATCTTCATACTGACTTGGTTGCTTCAAAGGAAGAAAGTTCTTGGTCGTTTTAAAATGCTAAAGAGCTCTGGTCGTTTCAAATATTAAAACTGGTCGCTTTCCTCTCCATGCTAGCTGGTCGCTTCAAAATGTCCAAGGTTACCGGTCGTTCCAAAGGCCAGAGGTTTCTGATAGCTCCAAAGGCACAAAGGTCTGGTCGCTCCAAAGATGTAAAACTATCGGTCGCTCTTAAGGCCAAAGCCTCCTGGTCGTCCTAAAGATAAAAGGATCCTGGTCGCTCCGGACTGTTGAAGAGACCAGGTCGCCCCAGACATCCAAAGGTCCTGGTCGTTTCAGACGAAGAAAGTCTTTGTTTGCTTCCAGATACAGAAAGCTGGTCGTTTCAAAGCTGGTCGCTCTAAAAAGCAGAAGGAATCCAGTCGCTCCAAATAAAAGACGACGGCGCTTTATTCTTCCAAGCTTCCTGATCGGTCCGCTTGGCATCCTGGTCGGTCCGCTCCGCATATAAGCCTCCTGGTCGTCTTACTGCATCCTGGTCGCTTTTCTTTCCAATAAAGCTCCCTGGTCGGTCGGAATGAATGAAAGGATGTGCCAGCTGTTGACAACTGGCAGTGGCATTCTTGTAAATACCTGGCAAAACCGACCGGCCTTCTGAAGTGAAGATTTTAGCCACTCCATCACCTATAAATAGCACCCTACCTCCACCATTTGAGGAGGACTTTTCCGGGAACTACAAGGAGGTGCTGTCAAATAGCTTTTTGGATTTCTCCAAACATTTCAACATCTTTTCTTCACAATTCATTGAAGATCTAGCAAGCTTTCAATCATGGCTTCTATGGAAGGATTAGCATAATCTCTTCGAGCTCTCTACCATTCTTATGTGGATTCAAAGGCAAATGCATGTAAAAGGAGCTTTTATGAATGTATAAAGGAGCAAATGTTGTAAATCTCATGGTGATTAATGGAATGCTATCTTCAAAGTGGACGTAGACTCGAATAAGAGTCGAACCACTATAAACTCTTGTCTTCTTTTCCTTCTTTTCTTAATTTTGGTATTTTGATGCTTTTGAATGTTAGATATGGCCTCACATAACTCTAAAGGTTTTCTAACGCCCCGCCTCTGAAAAGGTGACGTGCTTTCTAAGCATCTCGCCTCTGATTAGGTAACGTGTTTAGAAATACCATTTTGGTTGTTATACCAATTTTCGGTATCAACAATTAGGCGCCCACCGTGGGGCCGCATTCGCACTTCTCCCAAACTCGACAAGGTTAAGAACTTTGCACGTAAGATCTAGGCTTGCTTCAACCATAGATCTCGCAAATCTCAGATCTGGGCCAATCGACGAGCTATCTTCCAAAGTCAAATCCATGTCCGAGATAATGGCTAAGTCCAAGAAAACCGCAAGTAAAACCGTTGGAGAAAAAGACAACAACGACGACGTCAACAATGTTGCTAACAACGAAGCTACACCTCTTACTAACCGCTTCGAGGTTGGTCAAAATTCCATAACCGGAGCTGGAGTAACAAGGGCCGAGCTAGATGTCGTTGTTGCTAATCTACACCAACGGATGGAAGCTTCCAGTAAAGCCTTGTTGGATGCTAACAAAACTCTTGTGGATGCTAATCAAACTTTGATGGATAAAGTGAGCGCTCTCCTAAACGCTCAAGCCAATCCCGCTCCTCCTCAAAAGGCTCATGTCAACCTTGAGGGAAACACAAGTTCATCAACTTCCGATCATTATTGCAATGATAACATTGAAGGGTTCAACGGAGCCGACATTCATGCTTCCAAGCTGAAAGCCAAAAGCGTTTCCAATCGAGATGCCCGGCGAGTCGCAAGTCCTGAAAGGGGAGCACCTTCCCTTGCTGAAGGAAAAGGACCCATACACTCTAATCGCGATCGAGCATCCGGAAAGGAAATCGAGGCCCGCTCTCCCAGGCGACACTACTCAAAAGGGGACATCGAGGACGTGGTGAAGCGGATGATGAAAGACGGCCTAACCCGCAAAGATAGTGAAAGGGAATGGGATTTTTCTCCGAGCAGAAACCCATTCACCAGGAGAATTCGCAAAGCTGAGCTTCCGAAGAAGTTCGCATATCCCACCTTGCCTCCATACGATGGGACTGCCGATCCAAATCACTTCCTATACAGATATGAGTGGCACATGAATGTGGCTAAAGCGACGGATGAGATTAAGTGCTTGTGCTTCCCGCTCTATCTAGAAAGCGTCGCATCGCTATGGTTTACAAGGCTCCCGCCCAAATCCATCGATCGCTTTGATGATTTGACTCATAAGTTCAAAGAGCATTTCAGGTTGCAGGCCACAAAAGCTAAGGATGTCATCTCCCTCACATCAATGAAGTAGAATCCTGGAGAGTCAGTTAAAGCTTTTCTCAAGAGGTTCAATACCGCTTTAACTGAAGTAGGGAATCCTGACCCCCGCATGATCTTAGCATCTCTAATCGGCGCTGTAGACAAGAACAGCGAATTCGGTCGATGGATCAAAATGAAGGAGCCAAACACGCTGGAAAAGTTCCAGAAGAAAGCCGAGGAGTATATGAGAGTGGGAGATCATCCTGTGCTTCATCAGACTGTTGATCCTCCCAAAAGCGCTGACATCCAGCTTAATCAGCACGATATCCAGGGGCAGAAAAGAGCCAATGATGGGAAAAACAGCAATGCAAACAAGAAGTTTCGCTTCTACAACCCATCATAACTCACTCCTCTGAATGATACCATAGAAAAAAATTTCCTTGCCACCAAGGATACCGAGCACTATCCGGAGCCACCAAAGTTCAAGGTTACACAGAAAACTCTTGACTCTGGAAAGTACTGTCGACTCCACAAGCCGCCGGGTCATGATACAAATGAATGCAGAATTCTCCAAAGCATAATTGAGGAAATGATTCATAATGGCAAACTACAATAGTACATCAAGAATCTACAATCCTCAAACGCCGCTCAGACTCCTCAGGGGTTATAGGACAAATGCTCGCTTCCTCGAAACCCAATGCACTATGGCGAACTCCACAACACTTATTCAAGCATGGGATGCACAAAGTGTCAACACATCTAAGTGCGATCATAAAAACACCATATTGAAGGGTGGTTAGAAGGGATGGCCAAAGATGAGATGGTGGAGAGGTCAACAAGCATATCTAAAATCAACGCCGCAGGTTGTAAGTTCCAAGGGGCAACTTGCGCTCAATCATGAACACTTGCCATGATCAAGTGCTTCCAGTACAAGGCCAATGTTCACTCCACGGAATGACGCAAACACTGCAAATCCCAAAAGAGCACGACTTCTCAATCCGGTTGCAATTGCTTATCACAACTAAGCACATCCAACGCGACTGTTAAAATCTACCTCATGGGTTCCAAGCTTCACAAAAAAGGGCAGATCCCTGACAGCTTGATTAAGTCCCTGTCTCCTGATGCGGTGCAATTCACAAGCATGGATCACCTGATACATCAAGAGGGCTCACCAGGTCGAGGACCCATAGCGGAATAGCCGACTTCATAAGTCGCAGCTTCCTTAACGAGGTCCCGTAAGCATTGACCACACGATACATCGGGTGACTCACTAAGTTGAACAACCCATGAAGGAACAAGCGACTACTTATGGCCCAGATTCCTAAATCGAGATCGTTTGCCATGCCAAAGCATCCAGTAAAGGAACTGGCGTCTGTCCCACGGATTCAAATATAAGACCTCCCATGCGGGGGCACAAAAAGTCTAGCCTCTCTTCGTGAGAGCAACGGCGAAAGACCTCCCCATGCGGGGGCACAAAAAAGTCTAGCCTCTCTTCGTGAGAGCAACGACGAAAGACCTCCCCATGCGGGGGCATAAAAAAGTCTAGCCCCTCTTCGTGAGAGCAACGGCGAAAGACCACCCCATGCGGGGGCATAAAAAAGTCTAGCCCCTCTTCGTGAGAGCAACGGCGAAAGACCTCCCTATGCGGGGGCATAAAAAAGTCTAGCCCCTCTTCGTGAGAGTAACGGCGAAAGACCTCCCCATGCGGGGGCATAAAAAAGTCTAGCCCCTCTTCGTGAGAGCAACGACGAAAGTCCTCCCCATGCGGGGGCATTAAATCCCAAGTCCTTCCTTTAGCGGGGGCATCCAACATAAAGTCCTCCCCTAGCGGGGACATCAAATCCCAAGTCCTCCCTTAGCGGGGGCATCAAACCCAAAGTCCTCCCCTAGGGAGGGGCACCGTACATAAGACCTTTTCAAGCAAAGGCAGAAAGATACAATGACTTCTCCACGTAGAAGTCCAAATTAATCAATTAAATACAAAATTCTGATCCATCCAACGGCCACAATCGCCTTGGCATCAGAAGCACAAAGCAAAGTATTGATCCGATCAGGTACACGTTTCATAAAACGTAAACCGTCGTATGAGATCACGTAATTCATTGCAAAGGTGTAACTTGAAATCTGCAATTCAGAACTCAAGCGCCATTGTGAATTCAAACTCGAATACCATGTCTATGCAAACAGCATTTGACAAATCATAACTGTTAAATAAAGCAGTTCTGCATAGATATGACATTCAATTTATTATACATCATTCATTAATGATTAACTAACATGTTATTGATGTGGACGATCAATAACAACGTATAAGTCCAAACTCGTGCAAGTTCTTGTCTTCATTACAGAACAGGTGTTACGAAGCACAAAATCCAGTCAAAAAGTTCAAATTTGGATCGTCTGGAATCAGCGAGTCAAAGCAAGATTTGCTATAGCAAACAAAATGCTACGACCGAATTCCAACGCAGACCATGATAGCAACGCTCTTTTCGAAGCCCGCATTTCTCGCAAGCAAAAAATACAAGCTTCGAGGGGCAAATGTTAACTACTGTTAACTACCAAGAAAATTCACTTGAGCATTTTGTCGAACAATACAAGCTCACCAACCTGGTTGGTCTTGAGCATCCTCCACTTGGTCGGTCACGAGACGAGCACCACCTATTCGGGTGCATCAGCACCTCTGGTCGAGCAAGATCTGGTCGAGAAAAGCACCACCACCTGGTCGGTCGAGCAACTCCTCATTTGCTGGTCGATCTTAAGCACCACCACCTGGTCGGTTAAGAGGAGCACGCCTGGTCGGTCGAAAGCACCACCACCTGGTCGGTTAACAGCAGCCTCCTCCTGGTCGAGCTTCCCCTTGGTCGGTCAAACAAAGCATGTTGGCGAGGACGAGCAGCTGCCACCTAGTCGGTTCCAAGCTTCCACCTCGTCGGACTTGAGCTCTTGGCACTGATCGGTCTTGAGAGGAGCACCTGCTGGTCGGTCGCTCCTTCGTAACTGGTCGTTCAAGCTTCAAGTGCTGGTCGGTTCCAAGCATCCATGCGGAGAGGGCTCGAGCAAGCCTGATTTGAGCGAGCAGTAAAGATACAAAAGAGTGGATGGCATTGTTGTAATTATTATACCCCAAATTGCACAGTATAAAAATGAAATACAACAAATGCTGCTCGCCCAAAAGCTGATCGGTCCAAATGCTGCTCGCTCCAAATGATAGACGCTCCAAAAGCTGACCGCTCCGACTCCTATTTGATGCCAACCGAGCGCCAACCAAGCGCCAACTATACACCTCAAATTACAAGTGTTCCACTACCCCTTATCTCCAACTATAAATACCCCCTTTCTCCACACTTAAAGTGGGGGATTTTTTGGGAACTACGTGGAGGTGCTATCAAATTGCTTTTTGGAGCTTCTTCAAGCATTTCTACATCTCTTCCTCATCTCTCTTCAAAAATCAATGGAGCTTTGGAGCATGCGGAGCATGGATTTCATTGGAGCATAAGCATAAGCATTTCTAGCATCTCCACATCTCTCTACCATCTTACTTCAAAGATCTGAGGAGCTTTATCTTCAAGGAGCTAAAGAGCTTAGGAGGATAACTTTCCATGGATGAAAAAGCATAAGGATTTCATGCACAAGCTCATGATCATAGCTTTCATGGAAGGATTGGCATAATCACCTCAAGCTTTCTATCATTCTCAAAGGAGCATAGAATTGAATGCATTTCAAAAGTTCTCTCATGAATGTGCAAAGGAGCAAATATTGTAAATGGAATCTCGTAATGAAAATGCTTGGAAAGTGGATGTAGATTCATCTCGAATCGAACCACTATAAAAATTCTCTTGTCTTTATTTTGCATTTTTACTTTTGTGATTACGGCTTCACATTTCTTCATACATGCTCTTCATAGTGTCTCTCCCTTAATTTGGAAACGTGCTTTCTTAGCACCTTGCCATTGAACGAGCGACGCGCTTTTCAAAGCATCGTATTTGGTGTTTGATCATATTTTGATTAAAACACTTGGTAAAATTGAATGAGTGAGGCTATGATGAAGAATTCTCGGCGTAGGTCATAGATTAACTCCTTTTGCACTTGACCTATGATCTTCAATGAATAAGTGACTAACTTTATCTCTAATATGAACAGGACAGAAGTCATTTGAAAAGGATATACCATCATTTGGAGATTGAAGAACTTCAGCCATTCTATCTTTAGAGATAAACACATGTTGGCCACATACCACTGACCATAAGCAATCTGATGAGTTCTCTGGCTTGAATTTTTCCAAGTTGAGATTAGCATAGAATAGTTTAATCATGATATGATTAATCTCAACATTGTTATCTTCAAAACTAAGGAGAGACTCGATTCCTGCTCTGTTTGCTATTTCTCTAACATTATAGAGGAAGAAATCTTTGAATTTAATAAACACTCCTTGGTGAAAGGTATAATCTTTCATTTTGTTCCATCTTCTTACATCTAATGGATCCATAAGCCAATTTTTGATTTGAGCATCAATGGGTTGAATTGATGTAGAGGAGGAAGAAGGTTTTGATTTCTTTGCCTTTGGAGCCATTGGAGAATGGAAGAAATGGAATTTTTAGAAGTTAGGGCTTGAGAGAAAAGGAGTTTCAAAATTTTGAAGAAGTAGTGAATGAAAAGGTGCGGTGGTTAAAAATGTGTGAATCGACATGTCTTTATAAAAAAAACAGTCTCAGTAGAAACCGGTCGACCTATTAAATCAAGGCGATCGATCGAAAAAGTCTCGGGTTGAAAAAAAATGGAAGAAAAAATACAAACCGGTCGACCGAAATGTTCAATAGGTCAACCAATTTTGTTGCTGAAACGGAATCGGTCAACCTAAAAATATGTACCGGTCGACCTAAAAAGTTTCGATTTTGACAAAATGTTAAACCGATCGACCTAATTTTTACTACAGGTTGACCGAAATCTTCCTGAAACAAAATCGGTCGACTTAATATTTATGACCGGTCGACCTAATTCTTCTCTGTAAAGTGAAAAACAAGAACCGGTCGACATGAATTTTATGACCGGTCGACCGAAAAACTCTCTGGAATGAAATTTATCTATTTAGGTCGACAGCTTTATATATTAGGTCGACAGGATATTTATAAAACTGTTCATTCGGCTATATTTTGAATAAAATCAATACTCAAATAAATTTTTATTATAATAAAAAGAAGTAAACTCATGAAAAATGAACTAACAACATTATTAAATGGAATATAAAGAAATCTCCTTAGACTCAATATAATCATTATTTCCTTGGTTCCCAGGGATAATATTTTACGCTTGCTCCTTCATTGTTATTGAAATTTCTATCCCATGAATTGGGTGTTCTTGATGATGATGGCATAGGTATTGGCTCATGAACGTTATGCTTGTTGGAACTACAGAAAAGTGAAGCTATTTGCTCGAGATACGTCAAACGAGAGGAAGTCAATTTTTGCTCATAGTACATCTCCCTTTGGAGATCGACTTGGTGTTTTTGATAGTGGTATATCTCGTCAATCTTTTCTTTGGTTCGTGGGGAACAGAAAAGAGCCTTCTTGCATCATTTCGATGTTGTAGTATTTCCAGGTGTAAGAGAATTCTGATGAAAGCCAGGAGGGTGTTCCGGTGTCTTAGGGGAGTAGTGTTCTTTAGACTCGGAACTTGTTATGGTGATGTGCGATTTTCGTGCACATTCATCACAGATATGAGCCATGATAATACGTTATTTAATGGAGATTTGAGAGAAAAAGTTGTCTGAGAGCACTCAAGAAAATAAAATATAATCATATATATGGAAGGAATTTTCTATTTGGAGAAAGAAAAGAGATGGTTCGTATTTGTTTAACCATAGAAAAATTCTCTTCTAAATATAGTAAAAAAAAGACATTGATTTTTGAAAAAAATAATGTACGAACTCTTGATATATGTTAAAAAGATTTTTACTCTTCGAGTTCTTTTCTTGAAACCAACCCTAGCTCTCTACGTAAGTTGACAAAACTTGATTCCAGTAGAGGCTTTGTAAATATATCAGCTAGTTGATTTTCCGTATTTACGTATTCGAGATTTATATTACCCTTTTCAATGTTATCTATCAGAAAATGATGTCGAATATCGATGTGTTTAGTCCGAGAGTGGTTAACTGGGTTTTTGGATAAATTTATCGCACTCGTGTTATCACAATATATAATAGAATTCGATAAGTTTATACCGAAGTCTTTAAGTGTTTGTTGCATATATATAACTTGTGTACATGCTAGTGCCGCTGATATATATTCCGCTTCACACGTCGAAAGTGAAACACAATTTTGTTTCTTACTAAACCAAGAGACAAGTGATTTTCCAATAAAATGGCACGTACCACTTGTGCTCTTTTTATCCGTTCGTGATCCTCCGAAATCAGCATCACTATATGATACTAATTCAAATGTACATTCTTTTGGATAGAAAAGACCGAAATCTTTGGTATTACTAAGATAGCGAATTATACGTTTCACTGCTTGTAGGTGTGATTCTTTAGGATCGGCTTGAAAACATGCACATAAACAAACACTCATCATAATGTCAGGACGACTAGCTGTTAAATATAATAGAGAACCTATCATACTACGATATAACTTCTGGTCAACATTCTTTCCAAGTTCATCTTTTTCAAGATGGGTGGTCATACTCATAGGAGTTGGTTTACCAGAGGTATTTTCTAGTCCGAAGCGTTTAACTAGATTTCCGCAATATTTTTCTTGATTGATAAATATACCATTTGAAAGCTGTTTGATTTGAAGACCGAGGAAATATGATAGTTCTCCCATATGTGACATTTCAAATTCTTTGGTCATAATATTTGCAAATTCTTTGCAAAGTTCATCGTTTGTTGAACCAAAGATAATGTCGTCTACATATATTTGGATAACTAACATATCTTTTTGAGAATGTTTAATGAATAAAGTCTGATCAACTTTTCCAATTTGAAATCCAGAATCTATGAGATAGCTTCTTAATCATTCATACCAAGCACGAGGTGCTTGTTTCAATCCATATAAAGCTTTCTTAAGTTTATATACATGATCCGGATATTTCTTATGTATGAACAGAGGAGGTTGTTTGACATATACATTCTCTTTGATAAACTCATTTAAAAAAGCACTTTTGACATCCATTTGATAAAGTTTGAAATCATGATGATAAGCAAAGGATAGTAAGATTCGAATAGCTTCTAATCGAGCTATAGGAGCAAAGGTTTCTTCATAATCGATACCTTCTTCCTGATTATATCCTTGTGCTACCAATCTTGCTTTATTTCTTGTAATGTTCCCTTGTTCATCGGCCTTATTTTATATACCCATTTAGTTCCTATAACTGATTGATCAGTCGGCCTTGGAACAAGTTCCCATACAACATTGCACTCGAACTAGTTTAGTTCTTCTTGCATGGCAATGATCCAGTATTCATCAGTAGCAGCTTCTTTAGGATTTTTAGGTTTGATATTTGAGATAAACGCAACATGACCCATTTGATTAAGTTGATTCCTTGTTCTAATTTGTGATGTTACTTCTCCAATAATATTTTGAACTGGATGATCTCTTAGAATTCTCGGAGGAGATCTAAATCTTGTTGGAGAAGGTACAATAATAGGTTGAGGAATATTCTCAATAATTTCTGAGTCAGAGTCATTATTTGTGATGGTAGGATTATCAGTGACTATAGTTTCTTCGTCATCCGATATATTATGAAACGGTTTATAGAATTCGTCAAAAGATACATGAAGTGATTCTTCAATAGTTTTAGTTCTCTTATTGAATACACGATAAGCCTTGCTTTGATCCGAATAGCCAATAAAGATTCCTTCATCAGCTTTTGAATCAAATTTACCAAGATGATCTTTCATGTTTAAAATAAAACATTTTGAACCAAAAACTTTGAAGTATGAAATGTTTGGCTTTCTTTCATTAAATAATTCATAAGGTGTATTTTTAGTAAGAGGTCGAATGGATACACGATTCAAAACATAACACGCAGTTGCTACAGCTTCTGCCCAAAAATGTTTTGGTAAAGTACTTCCATTTAATAATGTCCTTGCACATTCTTGTAATGTCCGATTTTTCCGTTCTACAACTCCATTTTGTTGTGGAGTTCGACGAAACGAAAAATTATGATTAATACATTTCTTTGTACAAAAATGTTCAAATTCATTATTTTCGAATTCTCCGCCATGATCACTTCTTATATTCTTAACCTTAAGTCCTTTTGAATTTTCTTGACGAAGGATTTGAAATGAGTAAACGTGTCACTTTTATTTTTCAAGAAAATCACCCATGTATAACGAATTACAAACACATATCGACTATGATTTATGGATTGTATTTGAGTAGGTCCAAATAAATCCATATGCAATAACTCAAGTGGCTGTAATGTTGATATTACCTTCTTAGATTTAAATGATGATTTTGTCAATTTTCCTAATTGGCATGCGTCACAAAGATTGTCAACTTTAAAGCTAAGTTTGGGTAAACCTTTTACTAGTTCGTTTTTGGCTAGCTTGTCAATAGTTCTGAAGTTTATATGACAGAAACGTTTGTGCCATAGCCATGGGTCATTATCATTTGCTACAAGACACATATCTGAATTATGATTGATATTCATATTTAGAATATAGATGTTTCTATCTCTATTTCCTTCAAAAGCTATATTTTGATTTTTATCTAAAATACTACATTTATTATCCGAAAAAGAAATGGTAAAACCTTTGTCGCACAATTGACTGATACTTAATAAATTATGTTTCAAATTCTTAACAAACATGACATTTGTAATAAGAGGTAAGTTAGATGTACCAAAATTGCTCACATCGCCTTTTCCGATGATATAGCCTTTTGAATTATCTCCAAAAGTGACTGAACCACCATCCGAATACGTGATATTTGTTAATAGGCTCTTGTCTCCAGTCATATGCTTTGAACAACCACTGTCCAGTATCCACTTTCCTCTTTTCTTAAGTGGGACCTGCAAAAAATAAAGTTAAGTTCATGGTACCCACTTTTTATAGGGTCCTAAGAGTTAGGTCTTAGGAGTCCAAACCCATACGGGTCCGATATCTCCTTTATACAAATAATTTGGATTATGATGCACAGTACTCAAATTTTTTTGAATATACTTGTTCCTAATCAAATTGTTATTTGTTTTAGGAACCCATATTTTTATAGTTTTGACATTCTTCTTTTGAAATTTCACAATCGATTTTGGTTTGTAATATAATAAACTAAGATTTTTCTTAGCTTTATTTTCTTGTACTACCTTATTTTTCCTTTTTCTTTTGCCAAGATGTTTCTTGATAACTTGTTTCTTATATCCCAACCCTTGCTTATTTGTAGCTGATTGTGAACTCTCAATAATTTTTTTCAAATTTTCTCGACCTTTGTTAAAGTTAGAAACATTTTTAGTAATATCGTCTAACTTTGTTTGTAAACTAGCTTTTTCAAGATCTAGAGATTTAACTTTTTCTTTAAGCTCATGATTCTCAGTAGTAAGAGTATCATTCTTCTTTTTTTGAACTTCAATTTCTTGAGTCAAAAGAGATAGTTGAGAGTCAATATTTGATGATGATTCTTGAGCCTTTCCAAGTTCCTCTTCTAATATTTTCTTTTCATCTTTTAACATATCTCGTTCAAATTCTACTCTACTTAAATCAGCTTGAGCTTGTTTGCATTGTCGTTTCATATCTTTAAATTTATATATCAACTCAGCATTTATATCAAGAACTTCTTCAAAAGAAGGAATTTGTACCTCATCTTCTTTAGCCATAAAGCATATATTTGCTTGTTCATTATCTGAGTCGCTTTCACTTTCGGATGAAGATGAATCTGAATCATCCCAAGTTATTGAGAATGCCCGTTTCTTTGACTTGTCCTTTTTGTGTTTGAACTTGTCATTTTCTGTCTTCTTCTTTTGTTCTGGACAATCATTTTGCATATGTCCCTTCTTATGACAGTTAAAGCATTCTACATTCGATGATGATGGTCTGTTTGATCCGAACTTCTTTCTGTTGTATCGACTAGCTTTTCATTGCTTTAAGAATTTTTTGAATCCTTTTGCAATGAATGCTAGATCCTCATATTCAGAATCTGAGATGTCTTCATCAGCATGAAAAGCTACATTTTTCTTTTCTTCTTTTTGTTCTTTTCGAGCCTGCAAGTTAGCTTCATAGGACATAAGATTTCCTATCAATTCATCTGGCTTCATGGTGGAAAGATCATTAGCTTCTTCTATGGCTAATACTTTTCCTTCCCATTCATTAGTCAGTGAATGTAGGACTGTTGAAACTACATCGAAGTCAGAATATTTTTGTCCTAACCCGATAAGAGCATGATGAATAGTTTGAAACCTTGAATACATCTCATTGATTGTTTCATTTGGCTTCATTTTGAAATTTTGAAATTTACTTTTCAACAAAGCTATTTTTGCTTGTTTAACCTTGTTAGTACCTTCATGAGTGGTCTTTAGTGTTTGCCAAATTTGATAAGCAGTGGTACAGATACTAACACGGTTATACTCATTTTGGTCTAATGCACAAAACAACATATTTATTGCTTTTGCATTTACACCTGCTGCTGTTTTCTCAGCAGGAGTCCATTCTGCATACTCAGTTGTTGGATTAACTATTTCTTTCTGAGTAGCATTCCAAGCATCATAACTTGTTGATTGCATATAAAAAGCCATATGTGTTGCCCAATAGCTATAGTTTAGGCCATTAAAGAAAGGAGGTTTTGTGTCGATTGACCTTCAGTGTAAGTGGTGTTACTTGTACTTGCGTTATTTGCCATATTACTAGAATATATCAAATAACTGTGTTACGGTTATATGATGACCTTGCTCTGATACCAATTGAAAGAGTCGGTTGTGTACGACTTGTGCAGGATCTATAATATGGCTATGCGAAATGTATGTGATAACTTAAGCTATTCAATAGTTACGCAGGTAAAAATTCGCAAATAAGAAATATATTACTAACAAATATAAATGTTGTAGATAAAGTAAAGTAGAGTAACGACACCAGGATTTTTATACTGGTTCGGACCTCCCGTCCTACGTCCAGTCCCGAAGCTCCTCTTCGGCTTTTCACTAAACAACACCCTCGCTTCATCCGGAGGAACAGGTTCACAACACTACTTGATTTACAGGCTATAAGTTTACCCACTTGATTTCACGGGCTACAAGCTTACCCACTTGATTTCACGGGCTACAAGCTTACCCACAAGACGATTACAAGAGTTTGACCTTGAATGTGTTCTTTCTTCAACGCTGATTAGTCAATGATTGAGTACAACCTTCCTATAATCTTATCCTCAAATATATATTGATGTTTGCAAAGATTTGGAAGTGGATTATCGAGTTGAATCACAAGTGTGTTAAATATGCTTGGAGATTCAAACAGTAATTGAATGCTTTTGAGTGCTTTTTGAATGCTAAGAATAATACAATATAGATCAGAGAATGGAGAGAAAATTCAGTAATTTGATTGATTGAAAACTGATGTATTTATAGTAATTGAGAAGTTGCAATTATTGGTGAAAAGTTGCAATCAAAAGAAATGATTTTAAATGAAGAGAAATGGATGCAACTTTTCAAGAAAGAAGATGACTCTTCATGAAATTCAAAAATAGGTCGACAGGAAAAAATAATAGGTTGACAGGTTTTTGACCGTTATTTCAAAAAGTTGTTGACCTGTTAATTTTAACAGGTTGACCTGTTATATTTAAAAATAGGTTGACCTATTATTTTTAACAGGTTGACCTGTTTTTGTCAATATACAATAAAAACGAGTTTTCATGCATAATTTTGAAATCAATGAGAAGTATGATTATTTGAGGATAGATTTTAACATAAAATATTCTAAATAACTAACTTCTAGCCTATGAAACCATTGAATCTTCTTTTTGTCGATCATGAAGCTTCTTCTCGTCATTAATCAAAACGATCATTAAAAGTTCTTGAATCAATAGAACACACGTTTCCCGATCCTATCGGACCTATCCATCGGCTCCGTAGTAACTGATATATCTGAGGCGCCAAGCTATCCAACATCCACATAGGTAAAATTATAAATGTCTGGGCTCTATATCATGACACCACCCATTGCTAGAAAGAAACGTCGTGCACTCCTAATGGTCCCTCAACCCTTTTTGACTCATACCGAGGTGTGAGGCTCGCGAGTTTACGCTATACACAAAGCAATGCTATTTAAAGCCATGCTTTGATCATCAACCACAAGACTCTGCTTTTCAATAGAAGCCTTGATTATTTACATTTCAGCATGCCACACAGGCAATTCACGCCATGCGACTGATGTCTATCAATATATAAGCTCGTACGTCTCAGTGAAGGGTGTTAAGCAAGTGAATAAATTCTCCGCCACCAAACATATATATATTTAATAGAAATCAATCAACACAGAATAAAATCCAACGTCATACACACATCCATTTACTAGTTCATTCTGGATTTGAACGAAACAGGAGGCACATTATTCCTCGTCCCATATATCCAATACAGGAGAGAGGTCCTCGAATATCACGTTGATCTTAAAGTACGTCTGGAAGATCCCCACTTATTACCTTGTCCTCGATGTGTAACCCAATAAAGACATCAGTAATCATCTAAATGAGGTGAAGATCTTCGGACTTCAATCACCGTCTTCATCGTCGACTTATCATCGAATCAATTATTCAGAATGGGTATAAACCCGGCCTTTCCGAATAACTCGCGTTTCTTATAAACAAGTGATATAAAACACAACATACGCCTTATTCCATTCCAGAATATTCTTTTATTTAGATATTGTTTTCACAATTTAAACCAAATTAAGGTTTTCCAAACTAGTCGGGATTAGCGAACCTTATCGAAGTAATCATTAGTTTTATTTCCCAATCCCAACCTATTCATCCCATGGAGCAAAACAGGTAAAACTCCATATGTAACACCACGGTGTTATTGGTAAAAGTTAATTACCATTTCATGTTCAAACCTAATTAAAGATTTAACTATCGCTTGGAGAAAAACCGGTGATACTCCATTCTCGATCGTTTTACATGTTTTATAATTTAGATTATCATATTCACATTCCAATCTAATTAAAACTTCATTAAAACTCCACTTAGTTTTAATCTTCCCAAAAATCAATATTATTGATTATTTCTCTTTAAGAAATCAAGCATACCGCATCGACAATCTACAATGTACCATTGATTTCTGTCGATATATAGCCTCTAAGCTCATACGTCTCAAAGAAGGGTGTTAAGTAAGAGAATAATTTCTCTGCCACCAAATAGATAAATATATTTAGCAGAGATCAACAATACAATTCAAAATACAATGCTAAACATGTAATCCTGTCTTTAACTGGGTTAAAGAACTAATGTCATTTAAAACTAAGTTCATGATAAACCTAAATCACATTCCATTAACCATGGAATCTTCACGGAAAACAGATTAATATATAATCGATATCAATTTCCGTATCCGGCTAATAATATAAATGGAATAACGATAAAGCCTTTTAAATTCCATATATTTATAGTCTTCCTCCACAGAAGCTCACTTCGATTATTATCAAATCGAATTCGATTCAACTCTAGTTTAAAATATTAAATTGGAAAACTTTGCTTTGGATAATTTCCATTCAATCTTAATAAAAAGATTTATAAATTCCAAATCACATTTCACTATTAATTGGGTTAAAGAATAAATGTAGTTTAAAACATAGTTCACGATAAACCCAATTCACATTCCATTTTATTCCAATTATTAAATATAATTAGATAGTCTAATAATCTTAATTAAAAGATTTATTATTTTCACATGGGGTTTAAGAACTGTGTTATTTAAGACACCATTCACGACAAACCCAAAATCGAATTCTTTTATTCAATTCTAATTAAATATTAATTAATTGGAAAACCTCACTAAATCTTAATTAAAAGATTTATTCTTTTGTCAACTGGGTTTAAGAATAGTGTTATTTAAGACACCGTTCACGACAAACCCAAAATCCAATTTAATATTAAATATAAGGCTCTGAATAGAAATTATATCGGCTTATATTCAATATCAAATTCTAAAACTAACGGATATCGTATTGGGAATAACTTTATATATCTTCCAAATTCCCATAACAATATCTGTATAACCATGGAATCCAGTATCGAAATATTCCGAAGATCATTTCCATTCCAATTTATTTATTGGAAAATTCTGGTTATTTTTAAAACCATTTCAAATCCAATTTATTTCTTTAAAAATATTGGATTATTATTCTAGTTAATAACTAGTTCATTTTGATAAAAATATATTTTTATCTTTACAAACATGGAATTTTTCATCCTAATTATTTCCAAATCAATTATTATGATTTTACACAAATTATTAATATTTTTAATAATTTATTGAGGCCCTTTTAGTCGATTTCCATAAACAGTCATCGAACTGCACTTACACCGACCTTTTCCAAATTTGATTTGGACATAATTCCAAATCCAACCGTTAGATTTCAAATCTCTTATATGCTTTGGAAAGCTCTTATCGATATGAACCCAATGATTCAGGTTTTCGGAGAATCCGATGGTCGGATCTCCAGTTATGTCCATTCGAAGTTAATGGTTGAAAATCGCGAATGGTCGCTGCGCGGCGCATTCTATTCAGGTCATTAAATAAATAAATAGATAAATTAATTAACAATCCAGATTTTTGACCGTTCAAATCGACAATAAACTACACATGTCGAACCAAACAAATCGCAAATACAGGTAGTTATTAGGAAAAAGAAGAAAAAGAAAGAAAGAGGAGAAAAACCAATCACAGAATCTCACAGCGGAAGGACAATATATAATAAACAAAAAACAGTTTAAAAGCAGTTGAAATGTATACATTGGTTATAACATTCAATGGTTATCAGAGTTACATATACATACAGAAGTACATAATAAGTAGCGGAAATACATACTTATAATTGTTATATATATACACCAAATCCTCGTCTTCCTCCTCCAAGCTATTGAAATATTCGCCAATTGCAACTTCTGCTGACTCAAGCGTATTACAAAAAACCCACAAAAAAAACTCGGATCAGCACTAAATCATTCTCATATTAGTCAAATTAAAACATGAATTAACTTGAGTGTCATGGGTGCAGTAACTCAAGAGATGTTACAGGATTTTTTCCCATCTCTCGAGGATCCGTTAAACTAATACAAACATAGTATAATACGCTATTATGATAGTGTCTATCCAGTAAAGTAAATATCATTAAAATAGCGTAAGTGGGAATACCATATTACTCTTGCACGGTTTACATGCATCAACAGTCTATACAGTACCGTAAATTCACCGTACTGGTATTATCAGAGGGCACTCCACAAAAGGCAATGTAAAAAATCAAAATCATATGGGGCTCGACATGGATAAGTATGACAAGGCACTCGAGGCAATGCCTAGGGTAGGATTCTACCAATTGCACTCCCGGACCGGTGGTAACGCATAGCAGCCACTAACGCCCACCTCAAAACATACTCCCAAAATCATAAAGGGTCCAAATCATCAACATCATCATAGTCATAGAAATAGTATTGAAGAAGTGTGTCCGATCAAAGGTGCTACTCAATTAGTCATAGTATAGCTCCTATTTTAGTCATTTCAATTCTGACCTGAAGGTCAGGGCTATTTCGCCATCGTTCATCTTCTTCGATTCAATAATCGCCTCCAAGTCATCATCTTCCATTCTGGATACATCATAACGTATACAGTTGTTAAAGTGGTATCGACATTGACAGAGAGTATGCCACTTATCGACTCCGGACTCTTTAACAACCAACGTTTATATTTTTCCACATTGGTTGGTTCTTTTATATTTCACAAAGGTTCGCTTCCATATCAAAATATCATATTCTGTTTCGAACCACATTTATATTCAAATAGAATATAATTTCATATCAATTATCACAAAACCTACCAAATCGATTATATTTTAATTTGAATATATTTCTATATCATATATTATAATCAATATAATATTTCAAAGATTGACTTATATTCAAATAGAGTATATTTCATTTTAAAGATTTCAAATTATTCTAAATCGATTTATGTTCGAAATCCATTCATATTCAATAGAATATATATTTTCGTAACTCATTTCAAATTCCTTAGGAGATAAATGTATATTCAAGTAGAATATAATTCACACTCCTATATTATCATTGGTTTAGAAATCTATTCTTATTCCAAGAGGATATAACTTTATCTCAACTCCACTAGAACCAACGATTTAGATTCAAACACTTGCCATCCGGAAGAAATGTAAAATTTAAGGATATAAATATGAAAATAGATGTTTATAAGGAAAACCTTTATATAAAATAATATATATATATATATATATATAGAACGTAAAAGTCATAATAGGGCAAGATAACTTTTAAAACACTATGTATATACATAAATTAAAGTTTACCAATTGGTTTATGAAATAAAATATAAGGAAATTCAGTTATAACAAAATAGTTTATAGGTAAAGGTCTTAATAAATAAATTTAAGGAAAGAAAAATTTAATTGAAATCAAACAGCATATATATATAATAAAATTATTAATACCGTAATTGTTGCTTCTTCTGAATTTCAAATACTCGAACCTATAACCCAGTCCAAATGGAGTTGCATAGTTCAAAATCTTATTTCAACACCATTCAAATCCACCATCCGATTTATAGGATTTAACTAAAATTCATCTCAAATTCAAAGTAATTCCGAATATACTCAAATAACTTCCATTTCCAAAACTTGATTCGTGGAGAATTATACATTTTCGTCTTGCCATAATTTCTTAAACCCCAAATCAACTAAAGATTCTCATTCAAAAATTTAAACTCGTCTGGAAAATTTCCTTGCCAACTTCATAATCGGTCCACATTCAGGTCAAAGGAAAAATATAAGTTATCGAAAACCAACCCTTTCCCTTTAGTAAAAATTTCATTGAATAAATTTCGAATACTTAAAAATCATTTAACCGATCGATATCCATAGATAATTTTCTATACAATGGCCAAGTGATTTTAATTTTTCGATATTTCTGGGATAGATGTATATCATTTCAATCCAAATCAGGGTCACAGATATTAATCATTTCAATCTGTGTTCTTAATTGATTTTAATCGATGAACCCCGGGTTTATTATATGCCCGTAACATCAAGGGTGAAATGGGGTTCATCATCACAATCAATATGTGTAATAACCCGGAAATCTGGCCAATTTTAAATTTTTATTTTGGAAATTTTAGTGAATTTTGAATATTTAAAATGAATTATTTTAAATAATAGCGACGAGAAATATATTTTGAATAGAATTAGAACGTATATAGTTATATGGATCATCGTTAGAATATAAATATTTTATTTCAATTATAAAAGGAATTGAAAATGGCGTGGTAGTTTGAAATTTCGATTTCAAAGTTCAAATGAATGTACAGGATTCAAAATAAACTGGATTGTTAGTGAAACCAAAAATATTGGAATCTATTTGAGAATATCTTTACAACGAATCTGAAAAATCGAAATTTTATAGCGGGGATAAAAAGTTATGTCCAGTTGAAATTTCAAAATAGTCGTTATGGAATTTTGGCCCATAAAAATGGAAATTTTGCAAACGACCTCGGTTTTCGAAGAAACCACTTTTGTTGGATCCGTGATGTCAAATCATTGCTAGGTTTCAAAATTCGTAATTTTTTCGAATCAATTAGTGATCGTGGCAAAGGCAAACGCGTTTGACCAGTTTTAGTTGATTTTAATCGACTAGAAAATGACCATTTTTCAAAGATCTCATAATTCGACGAAACTAGTTTTGTTAGGACCGTATCGTCAAAACGAAGCTTGAAAACATTTTTCAGGAATTTTTCTAGTTAGTATGTAGCCCCGGCAAATTGAAAAGTGCTTTCAAATACAATATATAGAGTTTGATTTTGACGAAAACTGATCGAAACAGTCGAATCAGCCTATGATACATATCCCATTGTGTTCGAAATGGGGGTAATTAGCTAGGGGCGACAGTCGTTGGGTCTCGTTTTGAGGTCGAATAAAAAAGTTGCTTTATGAGATAAATTAAATAAATAAATTAATTATATATATATATATATTCCTTGCCATTCTCTCTCCACCCCCAGTTAAAAGAAAAAAACCCGATCTAAATCAAAATCGATCGCTCCTCTACCAGATCGCGACGCCGCCTGGGGCCCCACCGTCGGCGCTAGCCATCGCGCCTCCCCCTAGCAGCGCCTCGACCTCCATGCACCCACCTCCGACCCCTGAATGAGACCGCCGCCCCTCTCCATCGTTAGAACCGGTCCAACCCTCATCCATCGGAAACCCTAGCCCTAGCCGCCACCAACCTGAGCACCCAGGCCACCGCCGGCGATCACGGCTTTTCCCCTTCCCTCCAGCGTGAGTTAACAACAAAAGAAGCGTAAATTAAAGTAATTTAGTTAATTTATTAATTAATGTTGATTATAAACTGATTTATAAAACTGATTTAGATAAGGAGATTTACAAAAATATAATTTCTATATAAGGTGATTTTTAAAGATATAATTTTTATGTATGAAATAGCAACTTTAAAATATGATTTTTATATGTGATATTAACAAGGAAAGGTCGGATTTTTATATTATATAGATCGTAAAAATTTGATCTTTCCATATGTAGCGAGATAAAAATCTGATTTTTAATATATATATGTTGAGATAAAAATGTGATTTTTATAGCGATGATATAAAAATTCGATCTTTATATTAGAAGTAGATATAAAAATATAGTTTTTATATAGGAAGGAGCGTTATAAAAATATAATCTTTATTGGAAGAAGAGGGATATAAAAATATAATTTTCATATAGAGAATAGCGTGATAAAGATATAATCTTTATTATATAAACACCAGGATAAAAATAGAATTTTTATCTATATAGTTGCGGTATAGAAATAGAATTTTTATCTATATAGTAGCAGTGTGAAAATGTGATTTTCATATACCTAGCAACAATATAAAAATGTGATTTTTATATACGTAGTGGCTACGGGCAACGAAAGTGAGAAAAAAGCGAGAACGGCGAAGATTTCCTACATAAGAAGAGTCGTGGCATTTGGTTTAGCTTGGGTGAGAACTCCTCACCTTTAATTTATTTCTAGTTGAAATATATACTAGGATGTAGGCGGTGTTTAGCAGTACCCGATACCCGCCGTCCATAGACCATGGATGGCTTGTTTGTTTGGTTGTTGTGTTGTGAAATTTGATTGTGTGATGTGGGATGAAATAAAATATTTTATAGTTAAAAATATAATTTTTAACATGTATATGAAATAAATATTTATAAACAAATCGGAGAATTGTTTATATACATTGATTTGATTGATATTGATTGGGATGATAAATTTTACACATCGCCCAAACGCACAAATAAAATCTGTGTTTGTTGATTTGAAACCCCACACGGGTATTGGGACGAGATTTGACGTACACTAATCCCGATTGTTTAGTTGTATGTCAATCGATGGATTGACCGACTCTGTAAGCGTTAATTATTTATATTTAATGCCTATGCAGTTGTGTGGTGCACTCTGAATGATGGTTGATTATTTATCGTTGCTATCACATATATGTGTTGTAGAAAATCCATATAATCAACATTATATAGTAATTGATTGGGCCTCAATCCAATTTAGAAAATAAATTTATGTGTTGAATAGAAAACATATATTCATGTGTTGAATTGAATATATATATTCATGTGTTGAATAGAATAAATATTCATGTGTTGAATAAAAGCCGTGTTGATTAGATTGACGCCACTTTGACGTGAACGATATTTATATCGATTTTATTCATTTTTCAATGAATATTGAAAGTGATTTTGAAATTTGAATTAAATTGAATAGAATTGAAATTCGAATTAAATTGAATAGAATCGAAATTCGAATTAAATTGAAATTCGAATTAAATTGAAATGAATCGAAATTCGAATTAAATTGAAATTGAATTGAAATCGATTTGAAATAAAATTAAAACGAATTTATATTGAAAAATTCAATTTTGATTTGAATTTGAAAAGGAAGTTGAAATCATTTTGAAAACAAATTTAAAACGATTTATAAAATATGTTTTGAAAGGAAATCGATGAAATATTATATATATATATATATATATATATATATATATAACGGTCGGAATAGAACGCGCAGCGCCGCGGCAGTTCTCGAATTTCGACCATTGAATTCGAATGGATATTACGGGAGATCCGACCGTCGGATCCTCCTAAAACCGGAACCGTTGGGTTCGTATCAAAAAGAGCTTTCTAACGAATATTAGAGATTTGAAATCTAACGGTTGGATTTGGAATTATGTCCAAATCAAATTTGGAAAAGGTCGTTGTAAGTGCAGTTCGATGGCCGTTGATGGAAATCGACTGGGGCCTTGATAAAATTATTAAAAATAGTAATAATTGGTGTAAAATTATAAGAAAAGATTTGTGAAGAATTGGGGTGAAAAACTCCACATTTGAAAGGATAAAAATAGATTTTTATCGAAATGAACTAGTTTCGAACTAGAATTATAATTCTATTTATTTTTAAAATAAATAAAGTGGATTTGAAATGGTTTCAAAGGTAACCAGAATTTCAAATAATTAAGTTGGAACGGATTCGAATCGAAATTGTCTTTGTAATATTTCAATGTTGAATTTCGTGATGAAACAGATATTGTTATGGGAATTTGAAAGATATGTTTATATTGTTATTTCAAATACGATATTTTGTTGGTCACAGAATTTGATATTGAATATAAGCCGATATATTTTCTATTCAGAGCCTTATATTTAATATCAAATGGGATTTCGGTTTGTCGTGAATGGTGTCTTCATTAACACTGTCCTTAAACCCAGTTGAGAAAAAGATTAAATCTTTTTATTGAGATTTAATGAAGTGTACCAATTAAATGGTATTTAATTGGAATTGAATTTGAATTTGAATTGATTTTTAGGTTTATCGTGAATGGTGTTTTAAATAACACTTGTTCTTTAACCCAATAATTAATGGAATGTGATTTTGGGTTGTCATGAACGGTATCTTCAATAATACTGTTCTTAGACCCAACGGAGTTAAGAAAATCAAAAACTAACTGGAGATTAGTTAAGTTGAATGGCTTCTTGGGTACCGATCTGATGTTGGTTTCGGCCTTCGGGGTTAATACTTAGGGAATTGCTCACTTGCTATTTTACGGTTAAAAGCTGATAGAATGGAATGTGATTTTGGGTTTATCGTGAACCGTGTTTTAAATGACATTGATTCTTTAACCCAGTTAAAGATTAAAGCTAAGTGGAGTTTTAATGAATCTTTAAATAGATTGAAAAGATCAAGAATGGAGTACCACCAGTTTTGCTCCAGGCGATAGTAACATCTTTAATTAGATTTGAATGTGAAATTGTAATTGAATTTATCGATAACACCGTGGTGTTAGATATGAAGTATGACCAGTTTTACTTCATGGGATGAATAGGTTGGGATTGGGAAATAAAATAAATGATTACTTCGGTGTGGTTCGCTAATCCCGACTAGTTGAATTGATATTCAATAGAAGATTAAAGAACAAATTTATGGAATTTATCTTTGATAAAATTAATAGGAACCTATCCCTAAGAATGTGAAATTTAGCAACTAACTGAAGATTAGTTAAGATGAATGGTTTCCTGGGTATTTATCTGATGTTGGTTTCGGCCTTCGGGGTTAATATTTAGGGAGTTGTTCTCTTACTAATTTATGGTTAGTGACTGATGAATTGGAAAGAGGCGTATGTTGTGTTTGTGTAACACAAGTTTATTATGTACGCGAGTTATTCAGAAAGACCGGGTTTATCCCATTCTGAATAACTGATTCGACGTGGTGTCGAAGATGAAGACGGTGGTTGAAGACCAGAGGTCTTCACGTTGTTTGGATAATTACTGATGATCTTGATTGGGTTGTACACCCAAGAGGAGGGAATCAGTTGGTGATCGTCCTGACGTACTTGGAGATCGATGGATATGCGAGGTACTAGGTGCCTCCAGTTTCGTTCAGACCCAGAACGAACTTGTAAATGGACTATGTTTCTGACATTGGATTTTATTCTATATGATTGATTTCTATTAAATATATATCTGTTTGGCAGCGGAGAATTTATTCTCTTGCTTAATGCCCTTCTCTGAGACGTACGAGCTCAAGGGTTACATATTGATGGATATCAATCGCATGGAGTGAATTACCTATGTGGCATGCCTAAGTGGCAATTGATCAAGGCTTCTGTTGAAAAGCAAAGTCTTGTGGTTGATGATCAAAGCACGGCCTGTGTGGCATAGCTTTGTGTAGCGTTGATTCGCGAGCCTCACACCCGGTTGTGAACCAAAAACGGGAGAGGACGTCAGGGAGGGCATGCGTTTCTTTCTAGCTAGAGGTGGTATCAGTGCTTAAACTGGTTGACATTTATATTTTTTTCATCTGTGTGGTTGCTGCTGTTGCGAGGCGCCTCGGTTTGATCGGACGATCCGGGTCTAATGGAGTCATTCGTTGGCTCATTTACGCCCCAAAGAGCGGGGAAACACAGTGTTCAGGCATTTTAATCCACATCGGTGGACTGGCCCTGAGGATCCAAGGGCTCACCTGTGTCTGGGTCCTGAGGCTCGGGCCAGACAGTCTCGAATCGGTAGAGAACTATCTTTTGCCTCGGTTCACAGATGGAAATCCAATTTCCAAATACGTGACTTTGCGGTTTTATTTGTAGAGCCTAGTATTGGCGACATGATATATGGTACCCATGCCGCCTATGATTGATACTTATGATTTGAAATTGTTTTGACTCTACACAGTTATAATAGTATCAAATGATTTGTTTTACAACATACCAAGCATGTTTGGATATTATAAGGGAAAACCCTATCCCCCAGGTTGCGTTGCATTGTGTGATAGGACTTGGGTCTTATAATAGCTTCATTTTTCCAAAAAAACATTGTGTTGTTTAGTTATATGCACTGGTGTTCTTGGGAGGAAACCCATTCCGTGTTATACGGCGTGGTCCCTTGATATATCTGATTTACAGTAAAGTTTTAAATAACTGTTTTAGTTCTCACACCGGTCACATGACTGACCTGGAGTTTATTGTTTTAACCTAAACTCTGGGTGCCCCTATTTTCCGCACGGGCAGCTTGTGGTTTTGGTTTTGCAGATTCATATTCACAGGATCCTAATTTGCAGTTGGAACGATACTCGGAAAGCTCTGTATCTATGTATTACTTCTAGTTGTGTTTTATTTTATTTTTCCGCTGCTATGTAATTTAAATCTCTGATATTTTCTGATGTGTAATATTTATTCATACTCTGTATATTCTTGCATTCTGATGGAATTATTGTAATAAGCAATGAAATGTTCTTCTATCTGCGCTCTTTTGTGTGTTGTTCTCAACTCAATCTGTGATTTCCCGTAAGGGGGATTCCGGGTCGTTTCATCGTGGTATCAGAGCTTTGGTTTGCAAAGCTCAGAGAACAAGACACATTAGAACCAAACGAAAGAATTCATCAGAAATTGGATTAGTAATATCCAATGGGAATGACTCGTTAGAGATAGGATCAGTAGTATCCTGGAACGAGTGTAAAGAGTAGTGTTTTTGAAATATAAAAAGAAAAACAAAATTTGTTTTGAAATTTAAATCGTATTATACGTATTTGAATAATTTATTTTGTATTGAATTTGGATGGTCCAGTATATAAAGATTTTGCGTATACGTCTGATCCACGTGTATTCGAAGTTTTAATATACTGGATGAATATAGAGTCACACTCTAGTCGCCCGTGGATGTTCTGATGGTGGTTCGAAACATCATCAGAATATATGTGTTCGAGTTTCGAAGGTGTGATATTTATATATTTCCATTAGACTGGTGTGAGAACCAAAACTAGATAGGGCTTATTCTTGTGATTTGGCACCAAAAATCTAATTTTTGGACTATATATTAAAGTTATGTGATTGAAATGATAATCAACTAATTGATTTCTGGCTGAGTTGTTTGATTAATTAAATGTTGAACCTTTAGCCAAATTGAACTAAAAGTGAATTGTATTGAAAATTTGTCGCATTTGCATACATATACATGTACTTACATTGAACAGGTCATAGCAAGGAGGCTAGAGAAAAGGAATAAAATTGTTTGCCCGACAAATAGGTACATGTTTATTGTATTTCTTTGGGTTTGCATGATTTTATGAGCGATTGGCTAGCCGCTTGGCTTTTTCTTTTGGATTGAAGACGGCCATGGGAGGCTATATGAAATATCCTGAAGTCCCCGGTGCAGGGGAGGTTATGGCGAATTTTTTCGAAAATTTAGGGTGTTAGCCAAATTTTTGAAAAATTTGAAAGGTTCTTAGAAACTGAAAAGTTGAAGAACTTAAGCCATGATGAAAATAATGGAAGTTGAGTTGGTTTGTTAAACAACTTTCAGCTTCGTTCCTTTTTGGGGATGAAAAGTTTTATGTGGGGGAGATTGTAATAACCCGGAAATCTGAGCCAATTTAAAATTTTTATGTTGGCAATTTTAGTAAATTTTGAATATTTAAAATGAATTATTTTAAATAATAGCAACGAGAAATATATTTTGAATAGAATTAGAACGTATATAGTTATATAGATCGTCGTTAGAATATAAATGTTTTATTTTAATTATAAAAGGAATTGAAAATGGCGTGGTAGTTTGAAATTTCGATTTCAAAGTTCAAATGAATGTACAGGATTCAAAATAATCCGAATTTTAGTGAAACCAAAAATATTGGAATCTATTTGAGAATATCTTTCCAACGAATCCGAAAAATTGAAATTTTAAAGCGAGTTAAAAAGTTATATCCAGTTGAAATTTCAGAATAGTCGCTATGGAATTCTGGCTCTTAAAAATGGAAATTTTGCAAACGACCTCGGGTTTTCGACGAAACCACTTTTGTTGGATCCGCGATGTCAAATCATTCCTATGTTTCAAAATTCGTAATTTTTCGAATCAATATGTGAGTGTGGCAAAGGAAAACGCGTTTGACCAGTTTTAGTTGATTTTAATCGACTGGAAAATGACCATTTTTCAAACGGTCCCAGAATTCGACGAAATTAGTTTTGCTAGGACCGTATCGTCCATACGAAGCTAGAAAACATTTTTCAGGAATTTTTCTAGTTAGTATGTAGCCCCGGTAAATTGAAATGTGCATTCAAATACAATATATAGAGTTATATTTTGATTTTGACAAAAACTGATCGAAACAGTCGAATCAGCCTACAATACATATCCCATTGTGTTCAAAATGAGGGTAATTAGCAAGGGGCGACAGTCGTTGGGACTCGTTTTGAGGTCGAATAAAAAAGTTTCTTTATGAGATAAATTAAATAAAGAAATAAATTATATATATATATATAAATTCCTTGCCATTCTCTCTCCACCCCCAGTTAAAAGAAAAAATACCTGATCTAAATCAAAATCGATCGCCCCTCTGCCAAATCGCGACGCCGCCTGGGGCCCCACCGCCGGCGCTAGCCATCGCACCTCCCCCAGCAGCGCCTCGACCTCAACGCACCCACCTCCTGCCCCCTGAACGAGACCGCCGCCCCTCTCCATCGTTAGAACCGGTCCAACCCTCATCGCCGGAAACCCTAGCCCTAGCCGCCACCAACCTGAGCTTCCAGGCCACCGCCGGCGATCGCGGCTTTTCCCCTCCCCTCCGGCGTGAATTAACAGCAAAAGGAAGGTAATTTAAAGTAATTTAGTTAATTTATTAATTAATGTGGATTATAAACTAATATATAAAACTGATTTACATAAGGAGATTTACAAAAATATAATTTCTATATAAGGTGATTTTTAAAGATATATTTTTTATGTATGAAGTAGCAACTTAAAAATACAATTTTTATATGTGATATTAACAAGGTCGGATTTTTATATTATATAGATAGTAAAAATTTGGTCTTTACATATGTAGCAAAATAAAAATCTGATTTTTATTATATATATGTTGGGATAAAAATGTGATTTTTATAGCGATGATATAAAATTCGATCTTTATATTAGAAGTAGATATAAAAATATAATTTTTATATAGGAAGGAGCGTTATAAAAATTTAATCTTTATTGGAAGAAGAGGGATATAAAAATATAATTTTCATATAGAGAATAGCGTGATAAAAATATAATCTTTATTATATAAACACCAGGATACAAATAGAATTTTTATCTATATAGTAGCGGTATAGAAATAGAATTTTTATCTATATAGTAGCAGTGTGAAAATGTGGTTTTCATAAACCTAGCAACAATATAAAAATGTGATTTTTATATATGTAGTGGCTACGGGCAACGAAAGTGACAAAAGGCGAGAACGACGAAGATTTCCTACGTAAGAAGAGTCGTGGCGTTTGGTTTAGCTTGGGTGAGAACTCCTCACCTTTAATTTATTTCTAGTTGAAATATATAATAGGATATAGACGGTGTTTAGCAGTACCCGACACCCACCGTCCACAGACCATGGATGGCTTGTTTGTTTGGTTGTTGTGTTGTGAAATTTGATTGTGTGATGTGGGATGAAATAAAATATTTTATAGTGGAAAATATTTTATAGTTAAAAATATGATTTTTAACGTGTATATGAAATAAATATTTATAAACAAATCGGAGGTTTGTTTATATACACTGATTTGATCGATATTGATTGGGACGATAAATTTTACACATCGCCCAACCGCACAAATAAAATCTGTGTTTGTTGATTTGAAACCCCACACGGGTATTGGGATGAGATTTGATGTACACTAATCCCGATTGTTTAGTTGTATGTCAATCGATGGATTGACGGACCGTGTAAGCGTTAATTATTTATATTTAGTGCTTATGCAGTTGTGTGGTGCACTCTGGATGATGGTTGATTATTTATCGTTGCTATCACATACATATGTTGTAGAAAATCCATATAATTATCATTATATGGTAATTGATTGGGCCTCATTCCAATTTAGAAAATAATTCATGTGTTGAATAGAAAATATATATTCAAGTGTTGAATAGAATAAATATTCATGTGTTGAATAAAAGCCGTGTTGATTAGATTGACGCCATTTTGACATGAACGATATTTATATCGATTTTATTCATTTTTCAATAAATATTGAAAGTGATTTTGAAATTCGAATTAAATTGAATATAATTGAAATTCAAATTAAATTGAATAGAATTGAAATTAGAATTAAATTGAAATGAAACGAAATTCGAATTAAATTGAAATTGAATTGAAATCGATTTGAAATGAAATTAAAACGAATTTATATTAAAAAATTCAATCTTGATTTGAATTTGAAAAGGAAGTTGAAATCGTTTTGAAAACGAAGTTAAAACGATTTATAAAATACATTTTGAAAGGAAATCGATGAAATATATATATTATATATTTATAATGGCCGGAATAGAACGGGCTGCACCGCGGCAGTTCGCGAATTTCGACCATTGACTTCGAATGGATATTACGGGAGATCCGACCGTCGGATCCTCCTAAAATCTAAACCTTGGGTTCGTATCGAAAAGAGCTTTCTAACGAATATTAGAGATTTGAAATCTAACGGTTGGATTTGGAATTATATCCAAATAAAATTTGGAAAAGGTTGCTGTAAGTGCAGTTCGATGGCCGTTGATGGAAATCGACTGTACGAGCCTTGATAAAATTATTAAAAATAGTAATAATTGGTGTAAAATCATAAGAAATGATTCGTGAAGAATTGGGATGAAAAACTCCATATTTGAAAGGATAAAAATAGATTTTTATCGAAATGAACTAGTTTCGAACTAGAATTATAATTCTATTTATTTTTAAAATAAATAAAGTGGATTTGAAATGGTTTCAAAGGTTACCAGAATTTCCAATAATTAAGTTGGAATGGATTTGAATCAAAATTGTCTTTGGAATATTTCAATGTTGGATTTCGTGATGAAACATATTTAGTTATGGGAATTTGAAAGATATTTTTATATCGTTATTTCAAATAAGATATTTGTTGGTCTTAGAATTTGATATTGAATATAAGCCGATATATTTTCTATTCAGAGCCTTGTATTTAATATCAAATGGGATTTGGGTTTGTCGTGAATGGTGTCTTCTTTAACACTGTCCTTAAACCCAGTTGAGAAAAAGATTAAATCTTTTTATTGAGATTTAATGAAGTGTACCAATTAAATGGTATTTAATTGGAATTGAATTTGAATTGATTTTTGGGTTTATCGTGAACGGTGTTTTAAATAACACTTGTTCTTTAACCCAATAATTAATAGAATGTGATTTTGGGTTGTCATGAACAGTATCTCCAATAATACTGTTCTTAGACCCAACGGAGTTAAGAAAATTAGAAACTAACTGGAGATTAGTTAAGTTGAATGGTTTCTTGGGTACCGATCTGATGTTGGTTTCGGCCTTCGGGGTTAGTACTTAGGGAATTGCTCACTTGCTATTTTACGGTTAAAAGCTGATAGAATGGAATGTGATTTTGGGTTTTTCGTGAACCGTATTTTAAAGGACATTGATTCTTTAACCCAATTTAAGAATAAAACTAAGTGGAGTTTTAATGAATCTTTAATTAGATTGAAAAGATCAAGAATGGAGTATCACCAGTTTTGCTCCAAGCGATAGTTAAATCTTTAATTAGATTTGAACGTGAAATGGTAATTGAATTTGCCGATAACACCGTGGTATTAGATATGAAGTATGACCAGTTTTACTTCATGGGATGAATAGGTTAGGATTGGGAAATAAAATAAATGATTACTTCGGTGTGGTTCGCTAATCCCGACTAGTTGAATTGATATTCAAAAGAAGATTAAAGAATAAATTTAAGGAATTTATCTTTGATAAAATTAACAGGAACGTATCCCTAAGAATGTGAAATTTAGCAACTAACTGAAGATTAGTTAAGATGAATGGTTTCCTGGGTATTTATTTGATGCTGGTTTCGGCCTTTGGGGTTAATATTTAGGGAGTTGTTCTCTTACTGATTTATGGTTAGTGACTGATGAATTGGAAAGAGGCGTATGTTGTGTTTGTGTTACACTTGTTTATTATATACGCGAGTTATTCAGAAAGACCGGGTTTATCCCATTATGAATAACTGATTCGACGTGGTGTCGAAGATGAAGACGGTGGTTGAAGACCGGAGGTCTTCACGTCGTTTGGATAATTACTGATGATCTTAATTGGGCTGCACGCCCAAGAGGAGGGAATCAGTTGGTGATCGTCCTGACGTACTTGGAGATCGATGGATATGCGAGGTACTAGGTGCCTCCGGTTTCGTTCAGACCCAGAACGAACTTGTAAATGGACTGTGTGTCTGACATTGGATTTTATTCTGTGTGATTGATTTCTATTAAATATATATCTGTTTGGCGGTGGAGAATTTATTCTCTTGCTTAACGCCCTTCTCTGAGACGTACGAGCTCAGGGGTTATATATTGATGGATATCAATCGCATGGAGTGAATTGCCTATGTGGCATGCCTAAATGGCAATTGATCAAGGCTTCTGTTGAAAAGAAAAGTCTTGTGGTTGATGATCAAAGCACGGCCTGTGTGGCATAGCTTTGTGTAGCATTGATTCGCGAGCCTCACACCCCGATTGTGAACTAGAAACGGGAGAGGACGTCAGGGAGGGCATGCGTTTCTTTCTATCTAGAGGTGGTGTCAGTGCTTAAACTGGCTGACATTTATATTGTTTTCACCTGTGTGGTTGTTGCTGTGGCGAGGCGCCTCAGTTTGATCAGACGATCCGGGTCTAACGGAGTCTTTCGTTGGCTCATTTACGCCCAAAGGGCGGGGAAACGCAGTGTTCAGGCATTTTAATCCACATCGGTGGACCAACCCTGAGGATCCAAGGGCTCACCTGTGTCTGGGTCCTGAGGCTCGGGCTAGACAGTCTCGAATCGGTAGAGGACTATCTTTTGCCTCGGTTCACAGATGGAAATCCAATTTCCAAATACATGACTTTGCGGTTTATTTGTAGAGCCTAGTATTGGTGATATGATATATGGTACCCATGCCGCCTATGATTGATACTTATGATTTGAATTTGTTTTGACACTATACACTTATAATAATATCAAATGATTTGTTTTAAAACGTACCAAGCATGTTTGGCTATTATAAGGGAAAATCCTATCCCCCGGCTTGTGTTGCATTGTGTGATAGGACTTGGGTCTTATAATAGCTTCATTTTTCCAAAAAGCATTGCGCTGTTTAGTTATATGCAATGGTATTCTTAGGAGGAAAACCGTTCTGTGTTATATGGCGTGGTCCCTTGATATATCTGATTTACAGTTAAGTTTTAAATAACTGTTTTAGTTCTCACACCAGTCACATGACTGACCTAGAGTTTATTGTTTTAACCTAAACTCTGGGTGCCCCTATTTTCCGCACGGGCAGCTAGTAGTTTTGGTTTTGCAGATTCATATTCACAGGATCCTGATTTACGGTTGGAACGATACTCGGAAAGCTCTGTATCTGTGTATTACTTCTAGTTGTGTTTTGTATTATTTTTCCGCTGCTATGTAATTTAAATCTCTGATATTTTATGATGTGTAATATTTATTCATACTCTGTATATTCTTGTATTCTGATGGAATTGTTGTAATAAGCAATGAAATTTTCTTCTGTCTGCGCTCTTTTGTGTGTTGTTCTCAACTCAATCTATGATTTCTCGTAAGGGGTATTCCGGGTCGTTTCAACATGCAAATACAATATACTGAATATGGGCATTATCAGTGTCAATATTAGTTCAGTAAATAAATCTCAACCAAACATCCATCGCAACAATTCCATTCAACTGATCAGTATAAAACTGTTTCAGGATTAGCAAGGATTAGACTTTCCAATTTGAAATCTAATTAAATTAAATAACTAATTTTCGATCTAATTTGCATGTTAACACACTTGTATATCAAATTTAAGCAACCAATTCAACAACCAATCACAATCATGCGACCAAACTATTTCATAATTTAATTCAATAAATATGGGAACAATTTAGTTCATCGTGAGTGGAAAAATCACCAACCTTTTGGGTTTTTAGTGGATCGGACGTCCAACCAAATCCCAAAATTTTACGGTCTCCAAACGCAGCCATGTTTGTGCCAAAACATCCGCAGTTCCATCACAATCCCAACGCACCCCAACGCGTCCAAATTTGAGTTAATATGAGAAAGTTATTAGCATTTTACTGTTTGGAAAAAAATATAAAATAAACAAAATATCTCCTCACCCAATGATCCCATGACATGTCAGCCTCTCTTCTCTCCCGCTCAACTTCTCGCGTGAACAGAACCGTGAGCAAAAGAAACCCATCCGCCCTATCAACTTTGACCATCTCTAGCTCCGGATTCCGACCACCGGAAGATCTCTGACCGCCGCCAACCTGACCTGCTCTGGAAACCGCACCATCCCTGCCAGCGACGAGAGCTCCAATGTCCTCCACGACTTGCGCGGCAGTGATGAACGGAACCTGCTCTGCGCCCTTCTATGATGAAATTCCGGTGCCCTACTTCACTAAAAATCACACGATAACCACTGTTTCATTCGTATCAACGTCCTTTACAAAACCCAGAAGAGCGATTCCTCAATTAACTCCCAAATCAGAAATCCCCAATTTAGGCTTTAGGGTTTCGAAAACAGCCAACTTTGGCCGCTGATTCGGGCAAATTCGCTCACTGCATGTTGAAACAGAGGGTACCATAGCTTCGTGTCGTCGAGGCCTTCGATTTGATATATAATATGTTGGTATTTGGAGAAGATTAGATTTTAAATTGAATTTGAATCAAAGCTAGGGTTTTGAAATTTTGCTCAGCCATTAGAAAAAGTTTTGGTTGAGAAATAATGAACGTACAATAGAGAATGGCTGATAGGGTGGTAATTGGGTTTCATTTATATGTAGATCTAAGGTCCAATAAGAGAAACAAATAACTATCCTATTACATCAATCTCATTCGCGTTTTCTTCAGTACGGTCAAACGATAAGTCCGATTTTAACGAAATTTAAAATTCTACAATAATTCACCGTTCCTGATCCAATGGTGCCAGTTTCATCGAATTCCGAGACAGTAGCCAAAACAGTTAAATAATTATTCATTTAACTAAACAAATCCAATTTAAATATTTATTTAAATTCCATTTAAATCCAATTACAATTTAAATTAATCCAATAGATTGATTCCATACATTTTGAATTCATAAATTTGATTATTTGAATTCCAATTTTAACTTAAACAACTTAAATTTTATTTAAATCATTTAAATATTAAATCCCAAATTACAACATTTCTAAAAACCTAAATTTGAAAATCTATTTATAGTCAATTTAAACAATCATTATCATTATAATCAACAAAATTTGATTTTTCTTCCTAATATTATTCCATTTTATTTATTTTAAATCAAAATTTAAATCTGTAGAAAATATGGGATGTTACATTCTCCCCCACTTAAAAATCTTTTCATCCTCGAAAAGAGAAAGAAATAAGGTATTAAACAAATCATACTTTCAAATCCATACATATAAAGTAGCATTTATAAAATAAGTTATATAGTTGAAAATCTCATAAATTCTCTAACTCTCGAAATCACGAAAAATTTCGGTAGCATCTCCTTTGTACAGAGAGGTCCGGAAAAATCACAACACATTTAAAACTCAATTATACATCTAATCACACGATGAGGCATCATAAAAATGGAGAAAACACATATCTACGCAACTACCTTACTATAGAACCCAAATACGTACCTTCTTAGCGTTTATTTGCATTTTTATTTACCTTAGCATTTAGCGCAAGTGGGCTCCGAAGCATAGCGCGACTTCCCTACACCTGCTACAGACTCACATATACATGAGAATCAAACACATATACACTAAATAGCAATGCATATAACTTACACAACATACCATCGACATTTCAACTACAAAACTATAATAACCATGAAATTTGACCAAAAGATACTAAGCAAAAGTTGTAGCATTTGTTTTCAGCTTTCCGAATTGTCCGGATTCGTCGAATTCGGATAATTCGTTCAAAAGTTATGACTATTTTAGTGAAGGCGAACACCTCAGGCCCTATACTGAAAAATGCAGGTCTGAGTTGTTCAACCCAGTTTTTCACACTTTAAACAACAAAATTTTACCCATAATATTAAAGAAAAGTTTAAGTTCAGACTCTGACCTTTCCAAATTGTACTCGCACATTAAAATTCGATGCTCGCTTGGAAGTTATGGTCAAAACAATATTGATGTGTACCTCAGTTTTAAATTTTCTACGCATACAACTACGACTAAATCTTGGTTTTCAACATAATTATCTTAGAAATTAGGCAAGGATTTATTAACAAAAATTTTAGCTCAGTTTCTGAGGTTTTCGAAAAGTCTGGAGTTGTCGAATTCTGGTCATTCATTCAAAAGTTATGGTCATTTTAGTTTCAGCGTATTGAATACTTCAGATTTTCACATATACGCCAATTTGTTTTATTTCAAGTTCAAACTTTCCGATTCCAAAAGTTTTGTAAACTTTTAATGCTCTACACTCTTGTTATCCCTTCATTACTCGAGACATGTATCCTTATTAAATGGCTTACCTCATTCCAATAAATCCTCTATTCATTTCTCGTTCCATTTCAAGCGTTAAATTCCAATTAAACTTGAATTCATTTTAATGTTTTCAACAACCCAACTACATTAGATCTTTTATTCAATATCATAAATCAGTTTACCAAAAAAATTCATTACTTTTTCTTATTTTAATTCACCCATATTATATTGAGTGTCACTCAATCTATCCAGATTTGACTAACCATTCACTTGAACTAGTTTCGATTTATTTATTCTACTTATTTCAAGTTCATCTGCATTTCATTTCATTCATTTTTATTTGGTCCAAATCGTCCAATTAAATTTTCTCGAGTTGAGCTTCATTATTCTTATTCATTCGACTTAATTAACTCCACTTAGTTCCAAATTCTTTCAACATTCTAATTTAATGAATTAGACTACGAGTTATATTCCTTATATATGATTTCATCTCCTCGTTTTACTTAGATAACTTTAAATCTATCATCATGGGTTTGGTCAGTTATGATTTTATAATAACCATTCTATTTTACCTTGTTTACCAAATTTTTATTTACTAACTTTCCCACTAAACCTTAGTAAGGATTTGCACTTACTCAATTCAACTATCCATTCATTTAACCATTTTCTTCTTTCCTTATTCTTATTCACTTTAAAATTGAATATTATTCCATTAACTCAACTCATTTATTCGATTTAAAAATCAGGTATTAAAATTATGGACTATTTATAACTAAAAATTTCACTTAGTTCTCGAATCGTTACTATTCGCTTTCCCAAGTTATTTTTTATTTAACTCGATTTCCTTACTCAAATGAAATTTTATTCCATTCAACAAATTTTTTTTACTCATTCATTTCCTCGTTCATACTCAGATTTACATTCGAGATATTACCCTAGTAAGATTACCATTTAGATTTCTTTCATTTTTAATTCATCGATCATTCACATATCATTACCAACTCCATTTCTCTCACTTTTAATTTATCGGCAATCCACATTTTTACAACAACTTAAGTTTTTTTTTTCTCAACTTTTTCTCGAGCTAACTTAAAATACCCAAGTCATGAGTTGTTATTTCTTTTATTCACACAACTAAAATTTCAAATTTAATTTAGTCGACTTAAGTTGAGCTTTATTTCATAGTAATTTTCAACTTGACTAACACTTCTATCGACCAAACTTGGAATTTATTTAAACTTAATTATCATCCATATTTAAGAGTTTATATGACGTTTCTTCTTAATACTTAAGTCCATTTCATGGTTTCAAAGCTTAAAACTCAAATGAATCGAGCAAATTAATAGTAAACCAATGTCATTAGTTAAGATGAACTCAAGTTCCTTGATTCCAGTTTATAACCAATTTAAAATACATATGGGTTTATAAGACTTATATAAAACCCTACCATAAATTTAAATCTAAATTCTTAATTAAATAAGAACATAGAATTTTAAATTCTGGTTTAATTTAAATTTAACTTAAATAACATATCCTAATACCTTTACATAAAATTTAAACCATATGGAATTTAAATCCAAAACCTTTACCAACCAGTTATGAAAGTACGGAGTGGTCTCCCCCACTCAGACGCTTCAGAATAAACGTCGATAATGTGTGCACTCATTACCGAAGTCATTCTAAGGTTCAAGAAGGGATTACACACTTATTCCTTTAATACCCTTTCAAACCATTTCCCTTTTCAAAACACTAACATATAATACTATATATATATATATATATATATATATTCCAAAAATCTTGGCAAATCTATTTTTCAAAGTTCCGGAATCAACTCTCAAGTTCATTTCTACCCTATTTTCAAGATATATTTACACAATTGTCTTTTATATCTTACATTTTCAAATCTTTTTAAGCCATTTAAACTTGTCTTTGCCATTGAATTTATTATTTAACCAACCATAATAGATAATAACCTAAAATTACTACCTACTAATATCTAATGCATATGCACTTAAAACCAATAATATATTTGATATATTTAAAAGAAAAATATAATCGAAAACCATATTATTTCGATCCATTCTGTTAGATTATTTAGAAATTCCAATTGATTTTATGGCATCCCATAAATCGACTAGAACCTATAAATATTCAACAGAACAATCAACACAATATAAAACCAATTTATATAAAAATACAAACACACTCTCTCATATCACTCAAACCATTCTAGGGCGCTTCTAACCCCATCTCCAATGAGTTAATTCCAAATAGACCCAAGGTCATCGCTAGCCATCGCGTTGATACCAACTGTAACGACCCAGATTTTTGACCATTCAAATCGACAATAAACGATACATGTCGACCCAAACAAATCGCAAATAAAGGTAATTATTGGGAAAAAGAAGAAAAAGAAAGAAAGAGGAAAAAAACCAATCATAGAATCTCACAGCGGAAGGACAACATATAATAAATAAAAAGCAGTTGAAATGTATACACTGGTTATAACATTTGATTGTTATCAGAGTTACATATACATACAGATGTACATAATAAGCAGCAGAAATACATTCTTATAATTGTTATATATATATATATACCAAATCCTCGTCTTCATCCTCCAAGCTATTGAAATCTTCGCCAACTGCAACTTCTGCTGACCCGAGCGTATTGCAAAAAAAAACCACAATAAACACTCGGATCAGCACTAAATCATTCTCATATTAGTCAAATTAAAACATGAAATAACTTGAGTGTCATGGGTGTAGTAACTCGAGATGTTACGGGATTTTTTTTCCATCTCTCGAGGATCCGTTAAACTAATACATACATAGTATAATATGCTATTATGATAGTGTCTATCCAGTAAAGTAAATATCATAAAAATAGCGTAGGCGGGATTACCATATTACCCTTACACCGTTTACAGGCATCAATAGTCTATACAGTACCGTAAATTCACTGTACTGGTGTTATCAGTGGGCACTCCATAGAAGGCAATGCTAAATAAAAATCGTATGGGGCTCGATATGGATAAGTATGACAAGGCACTCGAGGCAATGCCCTAGGTAGGATTCTACCAATTGCACTCCCGGACCGGTGGTAACGCATATCAGCCACTACCGTCCGCCTCGAAACACACTCCGAAAATCATAAAGGGCCCAAATCATCATCATCATAGTCATAGAAATAGTGTTGAAGAAGTGTGTCCAATCAAAGGTGCTACCTTAATTAGTCACGGTATAGCTCCTGTTTTAGTCATTTTAATTCTGACCCGTAGGTCAGGGCTATTTCGTCATCAATCATCTTCTTCGATTCAATAATCGCCTCTAAGTCATCATCTTCCATTCTGGATACATCATAACTTATACAGTTGTTAAAGTGGTATCGATACTGACAAAGAGTATGCCACTTGTCGACTCTAGCCTCTTTAACAACCAACGTTTATATTTTTCCACATCGGTTGGTTCTTTTATATTTTCACAAAGGTTCGCTTCCATATCGAAATATCATATTCTGTTTCAAACCACATTTATATTCAAATAGAATATTATTTCATATCAAATATCACAAATCCTACCAAATCGATTATATTCTAAATTTGAATATATTTCCATATCATATATTATAATCAATATAATATTTTAAAGATCGACTTATATTCAAATAGAATATATTTTATTTTGAAGATTTCAAATTATTCCAAATCGATTTATGTTCGAAATCCATTCATATTCAATAGCATATATATTTTCGTAACTCATTTCAAATTCCTTAGGAGATAAATGTGTATTCAAGTAGAATATAATTCACACTCCTATATTATCATTGGTTTAGAAATCGATTCTTATTCCAAGAGGATATAACTTTATCTCAACTCCACTAGAACCAACGATTTAGATTCAAACACTTTCCGTTCGGAAGAAATGTAAAATTTAAGGATATAAATATGAAAATAGATGTTTATAAGGTAAACCTTTATATAAAATAATATATATATAGAATATAATAGTCATAATAGGATAAGATAACTTTTAAAACACTATGTATATACATAAATTAAAGTTTACCATTTTATGAAATAAAATAAAAGGAAATTCAATTATAACAAAATAGTTTATAGGTAAAAGTCTTAATAAATAAATTTAAGGAAAGAAAAATTTAATTGAAATCAAACAGTATATATATATAATAAAATTCTTAATATCGTAATTGTTGCTTCTTCCGAATTTCAAATACTCGAACCTATACCCCAGTCCAAATGGAGTTGCATAGTTCAAAATCTTGTTTCATCACCATTCAAATCCACCATTTGATTTATAGGATTTAACAAAAATTCATCTCAAATTCAAAATAATTCCGAATATACTCAAATAACTTCCATTTCCAAAATTTGATTCATGGAGAATTATGCATTTTCATCTTGCCATAATTTCTTGAACCCCAAATCAACTAAAGATTCTCATTCAAAAATTTAAACTCATTTGGAAAATTTGCTTGCCAACTTCATAATTGGTCCAAGTTCAGGTTAAAGGAAAAATATAAGTTATCAAAAACCAACCGTTTCCCTTTAGTAAAAATTTCATTGAATAAGTTTCGAATACTTAAAAATAATTTAACCGACCGATGTCCATTGATAATTTGCTATCCTATGGCCAAGTGATTTTAGTTTTTTGATATTTCAGGGATGGATGTATATCATTTCAATCCAAATCAGGGTCATAGATATTTATCATTTCAATCTGTGTTCTTAATTGATTTTAATCGATGAATCCCGGGTTTATTAGATGCCCGTAACATCAAGGGTGAAATGGGGTTCATCGTCACAATCAACATGCAAATACAATATACTGAATATAGGCATTATCAGTATCAATATTAGTTCAGTAAATAAATCTCAACCAAACATCCATAAAAACCATTCCATTCAATTGATCATTATTAAACCGTTTCAGGATTAGCAAGGATTAGACTTTCCAATTTGAAATATAACTAAATTAAATAACTAATTATTGATCTAATTTGAATGTTAACACACTTGTATATCAAATTTAAGCAACCAATTCAACAGCCAATCACAACCATGCAACCAAACTATTTCATAATTTAATTCAATAAATATGGGAACAATTTAGTTCATTATGAGAGGAAAAATCACTCACCTTTTGGGTCTTTAGTGGATCGGACGTCCAACCAAAGCCCAAAATTTTACAGTCTCCAAACGCAGCCAGGTTAGAGCCAAAACGTCTGTAATTCCGTCATGATCCCAATGCACCCCACCGCGTCCAAATTCGAGTTAATATGATAAAGTTATTTAGCATTTTACTGTTTGGAAAAAAAATATAAAATAAACAAAATATCTCCTCACCCAATGATTCCATGACACGTCAGCATCTCTTCTCTCCCGCTCAACTTCTCGTGTGAACAAAACCGTGCGCAAAAGAAACCCATCTGCCCTATCTACTTTGACCATCTCTAGCTCCTGATTTTGACCACTGGAAGATCTCTGACTGCCGCCAACATGACCTATTGTGGAAACCGTACATCCCTGTTAGCGACGAGACCTCCGACGTCTTCCACGTCCTGCGCGACAGTGATGAACGGAACCTGCCCTGCACCCTTCTATGTTGAAATTCCAGTGCCCTGCTTCACTAAAAATCACACGACAACCACTGTTGCACTCATATCAACGTCCTTTACAAAACCCAGAAGGCCGATTTCTCAATTAAATCCTAAATCAGAAATCCCAAATTTATGCTCGAGGAAAATAGCCAACTTTAACCGCTGATTCCAGCAAATCCGCTCACTGCCTGCTGAAACTGAGGATACCGGTAGCTTCGTGTCGTCGAGGCCTTCGATTTGATATATAATATGTTGGTATTTGTAGAAGATTTGTTTTTAAATTGAATTTGAATCAAAGCTAGGGTTTTGAAATTTTGCTCAGCCATTAGAAAAAGGTTTGGTTGAGAAATAATGATCATACAATAGAGAATGGTTGATAGGGTGGTAATTGGGTTTCATTTACATATAGATCTAAGGTCCAATAAGAGAAACAAATAATTATCCTATTACATAAATCTCATTCGTGTTTTCTTCAATATGGTCAAACGACTAAGTCCGATTTTAACAAAATTTGAAGTTCTACAATAATTCACCGTTCTGGATCTAATGGCGCCAATTTCGTCGAATTCCGAGACAGTCGCCAAAGCAATTAAATTTCATAATTAATTAATTAATTTATATTCAATTATTCATTTAACTAATGAAATCCAATTTAAATATTTATTTAAATTCCATTTAAATCCAATTACAATTTAAATAAATCCAATAGATTGAATCCATACATTTTGAATTCATAAATTTGATTATTTGAATTTTAATTTGAATTCCAATTTTGACTTAAACAACTTAAATTTTATTTAAATCATTTAAATATTAAATCCCAAATTACAACATTTCTAAAAAAACTAAATTTGAAAATCTATTTATATTTAATTTAAATAATTATTATCATTATAATAAACAAAATTTGAGTTTTCTTCCTAGTATTATTCCATTTTATTTATTTTAAATCGAAATTTAAATCTATAGAAAATATGGGTGTTACATATATTATATATATATATATTTCATCGATTTCCATTTAAAATATATTTTATAAATTCGTTTTAAAACGATTCTAACTTCATTTTTAATTTTAAATCAAAATTGTATACTCCTTATCATTATAATATTTAAATGATAATATTTTCAAAATATCAGATTTTGAAATCATTTCCTTTTCTATATTCATTATAAAAAAATGAATAAAATGGATATAAATAGCGTTAAAATGGCGCAAATCTAATCAACGCGGCTTCATATATTTCAATATTTTCATGTCCTTCCTAAATAGGACATCAAAATCATATTTTAATCCTTTACAGAATATTATTTTAAAATATTCGTTATTTTGAAATATTTGTTATTTTAAAATATTCGTTATTACTGAATTAGAATCAGACACAATCAATTACCATATAATGTTATTTATATGGATTTCATACAACACATATATATAACAACTATTATACACAGTCAATCATCGTCTAGAGTGCATTACACAATTGCATAAGCATTAAATATAAATAATTAACGCTTAGAACAGTCTGTCAACCCATCGATTGACATACAACTAAACAAGTGGGAATAGTGTATGTCAAATATCATCCCAATACCCGTGTGGGGTTTCAACCATTAAATAAAAATTATTATTTGTGCACTTGGGAGATGTGTAAAAATTATCATTCCAATCAATATCACAAAAATAAGCGAGCATAAGCAAGTTGTCCGACTTGTAAATGAATGTGTAAACTTATTTCTAACTATCCAATAATTATTTTATTTATCGCACTTATAAGCTAAAAATATTATTTTCAACCAACTAAATTTTCTAACACTTTTTAGAAAATTTCGGCAGCATAACGACACGATACTAGAACTACATTAAGGTCTAGCCTTATACCTCGTCTAATACTGGCTCGCTCCATACACAAACCAATTTCAATCCAAACAAATAAATAAATCAATATCCAAATTCCCACAATATAATCCGAATCAAACAACATGATTGTACAATAAATAGTGTCGAGGGATTCTAAGCCCCGTCTGCATCCTAGTATATATTTAACTATAAATTAAAAGTTGAGTGAGAAAACGTTCTCACCTTTGGTTTCCACTCCGTCATTCTTTAATTGACGATTTGGATTCCGTTTTGCTTTCAGTCAGTTCCATCGCAATTTGTTTCACGCGGTTTATATATTAACAATCATATTTTTACAACACTATATATATTAAAAATCATGTTTTTATTTGATGTTCTTATATTTAAAAATCATATTTTTATACTATGTTATTATATATAAAAATTGTATTTTATTTAAACCATTTCACAATAAAAATCACATTTTTAACATCGCTATATATAATTAAAAATCACATTTTTAACATCGCTATATATAATTAAAAATCACATTTTTAATCGTTATAAATAATTAAAAATATCATTTTTAATTACATACATAAATAAAACAATAAAAAAATCACAGGCGGCGCAGGCCGTGGGAGTTGGTGGCGGCTGAGGTGTTGGGGGGTCGGGAGGGGTGCAAGAGGCGGCGGTTGTCGTACGGTGGCTCATGGCAGCGGAATTAGTGGTTTGGGGCTTTAATGAAATCGAATGCATAGGGGAAGAGGCGTTTGGGATCGCTGGTGGTCGGAGAGGGTGGCTCAGGCAATGCAGCGGCAGGGAACGGCGACTCAGGCGGCGTGAGGATTGGAGGAGGGTTCAGCGATTTGGAGATAACGACGGGTTTTTAAAAAAATGGCGGCTAAGTTTGTTTCTGAGCAAACATTAGGGTCACACCCCTTATAAATATATTTTATTTAATTATTTAATTAATTATAAAAGTTACTTTTTACTTCGAACTCTACACCGAGCCCAACGACTATCGCCTCTGGCTAATTACCCCCATTACGAACACATTGGGATATGTCCCACAAGCTAATTCGACTGTTTCGATCAGTTTTCATCACATTTAAAATATAAATTAATATAACGTTCAAATTTGATTTCAACGTACATTTTAATTTACCGGGGACACATATTAACTCCAAAAATTCCAAAAAAATAAATCTGGCTATGTTTTGACGATACGGTCCTACTAAAACTAATTTCGTCGAATTTGGAGATCTTTTGAAAAATGATCAATTTCTAGTCCATTAAATTCAAATTGAATTGACCACACGCGTTTAAATTCACCACACTCACATATTGATTCCAAAAATTATGAAAATTGGAACCTAGCAATAATTTGACATTCTAGATCCAACAAAAGTGGTTTCGTCAAAAACGAAGGTCGTTTGCAAAATGGCTATTTTTAAGAGCTATATATTATATTAAATATATAAAAATTTCATAGCGACTATTTTGAAATTTAAACCGGACATAACTTTCAATTTATATTATGAAATATGATTTTTTTTTTCCACATTTGTTAGAAAGATATAATTAAACTGATTCAAATATTTCTAGTTTAACTAAAATTCGATTTATTTTAAACCTTTTACACTCAACTGAAATTTAAAATTGAAATTTAAAATTGAAATTTAAAATTGAAATTTAAAATTGAATTTTCAAAGTACTGCGCCATTTCAGGCTCGTTTTATAATTAAAATAAATTTATTCTTTCTAACTTCGATTAAAATAATTTTTTAGTCGTTATTATTTAAAATTAATCATTTTAAATATTCAAAATCCATTAAAATAGCTAAAATAAATTTTTTAAATTGGTTTAGAAAATTTGGGTTGTTACACCATCTCTATCGAGTTACACCATAGAGCCAAAGTTATTACGAAACCTTATGCTCTGATACTACTGTAATGACCCAGGGAATTCAAGTAGGCTTTTCAACCATCCTCTCATCCCCCAAGGCAGAGGGCTAACCTCCCCTCATGGCTTAAAGAGGTACCCCATCCCTTGTTTTACAGCCAGCCTTTCGACTTCACAACTAACCCACATTGTCGGGACATGCAGGGGTAAGAGTCTCTCGTTCGCCGCCTAACGTAAAGAGAGAACCCCCTATCATGCGTACCAAGCACACAAAAAGCAACAAGGAATGATTTTCGAATATAAATTCGATCTCGGTCTTTTCGTACCAGCAATCGTATGGGTCAGATTTGATAGTCGGTTATTTAACTATCAAATAAAATTCATTCAATCACGAAAATAAAAATGAGTTCATTGGTTCAGTACCAAACATCACTTGGCCTTTATAAATTAAAATAATTAGTGAAGGTTAATTTAAAATGTATAAATCTTCCAATATTACGAATATGGCTTTTCACTTCTTATTTAATATAAGAACTTTTTCAAATCATTTAGATACTTTAGACTTAAATCATATGTGTGTGTATATATATATCCCCAACTTTCTTTTAACAAATTTCATGTAAAACATCGTTACGAAATCTCTTTGGTTCAATTTCTCAAAAACAACAACTAACACATCCCTTTGAATAACTTATTCAAAATTCATATCGATAATTTCTTAAATCTCAGAAATATCGTTATATTTCCACAAAATCTCTTTTCAATATCGTTACTTTGGAAATACTATTTTATATTCTCTAATCCATTTTTTATTTCCATTACTTCATCCTTCATTAGTTCCTAACCATAAATTGGTAAGCAAACAACTTCCTATGTATTAACTCCGAAGACCGAAATCAAGATCAGATTAACACTCCAAAAATCACTCAACTCAACCAATCTCTAGTTAGGTTCAAATTCTTAAGTTTCTCATCTTAACTCCGTATAGCCCCATACTATTCCACTTCTAATCTATTTAACCATTTCCACTTTGAAAATCTCGTTTCAAATTCATTTGTTTCACTTAATATCATTATTAAGTATTCTTGATTTCAAATCAACTTTTTAACACCTCGTCTCTTTATAAACCATATTTATAATCTTAGGTTTATTATAAACCCCTTCTTAACTCTACTTGTTTTTACTTAATCCAAATGTTGAATAAACACTTGATTCAAACCCTCGTATTCGCTTAAAATATCTTTGATAACTTCATTTATAACTCTCAGATTTCAAGATAAAGTACATCCATAAACTCCTTTCACAATATTCAACTAGTATTACATTTCAACTTCGCTTTCTTTACTTTGATGAATTTCATTACAAAGTAATCACTTAAATTATTATTATTTAAAATATAATTTACTTCATCATTAATTTCCCTAGACATAGTTAAATTTTTATACTAAAATAAATAGTAAATTCCTTTTAAAGATAAATATTCGTAGAACAATTTCATTAGATTAATTAAAACAAATTAATTTAATAATTAATACTAGTTAAAACGGTTGACTTAGTCTACTCAAACCACGGTTATTCCTTTAACCAATTCCAATTAATTCTTCATCTAAATTAAATAATAATACAATTAATTTAAAAATCTTATTTTATTGTTTCTTAGAAACAATTAATCCAACTCTTAACCATTAGCTTAATTTCTGCTCAAAAGCTTATAAATCTAATTAACATAAACATTCGCTTTATAAAATCTGTTAGTGATTATTTTAAAACTTGAATAATAAATACTAATTTCTTTTTTAAAAAACTTAATTCAAAATAATAGATTTAAAAATCTATCTTTAGTTATAAAATAAATTTTATAACTTCATTTCTCTTGATTTACTGGACAGTAAATTTATATTTATAAAATGATTGATTTATAGGCCATATGCTGCCAATTACTCAACCAATATTACCCATTGGTTAAAACAAAACAAGCGTTGAATATATATTCAACGATCAACAACCAAATCAATCATCTAATCTGATGTAACAACCCAGATTTTTAGTCTGTTAATTTTAAATATTTAACACGGATTTTAAATATTTAATTGATAATATAAATAAATTTTTATATTTAGTAATCAATTTAAAAAAATCGATTTTGATTTAATATCGAATATATTAAATTATCGTAATACGAAGTATTATTGAAATCGAAGTTGAAAACTGAATTGAAACCATTAGATGAGCAGTATATATTCTATTTCAATATATAGACGATAATAGTAATAATTTATTATCGAGAGATTTATTTGTTTGAATTTAAATTAGATTATATTGATTTAATATGGTATATGTTGAAATTAAGTTTCAGAATATATACTGTTCAGTTTAGAATTTCGTTATAACATTTAAACGACAGTTGTTACGTCAAAATAACAGTTCGTGTGTGAACCCTGAGATATTTTAATGGATAAGGTCGAAATCGAATCAAAGATCAAATCAGAATTTGTTTAAAAGAAATAAAAATCTCTTTATATCAAATCAAATTTAATTAAATTATATTTAAAATCAAATTCATTTTTTTAATTCCTTTAAAAAGATATTGTCATGTACTTTGGCTGACCGCACATTAAAAACTTGTCCCCTTCATTCCCTATAAATCGCGATACCACCCCTTGGTCCTTTCATTTTTGTTTCTTCTGAAAATCATCCGCAAACTTCTAATTAAAATGGCCAATCTTCCCACTATTAAATCAAATTCACGCAGACAAATTATCCCCCTTCTTCATCCGTATAACGCATTCCCTCCCCCTTGTTTCATTTGCCAAACCGTAAGTTGGGAGAAGTCGATCCTTCTGAAAACCAAGGAACAACGAATCTCTTAAATTTAGAAATAAAAAATCGAATGCAAAAAGAGATGAAGTCGCGATTCCAATTCTCGATGGATCTACCGGATTACTCTGATGCTCGACGTTAGTATAGATCGGGTGCGTGAAAGGGGATATCAGATGATATCTGAAGGGCGTGGTAGCAGAGGAGCGTCGACGGAAGCAGTATTGGGTGCATCCGATCTTCAGCTAGGGACAGGGAATTCATCGATGACGTAAGGGGAGGTAGGAGGCATAGGTAGTGTCGTGATGTTCCTAGATGCTATGGCGTACGATTTTGAAAGGGTTGGAAAACCACTGCGATGAGTTTCGAGGAATTGGTGAATATAAAGTTCGATCCTTTTTCTGCTATGCTACATTCGCAATTGTGAGTGGAGGTTTGCGACTGTAGGAGGAGGGGTCAGTGAGCCTGTCTTTGGACAGGGTTCGTTCGAAGGGAAGATAAGGCATATAGGTGGTTCGGGTGTTAATGAAGCCAAGATCTGTAGAAAGGGAAATGAGTTTAGGCAAGGTCTTATTTCCTCTAAGTAAGGTAATTAAATTGTTGTTTAATTATTTAAGTAAACATTAAATATATTAATGGTATAATGTTTGAAAATACACAGACTAGTTTAATTATGTTTGTTAAGTTAATTTTAATTTAATAACCATTAAAAGAAGGAAAACAAATATAGGAAAGTTATTTATTCATTTCAGTATTTAATTTAAATAAATAAATGTGTAATCAGTAAATTTAAATAAAATTATCGTAGGTTTGAATTCATTCAAGATGATTCATAGCCAATGATTTGGAGATAAACAAGATATTCGACAAACGACAATCATGGTGAGTAAATCTCACTCACCTTTTATTTATAATTATTTTTATCCATTAAAAATAATTGTTGTTGCTTGTTTGGATTTTTCTGCTTGCTTTAAATATATTAGTTATTTAGGGTTAACTATTATATATATTGGGTTGATGGTTGAATTGATTCCCACAGTCTCATTAGCGGATGCCCGTCGTTTCATAGCGGATGATTTCCCTATGCGCCCCACAAATATATATTAGTGGATGATCTTCATACCGCGATATCTTGCCTTAAAGCAGGATGGGTATTATTTCTGTTGACTAACGTATGTGGATGCAGGAAAAATAGGTTGGAGGAATCCAACTGGATTCCTCAAAAATATATATTATCTGTTTGTTTATTTGTTGGCGTATATACTGTCATATATGATGCGTTAGAAAACCTGGAATAAATAATTGGTTGTTTGGTGTTTAAATATCACTAGGACTAAGTGTTAATTTATAAAAATACCCTGAAAGGGGTATTTGAGATTTAAAAGGGAAATTCTATTTTAGAAAAATAGAATTTGAATTTTTAAATAGATTTGAAATATAAACTTGTTCGGAAAAATAAAACAAGTAGGTCCTTTATAAATAGTTCTTTCATAAACGAAGTTTATAAATGAAGTGAAAAGAATTATCATTGGATAATTCAGAAATAAAAATACAAGTGTGAAATTGAAAAGGGAAATCTATTTTCCAAAGGTAGAAATATCGATTTCAAAAGAAATTGAAATCGAGACTTGTTTAAGAAATTGAATATAAAAATTCAAATGGAATTCAAATATAGAATTTGACTGTAGAAAATATAAAGGAAATTCAAATATAGAATTTAAATTCAAAGGAATTAAAATAGAATTTGAATTTAAAGGAATTCAAATAGAATTTGAATTCAAAGGAATTCAAGTGGATTTGAATGAAGAAAGTTCAAATGAAATTTAAAATATAGAGAGTTGAAAATAGAATTCAAATGGAGTTTAACTATACAAGTGAAATGGAGTTTAAATATAGGAATTCAAATAGAAAGGAAATGGAAATTTAATATAGAAATTTAAATAGAACTTGAAATAGAATTTGAAATAGATTTGAATATAGAAATTCAAATGGAGTTTGAAAATAGATTTAAATATAGAAATCCAAATGAAGTTTGAAAATATATTGAAATTCAAATGGACTTTGAAAATAGATTTAAATATAGAAATCCAAATGAAGTTTAAAAATATATTGAAATTCAAATGGAGATTGAAATGGAATTTGAATATAGGAAATTCAATTTGAATTGAAATAGAATTTGATATGGAAGATCGAAGTATAGATAAAATTTATTTTCGAGTTAGGGAAAATCGACAATTTTAGAAGATCGGAAATATTATGTTGGATTGGAAAATTGGATTTGATATATATTAAAAATATATCAAAATTGAGTTGAATTTATTATTAACGAAGTTAAAACATTTATATTTATAAAAATAATTAAAAAGAGCTCGTCGCTGTGCGGTAGTTCCAAAATTGGCAATTCGAACTTCAATTGAGTATATAGAACTCAACTGAAGTCGGAATTCTTTGAAACAAGAAACATCAGGATCGATTTGATAATAGTTTCCTAATGAAGGAGAAAAATCTGAATTTCGTCGTATATATTTTGAGTTATATCAAAATCAAATTTTCAGAAAAACAGCGCCATAACCATTTAAAAACCATAATGGTTTATTTAATTTTATAAAAGGATTTTGAGTGAAAAAAATCCAATTTCTATTTAGAAAATTTCAGATTTAAGTTGTAAATTATATGTGAACTCAAGTGGAGTAATGAATTGCTTTTTGAAACAGAAATCAGATTTTTTTGATTATTGAATATAATTAACTAATTCAAGTAGTAATTAGTTAATGAGATTTTGAATTGATATTTAGCTTTAAATAAGAGAACTCAATTTGAAAATTTATATTTGATATTGAAAAGAAAACTAGAAAATTGAAATTCAATTTGGTTATGAGCAAGTTAAATATTTTGTTTGAACATGTTATGTTCAAACAAAGAAGTGGAATAGGCAAAATAGCTAATTAAAGAATAAATGAGCGAAACTGAATTCAAACGAATGGATTGAGTTTAATTGAATTGAAAACAGGTGAACATGTGTTAGACATGTATGGGATGAAGTATATGAAGATTTTAATTTGTGCCCGACTAAAAGGTGAATGTTTAAATTCATATATGAGATTTTGTGCACCGTATCGGCAAGCCACTTGGCTTTTTCTTTTTCTTTTGGATTGGTTTGGGCCATGGGAGGCTATTTAAAATATCCCGATGCTCCCGGTACAAGGGAGATTATGGCGAAATTTTCCGGAAATTTAAGGAGTTAGAATATTTTTAAGAAATTTTGATAGTTAGAAATAAATGTATCGATATATATTGAATTCGATAGGGAAACGAATTTAAAATTGAATATTTTAAACAAAAAGGGAAATCGATAGGCTGGTAATAGAAGAGAAACATATATACGTTTAAAAATGAATAATTGGTTTTTATAATGTTGATTATTTGAGGTAAGTGGTTTTGTCTGTTTTGAAGTTAATGATGTTTTCTGTCAAGGTCTGAGAGGAAATTTTACCCCAACTTGATTGATTTCATTTTTAATTGATAAATAGCAGGATCCAGTCTCGAAGAGAAGTGTTTGAAAAAAAGTTAGTTGAATAAAATATTTTGGGTTGTTGTAACGATGTTTTACACAGCATTCGTTTTAACCCAAGTGGTGAAAATTTTGGAAATATAAAAGTAAATATTTCCTGAGTATAATTAGAGTAGTCGGGAAAGAGATAAGTTATTGAAATTGTTTTCAATTGCAAATAGAGATATTTTCTAAATATAGAAAATAAAAGGGGTTGATATTTGGAAACGTTTTCCAAATGGCGTAAGAGGCCAAGATGATTATCGAAATTATTTAGTTAACCAATATTGATAAGGAAATGGAGAAGAGATTTAATTAATGAAATATTAATTAAAGAGCCTAGTGATTTGTTTGATATGTTGAATGTGCACTTGTTTTTATTCGATAGTTAAATCACAGACTATCGAAGTTTTGACCATCGTTGTCAATATGGAGAGACCGGTTATATTATTATACAAAGAACCACTCTGTATTGGCAGTAGCATTGCGAATCAGATTATATGAAGATAATCGAAGATAGAGTGAAGTGCAAGGACTTTTCTATTAATAGAAATTGTGCCTTCGATTTCGTTCAATCCCAGAACGAGTGTATATGGACGAATGTCTGACAAAGTATTTCCAATGATCGAATGGGTTGGTCTGTATAAATATATATGGTTGCAACGGATTTATTCCTTTAGCATAACATCCAGAATATTTGTGCAAATCAATTAATGATTAACGGATCTGACAATGTGGCATTCAAAGTGATTGTGCTATCAATGAATGGAAAGTGAGCGTAGCCTCAGGCCTCAACAACCGCGGAATGATAAAAATCGGGTAGGCAGCATGGCTATGTGGGTCACTCCCATTAGGGTGTATTATCACCTATCTAGAGATTCATTTAATTCCTTATTCTATTCGATGTTGTCCCAATCGGGAAACGGTTGCTGATCCCGACCGTTGGTGATATACATTCGATACACTCAAGCGAAATGAGTGGTCTGTCATGTGTGGGCCGGGTTGCAAGACATTCTTGTTGAACCTAGGTGTATTCGCCTCTAGAGATACATCATTGGAAGGTGGTCCCATACCTTGTCATAGTTGGAATCCAATCTCCAATAAGCGCCCTACGGTTTTTGATTTTATACTATATATGTAGAGCGTGAGATGCAAGCGTTCTACTATTTGGTTATTTATTTTGATTAGACATTATTATAATATCACTGGATTTTAATATCATAAATGTTTCGGGTTATAGTAAGGTAAAACCCGTCCGTGTTTGTGTGTGGACTGGTCTTACTATTATCCTTTTCTTTCAAAAGATTTTTTTTTTTGAAAGTTAAACAAATGGTTGGAGTTTACTCGCACCGTTCCCATGACTGACCCAGAGTTTATTTTGTTTTTGTTTTCCCTAAACTCTTGGGTGCCCAAATTTGTATGGGCAGTCAAGTAGTTGGGATTTTTCAGATTCATTTGGAGGAGTTGGAAGCAGGAGGCGTCACCAATTAGCTATAGAATATCATATTTCAGTTGTGTACCATGTTGTATCTGGAAACAGGTGTTTATAACTGTTCCAGGAATAACTGTTGTGCTCGGATGATGGTATGTATATAAAGTTACTGATTTGTATTTCAAAACTTATATTATATAATATATTTTGTTCATTCCACTGTGAGATCTGTTTTCTTTGATTTCTTCTATTCTAACATTTCTTTCTTTCTATTTCTCATCCTCTAACTTCTTTCTAATAATGATTCGTATTTCTGTGCAATTTGGGTTGGACGTGTGGTGTTATTAGTCAACTCAGATAGTACGGATTTGCAGGCCTTTACAGTTGGTATCAGAGCTTAGGTTGAGCGAATACATAGGTTGTGGTGTTGTGCTCATTAGAGATAGGGTCAGTAGTACCCTAGAATGAGTAGAGTGTATATATACGAGAGAGCATATTTGTTAATTGATATTAAAAATTGTTTTATATTATGTTGGCTAGTCTGTTGAGTGGTTTATGAATTCTGGTTGAATCGTGGGACGCCACGACGTCGATAAGAGTTTGTAAATACTTGAACAGAAAAATTCGACATAATATTTTTTTAAAATGGGTGAATGAAATAATTTTACCCAAAACTATATTTTGATATAGAAGGGAATAATTTTTTTGAAATTATTATATTATATGGATGTATTGATTGATATCATTATAATCAAATTAGATTATAAAATTGGAATGGTTATCTAAAACCAAATAGAATTTGTATATGAATGAAATATACAAATGAGATGAATTAAAACTGAATTCAAAATAGAATTCAGAATTTAAATCCTGGGAAGTTGGAAAATATTTTCTGAAGTATATTAAAATAATATAGCTTTGTTTGAAAGGGATTTTTGAATAAAAAATCATTTGAATGGATTTTGAATTTTTTAAAGTAGTGAACTCACTTCAGTTTGCTAGGAAATTATTCTGATGATGGTTGCAGCATTGTCAGTGTTCATTTTCGAGTTTCTAAGTGATGGATTGCTACCTTAGAAAAGTTTTGATGGAAATTTGTTTTTAATAAAAACAAGTGGTTTGAAAATTCAAATGTTTTGAATTTGAAATGGAAATAAATACATACGTATATATTTATGTGATTTCAGAAGGATTCAAAAGGAAAACCCAGGAATTTGAATTCTGGAGTTTAAATTTAACTTAAGCAAGTTAAATGGATCGAGGTAAATAAATTAATGAAATTCAAATTGAATAAGATTGAATTGTGTGAAAACCAAAAGTTTTGGTTGGAGCTAATTTGTTGAAATATGAAGAGGTGAGTTTCAACATAAAGGAGTTTTGAAAAGTTAATGAGTTTATAGTATTTTTCCTACCTTAGCAATTTCGGGGATGATATTATTTTAAGAGGGAAGAATGTAACGACCCAGATTTTTAGTCTGTTAATTTTAAATATTTAACATGGATTTTAAATATTTAATTGATAATATAAATAAATTTTTATATTCAGTAATCGATTTAAAAAAATCGATTTCGATTTAATATCGAATATATTAAATTATCGTAATACGAAGTATAATTGAAATCAAAGTTGAAAACTGAATCGAAACAATTAGATGAGCAGTATAAATTCTTTCTCAATATATAGACGATAATAATAATAATTTATTATCGAGAGATTTATTTGTTTGAATTTAAATTAGATTATATTGATTTATAATGGTATATGTTGAAATTAAATTTCAGAATATATACTTTTCAGTTCAGAATTTCGTTATAACATTCAAATGACAGTGATTACGTCAAAATAGTTGTACGTGTGTGAACCCTGAGATATTTTAATGGATAAGATCGAAATCGAATCAAATATCAAATCAGAATCTATTTAAAAGAAATAAAAATCTCTTTATATAAAATCAAATTTAATTAAATTATATTTAAAATCAAAATCAAAATCTTTTTAATTCCTTTAAAAAGATATTGTCATGTACTTTGGCTGAACGCACATTAAAAACTTTTCCCCTTCATTTCCTATAAATCGCAATACCACCCTTTGGTCCTTTCATTTTCATTTCTTCTGAAAATCATCCGCAAACTTCTAATTAAAATGGCCAATCTTCCCACTGTTAAATCAAATTCATGCAGACAAATTATCCCCTTTCTTCATCTGTGTAACGCATTCCATCCCCATTGTTTTATTTGCCAAACCGTAAGTTGGGAGAAGTCAATCCTTCTGAAAACCGAAGAAAAACGAATCCCTCAAATTTAGAAATCAAAAATCGAATGCAAAAAGAGATGAAGTCGCGATTCCAATTCTCGATGGATCTACCGGATTCCTCTGATGCTCGACGTCAGTATAGATCGGGCGCGTGAAAGGGGATATCGGATGCTATCTGAAGGGCGTGGTAGCAGAGGAGCATCGATGGAAGTGGTATTGGGTGGATCCGATCTTCAGCTAGGGGCAAGGAATTCATCGATGATGTAAGGGGAGGTAGGAGGCATGAGTAGTGTCGTGATGTTCCTGGAAGCTATGGCATGCGATTTTGAAGGGGTTGGAAAACCACTGCGATGAGTTTCAAGGAATTGTTGAATATAAAGTTCGATCCTTTTTCTGCTATGCTATATTCGAAATTGTGAATGGAGGTTTGTGACTGTAGGAGGAGGGGTCAGTGGGCCTGTCTTTGGACAGGGTTGGTTCGAAGGGAAGATAAGGCATACAGGTGGTTCGTGTGTTAATGAAGCCGAGATCTGTAGAAAGGGAAATGAGTTTAGGCAGGGTCTTATTTCCTCTAAGTAAGGTAATTAAATTATGGTTTAATTATTTAAGTAAACATTAAATATATTAATGGTTTAATGTTTGAAAATACACAGATTAGATTAATTATGTTTGTTAACTTACTTTTAATTTAATAACCATTAAAAGAAGGAAAACAAATATAGGAAAGTTATTTATTCATTTCAGTAGTTAATTTATATAAATAAATGTGTAATCAGTAAATTTAAATAAAATTATCGTAGGTTTGAATTCATTCGAGAAGATTCTTTGCCAATGATTTGGAGATAAACAAGATATTCGACAAATGACAATCACGGTGAGTAAATCTCACTCACCTTTTATTTAAAATTATTTTTATCCGTTAAAAATAATTGTTGTTGCTTGTTTGGATTTTTTTGGTTGCTTTAAATATATTAGTTATTTAGGGTTGACTATTATATATATTGGGTTGATGGTTGGATTGATTCCCGCAGTCTCATTAGCGGATGCCCGCTGTTTCATAGCGGGTGATTTCCCTATGCGCCCCACAAATATATATTAGTGGATGACCTTCATACCGAGATATCCTGCCTCGAAGCAGGATGGGTATTATTTCTGTTGACTAACGTCTGTGGATGCAGGAAAAACAGGTTGGAGGAATCCAACTAGATTCCTCAAAAATATATATTATCTGATTGTTTATTTGTTGCATATATACTGTCATATATGATGTGTTAGAAAACCTGGAATAAATAATTGGTTGTTTGGTGTTTAAATATCACTGGGCCTAAGTGTTAATTTATAAAAATACCTTGAAAGGGGTATTTGAGATTTAAAAGGGAAATTCTATTTTAGAAAAATAGAATTTGAATTATTAAATAGATTTGAAATATAAACTTGTTTGGAAAAATAAAACAAGTAGGTCCTTTATAAACGAAGTTTATAAATAGTTCTTTTATAAACAAAGTTTATAAATGAAGTGAAAAGAATTATCATTGGATAATTCAGAAATAAAAATACAAGTGTGAAATTGAAAAGGGAAATCTATTTTCCAAAGGTAGAAATATCGATTTCAAAAGAAATTGAAATCGAGACTTGTTTAAGAAATTGAATACAGAAATTCAAATAGAATTCAAATATAGAATTTGAATGTAGAAAATATAAAGGAAAGTCAAATATAGAATTTGAATTCAAAGGAATTAAAATAGAATTTGAATTTAAAGGAATTCAAATAGAATTTGAATTCAGAGGAATTCAAATGGATTTGAATGAAGAAAGTTCAAATGAAATTTAAAATATATAGATTTGAAAATAGAATTCAAATGGAGTTTAACTATAGAAGTGAAATGGAGTTTAAATATAGGAATTCAAATAGAAAGGAAATGGAAATTTAATACAAAAATTTAAATAGAACTTGATATGGAAATCCAAATGAAGTTTGAAAATATCTTGAAATTCAAATGGAGTTTGAAAATAGATTTAAATATAGAAATCCAAATGAAGTTTGAAAATATATTGAAATTCAAATGGAGATTGAAATGGAATTTGAATATATGAAATTCAATTTGAATTGAAATAGAATTTGAATATAGAAGATCGAAGTATAGATAAAATTTATTTCCGAGTAAGGGAAAACCGACAATTTTAGAAGATCGGAAATATTATGTTGAATTGGAAAATTGGGTTTGATATATATTAAAAATATACCAGAATTGAGTTGAATTTTTTATAAATGAAGTTAAAACGTTTATATTTATAAATATAATTAAAACGAGCTCGCCACAGCACGGAAGTTCAAAAATGGGCAATTCAAACTTCAATTGAGTATACAGAACTCAATTGAAGTCGGAATTCTTTGAAACAAGAAACAACAGGACCGATTTGATAATAGTTTTCTAATGAAGGAGAAAAATCTGAATTTCGTCGTATATATTTTGAGTTATATCAAAATCAAATTTTTAGAAAAACAGCGCCATAACCGTTTAAAAACCATAATGGTTTATTTAATTTTATAAAAGGATTTTAAGCGAATAAAATCTGAATTTCTATTTAGAAAATTTCAGATTTAAGTTGTAAATTATATGTGAACTCAAGTGGAGTAATGAATTGATTTTTGAAACAGAAATCAATTTTTTTTTATTGAATAGAATTAACTAATTCGAGTAGTAATTAGTTAATGAGATTTTGAATTGATATTTGGCTTTAAATAAGAGAATTCGATTTGAAAATTTATATTCGAAATCGAAAGGAAACTAGAATTGAAATTGAAATTTAATTTGGTTATGAGCAAGTTAAATATTTTGTTTGAATATGTTATGTTCAAACAAAGAAGTGGAATAGGAAAAATAGCTAATTAAAGAATAAATGAGCGAAACTGAATTCAAATGAATGGATTGAGTTGAATTGAAAGCAGGTGAACATGTGTTAGACAGGTATGGGATGAAGTATATGAAGATTTTAATTTGTGCCCGACAAAAAGGTACATGTTTAAATTCATATATGAGATTTTATGCGCCGTATCGGCAAGCCGCTTGGCCTTTTCTTTTTCTTTGGATTGGTGAGGGCCATGGGAGGCTATTTGAAATATCTTGACGCTCCCGGTACAAGGGAGATAATGGCGAAATTTTCCGGAAATTTAAGGAGTTAGAATATTTTTAAGAAATTTTGATAGTTAGAAATAAATGTTTCTATATATATTGAATTCGATAAGGAAACGAATTTCAAATAGAATAATTTAAACAAAAAGGGAAATTGGTAAGCTGGTAATAGAAGCGAAACATATATACGTTTAAAATGAATAATTGGTTTTTATAATGTTGATTATTCAAGGTAAGTGGTTTTGTCTGTTTTGAAGTTAATGATGTTTTCAGTCAATGTCTGAGAGGTAATTTTACCCCAACTTGATTGATTTCATTTTTAATTGATAAATAGCAGGATCCATCTCGAAGAGAATTATTTGAAAAAGAGTTAGTTGAATAAAATATTTTGGGTTGTTGTAATGATGTTTTACACAACATACGTTTTAACCCAGTGGTGGAAATTTTCGAAATATAAAAGTAAATATTTAATGAGTATAATTAGAGTAGTCGGGAAAGAGATAAGTGATTGAAATTGTTTTCAATTGCAAATAGAGATATTTTCTAAGTATAGAAAATAAAAGGGGTTGATATTCGGAAACGTTTTCCAAATGGCGTAAGAGGCGAGACGATTATCGAAAAAATTTGGTTAACCAATATTGATAAGGAAATGGAGAAGAGATTTAATTAATGAAATATTAATTAAAGAGCCTAGTGATTTGTTTGATATGTTGAATGTACACTTGTTTTTATTCGATAGTTAAATCATAGACTATCGAAGTTTTGACCATCGTTGTCAATATGGAGAGACCGGTTGGATTATTATCCAAAGAACCACTATGTATTGGCAGTAGCATTGCGAATCAGATTATATGAAGATAATCTAAGATGGAGTGAAGTGCAAGGACTTTTCTATTAATAGAAATTGTGCCTTCGATTTCGTTCAATCCCAGAACGAGTGTATATGGACGAATGTCTGACAAAGTATTTCCAATGATCGAATGGGTTGGTTTGTATAAATATATATGGTTGCAACGGATTTATTCCCTTAGCATAACATCCAGAATATTTGTGCAAATCAATTAATGATTAACAGATCTGACAATGTGGAATTCAAAGTGATTGCGCTATCAATGAATGGAAAGTGAGCGTAGCCTCAGGCCTCAACAACCGGGGAATGACAAAAATCGGGCAGACAGCATGGCTATGTGGGTCGCTCCCATTAGGGTGTATTATCACCTACCTAGAGATTCATTTAATTCCTTATTCTATTCGATGTTGTCCCAATCGGGAAATGGTTGCAGATCCCTACCGTTGGTGATATACATTCGATACACTCAAGCGAAATGAGTGGTCAGTCATGTGTGGGCCGGGTTGCAAGATGTTCTTGTTGAACCCAGGTGTATTCGCCTCTAGAGATACATCATCGGAAGGTGGTCCCATAACTTGTCATAGTTGGAATCCAATCTCCAATAAGCGCCCTGCGGTTTTTGATTTTATACTATATATGTAGAGCGTGAGATGCAAGCGTTCTACTATTTGGTTATTTATTTTGATTAGACATTATTATAATATCACTGGATTTTGATATCAAAACTGTTTTGGGTTATAGTAAGGTAAAACCCGTCCGTTTTTATGTGTGGACTGGTCTTACTATTATCCTTTTCTTTTAAAAGATTTTTTTTTGAAAGTTAAACAAATGGTTGGAGTTTACTCACACCAGTCCAACGACTGACCCAGAGTTTATTTTGTTTTTGTTTTCCCTAAACTCTTGGGTGCCCAAATTTGTATGGACAGTCAAGTAGTTGGGATTTTTCAGATTCATTTGGAGGAGCTGGAAGCAGGAGGCATCACCAGTTAGCTATAGAATATCATATTTCCGCTGTGTACTATGTTGTATTTGGAAACAGGTGTTTATAACTGTTCCAGGAATAACTGTTGTGCTTTGATGATGGTATGTATATAAAGTTATTGATTTGTATTTCAAAAAGTTATGTTATATAATATATTTTATTCGTTCTGCTGTGAGATCTGTTTTCTTTGTTTTCTTCTATTCTAACATTTCTTTCTATTTCTCATCCTCTAACTTCTTTCTAATAATGATTCGTATTTCTGTGCAATTTGGGTTGGACGTGTGGTGTTATTAGTCAACTCAGATAGTACGGATTTGCGGGCCTTTACATCAGAACATTCCATATAATGACAATATGAAAATAAATAACATTAATATATTTGAGGAATCCAATTGGATCCCTCCAACCTGCTTTTCCTGCATCCAAGTATGTTACCTCAAAATAATATCATCTATTTCAATAATAAATATAATGTTCAATAATCAAATAATTACAGTAATCCAAAACGTCCATATTTCAATTTAATACGTTTATATTATTATAAACGTAACCAACGAGGTAAGTTACCTCATTTGGTACTAGTCATTAAAAATAATGATTGGTTTAAATTAAATTAAACGAACGCTTAATTTAATCAGTTCAGTCAACATATATAAGTAAGCATCCAATAACAAACAACCATAGCACATAAATATTAAATCCGACTTATATTAAGTATAAGTGGGATAAAAACTTAGTGAGTTGAACTCACCTTGATACCATATGTCACTGAAATAGATTATTATAATTAAATTAAACTTACATTTAATTTCACTAAAAACTCCGATAGCTGTCAACTCTTATTAACCAGCTCCATAACGAAACGCTGGTCGGTACGGTTCCATTATCACTTGTTTCATCTGATTCCATTACTATATGACCAAGATGTAAATTTTATATGGTATTTGGTATTTAAATTAATATTTATATATAACTAAATAATATTTTATATTTAACGGGATTAGGAATATATGTTCTAACATGTAATAAGGGATTAATACCCGCAGTGTTTGGAATACAAATGGTAACGTGTATAACAGGATTAATAATATCAAGTAGGTTAGGAATATAAATAAATTGTCACTTATTCTGGCATACTGCTGTAAGTCTGTGGCCGGCCAGGGCACATTTTAAACATTAAATAGCAAATCACGTTGTTTAAAAATCTTTGGCTAAGTTATACAATAAAATCCTGCTACGTTATATTTTAAAATAAACTGAACTTAGTACAAAAATATAATTGCGCCTTACTGAATTCAAACCAGCCCAACGTCAAGGTACCCGACCCGTATCTTCTACATTTCCTTTTGCTTCAATAAAGCTTCTCTTCGTTGCTCCTCCCACTACATCATTCACTCACGTTTAAATGTGACTCCCCAATACTGCATGCGCCAACTATTGCTACCTTCGAGCGCAAAACCATCTCCGTACACCACCGCTTCCACCACCCTCACCACCGGAGTCTCCTCTCCGTCCACTCCCAGCCTGAAGCCGAAAGCTTCCTTTGCGTCCATTTTGAATCCCACATATGTGCATGTCTTTGTTCCCATTGCAAGCTCCAGCCACTCCAGTTCCATCTCACAACCCCCTATTTCAATGCGGCCCAACCCATCCTTACGTTCCCATGCTACATATGTATAGCAGCATACTCGCCCTTTGTATTTCTTTCCACTTTGTTACATTCCTCTTCTTTATGCCACTGTCATCTCGCAACTTTGTATAAATTTTTTCTTTCTTTCTCTATTCAATCGTGAAACTCCCATCATCATGACCTCCCCAGTCCCCACGCTGCGCCGTATCTACACCACCCCATGCTAACCCCTTCTGCTCTTTCTCCCATCACGCAACTACACTATTTCTCCCCACCAAATATACACGTCTCTTCTCCTTCCATCCCAATATTCATATCTTCCCAGTGCATTTTATTTTCTCCCCCCTGTTATTTCTTCCAACCGCATGCCACGTTAGAACTCATTTATCCATGATTCACATGTGGCCCCTTTCTTTTTTGTTTTTCTGGGAGAAATGTTTTGTTTGCTTTTAATTTATAGCGGGTTTTCGTTTTGTTTGTAGCTCACTTGAAGAAATGAAGGCCTGTGTGTGGGGTGTGTGTGTGTGTGTGTGTATATATATATATATATATATATATATATATATGAGAGGATTGAGGTGGATAGGAATGACGTTAAATCACGTAGGTGTAGTGTAGGCATGTAGAGATAGCATGTGCCGCATGAGAGTTCAAGATAAATTTGGGAAATACTTTCGAATGGAGGAAGAAGAATCTGTATAAATAGGGTAGGTTTCATTGGGTACAATGTTATAGCCTGAAGATAAAATAGGTAGGTTTACATTGTGTTTACAATAGCTGTTTTTAAGGCTTCGGAGTTAACATGACCATTGCAGCGTGTTATCATAGCTGTGCTCCTAAATATTTGGGGTAGCTTCCGAAATTATGGTATACAGCAGAACTTAGTGTGTACGAATTAGAGTATAGGTTGCATTGCATTTTAGGTTGGTTGCTTAGATACTAAGAAATATATAGGTTGGAGAAGTTTGGTTTGTGATAGAAGGCTTAGGACTTAAGATTTCAGTATTTATTTTGTTTTAAATTTTATTCGTGTGGTTAGTTTATATTACCGGTGCTTACGTTAACCGCTCTTTACCATTAACTATTAAATATAAGCATCGCCAAAGTTGAATTCCAAACGCAATGAAAATGAACACCTGCTATGTCTACAAGTCCGGGTCCCAATGAAATTTGTTTTGTTGAAAGCCGATTCCGTTTGCACAACATCATTATTTTAATTCCAATTTATTTATCAGTTCACCTTAAAAATGCACACACTGATAAAACAACTTCGATTTGCTCCAAACTGGAAATCTAACAATAACTTGCTATATGTATACTAATAAAATTTATTTCGTCGAAAACGGAAGTCGTTTGAAAAGAAAACATATTTAAGGCCTATATAATATCGATATATATATAATTAAATCTAAAACAATTCTATTTAAATAATAACAAATAATTATTTCCATATATCTCTAAATGAAATCACATACAGTTTCAAAATAAACAAATATATATTTTAAACTCAATATTCAAGATTTCAGGTTAACAATATTCAAATTATATATAAAAATCCGTTATATATTTATTAAATAAATATTATTGTTTATTAACAATTCCACAATAACTATTTGAAATTTTAAACTGGACATAACTAACAATCTATAATATGAAATCTCCAATTTTCTCTTTCATTAGAAAATTATAATCAAATTGATTCAAATGTTTCTTGTTTCACAAAATTCCGACTTATATTGGATCCTCCATATTCAATTGAAGTTCAAATCGTAAATTAAGAACTACCGCAACGTTTTGAGTTCGTTTTATAATTATAAATTATACGTTCAAACTTCATTATATGAATTAACTATATATTATAAATCCATTTAAAATTCTAAATCAATATTTAAAATAATAAATAAATTAAATATCTGACCACCAAAAACACGGGACGTTACAAAGGGAAAATTTACAATAATTAAGTAAAACCCCAAAACAATACCAAACACAAACTGGTTTATAATTCTAAAATCATAGCTGCACAAATCCTAATCTTACACTCAGACTTGCGAATCTGGAATAACAACATTGCACTTCTGATAATACTTTGGCACTGGTTTCCATATTTAGGGTGTTTGCAATAACCAAAACTACCCCAAAAAATTTAAGCAATGTAAGAATATTAAACGAAAAGGCCTACAGATCCATATCAGATTTCATATGTATTATTTCAGATTTGACATAAACAACAATTCTGCTATTTTCAGGCATACAACCCAACTTCAACACAAACGAAGTATATAATATATTTGTAATGACCCGGAAAATCCGAACCAATTTAAAAATTTTATTTTAAATAATTTGGTGGAAAAATGTGGCAGAAATTAAAATTTTCATTTTTAAATAATATTAAAGCCAGTGAAAATAGACAATTTTCAAACGATCTCTGTTTTCGACGAAACCACTTTTGTTGGAACCGGAATGTCAAATTATTGCTAGGTTTCAATTTTTAGAATTTTTCAAGTTAGTATGTGAGTGTGGCAAAAGAAACTGTGTTTTGTTCAATTCAGTTAAATTTAATCGACTGAAAAATAGCCATTTTTCAAACAATCTCAGAATTCGATGAAATTTGTTTTGTTAGGACTGTATCGTCATAACGAATCCAAATATATATTTTTTGGATTTTTCTGAGTCCGTATGTGGCCTAGGTGAATTTATTTATGCGAACAAATTAAATAAATAAAGGAATTAATTATTAAATTTGAATGAAACAGGCCATAGACAGCCGTTTGAGCTAACGGGACCTGTCCCGTTGGATCGAGAATATGGGCTATTGGCTAGGGACACCTTCTGCTGGACTGGATTCGAAACGGTTAAGAAGATTTGGATTTAATTGTAAAATACACTAAAACTATTATAAAAATCAGAAAAAATTAAAACCCTAAACCTAAAACACTATTCACTCTCGTGTAGCCGCCACCCACCCAAATCCATGGCCACCGACTTCCGAACTTCCTCCACCAAGTTCTCCCTCATCTCAACGAATTAAACCCCAACACATATACCAATTCGAAGCCCTTTTCACCCACTTTCAATCCATACGGCCATCACCCACCTCCAGCGCCGGAATCGACTGCTCCTGCTCCCTGAACCCAAGCCGCGTCGACCGCCACCCAAGGCGCCAGAGACCGCCGAGCTACCCCCCTTCTCCAGCGGTGGTGCGCCACCCGTAGCCCGACGCCATAGCATCATCTGATCCTCGAGCTAATCATCCAACCTCCTGCAAATCGGATCCAAAGTTTTGAACAAAAACTGAAATAATACGGCCGTTTGTTCTGAGGTGATAAAGTTGGATTCCTAACATGTATAAGCGTGGCCAATTACTTATTTAATTATGAAATTGATAATTTATTCATACGTGATCGGAATTTGAAAATTTCAGATTCGTTTGAACCATAACGTCGAATAGAACTTGCTGAAACTGATTGGAACAATTTCTGAATTCGTTTGGATTTTTAGATCTGAATTGAAATAAGGTGAGATTTCTTTGTCTAAATTAATTAATTAATTTAATTTATTTGTTTGCGTTGTAATAATCACATGTTTATGCTTCAATTCTATTTTTGTTTCCGACATGTGGATGATGGATTGATATGTGTTGTAATGGATAGTTGCAGATCCATATGTATTAATCATGCTATGATATCACTTTTGTTTATTTTGAATTGATCTATTTTATCAATTCAAAATAAGAGAAATATGATTTGTCATCTTAAGTTATCACTTACATTTATTTTGAATTGATCCATTTCATCAATTCAAAAAAAATATAGAAATATGATTGTCACATATTACTTTGCCTCTTTTGAGTTGATCTATTTTATCAATTCAAACATAAAAAGAAATATGATTTGTCATTTCATGTTATCATATTGATAATGAACTCTATATTTAGCGTAGTGATTTCAACCTTATAATTTGTGTGATGCCATAACAATAGAAAACATTAGATTATTTTATTTACATTTCTTTGTAAATGAAATAAAAAGATCAAAACTTGATTAGAAAACAAAAGATTATTTTATTTACATTTCTTTTTAAATGAAATAAAAAGATCAAAACTTGATTAGAAAACATTAGATTATTTTATTTACATTTCTTTGTGAATGAAATAAAAAGATCAAAACTTGATTAGAAAACATTAGATTATTTTATTTACATTTCTTTGAAAATGAAATTAAAAGAACAAAACTTGATTAAAAAACATTAGATTATTTTATTTACATTTCTTTGTAAATAAAATAAAAAGGTCAAAACTTGATTAGAAAACGCTAGACTATTTTATTTACGTTTCTTTGTAAATGAAATAAAAAGATCAAAACTTGATTAAAAAACATTAGACTATTTTATTTACATTTCTTTGTAAATGAAATAAAAAGATCAAAACTTGATTAGAAATCATTAGATTATTTTATTTACATTTCTTTGTAAATGAAATAAAAAGATCAAAACTTGATTAGAAAACATTAAATTATTTTATTTACATTTCTTTGTAAATGAAATAAAAAGATCAAAACTTGATTAGAAAACATTAGATTATTTTATTTACATTTCTTTGTAAATGAAATAAAAAGATAAAAACTTGATTAGAAAACATTAGATTATTTTATTTACGTTTCTTTGTAAATGAAATAAAAAGGTCAAACTTGATTAGAAAACATTAGACTATTTTATTTACATTTGTTTGTAAATATAAAAGAGAACAAAACATAACATTGACTTTGATTTACATTTCTTTGTAAATATAAAAAGAAAACATAACATTGAATTTGATTTCCATTTCATTGTAAATATAAAAGAAAAGAAAACATAACATTGACTTTGATTTACATTTCTTTGTAAATATAAAAGAGAACAAAACATGACATTGAATTTTATTTACATTTCTTTGTAAATAAAAAGAACAGAATTTGAAACCAATTTATTTACATTTCTCACGAGGATAAAATGAACAAATTCTGCAATAACATTGTATTTACATTTTAAATAAGAAAATGAGAAAAAGAACCATTTATTTACATGTAGCGTAAATAAATAAGAATATGAAAAGTTATATTTATTTACATGTAGTGTAAGTAAATAGAAATAGGAAAAGTTACATTTATTACTTTTTTTTGGCGAATTAGTTGCAAATGAAAGACAAAGATATGAAAAGTACCTTCTTATTTACTTTTAGACGTTAATAAAAATATAAAAGAAAAAAAAGGGTACATTTTGTTTACATTTCATATGTAAACAAAAACACCGTTTTTAAAAAAAAAAAGTGATTTTTTATTTGCAAACTAGTTGCAAATAAAAACAAGAATTTATAAAGTACATTTTAGTTGTAATTTAGTTATGAATAAAAATATGACATTGGAAAAAATATATTTTTATTTACATTTTAAGATGTGAATAAAAATATGAGTTTTAAAAATAAAGTGAATTTTATTTATAATTTAGATATAAATAAAACAGAGATATAATAAGTGACATCTTATCATCATGGTAGATGCGATAAAAAGGATAGAAAATAAAAGTGATATTTTATCGTCATTTTAGATGCGATAATAAGAATGAATTTTTACAGTTTAAATCACCAAACGATTTGTATGTATATATATATATATATATATATATATATATTTAGATATAAAATTAAAACTAAACACGCGCGACAGTTCGCGTATCGGCAATCGTAACTTTAAACGACTATACCGAAAGATCCGACCGTTGGATTTTCCCAAAACCAGAACTGTTAGGACCGCTTTGGGAAGAGCTTCCCAACGGTATAAAATTCGCAAAAATCCGATGCTTAGATTTCAAGATATGTGTAAAACAAAATTTGATAAAAACAGCGCTAGGGCAGCCCACAGACCCAAAGCGTCGTTTATTTATTTTGAGCTATTTTCAAATAAATAAATTAAAAAAAATAGGGATAAATAGTTATAAATAAATATGAAATGATTTAAATGATAATTGTGCGAAAATTATTTGAAAAGACCGAGTTTAACTCATTTCAAATAATTGCACGACGATTAAATCAAAGATATAAGAAGACGATGGTAGAAGACCGGCGATCTTCACATCGAATGGGCAACGACTACTGATGCCTTGGACTAACTTGCTCTCAGGACGGGGTTGAAGCATTAGTTGTCCGGACGAATGTGTTTATTGTCCGGATAAGCGAGAACCTATCAGGTGTCTCCGGTTTCGTTCAGACCCAGAACGGACTTGTAAATGGATGCGCGTCTGACGTTGGAATTCCTTCCATGTAATTAAATCGATTTGTATTAATATATGTCTGTTTGGTGGTGGAGAATTTATACTCTGCTTAACACCCTGGTATATAGTAATAGTTGTCGATCGCATGGCGTGAATTGTCAACGTGGCACACTAAGATGCAATGATCAAGGCTTTTGTTGAAAAGCAGTTGGTTGATGATCAAAGCATAGCCTGTTTAGGCGTAGCTTTGAGTATAGCGTGACTTCGCGAGCCTCACACTCCGGTATGAGTCAAAAAGGGGATATGGACCATAGGGAGTGCACACGTTTCTTTCTAGCTAGGAGTAGTGTCAGTGCTTAAACTTGCTGGCATTTACTTATGAGGATGATGGATTGAGGTACCTCGGGTTTTATAGGTTGTTAGTGGTCATACTATAGGTTCAAAGGAACGGGGAAACGTATGTTCAGGCATAACTAATCCACTGTCGTTAGGTGGGGACCGGCCCTACCGCTCCAAGGGTTTCCCATAGGTGTGATCCTGAGGCATTTGCTAGAGTGTCTCGAATCGGAGAGGACGATCCCTAGCCTCGATTTCATGACAGAAAACCAATTTCCAATACGACATTACGGTCTTGATTGTAAACTTATATACGGCGACATAGTAGGATGGGGTACTATGCCGTCTAGGATTGATACATTTATATTAAAGTATTTTAATACTGCTTAGACACTAATAATAATAATATAAAAATATTATTTTACATGTATTAAGCATGTTTGATCATCATAAGGGAAAACTCTATCCTCCTGTTTGCGTTGCATTGTGTGATAGGATTTGAGTTTTATGATGGTTTCATTTTTCAAAAGTCATTTCGTTGTTTTTGTATAAACTTTATTGAATTATGCACTGGCAATCCAATGGAGTAAACCCGTTCCGCTTTAGTGGCGTGGTCCTGTGATTTGCCAAAATGTTAGCTAGTTTAGAAAGATTTCTCATACCAGCCCCATAACTGACTCGATGTTTATTTCACTTTGCAAACTGGGGTGCCCTCTCTTTACACGGGCAACCAAGTGACAAGTTCTTAAGTAGACATTTCTGGATTGAAGACTGCTTGGAAGGAGAAGATGAAGACTCTCTTTTATCTTTATCTTTTGCTTTAGATACTTTATTGTATCTTGTATTTTGATGTACGTCATGGAGTTCAAACCTATTTCCTTTGAAACTTATTTCCTTTAATTCAGATTTTTGTTTTGCTAAGCTGTATCCTGTAAACTGCGTAATCTGTGGTTCTGTTGATGTGGTGTTTATGACTTATATCTTTCCGCTACAATAATTATGTGTTATGATATTATATGAGATCTTTTGTTATAAATATGTTGTATTCCAAATGATTATCCTTACTTCGGTCAACGGAAGTTTGGGGTGATCACAGTTAGTATCAGAGCTTAAGGTTAACCTTAGCTTCAGAATATAACATATTTATAACAATCCATCTAGATAGAATCCACATTATTCTAAGGCGAGTAGCTTATTAGAGATAAGACTAGTGATGTCCTAGAATGAGCACAACAGAATAGCACATATTTATCCATCATTACATCATTATCTTTTCATCTTATCCTTACCTTATCTTTTCTTGGAAATTTTCATTTCTGTTGGTCTGACTCTCTCCTTGATGGTACAAACTGATTTAAATGGATACCAGAGCAAGAACAGCCCGAGGTGGAGCTCGAGGCGGGGCCAGAGGAGGAGCCCGAGGGGGAGCTAGAGGGCAAATTAGAGACGAGACCCCCATTACTCAGGAACAACCTACTTCAGAGGTCATAGCACAACCACCTCCACCTCCACAGCCCTTCGACTTGGGGAGAATGTCAAAGAAATTCAGAAATCTAGGAGGTGTACCTTTCACGGGGCGAGAGTCTGCGATTCAGGCAGAAGCATGGCTTAAGGACTGTGAAAAGATGCTAGAGGGCTTAGAATTGGAAGATTAGCGAAAGCGTTTCCTGGCAGTATGGCAAATAAAGGATGAAGCTGGGCATTGGTGGGATACAATCAAGATCTGCAATGACGTGGCCAATATGTCTTGGGAAAAATTTAAGGAACTTTCCAATGACAAGTATGTTCCCCCACAAGCAAGAGATCACCTTCGCGAGCAGTTCGTTAACCTACAGCAAGGGAATATGACTGTTTCTGAGTATGTGAGGAAGTTTGATGAGCTTTCACGATATGCTCCTAGGTTGATTCAAGATCCAGTAGAGAAAAATAAAAAATTCATCAAGGGTCTTTCAAAGAAATATTTGAACAGAGTCACTGCTCATATCAAGCTTCCATTCAGTGAAGTAGTAGAGATGGCTTGCCGCTACGAGGAAAATGACGAGTCTGGACCGCAGGATAGAGTGAAAAGTCAAGGCAACAACTAGAAGGAACAGACTAACAAGAAACCGGAGGCAAGCAATTCTTCTGCCGCTAAGCCCCAAGGGAAGAAGAGGGACAGGAGCAAGGTGACATGCTATAACTACGACAAGATTGGGCATTTTGATTTCGAGTGTAAAGGTCCTAAAAAGGCTAAGAGGAACGAATCAGGACCTAGCCAGACTTGTAACCAGAGTTCCTAGAATCGTAGCCAGAGCTCCCAGAATCGTGACCAGAACCCCCGGAACACTCAGGATTGCTATAATTGCCATAAGCCGGGGCACTTTGCCAGAAACTGTCCCCTTAATATTAAAGATGTAACGGCCCAGAAAATTTCAACGTGTAAAATATAAAATAAAATTAAGATTTAAATCAAAATGGATATTTATTTTGGGTCTTCAACTTAGGAATGAGACTTTTTGAGCTGTTCGAACATAAACGTAACGTTAGAAAGAAAAATCATTTGTTTAATTGTCTTGGACACTTGGCTCCTCGTTCTGATTTGCACACCACGTATAAGCCTGGCTTCAGCAGATAACTCCACGCGTCCTTTGTCTCATGATCTCACCGTTCCTTTCCTTTAACTTAGTTGAGTTCACCACAGTTTCATTTATCCCTCTTTCTGGAAATAGCTCCATGCCCTCCACCGAAATCAAATTTCACCATCGTTCCTCTTTTATTTTCTCCAACAGCCGACATGTTCTTTCCCAAAATGAAAAATCAATTCGTAGAAACCCCAAAGCAGCTCTTCCCTTTTGCGCCGCGAGCTCCGATGCTCCAAACCCTCTCAAGATCGCCATCATCCTTGCTGTTTTAGCCGCCTTCCAGCCTCTGAAGCTGCCCTCCATCAATCGTTAAATCCGTTGTTCTGTAGAACCACCGCCTTAGAGCTGAGCCACCCCCTGTTCTGACTGGAACCGCCGCCAAAACCCAGCTACGCTCGTCGTCTACAGGTGAGTGTTAACCCACTCACGAATATGATTAGCTTAATCCAAGTAAATTTAACTTCTTTAGTTCATTGTTGGTTGCTATTACGTAGTGATAGTTTAGCTGATCATTTGATATTTGCCTGCGTGTTGGGGTTTTTGTACGTTGTGATAATTATTTCATTTTCTTACCACTTGCGTATCAGGCTAGGAATTCAACTAAAATATGTTGGGTACAGTGCATGTGTATATGTATAGTATTTTTATGTATATATGTATGTTTGTTTCAATATCCATTCATGCACAACGAACTGAACATGTACGAGCCTGTCTTATTCCTCTATACTATCACACGCCTCTGTATGGATGCAAGCAAGTAGATATAAATTTGCATGGGTATTATATTGGTATACGTTTAGTTGCATTTTTTTGGTTTTCATGAATAATAGTATGGATGACATGTTGCAACTTGGAATCAGTAGATGCTCGGTTAGAGACTGTTGCATGTTTATTTATTCCATACTTGTGTTGCAGCACACTTTGATAGTATACCTTTCTATGGCTTATCAAAGAATTTGATTATTTCTACACTTGCTTGTTTGAGTCTTAAATGTAGTTATGGAACTTCTCATTTTTCTCTTTTCTCGTTTGTAGTACCTGATGTACACATCACCTTGGCCAGTGAACACATATGTGAAATTAATACCCTTATATCTGAGTTAGGACCCAACATGCTTAATATTGGGCATTTCACAAATTTCCTGGACATATGTCACATTACCGGTCACTTTAAGGCCGTAGGAACTTGGTTGTATATACAATGTGAATTTGTTTAAAACTAGATCCATTGAACATATAGTTTACATACTGCATAGTTTGGACTGCATTTGAACATTCGATTTCACTAATTATCTTGGACACAGTTTACCCCGGTCATGTGAGGATAGATTTATTACCGCACTTTGAATTAGGCACGTTATTAACCATGCCACATGTTACTTTTGTTGTCCCATCCTATTGTTGTTGCATGTGAATATTTAGATCCATCATGATATATTTAGGCAGTCATGGATTAAATTAACAATTTGTTGGTATTAACTTAAATTTTTATATGTGTTGATCAAAGTTAACTTACTTGAATTAAGTTAATCCTGACCCGAGTGTCTGTTGTGTTTTTTTATGCAATACGCTCGGGGTCAGATACGAGCATTGTAGATTTTAGAAGTTATCAGCTCGCAAACCGAAGAGGACGCGAAGACGTGGAGACGCTCGCGCGCGCTAGGCTCGACAAACAGTAAATTTATTTTGAAGAAGCTCATGTATACATATTTTGTTTTTAACTTCCGCTGTACAAATTTGTAAATCTCTGATATTTATGAGAAATTTTATTCCGCTGCAATTATTGTACTCTGTGATTCTGTATTAATTCTGTTTAAACCGTATAAGCCAAAACAATCTGTCGTTTTGGACGTTTCGAATCGGTTTAAATACTGACTTGGAGCAGTCAAAAAGGCAGGTCGTTACATTTGGTATCAGAGCGACGGTTAGCGATAACCTTGGCTCTGTTGGGAAGTAACTCATTAGAGATGGGGTTAGCAACGCCCTAGAATGAGTTTGAGTGATATGAGAGAGCGTACTTGTATTTTGATATAAATTGGTTTATCTTGTGTTGATTTGTTCTGTTGAATATTTATGGGTTTTGGTCGATATATGGGACGCCATATAATCGATAGAAATTCCTAAATAATCGAACAGAATGATCGATATAATATGGTTTTCGATCATATTTTTAAATATATTGAATATATATATTTAGTTCAAGTATATATGTATTTGTTTTAGTAGGTGGTAATATTAAATTTATAACTATTATGGTTGATTCGATAATAAATTTGATAAGGAAAATTTAATGGTTTAGGAAATATTTGGAAGGAAATACCTATAGGTATAATAGGGGTAAAAGGTTGTGATTAAATTAGGAATGAACTTGAAACTTGATCCTGGGTATTTTTGAAATAGTTATGCCAAAATTTTGAATAATATATTATTATAGGTATTTTCGAAAGGAATGGTTTAAAGGATTTTAAAAGAAATAAGTGTGTAATCCCTGCTCGGACGTCAGAAATGACTTCGGTAATTAGTGCACGCATTATCGACGTTTATTCTGAAGCGTCTAAGTGGGGGAGACCACCCGTATTTTCATAACTAGTTTGAAAGGATTTTTAGATTTAAATTCCTATAGTATAAGTACGTATAAGAGTATAGGTATATGATATTAAAACTGAGTTTAAGATTTAACAAGAATTGAAATTTTTATATTCTTTCTTAAATTAAAGTTTTGGGTTTAAAATTCTTATGGTATGGTTTATAAAATAGTATAGGTTTTGTATAAGGGTATTAGTATATGTTGTTAAGATTGGGTTTAAATTAAACTAGAATCGGAAAAAAAATCTATACTCTTTGTTAATTTAGGGATTCAAATGTAATATTATATGGTATGGTTTTTTATAAAATAACATAAGTAGATATAGTATTTTAAAAATGGTATAAAACCCGGAATCAAGCATTTAAGTCCATCTTAATTAATGATATTGATTAAGTACTAAATTAACTCTATTATTAGAATTTTGATTTGAAACTAAGAAATGGACTTGAGTGTTAAGAGAAGGAACCTATCGTCTAAACTCATAAGTGTGGACGATGATTAAGTTTAAACAAATCCTAAGTTTAGTCGAGATAAGTGTTAGAGAGTTGGATTAACTATGAAATAAAACTCAACTAAGTCAACCAAAATGAAATGGAAGATTTAGTTGTGTAAATAAGAAAGGAAACAACTTATGACTTAGCTAATTAATAAGTATGTGAAGTTAGTTGAGAAGGAATTGAAAAGAAATTTATGGTAATAAAGTGTGAATGGTCGATAAATTAAAATAGGGAATTAGATGTGAATTAGTGTGCAGGTGAAATTAAGGCGTATAAGTCTAAATGGGGTAAAACCTCATTAGCACATTTCTTTGAATGGAAATCTAAGTAAATAGTGAAATAAATGTAGTGTAAATCCTATTATCAAACGGAATAGGAGTTAAGTTGAGTAAAGAAATTGAATTAAATAAAGTATACTTAGGAAATCAAATAGGAATTGATTGAGAACTGAGTATAAATTTGAGTTATGAACCATCCTTATTTTGAATCATTATTTGAGAGTCGAATAAATAAGTTGAGTGAATGGAATATCGTTTAATTTAAAATGAAAATGGGAAAAAGTGAATAAGAAATGGTTAAGTAAAAGAAATCAACTTAAGGGAATTAAATGGGTTGATTTAGAATTCATATGGATAATTGGATTGACTAAGTATAATATGATTCATACAAATAACTAACGGGTAAACCATGACATTAATAAGTGATAACCAAATCTAGTGGTCGAGGTTTGCTAAGGTTTGGAAATTTGAAGGTTTGAAACTCCAACTCAAATGAATCAACATTTAAGGGAAATTTGGTTGAACTAAATAGACATGAAGGTAAATTTTAAAATCTCTTTCGGAAATGATACCATTGGTAATGGAACTTTGATGTAAATGAATTTGGCAAAATTGATCCATGGTAATGAATTAAAGGATCAACGTAATCAAGTTCGTTGAAAACTTTAAAATGAATTAATGGTTTAATACAATCAAGTTAGTTCGGAAAGAAAAACGATATCAAGTTTTAACTAAATTTAATGCTTGAAAAGAAACGAGTAATGTATTGAAAATATCTTGGAGGAAAATAAGTACTTGAATATGAATCCATTCTCGGATAATGTAGTGAATGTAAAGGATCGAATGGACAAACGAGAATGGACGAAGTGGGTGAGTTGGAAGTAAACTCAAATAAGATAGACGATAATTTAATATAAGTAATGGAATGGAAATTCATTTAATAAAAGTGAAGGGAGCATGAATATATTGAAGCAGTAAAAGTATGAGAATATTGGAGCAATAACCCTTTTAAATGGTTAAGTGTTGCTTAAGTTTAAAATCCGAAAGTTTGGAACTCCAAATATAAATCAATGTTTAAGCAAGAATCTGAACTATTCGATATGCCGAAACTAAAATGACCATAACTTTTGAATGGCGGATCGGAATTTAACGATTTTGGACTTTTTGGAAACTTTAGAAACTGAATTAAAACTTTGGTTAATAGCACCTTGACTGATTTCCATGTTTATTAAGTTGAAATCCATGAATTAGTTATAGTTGTATGCGCAGAAAATTAAAAATCTGAAGCATATACCTATATTGTTTTGGTCATAACTTCTTAACGGAATGTCGGTTTTTAATGTGCGAGCACAATTCGGAAAGGCCAGAATCTGAACTAAAACTTTTCCTTGATATGCTTGCTGAAATTTTGAGATTTAAAGGGGTAAAAACTGGGTTGAACAACTCAGATCTGCATTTTTCTGTGTACGGGCTGAGGTGTTTGCCTTCACTAAAATGGTCACAACTTTTGAACGAATTATCTGAATCCGATGAATCCGGACAATTCGGAAATTCTGAAACAAATGCTATAACTTTTGACTAATATGCTTTTGTCAAATTCCCTCATCTATGGGGTGATAACCATAAATTTGTTCGCTGGTCTATCATTAACATTCTTGGTTTTATAGTTGAAATGGTCGAGATATGTTATGTAAGTTGTATACAATTGCTATATATTGTATATATGTTTGATTCTTATGTGTATGTGAGTATGTGGCAGGTGTTATGAAGTCGTGCTACGCGTTGGAGCTTGCTTGCGCTAAATGCTAAATGCTAAGGTAAATAAAAACCGTAAAATAAACGCTTAAAGAGGTACGTATTTGGGGTTGTACAAAGCTTGGTGGTTTGTTTTTGTTTTCCCCATTTTTGGGATGCCTCATCGAATGATGAGATGTATATTTGAATTTTATATATGTTGTGACTTTCCGGATCTCTCCGTACAAAGGAAATGCTACCGAAATTTTCTGTGATTTCGGGAGTTAGAAAAATTTAAGAGTTTTACAAATATAACTTACTTTATAAAGGTTATTTATAAGTATGAATTTGAATGTATGATTGTTTAATACCTCATTTCGTTCTCTTTTCGAGGACGAAAAGATCTTAAGTGGGGGAGAATGTAACATCCCATAATTTTTGCTTATTTAAAACTTGAATTTAATTAAATTTAAGCTATTTGAGTATAAAGGGAATTCAAATTTAACTGATTTAACGGTGGAATTATAAGTAGTTTAAGTTAAATTTGAAATTCGAATTTAAATTCAATAATCAGTTTGGGAACTTAAAATCTATGGAATCAAGGTATAGATTTATTTTCGTCATGATTTGATTTAGATGAATTTTTTTTTTGAATAGTTAAATTGAATTAATCTAGTTAAATGATTTAATTGAATATTTTCTTTATGATTTAACTGTGGAATTTAACTGTTTTGGCGACTGTCTCGGAATTCGACGAAACAGGTACCATTGGATCCGGAACGACGAATTATTGTAGGATTTAAATTTGCGTTACAATCAGACAGGTAATTTGATCGTACGAGAGAAAGTGTGAAAGAGGTCAATGTAAATGGATAACTGGGTGTTTTAACATTTGGGCCTTCTCTAATTATATAAATAAAACCTATTCAACACCACATCAGCCCATTCTCACTACACGTATGATTTACTTCGTCAAATTTCATCTCTAATGGCTGAAACTATTCTTACAAACCCTAGCTGAGATAAAAATACAAGCTTGAATTTCAAATCTCTTCAAACCCCAACATATTTTATACCAAATTGAAGCTCTCGACGAGTAGAAGCCGCTGGTACGATTTATTATGACATGCAGTGATCAGAGTTGCCGGAAAACCTTGGTCAAAGTTCTGGAAATCGAAACCCTAAGGCTAAATTTGGGGGTTTCTGATTCGGGACTTAATCGCAAATTCGGGGATCTGGGTATTGAAGAGGACTTCCATACGAGTGCAAAGGGGGTGCTCGCTCATTTTATAGTTGAGGAGGTTGCCGAGAAATTGAGGTTTAGGGTTTCGAAACCCTTTGGTTCATCAGCACGGTGGCGGCAATGGAGGCAACCGGAAGTCACGGATCCGACACAGGAGGGAGCGGCTCAGAGTCCTGGTCACGATGGCGGTGGTCACGGGTTTTAGTTTGGCCGGAGTTGGGTATTTCCGTTGGTCAAAGAACGGTGAAAATGGGTTTCTTCACGTCAGTACTATTCACACGAGTTTGAGAGGAGCGGGAAAGAGAATGACGTGGCAAGATCTAATTTGGTAAGGGAATATTTTAATTTATTTATATATTTAAAATTCAAATAGAAAAACGCTGATAACTTTTACATACGGACTCGGATTTGGATGCGGTTGGTTGCGTTGGGATCGTGGCGGAATTGCGGATGCTTTGGCACTAACCTGACTGCATTAAGAGATTGTGAAATTTCGGCCTTTAAATTGGACGTTCGATCAACCAAAATGCAAAGGTGAGTGATTCTTCGCTCACGAAATACTAAATTATTCCCATATTTATTAAATTAAATTATGAAGTAAATTTGGTTGCATGTTTGTGTTGTTGATGAACGATTGTTTAAGTTTGACATGCAAGTGTTAATATGCAAATAAAATCGATAATTAGTTATTTAAATTTAATTTAAATTTCTAATTAGAAATCCCGACACTTGTTAACCAGTAAAATGATTTCATTTACTGTTTGAATGAAATGATGTGATGGATGCCTTGATTTAATTTGATTGATGAATGAATGCTGCATGAACTGGCTGTTTATTCAGTACATGATATTCCATGCATTTTTCGATAAATCCCAATTTCTCACCTTTGATGTTACGGGCATCTAATAAATCCGGGATTTATCAAATTGAATGAATTAAGAACACAGGTTGAAATGATACATACCTGTGACCCTGAATTGGATTAAAATGATAGATCCATCCCGAAATATCGAGAAATTAAATTTAAGACTCACTTGGCAATAGGATAGCAAACTATATATGGACATCGGTTGGTTAAATGATTTTAATATTCGAAATTCTATTTTTTTTTTGGAAATTTCATTCAAGGGAAACGTATTGATTTCGATAAGTTTTATTTTCCTTGAAATCTGAATCTTAAATATGACCTGAAATGATTTAAGAAATTTTGTTTCCTAAGTGAATTGAAGTTTTAAAAATTCAAATTTTCGATTTGGGTTTTTTAAGAATTAGGTAGATTCAGATTTAAATAAATTCTTATATAATTTAAATTTTTGAATCAAGATAATGGAGAATACTCGAAAATTGTTCTTCAAACCTAATTCGAGTATGGTCTTGAATCCTTGAAATTGAAACGGGTTGAAATGGGATTTGAAATAAGTCCTTGAGCTAAGCAACTCCATTGAAACTGGAGTTTAGATTCGAGTATCGAAGTTCAGAAGGAAGAATCGATTTTCAGTAAAGAATTTATATATATATATATATAATTTTGATTTTTATAGCTATTCTTTCTTGAAATTTATTTTATTAAATTTTTATCCATAACTATTTTATATAACCAAAATTTTTCTACATTCTTTGATTTAAAACTATTTAGTGAATTTTAAAATCTATATATATATATATATATATATATAGTGTTTTAAACTTATTTATCCTTTTTTTTACTATTATATTCTATACATATATTATTTATATAAAGGTTTCTTTATAAACATCTATCCTTTAAATTTATATCTTATAAGTGTAATTTTTCCTCCGAATGGAAAGTGCTAGATCTAAGATCGTTGTTGAAATGGAGTTGAGATAAAAGTATTTCTTTATGAATCGATTTCAAACCGTTTTCAAATATGGAAGATGGTTTATATTCCACTAAATATAAACTTATCTCCTAAGGGGATTGAAAGTAAGTTATAGAAGTATATATATTCTATTTGAATATGAATTAATTTCGAATATGAATCGCTTTGGAATAATTTGAAATCTTTTGAGATTGAATATATTCTATTTGAATATAAGTCGATTTTTGAAATACTATATGATTATGATATAAGAAATGGAAATATATTCTAATTTTAGAATATAATCGGGTTGGTATGATTTATGATATTTCGATATGAAACTATATTCTATTTTTGAATATAAATTTGGTTCGAGACAAAATACGATATTTTGATATGAAAGCGAACCTTTGAAATGTAAAAGAACCAACCGATGTGAAAGATGTAAGCATTGGTTGTCAAAGAGACCGGAGTCGGCATAAGGCATACTCTCTGTTAGTGTTGATACCACTTTGAAAACTATAAACGTTTTGACGTATCTGTGAACGTTCCGACGTATCCAGAATGAGATATGATGACTTGAAGGCGATTATTTAATCGAAGGAAGATGAGCGATTGCGAAATAGCCCTGACCTTCGGGTTAGAATTAAAATGAGCGATTGCGTAGCACCTTTGATCGGACTCACTCCTTCAATACTATTTCTATGACTATGATGATAATGATGATTTGGGCCCATTTTGACTTTGGGAGTGTGTTCCGAGGTGGGAGGTAGTGGCTGCTATGCGTTACCACCGGTCTGGGAGTGCAATTGGTAGAATCCTACCCTGGGCATTGCCTCGAGTGCCTTGTCATATATATATATATATATCCATATCGAGCCCCATACGATTTTGATTTGTATCGTACCTATGGAGTTCCCTCTGATGCCATCGTTTACGGTGGGTTTACGGTACTGTATAGACTACGGTATTATAAACGGTGTAAGGGTAAAAATGTAATCCCGCTTATGCTATTTTTCAGTATTTATACTTTACTGAGTAGACACTATCATAATAGCGTATTATCTATGTATGTATTAGTTTAACGGATCCTCAAGAGATAGAAAATCCCGTAATATCTCCTGAGTTACTGCACCCATGATACTGATGTCATTTCGTTTTTTAATTTGACTAATATGAGATGATTTAGTGCTGATCCGAGTGTTGTTGTGTTTTCTTTTTATGCAATATGCTTGGGTCAGCAGATGTTGCAATTAGCGAAGATTCCCTTGCCTTGGAGGACGAAGACGAAGTTTGGCGTATATATCTATTATGAGTATGGTTTAACCACTGCATTTATTTCCGCTGCTTATTATGTACATCCATATGTATATGTAACTCTGATAATCATTGAATGTTATAATCATAGTATACATTTCAACTGCTTTTTAATGCTATTTGTTTATTATATATTGTCCTTCCGCTGTGAGATTCTGTTATTGTTTTTCTCTTCTTTCTTTCTTTCTTTTTCTTCTTTTCCCAATAACTACCTGCATTTGCGATTTGTTTTTGTCGACATGTGTGGCTTATTGTCGATTTGAATGGTCAAAAATATGGGTCGTTACATTTGGTATCAGAGCTTTGGTTCATACAAAGCTTGGCTTATCTGGTTTAAGGTGGAATTGACACTAGAATCAGCGGATTTCGAAGAATAAATATTTTTGAAAGGATGTTCGAAAATAAAGTATGAAAAAAAAGATTTGGAAATTGAGCATTTTAAAGAAATTAAAGTGTAATGAAAATGGTTGCAAGAATTTTATTTGATGTCAAGGCTGGATTATTGAGTACATGAAGATTTTATGGACATACGCCTAGCTAACGTATGTGTTAAGTTCTTTGTGTGCTAAATAAATATAGAGTCACACTTTAGTCATTTGAGAATGATTCTGTTGATGAGCCGGACATCATCAGTATTTATTTTCAAGTTTCAAAAGTGAGGAAGATGTATCGTTCCAGTTAAGACGTCGAGAAATACTTAAAAATGTAAAAAGAGTATGTTGAGAATAACCCCTTACTTCAAAGTTTGACAATCGAATTTAATCAATGTTTAACAAATGATCTAAGTGGGGGAGAAGGATTAATTAACCCACCTGAAATTGTTATGGTTGAATTGGACGTAAATTGCTTAACAAGTAATCGTTTGCGAGACAAAGAAAATGAGATTTTGAAATAAGAATTACTCAAGTGAAAAATTAGTGAAGGAAAAAAAATCGAGTATTCCGTGATTGAATTGCAATACTTGTATCCTTGTGTGCATCTGATTCTCCCATCTTGGCTTAAGATAGTTACATCGCTCGAACCATTTGTTCTTGAGTAATCTCATTCATACCCTTTATCTTGGACTTGGATAAGTATTTTGATTTGAACCGGCATGCTTTGTGATACTCATTTTGATATCAAACTTTTGTTTATATACCTCGACTTGACTAGATCCATGTATATGCTTAATCAGAGTGCGTAGCGGAAGCGTGATGGTATTTTTTTTATAGAAATGTTTCAAGAGTTTTCTTTCGACTAGTTGATAATGTAACCTTTCCGACAAGACATGATATTTGAAATAAGACTGAATAAGAAGTCCTATATTTTGTGGAAAGAATTTTGGGTGATAGGAAGGGTCATTCGACTATATGACTTGTAAATGATCACTAAGATATTGATTTGAATCTCTTGAACATTTTTTTTATCTTGGAAAGGTTTTGAAGCTATTTAAATGATATTTGATCTAATGAACTTATACGATTTTTATAAAGAGCTTTTGATGTGAAAATTTAAAGCTTACTTGATTTGAGAAGTTATTAAGAAAATCGTATTGATTGAATTGATTTCCAAGTTATTTTGGATATGGGAAAAGTGGTTTATAAATAAAAGAAGTTTTGACGACTTGAATCCCGATATTCGAAATGTTATGAAAAACAACAATATTATGTTGAAAGTATTTGCGAATTATTGTTGTGAAATGATTTATACCTTCGGGATAAGAAATGATTTGATATGAACCATGGAATTGGGTAATCCGTGACTAAAGAAAAGGTGTGTGTGATTTGGGATTTTTGAGTCCTTGTGATGGTCGGCTCCAGGGAAAGGAGAGACGTCATATATATATATATATATATATATATATATATATATATATACACTATTTCGTGCGATAGGTCGTTCCCGAGTAACCTTGTCATGGGGAGAAACTTCTCGAGGAAATGGAACATATATATATTGATATTGATTTTATCATAATATGTTTGTTTGAAGTTTTTGGAAGCGATTTGGTTTTGAAAATCCCGAAGTGAAGTATGATTCTATATGAAAGAAAGGTATAGTACTTCAATGTTTTGAAATGCAGAAATGGGATTCTAAGTTTGAGGAAATCATTTTGAGGTTTCAATTCTTGCAAACCATATTTTTATCAAGAAAGGAAGTTTGAAATTTTCTATACTATGATTTAATTTAAGTTTTGATATATTTTCAAGCTTATTTGAGATGATAAGTATTTTGTTTTGATATCTTTTAAATAAGATTTTTGTTTACTTAAGTATAAGTTTACAACTCTCCTTTTCGAGGACGAAAAGCTTTAAGTGGGGGAGATTGTAACGGCCCAGAAAATTTCAACGTGTAAAATATAAAATAAAATTAAGATTTAAATCAAAATGGATATTTATTTTGGGTCTTCAACTTAGGAATGAGACTTTTTGAGCTGTTCGAACATAAACGTAACGTTAGAAAGAAAAATCATTTGTTTAATTGTCTTGGACACTTGGCTCCTTGTTCTGATTTGCACACCACGTATAAGCCTGGCTTCAGCAGATAACTCCACGTGTCCTTTGTCTCATGATTTCACCGTTCCTTTCCTTTAACTTAGTTGAGTTCACCACAGTTTCATTTATCCCTCTTTCTGGAAATAGCTCCATGCCCTCCACCGAAATCAAATTTCACCATCGTTCCTCTTTTATTTTCTCCAACAGCCGACATGTTCTTTCCCAAAATGAAAAATCAATTCATAGAAACCCCAAAGCAGCTCTTCCCTTTTGCGCCGCGAGCTCCGATGCTCCAAACCCCTCTCAAGATCGCCATCATCCTTGCTGTTTTAGCCGCCTTCCAGCCTCCGAAGCTGCCCTCCGTCAATCGTTAGATCCGATGTTCCGTAGAACCACCGCCTTAGAGCTGAGCCACCCCCTGTTCTGATTGGAACCGCCGCCAAAACCCAGTTACGCTCGTCGTCTACAGGTGAGTGTTAACCCACTCACGAATATGATTAGCTTAATCCAAGTAAATTTAACTTCTTTAGTTCATTGTTGGTTGCTATTACGTAGTTGATAGTTTAGCCGATCATTTGATATTTGCCTGCCGTGTTGGGGTTTTGTAACAACCCGCAAATTCTGGGCCAGTTTAAAATTTTATTTTGGCCATTTTAGCGAATTTTGATTATTTAAAATGAATTATTTTAAATAATATCGACGAGAAATTTATTTTTAATATAATTAGAACGTATATATTATATACGTCGTCGTTAGAATATATAATAATTATATATAATTATAAAAGGAATAGAAAATGGCGCGGTAGTTCGAAAATTCGATTTCTACTTTCAAATGAATATACAGAATTCAATATAAGTCAGAATTGAACGAAACAAGAAATATTTGAATCTGTATAACTATATCTTTGTAACGAAGTTAACAAACTGGGATTTCATCTTAGAAATGATAAGATATGTCCAGTTTAAAATTAGAAATAGTCGCTGTGGAATTTATATATATTTTTAATATATATAAGGCCCTTAAAAATAGCAATTTTGCAAACGACCTCGGATTTCGACGAAACCAGTTTTGTTGGGTCCGCAGTGTCAAATTATTGTTAGATTCCAAATTTCATAATTTTTCGAATCAATATGTGAGCGTGGCAAAGGAAAGCGCGTTTGACCATTTCAGTTGAATTTAATCGACTGGAAATTGGCCATTTTTCAAACGGTCTCAGAATTCGACGAAACTAGTTTTGTTAGGACCGTATCGTCAATACGAAGCTAGAAAATATTTTTCGGGAATTTTTAGAGTTAGTATGTGGCCCTGGTAATTTAAAATGTACATTTAAATTAAATATACATTGGTTTATATTGTAATTTAAATAAATACAGATCATAACAGCCGAATTGGCTTACGAAACATATCCCATTGTGTTCGGAATGGGGGTAATTAGCTAGGGGAGATAGTCGTTGGATTTAATTTGAAGCTGGTATTGGTAAACGGATATTTCAGAAATTAAAATGAAAAAAAATAATAATAAAGGGTATAAAGGGTCAAAAGGGTCAAACCCTATTTCTTTGTTCATCGCGGTCAAACCCAACTAAAGTCGCCTCTCTCAATGTGAACGACGGGTATTCTCCAACCCTTCCTCCTCAAACCATTTTCGATCTGCTCGGTATTAATCCACAAATCAAATACAAAAATCAAGGAACATTCCAAGATCTACAATTCTGTACAGGTGTGATCGGCGAGGGTTGCGAGAATCAGGTGGATTTCGAGCAGCAAGGAGCTGCGTTAGAGCTCGTCTTCAAGGAGGAGGGGACCATTGAGATGAACGCTACTCACGGTAGAGGACGGGGGCGTGGAGGCGCAACGCGCGGAAGCTCCAGATCGTCGTCGAAGTCACCGTAGGCCGCCGGAAGTTCAACCCTAGGCCGCGAACTAGGTTTCGATCGAGCTCCAGATTCTTGGAACGATTATAAGGTAATTAACCTTATTTTAAAAAATTCAGTCTTTGATATATATAAACACATAGAAAAAAATCAGTTTTGTTCTAAATGAATTAGCATATTGTTTGAAAATTAATTGGTTATTGTTTGAAAATAAATTAAAATTGTTTTTAAAAGAGAAAATAAAATTGTTTTTAAAAGAGAAAATAAAATTGTTTTTAAAAGAGAAAATAAAATTGTTTTTAAAAGAGAAAATAAAATTGTTTTTAAAATAAGAAAAATTAGATTTTAAAAATAGAAAAATGGGATTTTTATATATTGAACTTCGATAGAAAAATAGGATTTTTATATATTGAACTTCGATAGAAAAATAGGATTTTTATATATTGAACTTCGATAGAAAAATAGGATTTTTATATATTGAACTTCGATAGAAAAATGGGATTTTTATATATTGAACTTCGATAGAAAAATGGGATTTTTATATATTGAACTTCGATAGAAAAATAGGATTTTTATATATTGAACTTCGATAGAAAAATAGAATTTTTATATATTGAACTTCGATAGAAAAATAGGATTATTATATATTGAACTTCGATAGGAAAATAGGATTTCTATATATTGAACTTCGATAGAAAAATATGATTTTTATATATTGAACATCGAAGTAAAAATTCGATTTTTATATATATTGAATAGCGAAGTAAAAATGTGATTTTTACGTATGTAGTGAAAGCAGCAACGAAGGTGACAAAAAGGCGAAACGACGAAGACTTCTGCAAATGAAGAGCCGTGGAGCTAGGATAGCTATAAGTGAGAATTTCTCACTCTTCAATTTATTTTCTAGTTATATATATATACTAGGATGCAGACGGTGTTTAGTAGCACCCGACACCCGTCCACAGACCATGGACTTGTTTGTTTGGTTGCATAGATTAGTTGAATTATTTGTTTGAATTGAATTGTTTGGTGAGATGAAATTGATTTGATTGATGTGTGAATGGCGTGGGCCTTCACTAGACCGGGGATAAGGCTAGGCCTTGTCCCGTTTCTAGTATCGTGCCGTTATGCCGCCGAAATTTTCTAAAATATGTTAGAAAAATAAAAAAAATCATTTATTTAAAGAATGAATGGAATAGAAATTCATATGTTGGAATAAAATGTTTTGTCATTAAAAATATAATTTTTAACGTGAAGTGAATAAAATAAAATATTCATTTACAAACTAGACGGTTTGTTTATGTACACCTATTTGAATGACGTCGATTGGGTCGATAAATTTTACACATCGCCCAACTGCACAAATAAAATATGTGTTTGATTGTTTGAAACCCCACACGGGTGTTAGGATGAAATTTGAAGTTCACTCATCCTGATTGATTAAATATGTCGATCGATCGATTGACAGGCTGTTATAAGCGTTAGATATCTATATTTGATGCTTATACAGTGTAGTGCACTTTGGTTGATGGTTGATTACTTTTCAATGCTATTATACATGTGTTGTATGAAAATCCACATAATTAACTTTATATGGTAATTGATTGGGCCTCATTCCAATTTAGAAAATAAAGAATATTATAAAATAAAAGTTCATGTGTTGACAGTACTCATTCATTGAGATTGGTCATGTGTTGAACGAAATATTTTGATAATAACAACAATATTTGAAATAGAAATATTCGAAATGAATATTTGAAAATATCAATATATGAAGCCGTGTTGATTAGATTGACGCCATTTTGACGTGAACGATATTTATATCGATTTTATTCATTTTAAAATGAATATTGAAAAGTGATTTCGAAATCGAATATTTTAAATTGAATTGAAAATGATTTCGAAATGAATTGAATTGAAAACGATTTCGAAATGAATTGAATTGAAAACGATTTCGAAATGAATTGAATTGAAAACGATTTCGAAATGAATTGAATTGAAAACGATTTCGAAATGAATTGAATTGAAAACGATTTCGAAATGAATTGAATTGAAAACGATTTCGAAATAAATTGAAAGTGAATTGAAATGAATTCAAATTGAATTGAAATTTGAATTGAATAGAAATGAATATTGAAACGAATTTATAAAGAAGAATTCAATTTTACTTTGAATTGAAATGGAAGTTGAAATAGATTTTGAAACGAATTTTAAAACTATTTATATAATTCGTTTTGAATAGAAAATCGACGAAATATATATTATATATATAATATAATGGCCTGAATAGAACGCGCCGCGCCGCGGCAGTTCGTGAATTTCGACCATTTATTTCAAACGGACATTACGGGAGATCCGACCGTCGGATTCTCCTAAAACCGGAACCGTTGGGTTCGTATCGAAAAGAGCTTTCTAATGAATGTTAGAAATTTGAAATCTAACGGTTGGATTTGGAGATACATCCAAATCAAATTCGAAAAAGGTCGCTGTAAGTGCAGTTCGATGGCCGTTAATGGAAATCGACTGTACAGGCCTTGATAAAATTATTAAAAATAGTAATAATTTGTGTAAAATCATAAGAAATGATTTGTGAAAGTTTGGGATGAAAAACTCCATATTTGAAAAGATAAAAATAGATTTTTATCGAAATGAACTAGTTTTGAACTAGAATTATAATTCTATTTATTTTTAAATAAATAAATTGAATTCGAAAAGGGTTTTAAAAGTAACCAAAATTCCAATGATTGCATTGGAGTGGATTTGAATCGAAATTGTCTTCGGAATATTTCGATGTTGGAATTCGGGATTATACAGGTGTTGTTATGGAAATTTGAAAGATATATATTTATATCGTTATTTCCAATACGACATTTGTTAGTCGTAGAATTCGATATTGAATATAAACCGATATATTTTCTATTCAGAGCCTTGTATTGAATATCGAATGTGATTTGGGTTTGTCGTGAATGGTGTCTTCACTAACACTGTTCTTGAACCCAGTTGAGAAAAGATTAAATCTTTTTATTTAGATTTAATGAAGTTTACCAATTAAATAATATTTAATTGGAATTGAATTGATATTGATTTTTGGGTTTATCGTGAACAGTGTTTTAAATAACACTCGTTCTTTAACCCGATAATTAATGGAAATGTGATTTTGGGTCTATCGTGAACCGTGTTTTAAATGACACTGATTCTTTAACCCAGTCACGGATTAAAACTAAGTGGAGTTTTAATGAATCTTTAATTAGATTGAAAAGATCGAAAATGGAGTACCACCAGTTTTGCTCCAGGCGATAGTTAAATCTTTAATTAGATTTGAACGTGAAATGGTAATTGAATTTACCGATAACACCGTGGTGTTAGATATGAAGTATTACCAGTTTTACTTCATGGGATGAATAGGTTGGGATTGGGAAATTAAAACGAATGATTACTTCGGTAAGGATCGCTAATCCCGACTAGTTTGAATTGATATTCAAAAATAGATTAAAGAATAAATTCAAGAATTTATCTTTGATAAAATTAATGGGAACCTTTCCCTATGAATGTGAAATTCAGAAACTAACTGTCGGTTAGCTAAGCGGAATGGTTTTCTGGATATTGATCTGATGTTGGTTTCGGCCTTCGGGGTTAATATTTGGGGAATTATTCTCTTGATTAATTTATGGTTAGTGACTGATGAATTGGAATGAGGCGTATGTTGTGTTTGTGTAACACTTATTTAAAATATACGCGAGTTATTCGGGAAGACCGGGTTTATCCCATTCTGAATAACTGATACGACGATAAGTCGAAGATGAAGACGATGGTCGAAGACCGGAGGTCTTCACGTCGTTTGGGTGATAACTGATGATCTTGATTGGGCTGTACACCCAAGAAGATGGAAACAGTTGGGGATCGTCCAGACGTACTTGGAGATCGATGGATGTGCGGGGTACTAGGTGCCTCCGGTTTCGTTCAGACCCAGAACGGACTTGTAAATGGACTGTGTGTCTGACATTGGATTTCAGTCCGTGTGATTGATCTCTATTAAATATATATCTGTTTGGCGGCGGAGAATTTATTCTCTTGCTTAACGCCCTTCTCTGAGACGTACGAGCTCAGGGGTTATATATCGATGGATATCAAACGCATGGAGTGAATTGCCTGTGTGGCATGCCTAAGTGGCAATTGATCGAGGCTTCTGTTGAAAAGCAAAGTCTTGTGGTGATGATCAAAGCACGGCCTTTGTGGCGTAGCTTTGTGTAACGTTTGCTTCGCGAGTTTCACACCCGGTATGAACCAAAAACGGGAGACGGACCTCAGGGAGGGCATGCGTTTCTTTCTAGTTAGAAGTGGCGTCAGTGGTTTTACACGCCCTGACGAGTTTGACTTATGTGGTTGTTGCTGTTGCGAGGCGCCTCGGTTTGATCGGACGATCCGGGTCCGATGGAGTCATTCGTTGGCTCATTTACGCCCCATAGGGCGGGGGAACGCATGTTCAGGGTTTAAGTTTAATCCACATCGGTGGACCGGCCCTGACGATCCAAGGGTCGATGCGCTCTGACCCTGAGGCTCGGGCTAGACAGTCTCGAATCGGTTGAGGACTATCTTTTGCCTCGGTTCATAGACGGAAATCCAATTTCCAAATACGTGACATTTGCGGTTTTATTTGTAGAGCCTAGTATGGCGACATAGTGGTATGGGGCATTCATGCCGCCTATGATTGATACTTATGATTTGAAGTTGTTTTATACACTATGCACTTACAATAGTATCAAATGATTTGTTTTAAACGTATCAAGCATTCTTGGCTATTATAAGGTAAAAACCCTATCCTCCGGCTTGCGTTGCATTGTGTGATGGGAACTGGGTCTTATAACAGCTTCATTTTTCTTTATTTAGCATTGCGCTGTTTGTTTTATGCACTGGTATTCTTGGGAGGAAACCCGTTCCGTGTTATACGGCGTGGTCCCTTGATTTACCAAACTTTAAAAATAAAGATTAATAACTGTTTTAGTTCTCACACCAGTCCCATGACTGACCTGGAGTTTATTGTTTTAACCTAAACTCTGGGTGCCCTTATTTTGACACGGGCAGCTAGTAGTTTTGGTTTTGCAGATTTATATTCACAGGATCCTGGTTTACAGCTGGAACGATATCCGGAAAGCTTTGTATCCGTATATCTCTTTCTAGTTGTGTATTGTATTATTTTCCGCTGCTATGTATTTAAATGTAATTTAAATCTCTGATATTTCTGTGTAATATTCATTTATACTCTGTATATTCTTGTAATCTGATGCATTGTTGTAATATACAATGAAATGTTCTTCTGTATGCGTTCTATTGTGGTTTGTTCTCGAACTATCCGACGCTTTCCTTTACGGGGGAGTTACGGGTCTTTACACGTGGTATCAGAGCTTTGGTTTACAAAGCTCAGAGAACGAGACACATTAGAACCATACGAAAGAATTCATCAGATATTGGATTAGTAATATCCAATTAGAATGACTCGTTAGAGATTGGATCAGTAGTATCCTAGAACGAGTGTGAAGAGTATATTTTTGAAAATGAAAACAGTTTTTGTTTTGAAAATTTAAATCAACTATTCGTATTTGATTATTTGTTTATATTGATTTTGGACAATTCAGTATATAAAGAATTTGCATATACGCCTTGCAAACGTATATTCAAAGTTTTAATATATTGAATAGATATAGCATCACGCTCTAGTCGCCCGAAGATGATATTGATGATAGCGATCGCATCATCAACATTTATGTTCGAGTTTCGAAGGTGTGATATCTATATATTTCCTATTGACTGGTGTGAGAACCAAAATTAGATAGGGCCTATTGTTGTGATTTGGCATCAAGAACATGATTTTTGTATATGTATTAAAATTATGAATTTCAAACTCTAATTCAATAATTGATTGATGTTTGTGTTGGTTGTTTATTTGTTTGCTAATTTTGAACCATTTGGCATAATTGAATCAAATATTGAACTATATTGAAAATTGGTCGCATTTGTTTGCATATACATGTATATCATTGAACAGGTCATAGCAAGGAGGCTAGAGCCGAAGAATAAAATTTGTTTGCCCGACAAATAGGTACATGTTTATTACATAATTTACTGCTTTGTTTGGGTGATGATGATTTTATGAGCCTATTGGCTAGCCGCTTGGCTTTTTCTTTTTTCTTTTTGAGATCTGAAGGACCGGGGAAGCTATTTGAAATTCCCCGATGCTCCCGGTGCAGGGGAGGTTATGGCGAAATTTTTCAAAAATTTAGGGTGTTAGCCAAATTTTTGAAATTTTGAAAATTCTCAGAAACTGAAAGGTTGGAGAATGTAAGCCAGATCGAACGTAGAGTTGATTAATCAAACCACTTTCGACTTTGTTCCTTTTCGGGGACGAAAAGTTTTAAGTGGGGGAGATTGTAACAACCCGCAAATTCTGGGCCAGTTTAAAATTTTTATTTTGGCCATTTTAGCGAATTTTGATTATTTAAAATGAATTATTTTAAATAATATCGACGAGAAATTTATTTTTAATATAATTAGAATGTATATATTATATACGTCGTCGTTAGAATATATAATAATTATATATAATTATAAAAGGAATAGAAAATGGCGCGGTAGTTCGAAAATTCGATTTCCACTTTCAAATGAATATACAGAATTCAATATAAGTCAGAATTGAACGAAACAAGAAATATTTGAATCTGTATAACTATATCTTTGTAACGAAGTTAACAAACTGGGATTTCATCTTAGAAATGATAAGATATGTCCAGTTTAAAATTAGAAATAGTCGCTGTGGAATTTATATATATTTTTAATATATATAAGGCCCTTAAAAATAGCAATTTTGCAAACGACCTCGGATTTCGACGAAACCAGTTTTGTTGGGTCCGCAGTGTCAAATTATTGTTAGATTCCAAATTTCATAATTTTTCGAATCAATATGTGAGCGTGGCAAAGGAAAGCGCGTTTGACCATTTCAGTTGAATTTAATCGACTGGAAATTGGCCATTTTTCAAACGGTCTCAGAATTCGACGAAACTAGTTTTGTTAGGACCGTATCGTCAATACGAAGCTAGAAAATATTTTTCGGGAATTTTTAGAGTTAGTATGTGGCCCTGGTAATTTAAAATGTACATTTAAATTAAATATACATTGATTTATATTGTAATTTAAATAAATACAGATCATAACAGCCGAATTGGCTTACGAAACATATCCCATTGTGTTCGGAATGGGGGTAATTAGCTAGGGGAGATAGTCGTTGGATTTAATTTGAAGCTGGTATTGGTAAACGGATATTTCAGAAATTAAAATGAAAAAAATAATAATAAAGGGTATAAAGGGTCAAAAGGGTCAAACCCTATTTCTTTGTTCATCGCGGTCAAACCCAACTAAAGTCGCCTCTCTCAACGTGAACGACGGGTATTCTCCAACCCTTCCTCCTCAAACCATTTTCGATCTGCTCGGTATTAATCCACAAATCAAATACAAAAATCAAGGAACATTCCAAGATCTACAATTCTGTACAGGTGTGATCGGCGAGGGTTGCGAGAATCAGGTGGATTTCGAGCAGCAAGGAGCTGCGTTAGAGCTCGTCTTCAAGGAGGAGGGGACCATCGAGATGAACGCTACTCACGGTAGAGGACGGGGGCGTGGAGGCGCAACGCGCGGAAGCTCCAGATCGTCGTCGAAGTCACCGTAGGCCGCCGGAAGTTCAACCCTAGGCCGCGAACTAGGTTTCGATCGAGCTCCAGATTCTTGGAACGATTATAAGGTAATTAACCTTATTTTAAAAAATTCAGTCTTTGATATATATAAACACATAGAAAAAAATCAGTTTTGTTCTAAATGAATTAGCATATTGTTTGAAAATTAATTGGTTATTGTTTGAAAATAAATTAAAATTGTTTTTAAAAGAGAAAATAAAATTGTTTTTAAAAGAGAAAATAAAATTGTTTTTAAAAGAGAAAATAAAATTGTTTTTAAAAGAGAAAATAAAATTGTTTTTAAAAGAGAAAATAAAATTGTTTTTAAAAGAGAAAATAAAATTGTTTTTAAAATAAGAAAAATTAGATTTTAAAAATAGAAAAATGGGATTTTTATATATTGAACTTCGATAGAAAAATAGGATTTTTATATATTGAACTTCGATAGAAAAATAGGATTTTTATATATTGAACTTCGATAGAAAAATAGGATTTTTATATATTGAACTTCGATAGAAAAATGGGATTTTTATATATTGAACTTCGATAGAAAAATGGGATTTTTATATATTGAACTTCGATAGAAAAATAGGATTTTTATATATTGAACTTCGATAGAAAAATAGAATTTTTATATATTGAACTTCGATAGAAAAATAGGATTATTATATATTGAACTTCGATAGGAAAATAGGATTTCTATATATTGAACTTCGATAGAAAAATATGATTTTTATATATTGAACATCGAAGTAAAAATTCGATTTTTATATATATTGAATAGCGAAGTAAAAATGTGATTTTTACGTATGTAGTGAAAGCAGCAACGAAGGTGACAAAAAGGCGAAACGACGAAGACTTCTGCAAATGAAGAGCCGTGGAGCTAGGATAGCTATAAGTGAGAATTTCTCACTCTTCAATTTATTTTCTAGTTATATATATATACTAGGATGCAGACGGTGTTTAGTAGCACCCGACACCCGTCCACAGACCATGGACTTGTTTGTTTGGTTGCATAGATTAGTTGAATTATTTGTTTGAATTGAATTGTTTGGTGAGATGAAATTGATTTGATTGATGTGTGAATGGCGTGGGCCTTCACTAGACCGGGGATAAGGCTAGGCCTTGTCCCGTTTCTAGTATCGTGCCGTTATGCCACCGAAATTTTCTAAAATATGTTAGAAAAATAAAAAAAATCATTTATTTAAAGAATGAATGGAATAGAAATTCATATGTTGGAATAAAATGTTTTGTCGTTAAAAATATAATTTTTAACGTGAAGTGAATAAAATAAAATATTCATTTACAAACCAGACGGTTTGTTTATGTACACCTATTTGAATGACGTTGATTGGGTCGATAAATTTTACACATCGCCCAACTGCACAAATAAAATATGTGTTTGATTGTTTGAAACCCCACACGGGTGTTAGGATGAAATTTGAAGTTCACTCATCCTGATTGATTAAATATGTCGATCGATCGATTGACAGGCTGTTATAAGCGTTAGATATCTATATTTGATGCTTATACAGTGTAGTGCACTTTGGTTGATGGTTGATTACTTTTCAATGCTATTATACATGTGTTGTATGAAAATCCACATAATTAACTTTATATGGTAATTGATTGGGCCTCATTCCAATTTAGAAAATAAAGAATATTATAAAATAAAAGTTCATGTGTTGACAGTACTCATTCATTGAGATTGGTCATGTGTTGAACGAAATATTTTGATAATAACAATATTTGAAATAGAAATATTCGAAATGAATATTTGAAAATATCAATATATGAAGCCGTGTTGATTAGATTGACGCCATTTTGACGTGAACGATATTTATATCGATTTTATTCATTTTAAAATGAATATTGAAAAGTGATTTCGAAATCGAATATTTTAAATTGAATTGAAAACGATTTCGAAATGAATTGAATTGAAAACGATTTCGAAATGAATTGAATTGAAAACGATTTCGAAATGAATTGAATTGAAAACGATTTCGAAATGAATTGAATTGAAAACGATTTCGAAATGAATTGAATTGAAAACGATTTCGAAATGAATTGAATTGAAAACGATTTTGAAATGAATTGAATTGAAAACGATTTCGAAATAAATTGAAAGTGAATTGAAATGAATTCAAATTGAATTGAAATTTGAATTGAATAGAAATGAATTTTGAAATGAATTTATAAAGAAGAATTCAATTTTACTTTGAATTGAAATGGAAGTTGAAATAGATTTTGAAACGAATTTTAAAACTATTTATATAATTCGTTTTGAATAGAAAATCGACGAAATATATATTATATATATTATATATATAATATAATGGCCTGAATAGAACGCGCCGCGCCGCGGCAGTTCGTGAATTTCGACCATTTATTTCAAACGGACATTACGGGAGATCCGACCGTCGGATTCTCCTAAAACCGGAACCGTTGGGTTCGTATCGAAAAGAGCTTTCTAATGAATGTTAGAAATTTGAAATCTAACGGTTGGATTTGGAGATACGTCCAAATCAAATTCAAAAAAGGTCGCTGTAAGTGCAGTTCGATGGCCGTTAATGGAAATCGACTGTACGGGCCTTGATAAAATTATTAAAAATAGTAATAATTTGTGTAAAATCATAAGAAATGATTTTTGAAAGTTTGGGATGAAAAACTCCATATTTGAAAAGATAAAAATAGATTTTTATCGAAATGAACTAGTTTTGAACTAGAGTCATAATTCTATTTATTTTTAAATAAATAAATTGAATTCGAAAAGGGTTTTAAAAGTAACCAAAATTCCAATGATTGCATTGGAGTGGATTTGAATCGAAATTGTCTTCGGAATATTTCGATGTTGGAATTCGGGATTATACAGGTGTTGTTATGGAAATTTGAAAGATATATATTTATATCGTTATTTCCAATACGACATTTGTTAGTCGTAGAATTCGATATTGAATATAAGCCGATATATTTTCTATTCAGAGCCTTGTATTGAATATCGAATGTGATTTGGGTTTGTCGTGAATGGTGTCTTCACTAACACTGTTCTTGAACCCAGTTGAGAAAAGATTAAATCTTTTTATTTAGATTTAATGAAGTTTACCAATTAAATAATATTTAATTGGAATTGAATTGATATTGATTTTTGGGTTTATCGTGAACAGTGTTTTAAATAACACTCGTTCTTTAACCCGATAATTAATGGAAATGTGATTTTGGGTCTATCGTGAACCGTGTTTTAAATGACACTGATTCTTTAACCCAGTCACGGATTAAAACTAAGTGGAGTTTTAATGAATCTTTAATTAGATTGAAAAGATCGAAAATGGAGTACCACCAGTTTTGCTCCAGGCGATAGTTAAATCTTTAATTAGATTTGAACGTGAAATGGTAATTGAATTTACCGATAACACCGTGGTGTTAGATATGAAGTATTACCAGTTTTACTTCATGGGATGAATAGGTTGGGATTGGGAAATTAAAACGAATGATTACTTCGGTAAGGATCGCTAATCCCGACTAGTTTGAATTGATATTCAAAAATAGATTAAAGAATAAATTCAAGAATTTATCTTTGATAAAATTAATGGGAACCTTTCCCTATGAATGTGAAATTCAGAAACTAACTGTCGGTTAGCTAAGCGGAATGGTTTTCTGGATATTGATCTGATGTTGGTTTCGGCCTTCGGGGTTAATATTTGGGGAATTATTCTCTTGATTAATTTACGGTTAGTGACAGATGAATTGGAATGAGGCGTATGTTGTGTTTGTGTAACACTTATTTAAAATATACGCGAGTTATTCGGGAAGACCGGGTTTATCCCATTCTGAATAACTGATACGACGATAAGTCGAAGATGAAGACGATGGTCGAAGACCGGAGGTCTTCACGTCGTTTGGGTGATAACTGATGATCTTGATTGGGCTGTACACCCAAGAAGATGGAAACAGTTGGGGATCGTCCAGACGTACTTGGAGATCGATGGATGTGCGGGGTACTAGGTGCCTCCGGTTTCGTTCAGACCCAGAACGGACTTGTAAATGGACTGTGTGTCTGACATTGGATTTCAGTCCGTGTGATTGATCTCTATTAAATATATATCTGTTTGGCGGCGGAGAATTTATTCTCTTGCTTAACGCCCTTCTCTGAGACGTACGAGCTCAGGGGTTATATATCGATGGATATCAAACGCATGGAGTGAATTGCCTGTGTGGCATGCCTAAGTGGCAATTGATCGAGGCTTCTGTTGAAAAGCAAAGTCTTGTGGTGATGATCAAACCACGGCCTTTGTGGCGTAGCTTTGTGTAACGTTTGCTTCGCGAGTTTCACACCCGGTATGAACCAAAAACGGGAGACGGACCTCAGGGAGGGCATGCGTTTCTTTCTAGTTAGAAGTGGCGTCAGTGGTTTTACACGCCCTGACGAGTTTGACTTATGTGGTTGTTGCTGTTGCGAGGCGCCTCGGTTTGATCGGACGATCCGGGTCCGATGGAGTCATTCGTTGGCTCATTTACGCCCCATAGGGCGGGGGAACGCATGTTCAGGGTTTAAGTTTAATCCACATCGGTGGACCGGCCCTGACGATCCAAGGGTCGATGCGCTCTGACCCTGAGGCTCGGGCTAGACAGTCTCGAATCGGTTGAGGACTATCTTTTGCCTCGGTTCATAGACGGAAATCCAATTTCCAAATACGTGACATTTGCGGTTTTATTTGTAGAGCCTAGTATGGCGACATAGTGGTATGGGGCATTCATGCCGCCTATGATTGATACTTATGATTTGAAGTTGTTTTATACACTATGCACTTACAATAGTATCAAATGATTTGTTTTAAACGTATCAAGCATTCTTGGCTATTATAAGGTAAAAACCCTATCCTCCGGCTTGCGTTGCATTGTGTGATGGGAACTGTGTCTTATAACAGCTTCATTTTTCTTTATTTAGCATTGCGCTGTTTGTTTTATGCACTGGTATTCTTGGGAGGAAACCCGTTCCGTGTTATACGGCGTGGTCCCTTGATTTACCAAACTTTAAAAATAAAGATTAATAACTGTTTTAGTTCTCACACCAGTCCCATGACTGACCTGGAGTTTATTGTTTTAACCTAAACTCTGGGTGCCCTTATTTTGACACGGGCAGCTAGTAGTTTTGGTTTTGCAGATTTATATTCACAGGATCCTGGTTTACAGCTGGAACGATATCCGGAAAGCTTTGTATCCGTATATCTCTTTCTAGTTGTGTATTGTATTATTTTCCGCTGCTATGTATTTAAATGTAATTTAAATCTCTGATATTTCTGTGTAATATTCATTTATACTCTGTATATTCTTGTAATCTGATGCATTGTTGTAATATACAATGAAATGTTCTTCTGTATGCGTTCTATTGTGGTTTGTTCTCGAACTATCCGACGCTTTCCTTTACGGGGGAGTTACGGGTCTTTACAGGTTTTTGTACGTTGTGATAATTATTTCATTTTCTTACCACTTGCGTATCAGGCTAGGAATTCAACTTAAATATGTTGGGTACAGTGCATGTGTATATTTATAGTATTTTTATGTATATATGTATGTTTGTTTCAATATCCATTCATGCACAACGAACTGAACATGTACGAGCCTGTCTTATTCCTCTATTCTATCACACGCCTCTGTATGGATGCAAGCAAGTAGATATCAATTTGCATGTGTATTATATTGGTATACATTTAGTTGCATTTTTTTGGTTTTCATGAATAATAGTATGGATGACATGTTGCAACTTGGAATCAGTAGATGCTCGGTTAGAGACTGTTGCATGTTTATTTATTCCATACTTGTGTTGCAGCACACTTTGATAGTATACCTTTCTATGGCTTATCAAAGAATTTGATTATTTCTACACTTGCTTGTTTGAGTCTTAAATGTAGTTATGGAACTTCTCATTTTTCTCTTTTCTCGTTTGTAGTACCTGATGTACACATCACCTTGGCCAGTGAACACATATGTGAAATTAATACCCTTATATCTGAGTTAGGACCTAGCATGCTTAATATTGGGCATTTCACAAATTTCCTGGACATATGTCACATTACCGGTCACTTTAAGGCCGTAGGAACTTGGTTGTATATACAATGTGAATTTGTTTAAAACTAGATCCATTGAACATATAGTTTACATACTGCATAGTTTGGACTGCATTTGAACATTCGATTTCACTAATTATCTTGGGCACAGTTTACCCCGGTCATGTGAGGATAGATTTATTACCGCACTTTGAATTAGGCACGTTATTAACCATGCCACACGTTACTTTTGTTGTCCCATCCTATTGTTGTTGCGTGTGAATATTTAGATCCATCATGATATATTTAGGCAGTCATGGATTAAATTAACAATTTGTTGGTATTAACTTAAATTTTTATATGTGTTGATCAAAGTTAACTTACTTGAATTAAGTTAATCCTGACCCGAGTGTCTGTTGTGTTTTTCTTTTATGCAATACGCTCGGGTCAGATACGAGCATTGTAGATTTTAGAAGTGATCAGCTCGCAAACCGAAGAGGACGCGAAGACGTGGAGATGCTCGCGCGCGCTAGGCTCGACAAATAGTAAATTTATTTTGAAGAAGCTCATGTATACATATTTTGTTTTTAACTTCCACTGTACAAATTTGTAAATCTCTGATATTTATGAGAAATTTTATTCCGCTGCAATTATTGTACTCTTGATTCTGTATTAATTCTGTTTAAACCGTATAAGCCAAAACAATCTGTCGTTTTGGACGTTTCGAATCGGTTTAAATACCGACTTGGAGCGGTCAAAAAGGCAGGTCGTTACAAAAGACATGTTTACGAGGGAGCGGTTGCACCAGCGTCTGCCGAGGGTCCAAGTAAACTCGATGTCTTAGGAGGTACTCTTAATATAAAAGACATTCCTATTACTGCTTTGTTTGACACTGGTGCTGCACGAAGTTTTATCTCTAATGATGCAATTAAAAAGTTTAGACTTAAACTAAAGAAACTTAAAGAGTTGATTAGAGCTAATAGCCTGATAGGAGGTTCCCTCATTCTTGGTAGTATTGTAAAGTGTCTATTTTCTATAATAGCTATCAGTTTCCTTTTAATTTGATCATCATGGATTTTTCCGGATATGATATCATACTCGGTATAGATTGGCTAGCAAAATATGAGGCTGAGTTAGTATGGGCTGAAAGAACAGTTAAGATCAAACCCAAATTTGGAGATACTATATCTATACCATGCCACGGCTCAGCCACTGACAGAAAAATATTCTGGTCTTCTCTAGAAGTTACCCCTACTTCTATTGAGGATATCCCTGTCGTCAAAGATTACGCTGATGTATTCAAAGAAGTTGAGGGCTTACCTCCGCGTAGAGAAATCAGCTTCAGAATTGACTTAGCTCTGAATGCAAGGCCTGTTGTACATCCTATTCGGAGAATGTTGCCAAAAGAAAAGGAGGAGCTGAGAAATCAAACCAAGCAGCTTTTGTGGAAGGGCCTGATCAGGCCTAGTTTCTTAGAATGGGGTGCAACAGTGGTGTTCGTCCCAAAATCAGACGGTACCCTCAGGCTATGTGTGGATTACCACGATCTCAACAAACAAACACTAAAAAATAAATACCCACTGCCGCGTATTAATGACTTACTTGACCGTTTGCATGGAGCGTGAGTATTTTCTAGGATGGACCTAGCTACAGGCTTCCATCAACTTCGCATTGCAGAAGAGTGTGTGCCTTTAACTGCTTTCAGAGGGCCTGATATCTTTTATGAATGGCTAGTAATGCCCTTCAGCCTATGTAATGCTCTAGCATACTTCGTTGATTTGATGAATAGAGTATTCAGAGATGTTTTAAATAAGTTCGTGTTGGTATTCATCGATGACATCCTCATCTTTTCTAAATCCACTGCTGAGCACAAATAGCATCTGAGAGAAGTCTTGGAGATTTTGCGAAGAAATGTGCTGAAAGCCAAATTCTCCAAATGCATATTCTAGCAAGAAGAGGTGAAATTCCTTGGCCATGTTGTATCAAAAGAAGGCATCTCAGTAGATCAAGGGAAGATCTCAGCCATCCAAGAGTGGAAGCAGCCCAGAACTCCCACAGAGGTCAAAAGTTTCTTAGGCCTGGCTGGCTATTATCAGAAATTTGTCAAAGATTTTTCGAAGGTAGCTTGTCCATAGACAAAACTGACCAAGAAGCATACGAAATTCAATTTGACACCCGAATGAGAGGCATCTTTCCAAGACCTAAAAAAGAGGTTGACCAATGCTCCTGTGTTAACCATCATAGATGGCAATCAGGATTTGAAAGTCTGGACCGATGCTTCTAAACAAGGTAGTTTCTTTTATAAATCAACGTGTCAAAGATAACATTTTCTTTTAAAAATGTCAAATCTCATTTTAACATGTTATTCCTTATTTATTTAAGGTATTGGTGAGGTGCTGATGCAAAGAGGCAAAGTAATCGCATATATGCTAGCCGCCACCTGAAACCGCATGAAAAGAATTACGCCATGCATGATCTTGAGCTAATGGCTATTGTGTTTGCTCTTAAAATATGGAGGCATTATCTCTTGGGTGAGAAGTTCGAAATATACACGGATCACAAATCGTTGAAACATCTTTTTACCCAAAGAGATTTGAATATGAGGCAGCAACGCTGGGTTGAATTTCTTGCATCATATGATCTGGATATCCTATATACTCCAGGGAATGCCAACATTGTAGCCGATGCGCTCAGTAGAAAGAATGCAGATAGCGACAATCTCATCCTCGCCAGTCTCATTATCACTCCTACTTTGATTGATAAAATTTCTACTCTTCAGAGGGATGATAAATTTATCTAGAAGCTTTGCGAACGAGTTCGAAAAGGCGAAGCCTCAAGCTTCCAAATTGACAGTAATGGGACACTTAGATTGCAAGGGCGAATTTGTGTGCCAGACATTGCTGAGCTAAAAAGAGAAGTTATGGATGAGTGCCACAAATCAAAAATCAGTGTCCATCCAGGTGTAAGCAAGATGTACCATGATCTTAAGCGCACATTTTGGTGGAAAGCGATGAAGAGAGATATTTCTATTTACGTTGCTAGATGTCCCACTTTTCTGCAAGTTAAAAGTGATCAACAGAAGTTGGCCGGTTTGCTGCAACCACTGGGAGTTCCAGGTTGGAAGTGGGAGGAAATTTCTATGGACTTTATAGATGGCTTGCCCCGAAGCAGAAAAGGGAATGATAGCATATGGGTGATTGTGGATCGTTTAACAAAGTCTGCCCATTTCATCCCTATCAGGTCCAATAGAACAGCTCGAAGTTTGGCACAGCTTTATTTTAAAGAGATAATCAGATTGCATGGGGTTCCTAAAAGCATTGTTAGTGATCGGGATCCTATATTTACTAGCAAATTTTGGGAAGCTTTCCAAGAAGAGCTTGGGACCAAGTTGAATCTGAGCACTGCCTATCACCCTCAGACAGATGGCCAGACTGAGAGAGTGAACCGTATTTTAGAAGACTTGTTGCGAGCTTTCATTCTTGATTATGGAGGTTTATGGGAGGACTTGGTGGAATTCTCTTATAAAAATAGCTACCAAGAAAGCTTCAAAATGTCACCATTTGAATTGTTATATGGCAGACCATGCAGATCTCCGGCATGTTGGGTGGAGTCAGGCAATCGACTAGCCTTGGGCCCTGACATGGTTCGTGAAGCATCGGATAAGGTTGATTTGATTAAGAAGCGCTTGTTGACTGCTCAGAGCCGACAGAAGAGCTGCTGATCGACGCTAGAAAAGTGTGATATTTGTAATAAATTCTGCAAGCATACAGGTGTGTAGCATCCAGGTCGAACACTGGGAGGAAAAATTAAAAATTATTATTTATAGAATTTCATGGGCGAGTTAGAAAAATCTTCGAGGTTGGTTTTGAAAGCAAAAGAAATTGAAACTGCAATTAAACTATTATTGAATTGAATCAGATCTGAATCTAATCAAATCTATATTCAATCCCATTGACCTAAGGAAGCAGTAAAAAGAACAGAAATTGAAATTGCAGAAATTAAAAATAACAAACAGGAATTAAAATTAGGATTACCACTGAATCTAATCAGACGGTCGATCACTAATGAAAAGGTGTGCAAAATACAACTAGTACTCTACCAAACCTAATTGTGTAGATGGCACTAGTTGCTATGCAAATTAAAATACAGAAAAATAAAAGAGAACTAGAAACTTTATTAATGGAGAAGAAGAGAAAAATAGGATGGTGGCTACAATGATATTACAAGGGTATTTATAGGAGATAACCAAACCCTAACCCTAATTACAAACGGGCCTAGCCATTACATCACTAATTAGTTTACAATGAGAATCTCAAATGGGCCTTAGTTAAATCTATTAAATTTTTGGCCTTTCTTCTTTTCCTCTTGGTTCTTTGACAAGTCTCCCTTGATTTGAGATGTGCATGGCCTTTTTATCAATCGTTTTCTTGTCCAACAACAACTAGATGTCGGATCTTCATCTACAATTCTTCAAAATGTAAATATATAGCAATCTGATCTCCATTTCTCTACTTTTCTGGTTGCATGCGGGCTGGGTTGGAATATCTGTAAAAGTAACAAAACAATACCCAAGTAATATTTATTTATATACAAAAGATAAGATATATGAGCATAAAATAAACACATTTCTATGTCAATCAAATACCCCCACGCTTATCTTTTACTCGTCCTCGAGTAAAACAAGAAATGAAAAACTAACTAGATAGGTCACACTTTCGTACGAAACACGATTGCATTGAGCGTATGCAACAAGCCGTTAAACCTCTAGGTGTCCCTAGTAGGACGAGTGGTGTCTCGTGAGGGTTTTCAGCGGATAGTACCCACAAAATCCAAATGCAGTATGTGTGGATCTAATGTAACTACATGAATGCAATGGTTATATACAAAAAACAAAAACAAAAATGACAACACGACTTGTTCAGGAAAGTGGTACAACAAATTAAGTTAACAATTTCTAGTCAGTTGATTTTATTTTAGATACCTCAACTTGTCACAAATTTTCAATATAAATCAAGTTTTCAAATGTTAAATTCCAGTTTGGCCAGTTAGTTCGGTCGATAACATAGTGCAGCCTGAAATAGATTCTTAGTTTGCTTGGCACAGTTTGCAAAGTGGTATTATTATTTTCTCATGTATGGCTAGTCAAATCAATAAGGTCAAGAAGTGTTTGGGCATCATCGCTTATTCTTTATTCTATAAAATTTTAAAATTTATGATTAAGTACATACACCTAACTTAGAAGACCAAGGTTTACCACCCATGCACTGCCTCGCGGACTAACGGAGAGTGGGTAAAGGGCTTCGCGGATTGTGCAGGCCGACTTTGACTTTGTCAACCACGTGTCGGTAATCCTTAGGTGTCCAATCTAATAAAATGAGACCAAGATATTCCAACGCTGACTTTGTCAACAACATGTCGGATAGAGCTTGGCGGGTTTGTACACCAACGCTAGATATACAAGCAATGTTGGATACCCTTCGATTACTATTATTATTATTAAATTTATAAGCACAAAAGAGAGTTACGCAAATTCAACTTAACACAACTTAGTTTTAAAGATTTTGAAAAGCCAATATAAGTATTTTAAGTCCTCCACTTATTTAAACAAAGTCTACAATATAGAATAGATTTCATAGCCATCACCTAAGAATCTCCCTATGTACTGGTTACACTATTATCCCTCAAAATTGAACTTTTCATTATATTTCTTATTCGATCTAAGTTGAGAGAAAAAAATACTATCAACTGACTAAAAGTTGTAAACTTATTTCGTAGTATCACTCTAAAATGAGACGTGTCTGTGTGTTTGTGTGTGTGTGTTTTTTTTTTTAAAAAAAGAGAACTAGAATGAAGAACATGTAATGCAGACTTGACTCCCCCACACTAGATTGAGATAGTGTCCCAATTGTCTAAGGTATGCAGACCAAAATAGAAAGAAAAAAAATGAAAACTAAAAAAAAGAACGTGTACCACTTGATTTCATGGTGGATGATCAGGCTCATGAAGATCGATAAGGTCATCGTCTTCGTGTTGCTCGAATTCCAAAAATGGTTTCAGTCGTTGACCGTTTACTTTGAACACTTTTCCATCCTTGGTATTTTCAATTTCAACTGCTCCATGAGGATATACTGTTTTCACAACATGAGGTCCAGTCCATCGAGATCTGAGTTTTCCTGGAAACAAGTGAAGTCTAGAGTCGTATAAAAGAACTTTTTGTCCTACATTGAATTCTTTACGAAGTATGTTCTTGTCCTGTTGGGCTTTGGTTCTTTCTTTAAAGATTTTCACATTTTCATATGCTTCATTTCTTAATTCCTCTAGTTCTGAGATCTGTAACTTCCTATGTGAGCCAACCTTCTCTAAGTAAAAATTCAAAAGTTTAATTGCCCAAAGAGCACAGTGCTCTAATTCAAAAGTAAGTGACAGGCCTTTCCAAAGACTAATCGATATGGTGAGATCCCTAGATTGGTTTTGTAAGCAGTGCGAAATGCCCAAAGTGCATCAATCAGTTTTACGGACCAATCTTTTCTATTGGAATTCACGGTTTTCTCAAGAATTTGTTTGATTTGTCTATTGGAAACTTCTACTTGCCCACTAGTTTGTGGATGGTAAGGGGTCGATAGCTTGTGTGTGATTGAGTATTTCTTGAGCAAGGACTCAAAAGCACAATTACAGAAGTGAGCGCCATTATCGCTAATGATAGCTCGAGGTGTGCCAAAGCGCGAAAAGATGTTTTCTTTGAGGAATTTGACAACAACCTTGTTGTCGTTGGTTTTGGTCGGGATGGCTTCAACCCATTTTGAGACATAATCTACCGCAAGAAAGATGTAAAGATTCCCAAATGAATTAGGGAATGGTCCCATGAAATCGATGCCCCAAACATCGAATAACTCAATCACTAAAATGGGGTTGAGAGGCATCATGTTTCGCTTAGTGATTTGACCCGTTCTTTGACATCAATCGCATTTAGAGCAAAATTCGAAAGCATCACGAAACAGTGTGGGCCAATAAAACCACTTTGCAATACTTTTACGATAGTTTTCCTTGCTCCAAAATGACCGCCACAAGCATGGTCATGTGAGAAAGAGAAAATACTTTGGTGTTCATGATCGGGTACACACCTTCGAATGATTTGGTCTGGGCAATATTTGAAAAGATATGGGTCGTTCCAATAGAAGTTTCGAACTTTAGAAAGAAATTTTTGTTCATCTTGTTTCGACCATTCAGCGGGTGTTTGCTGTGTGACAAGATAATTCACAATGTCAGCATACCAAGGGGTGTTAGAGATGGAAAGAATTTGTTCGTCCGGAAAATAGTCATCGATTTGGGTGTCGTCAACATTTTCGTGCACAATTCGAGAGAGATGATCAGCTACCACATTTTCAGAACCCTTTTTATCTCGTATTTCTATGTCAAATTCTTGAAGAAGAAGGATCCAACGAATCAAACGAGCCTTGGCATCCTTCTTAGAAAGCAAATATCGTAAGGCAGCATGGTCGGTGTAAACTATGACTTTGGATCCTATGAGATATGGTCTGAATTTCTCAAGAGCGAAGACAACTGCCAAAATTTCCTTTTCAGTAGTTGACTAATTCAATTGGGCCTCATTCAAGGTTTTGCTAGCAAAGTAAATGACTCGAGGGAGTTTATCGATTCGTTGGCCCTAGATGGCCCCAGTCGCAAAATCAAAAGCGTCACACATAAGTTCGAATGGCTGAGTCCAAACAGGGGGTTGAATGATAGGAGTTGTGGTCAAGATTGACTTAAGAGTTTTGAAAGATATTTTGCAATCATTGGAAAATTCAAACTTGACGTCTTTGGCAAGTAAATTCGAGAGAGGTTTTGAAATTGTTGAGAAATCTTTAATGAATCTTCTATAGAATCCCGCATGGCCAAGAAATGAACGAACATCCTTAACAGACTTAGGAGGAGGTAGATTAGCAATCAAATCGATTTTGGATTTATCGACTTCAAGGCCATCTTTTGAGACGACAAGACCTAGAACTATCCCCGTTTTTACCAAGAAATGACATTTTTCCCAATTAAGCATGAGTGATTTCTCCTTACAACGTTTTAGGACGAGTTCTAAATGAGTGAGACAATGGGAAAAAGATGATCCGAAGATTGAAAAATCATCCATAAATATTTCCAAGAATTCTTCCACCATATCAGAGAAAATACTCATAATACACCTTTGGAAAGTCGCGGGGGCATTACAAAGACCAAAAGGCATGCGATGATAAGCAAAGGTTCCAAAGGGACAAATAAAGGTGGTCTTATGTTGATCGTCTAAAGCAACAGGGATTTGGTTATAGCCAGAGTATCCATCGAGAAAACAATAGTATTCATGTCCTGCTAAGTGTTCGAGCATTTGGTCAATAAAAGGCAAGGGAAAATGGTCTTTTCATGTGGCTGAGTTGAGCTTTCGATAGTCGATACACACACGCCGTTTTGTTTTGATTTTTGTTGGGACGAGCTCATTACTTTCATTTTTGATCACTGTGACTCTCGACTTCTTTGTTACAACTTGTACTGGACTCACCCAGGTACTATCAGAGATGGGATAGATGATGTTATTGTCTAGACATTTGATTATCTCCTCCTTGACCACTTCTCTCATGTTTGGGTTTAATCGCCTTTAAGCCTAACGGGTGGGTTTAGCCTCATCAACTAAATGTATGCGATGTTCCACAATTGATGGGCTAATTCCTTTTATATCGCTCAGTTCCCACCCCAAAGCATCTTTATTTTCGCGCAAAATTTCTAAGAGTTTTTCTTCTTGGTCCTCGGTAAGATCAGAGGCCAAGATTACGGGAAGAGTTTCTAAGGAGTCTAAGTATGCGTACTTAAAGTCTTGTGGCAAGGGTTTGAGATCTAACTTAGGATGTTCTTGAGTGTTAACATTGGTCAACATTCCTTGGTTAGATTCAAAAGACGAAGGATTTAAGTCAAGAAATTCATTCAGTTCAGAAATGTATTCGAGTTCATCGAAATTGGAGACGAAATGGTCAAGACACATTTTCAAGGCTTCGGAAGTGTCATTAGAGGTTTCGTCAACTATGGTTTGAATCATGTCGATTTCATCGGTCTCAAAATCCCAAGGTTGTTTGTTGAGATTGAAGATGTTTAGCTCAATGGTTAGGTGTAACACCCCACCTCCGCTAGGGTGGCTCTTGCAAGCACTCTGACTTAGGAGGGGCGTTTTAATCAGGTAAACATGCATAATGATATATCAAGGCAGAACAAGAACATATGTATATATGTAAACAGAGTAAATAACATAGATAAAACAGCGGAAGATTTCAAAACAAGTCTGGTACAACATAATGTCAATTTTCCAAATACACAAGTCTAGATAAAACAACATCAACTGAAAAACTGAAATACATAAGTACTAATCCCCAAAAGAAGTGATAGCCATAGCTAGCTTCATGTCAAACCGTACATGAGCTAAATCCCACAAGCAAGCGGTCAGAAATCCAAGCTAAGCTCCAATATTCCCTCCCTGAGAACCTGGGGGGGGGAACGGAAGAAAAGAGGCGAAAGAAAACAGGTCAGTCAAAAAGACTGAGTAAGCCCTACTACAATCAATGTAAACTGATAAAGTTAACTGGCATGAGCAGCAGGTATGATCATAAGGATACTAGCATGATGATTAGCTAACAAGGTAGACAAAGGTGTCATCGCATAATCAGGATTAAGGTTTTGCACCACAGGTGTACTAGCAAACTAACATGACTTGAATAAACAAGTATTGATCCCTTGGCCCAAGCTTTGGCCCAATAACATGAAATGACCCTAATACAAGGTCCAACCAAACGGTCTAGTCGATCGGCTCCCTAAGCCTAACTCGTCACGTGTTGGTGCCAATACGGCCCAAAACATAATTGTAGTCGAACTGTGCCGGGTCCACCCTTCGGGTGTATCAAGCCCTAGAGTGCCAACCCCTGGACACCATGAACATGAGTGCACAGTCTCGATCTACTGGTACCCATGGGTGACTTCTCCAAACACGGACTACGTGCACGACCATAGTCCGTCCGGAACTACATCGGCGTACCACACGGCCGTCGTTTATTGGGTCGCTTACCTCCAGCCCAGTAATCATGCACCCTCCCTAGCCTAGCCCCTGGGGCCTTAATGATACAAATTTTGGGGTTACTGCGGAGTGGGCCCCCATTGCTAGTATTTTCTAGTGGGTTAAGTACGGTTTAACCCTCTTGCTAATCATGGATTAACTTGGTTAAGTGTAACGATGAGTTCAAGACTTAACCCCGATTAATCCACCAAGCCCAAGTTGGTTAAGTATTAAGTGGACCATGACTTAACCCTAATCACGAGGCATTAATTAATTTAATGCGCCTTAACCTCTCACATTAGAACTTGTTGTGGTTACTAGTTAAGCCGGGCGGGTCCGGGTAGCTTTACACCACAACTTGGTCTAACCTCGGGTTCAAGGTACAACATGACCAACTTGTCACATTGGGTCCTATTGTTTGTAGCAACTAGTTAAGCCGGTCGGTTCCGGGTAGGTTTACGCTACAAACTCAACCCAACCTCGAGTTGGCCACACTTATCTTTTCTAAGTGTCATGTCCATCATGTTTCCAAAACATGTTACAAGTTTTCAAGCAATTGGGTAGACCTAATTTAATAGGTAAATTCCCAATGGGTAGACCTAACTTAATAGGTAAATTCCCAAGCTTATGTTTTTATGTCTTTTACTTTTACCCAACCCCAAACGCAATCCCATCGCTTACATGTCACAATAGCGCATAAAGGATAGAAAGAGGGAACTTGGCATAATCATGACATAAAAGGTGTTGAAGCCACCAGTTCAACATGGTGGCATATGAAATGTACATATGTTCATATACTTGCATATTACATTTTTAGGCCCAAAAGCATGCATAAAACCAAACTTGGCATATTGGTGATACATGGTGCTAAATGACATGTAAAAATGGACATAAGTTCGCATTTAGCCTCACATGCAGGTTATCATAAGAGATATGATAACTTACATGTTGCCAAAATGCAACCTTTGGCATAAAGCTTGAAGCTTTATGTTCATAAACCCAAGATAAGCTTGCATAACATGATAGCATGAACAAAATGTTCAACCCAAACTTGCATAACATAACTTGGCATACTTGCATATAAACTTGCATACCACAACATGATAAACTTGCATATAAACTTGCATATCACAACATGATAAACTTGCATATAAACTTGCATATAAACTTGCATATCACAACATGATAAACTTGCATATAAACTTGCATATCACAACATGATAAACTTGCATTTCATAGCATAGTAAACTTGCATATAAACTTGCATATCACAACTTGATAAACTTGCATATCACAACATTTAACTTTAGAGTTTAAGTATGAAAGTAGAATAGGGCTTACAATACTTATGAAGGCACAAAAGATATGACAAAGCCCTTATGCAATCAAATAGACCCAAAATGCAAGCTCTAACATAAAAACCCTTGAGCCAAAATGATCAAAACTCTTTCTTTATGATGCAAATATAGAAACTTGACTTGAATGCAAGCTAATGACACTCATACAAGCTTGAAAACACTTGTATGCATGGAAAATCTCATAGAAATTTATTTAGGAATTGTATGAAGAGAGTGCAGGCCATGAGAGGATTGATTTTGCCATAGTTTAGTTGTATGAATGAATAATGATGATTTAGGCTAGGTTTAGGGGTCCTTTTATAGAAGTTTAAGTTAGTTTAGGCCATAGGATTAACCCTAGTTTAGATCTAAACCATCAAAAATTGTCATAGGCCAGCAGAACAGACCAGAGAACCAAAACAGGTGCACCAAGCCAGTCAGGGTCAAGCCAGAAAGATGTGCAGGCTTCTGGCTCGACACAGGCGCACTTCCCAAGTGCGCCAGTGTATTTTTGTGCTGGCGCACTTCACAAGTGCGCCAGTACATTCTGGCTTGTTTTCGGTTTTTCTGCCTAACTTCGTTCGTCCATATCTTCTTCATACGGACTCCGATTTTCGAAAACTCGGACTCTATTTTGCGTATTTTTCCGAGACGAACGCAATGGCATAGCCCGTTTCCCTTAATTCAGATTTATAAATTAAATTCTGCCTCGATTTACGTTATAACAGGTTATTGAAAATACGGGTTGTTACATTCTCCCCTCCTTAAAGGATTTCGTCCCCGAAATCTTCAAGTTAGGAAGAACGTATCCTACCATCCAACATCCATCTACTCAAAACATCATCCACGAGCAATCATTGTCCTTACAAGATTCTAAATGTTGTATGAACATATGCAAAGGTGTGTATATGTACTTATCTAATGCAAATATCATCAATGCAAATTATGTTAGTGAAATGAATCCATATGTATGCAATTCCTAACATAATGTATAACATCTATATGTGTGCACATAACATACATCCATATGCAACATCCATGTGATAACACAAAAATTTCCATCCATGAATAAGCGTAAACACTCATGCATATGCAATATGAGGAGTGTGTGAACCGATCTAGTGCCTAATGTGTATAATGCATCCACGAGTAACCACTTGCAAACACTTGCAACCACTTGCAATCATCAAGCATAACATGTTTCAAACACATGTTTCATCCAAAGGGTTTCTACCTAAGGTTCTCATGACAAGATTAACACGATATAGATAGCAAAAGATATGCTACAAAGAGATCGGGAAGATAAGCAAGATATACTCCTTTTTCGGATTACAAGAAATCCCTTCCAAACCCTGACATGTATTACTAGCCAATATGTCATACCTCCTGACAGAAATAGGACCGAAAATGGGACTGAGAGGATATATGTACAAAGATAACATGCGAGTAAGTTCCGCAGGAAAACAAGGATCAAGGATATACTCTTAAAAAGAGATATGATGCGCGTATCTAGCCTTCAGTCTTCTAAGTCACGTTTCCTTGAGTTTAACTCCACTGTGCTTTGGCCGTCTTTTACTTCATGATTCCTTGGCCTCTTAACTCTTATTTCCAAATATGAATTGGAACCCATTTAATTGTCGCCTCTCGTCTTCATCTTTCACTTACTCTTCTATCATTCCTGGCTTAAACATAACTATGACCTCATGTTTTCATGCAAGCTCTCCAAAATTCACTAGTGAATCATGGATCTCGTTTACTTACGATAAAGTATTCCACGCAGCAGAACTCTTCTTGAAAATACCAATCCACGTTGCCAATGAACCATCCGCCTGCGAATGATAGGCCGTGCTTAGATTCAGTTGCTTGCCCATGACTTCTCGTAGACTATCCCAAAACTGGCTAGTGAAGATTAAGTCATGGTTACTAACTATACTTTAGTGAACCTCGTGCAACTGCTTTATTTCTTGAAAGTAAACTGTTGCTAGCTATGATGCAGTCCTTTCGCTCTTTACCGGAGTGAAATGAGCGCTCTTCGTGAGTCTACCTACTATGACCCACATGCTCGTATTCTCTTCCCTTGACCTAGGCAGTCCATCCACGAAATCCTTCGTGATGCTTTTCCCTCTTCCATTGCGGGGACCTCTAATGGATATAGTAGCCCACCGGGCTTCTATAACTCGGCCTTAATCTGTTGGCACCACATGCACTTGGGACAAACTTGGCCACCTCCTCGGGTGATGTGCATCTTCAAGAACCTTCTTTCTCTCATCGCGTCTTAGCCATCCCTTGTTATCTATAGCGAGGTGTCTTAACATCTCGCCTCGAATCAACTTGTCTATGATCTCGACTAACTACGGGTCTTCTTTCTGCGAAGTCCCTACTTGATCCCGAAGGGTAGGTCTAAGCTCAAGGGACGCTGACTAATTAAACTGAGAGAACTTCTTACTTCAGTTGCATTCCTTGGAGTCTTCCAATCCTGAACTGCAACTACCTTAGCGGGATCCACCGCTAAGCCTTGCTTAGAAACTATGTGCCCAAGAAATCTAACTTCTTTTCTCCAAAATGACATTTGGAGGACTTGGCTTTCAACTGATGCGCCCTAAGCGTATCCATCACCTCCACGAGATGCCTTGCATGCTCTTCCTCATCCTTAGAGAAGATCAGAATATCATCTACGAAGACCACGACAAACTTGTTCAAGAACTCCCTGAACACCCTACTCATCAAGTCCACGAAGTAGGCGGGTGCATTAGTCAAACCGAATGGCATGACCAGCCATTCTAAGAATTCATCCGGAGTTCTGAACGCAGTCTTGTCTATACTATCCTCAGCTACTCTGAGTTGATGGAATCCAGTAGCAAGATCAAAAGAAAACAGATGTTCCTACAAGCTGATCAAACAAATCATCGATCCTTGGCAATGGTTGTCTATTCTCTTCGTTTAACTCACGATAATCAACACAAAGTCGAAGAGAACCATCTGCCTTGGTAGTAAATACTACAGGCGCTCCCCATTCAGATATACTTCATCTAATGAAGTTCTTCTCAAGCAACTCGTTGACTTGCTTTCTTAACTCTCATCTTGCGGGGAAATGTGCCTAACCGGCCACAAAACTATCTTGGCATTATCAACCAGATAAATGCGGAAATCAATCTCTCGTTTAGGGGTAACCCCCTTCACTTTTCCCAAGATATCAGGTTATTCTCGGACCACCCTCACCGATTGAAAACTATCGATAGACGAGTTGAGGGATTCAAGATAACACAACATGACGGGACTCATAGGGTTACTAGAAATTTTTAGGGTATTACCGAGGCGAGTCATGAGCCTCACAACCCTATGCTCAAAAATCAAGGATGGCTCCGAAACTGGACACCCCATCCATGCCCAAAATCAACCCATACCCCATGAAACCGAGAATATAAGCATCACGCGAGAACTCCATACTCAAGATAGAGATTTTCAAATCCACGTAGATAATAGACAAATGGGCGGAACCCCCAATTGGATTTGAAACACACACGGGATCATTAACTAGGCTAGTACTTAGGTGCAAACTTTCAACTAGATCAGACGAGATAAACTATGCGATGCACCACAATCAAACAAGGTACGAACTGGAAAATCAAAAATATAAACAAGACTTTCAACAGAAATACTACCTCGATCGGGAACCGGAGCGACATTGAGAGCATGAACTTGCCCTCCTGATGGTCTTGCATACTGATTCTGACCTTGCCCTTGCTTCTTCGGGCAATCCTTACTGAAATGTCCAAACTCACCGCAATGAAAGCATTCGCCATCCTTCCTTTTCCTCTTCTTACAATCCTTAATAAGATGCCCAACTAAACCGCAATAATAGCACTTTCCCTTTTTGTTATTGCCCTTGTTGTTGTTCCCCTTGTTACCTTGACTTATGTTCTTGTTCTTATTGCCTTGACTGCTCTGACCACTTGGATTACCCTGATTTCCGTTCCACTGGGAATCAGTCTTCTTGGCTTGAGTATCATTCATCTTGATCTCTTTCTTGTCACTCCTATTCTCTTCATTGAGTAGGGCCATATTCACCAAACTCTCGAAAGTTGCCCCCAAGGGTATATGAGTCATGGCAAAACCATGTAATGGCTCGTTTAATCCTAGAGCAAAGTATAGGGCCTTCTTCTGAGCTGTGTTGACCAAGTCTAAACCGAACCGAGCAAGTTGATTAAACTTATCCATAATAGTCATGTCCCCTTGCTTTAGTGATAGGAACCTTAGTCCAAACTTTCCCCGAAAGTCATCCCAAGTCTCAATTGGCCTAGTAGCGGTGGTGACCACCCACCAACGTGCAGCTTCTTCCTTTAGTAACCACATTGCTAATAAAACCTTCCTACGGTCATCTATATCAAAGATGGCAAAAAGATCTTTGGTTTCTTTCAACCAATTCCTTGCCTCTACATAAGTCTCGGTTCCAATGAAATTCTTGCAACCCATCGCCTTAAAATCTTGGCAAATCTTTGCGAAGTCAGTTTGAGGATGCTGAGCGGAAGGAGGAAGAGGAACCTCAGCGACAGGAGGAGGAGGAGGAACATTAACTACCGGAGGAGGAGTAATATTTGCGGGGCCGGCTTCGGTCGCCCTAGCCTCCAAAAGTCTCCTATACCAAACAGGTACGTGTACTCCCTCCGGAATGGCAAAGTTATTGGCCATACTGAAAACGAAGAAAAAGATAGATTCAGAATGGAGAAAAACGAAGGAATTTTGCTAATGGCTTTTTGGGGAATAGCCTTTAAAATAAACTAGACTTTTCTTTGGAAAATACTTTATACTTGGTTTTGAAAATAGTTTTTCAAAAAGTTTTCTAAAAACCTTTTTGTTCCTTCTCGTAAACCATATGCTCTGATACCAAATGTAACAACCCACCTCCGCCAGGGTGGCTCTTGCAAGCACTCTGACTTTGGAGGGGCGTTTTAATCAGGTAAACATGCATAATGATATATCAAGGCAGAACAAGAACATATGTATATATGTAAACAGAGTAAATAACATAGATAAAACAACGGAAGATTTCAAAACAAGTCTGGTACAACATAATGTCAATTTTCCAAATACACAAGACTAGATAAAACAACATCAACTGAAAAACTGAAATACATAAGTACTAATCCCCAAAAGAAGTGATAGCCATAGCTAGCTTCATGTCAAACCGTACATGAGCTAAATCCCACAAACAAGCGGTCAGAAATCCAAGCTAAGCTCCAATATTCCCTCCCTGAGAACCTGGGGGGGGGGAACGGAAGAAAAGAGGCAAAAGAAAACAGGTCAGTCAAAAAGACTGAGTAAGCCCTACTACAATCAATGTAAACCGATAAAGTTAACTGGCATGAGCAGCAGGTATGATCATAAGGATACTAGCATGATGATTAACTAACAAGGTAGACAAAGGTGTCATCGCATAATCAGGATTAAGGTTTTGCACCACAGGTGTACTAGCAAACTAACATGACTTGAATAAACAAGTATTGATCCCTTGGCCCAAGCTTTGGCCCAATAACATGAAATGACCCTAATACAAGGTCCAACCAAATGGTCTAGTCGATCGGCTCCCTAAGCCTAACTCGTCACGTGTTGGTGTCAATACGGCCCAAAACATAATTGTAGTCGAACTGTGCCGGGTCCACCCTTCGGGTGTATCAAGCCCTAGAGTGCCAACCCCTGGACACCATGAACATGAGTGCACAGTCTCGATCTACTGGTACCCATGGGTGACTTCTCCAAACACGGACTACGTGCACGACCATAGTCCGTCCGGAACTACATCGGCGTACCACACGGCCGTCGTTTATTGGGTCGCTTACCTCCAGCCCAGTAATCGTGCCCCCTCCCTAGCCTAGCCCCTAGGGCCTTAATGATACAAATTTTGGGGTTACTGCGGAGTGGGCCCCCATTGCTAGTATTTTCTAGTGGGTTAAGTACGGTTTAACCCTCTTGCTAATCATGGATTAACTTGGTTAAGTGTAACGATGAGTTCACGACTTAACCCCGATTAATCCACCAAGCCCAAGTTGGTTAAGTATTAAGTGGACCATGACTTAACCCTAATCACGAGGCATTAATTAATATAATGCGCCTTAACCTCTCACATTAGACCTTGTTGTGGTTACTAGTTAAGCCGGGCGGGTCCGGGTAGCTTTACACCACAACTTGGTCTAACCTCGGGTTCAAGGTACAACATGACCAACTTCTCACATTGGGTCCTATTGTTTGTAGCAACTAGTTAAGCCGGTCGGTTCCGGGTAGGTTTACGCTACAAACTCAACCCAACCTCGAGTTGGCCACACTTATCTTTTCTAAGTGTCATGTCCATCATGTTTCCAAAACATGTTACAAGTTTTCAAGCAATTGGGTAGACCTAACTTAATAGGTAAATTCCCAATGGGTAGACCTAACATAATAGGTAATTTCCCAAGCTTATGTTTTTATGTCTTTTACTTTTACCCAACCCCAAACGCAATCCCATCGCTTACATATCGCAATAGCGCATAAAGGATAGAAAGAGGGAACTTGGCATAATCATGACATAAAAGGTGTTGAAGCCACCAGTTCAACATGGTGGCATATGAAATGTACATATGTTCATATACTTGCATATTACATTTTTAGGCCCAAAAGCATGCATAAAACCAAACTTGGCATATTGGTGATACATGGTGCTAAATGACATGTAAAAATGGCCATAAGTTCGCATTTAGCCTCACATGCAGGTTATCATAAGAGATATGATAACTTACATGTTGCCAAAATGCAACCTTTGGCATAAAGCTTGAAGCTTTATGTTCATAAACCCAAGATAAGCTTGCATAACATGATAGCATGAACAAAATGTTCAACCCAAACTTGCATAACATAACTTGGCATACTTGCATATAAACTTGCATATCACAACATGATAAACTTGCATATAAACTTGCATATCACAACATGATAAACTTGCATATAAACTTGCATATCACAACATGATAAACTTGCATATCACAACATGATAAACTTGCATTTCATAGCACAGTAAACTTGCATATAAACTTGCATATCACAACTTGATAAACTTGTATATCACAACATTTAACTTTAGAGTTTAAGTATGAAAGTAGAATAGGGCTTACAATACTTATGAAGGCACAAAAGATATGACAAAGCCCTTATGCAATCAAATAGACCCAAAATGCAAGCTCTAACATAAAAACCCTTGAGCCAAAATGATCAAAACTCTTTCTTTATGATGCAAATATAGAAACTTGACTTGAATGCAAGCTAATGACACTCATACAAGCTTGAAAACGCTTATATGCATGGAAAATCTCATAGAAATTTATTTAGGAATTGTATGAAGAGAGTGGAGGCCATGAGAGGATTGATTTTGCCATAGTTTAGTTGTATGAATGAATAATGATGATTTAGGCTAGGTTTAGGGGTTCTTTTATAGATGTTTAGGTTAGTTTATGCCATAGGATTAACCCTAGTTTAGATCTAAACCATCAAAAATCGTCATAGGCCAGCAGAACAGACCAGAGAACCAAAACAGGTGCACCAAGCCAGCCAGGGTCAAGCCAGAAAGCTGTGCAGGCTTCTGGCTCGACACGGGCGCACTTCCCAAGTGCGCCAGTGTATTTTTGTGCTGGCGCACTTCACAAGTGCGCCAGTACATTCTGGCTTGTTTTCGGTTTTTCTGCCTAACTTCGTTCGTCCATATCTTCTTCATACGGACTCCGATTTTCGAAAACTCGGACTCTATTTCGCGTATTTTTCCGAGGCGAACGCAATGGCATAGCCCGTTTCCCTTAATTCAGATTTATAAATTAAATTCTGCCTCGATTTACGTTATAACAGGTTATTGAAAATACGGGTTGTTACATTAGGTGCCCGAAGGAAAGTCGAAGTTGCCCGTTCATACAATTAATGACAGCATTTGAAGTTGCTAAGAAGGGTCGTCCTAAAATCAATGGTATTTGAACTTTTGGATTTGAGATAGGCTCTGTTTCCAAAACTATGAAATCGACAGGGAAGTAAAACTGTTCGATCTGTATCAAGACGTCTTCGATTATTCCTAATGGCTTTTCGATAGATCGATCAGCTAGCTGAAGAGTGATGTTTGTTGGTTTAATCTCCCCTAATCCAAGTTGACGATAAACAGTATAAGGAAAAAGATTGACACTGGCACCAAGATCGAGTAGGGCACCAGAGATGTGAGTGCTTCCTATTTTGCAATCAATCGTAGGGCAGCCAGGGTCTTTGTACTTGACTGGGTAAGATTCGAAAGAACAGAGCTTGTATTCGCAGTTAGAAAGGCGGTTTTTGGGACATTAGTCGCACGTTTTTGTGTGCATAATTCCTTAAGATATTTAGCATATTGAGGAATTTGTTCAATGGTGTCTAAAAGAGGAATGTTCACACGAACTTGTTTGAAAATTTCCAAAATTTTATCGAAATTCGTCGCTTTCTTCTTATTATTAAGTCTATGGGGAAATGGAGCTATTGGTTTTTCGACTCTGTGATCAGTTTCATCATTCGAAGAAGAAGGTTTATCCTTGGAAAAAGAAGGTGGTAAGGTTGCAAAAGATGGAATGTTGGTATTGCCGATATTAATTTTCGAAGGTGGGTCGGATTTGCAGACACTAGGAAAGGAACTGCTGGGATTGCCAACATTTGAAGAAAATGGAGGTTTAGAAGAATTGGCATTCGAAGCCAATGGGTGATTATCAAGATTTGGCATTGGGGTCGAGTTAGAAGGCTCGTCAGGGTTATCCACGTTATTATCAATCCTCTTTCCAGATCGAAGGGTTGTAATAGCATTGACCGGATTATAGTTTTCGTCCTCACAAGAATTTACAGCACGAGAGATATATTTTGGATTCACCTCTGGTTGACTAGGCAACTTTCCTTTCTCATCATTTTTCATTAGTTCTTTCATCATATTCATCATCTGTTCGAGTTTAACATCTTGATTGTTTATTTGTTTCTCTAATCGAACAATATCTTGTGAAGATTAACCAGATTGAGAGGATTGGTTTGATGATTAAAAATTGGGATGCCTATAAGGTTATTTGGATTGAGATGCAGTTTGAGAGGTTTGAGAATTGGGAGGTGGAGCTTGAAAATTTGGATTTGGAATAAAGTGTTGCACGTGAGATGGGTTAGCCGAATTATTGGGGTTTGACCAAGAAAAATTTGGGTGGTTCCTCCAACCAGGATTGTATGTGGATGAGTAAGGATTATTTTAAGCTGTAGCATTGGCTTGGTCCTGAGAGTAATAGTGGGGTAGCCCTTCTCCGGCTTGAGGAGTTTGATTTTCTAAGGAAATTTGACTTGGGTCCATGACATGCACTCCTCAAGTAGAAGCATGAATGGGAACACGAATTGATTCCCACTGCATGTCCTTTTCATAATAATCTTCTAAAAATTTCCAAGCCTCATTGGCCGTCTTAGACATAAAGCCTCCTCCACACATTAATTCTAGTTGAGTTCTAGTCTGATAGTTTAGCCCTTCATATGCAATTTGACATAAGTGATCTTTTAGAATTCCATGATGAGGACAACTATATAATAATTGGTTGAATCTTTCAAAGTATTTTGAAAAAGTTTTCCCCTCATTTTGACAAAATTGATTTATCTCTGTTCGAATTTTGAGAGTTTTATGGAAAGGGAAAAACTTTTTCAAGAATGCAGTGACAAATTCATCCCAACTTCTTATGGAATGTTTTGAAAGAGAATTTAGCCATCTTTTAGTGCTTTCAAGTAGTGCAAATGGAATTAGCCCCAGCTTGATCGATTCGTTAGACAATTATTGCATTTTTGTTGTGGACGCATACAATTCAAATTCACTTAGAAATTCGTAAGCATTTTCAGACCCAGTAAATTTTGGTACCCCTTGAATAAAAGAATGTTTAAGCTCAAAATTGTTTCCTTCAGCTGGTGGGAACACGATGACAAAGGGTTGAACGGTCCTAGTTGGATAACATCGATCACGAAGAGATAAGGGTCTATCCATTTCGATATTGAAATTTTGAAAATTTTGATGTGCTCGATTTTGATCTCGAAAATTTGGAAAGTTTTGATTTACTCGATTTTGATCCAACTCGTTTGGAAAATTTTGGTTGATTCGAGAATCCCTAGGAGAATTTTGTTGGCTAACACTTTTTTCACTCATTGTTGTCAAATGCAAACAAGGAAAATCCTAGACTTAAGGTTGACACAAGAAGCTCCTAATCAAAATAAATAACGAACACAAGTGTATCTTATTAATTGATAATCTCGATTTGAAGGGGGAAGAGGGTCTTATGGCCGTTCACGTATAGTATAAATACTAAGGGATACGACCAATGTTTTACGGGTAGTATGCAACCTCTTTTGCTAGAAGTTCAAAAAATTGAACTAATATATACCCGCGATCAAACCGTTGAGATAATCAATTTCACATACACTTTTGTATTTAAATATTTTGCAAATCAAATCAAACAAATAGATTGAAAAAGTTAATTTGCTAGAATGTTGAAAAATTCCTGATGTAATACGTATCACCGTCCTTTACAAAAGGAATAGAACGAATTCCACACAGCAAAATAAATTTTTAAATCTAATAATTTTAAACCAATTTGTTTGTCCTATCGAGCTTGAGTTTTGCTCCTAAGGCCAACGTCTAATCAATTTTTATTTAAGTCCAGGGAGGAGGCAAATGACCGAATTTAATTGTTTTGGAGCCAAGGAAAGGTAATGACTTCCTCACCTTATGTTTGTTAGGGCTGTGCTCGTAACTAAATTTATTTCAGAATGCAGCCAAAACAACAATTAAACACAAATAATTGCAAAAATTAAAAATTGTACAAGAAAGCCGCTGCCCCTGTAGAAGATTTTTACAAGCAATTTCTATATTTTTCAAAGTAGCTGCAGAACCTGTAGAGTTTAGAAAATTTTACAGAGTTGGGTATGGCTGTTTGTCGAGAGTTGTTGAGGAGCTGCAACGATAAAAATCCTGGTGTTTGCACTTCTCTTGAATTTTGAATTCCTGCTTGATACTTGAATTCTTATCCTTTCTTTGGCCTTAGAGTTGTCGAAAGTTCTTATCCTGGTGTTTGCACGGCACCAAAAACTTGATCGACGCTAGAAAAGCGTGATATTTGTAATAAATTCTGCAAGCGTATAGGTGTGAAGCATACAGGTTGAACACAAGGAGGAAAAATTAAAAATTATTATTTATAGAATTTCGTGGGCGAGTTAGACAAATCTTCGAGGTTGGTTTCGAAATTAAACGAAATTGAAACTGCAATTAAACTATTATTGAATTGAATCAGATCTGAATCTAATCAAATCTATATTCAATCCCATTGACCTAAGGAAGTAGTAAAAAGAACAGAAATTGAAATTGCAGAAATTAAAAATAACAAGCAGGAATTAAAATTAGGATTACCGCTGAATCTAATCAGACGGTCGATCACTAATGAAAAGGTGTGCAAAATACAACTAGTACTCTACCAAACCTAATTGTGTAAATGACACTAGTTGCTATGAAAATTAAAATACAGAAAAATAAAAGAGAACTAGAAACTTTATTAATGGAGAAGAAGAGAAAAATAGGATGGTGGCTACAATGATATTACAAGGGTATTTATAGGAGATAACCAAACCCTAACCCTAATTACAAACGGGCCTAGCCATTACATCACTAATTAGTTTACAATGAGAATCTCAAATGGGCCTTAGTTAAATCTATTAAATTTTTGGCCTTTCTTCTTTTCCTCTTGGTTCTTTGACAAGTCTCCCTTGATTTGAGATGTGCATGGCCTTTTTATCAATCATTTTCTTGTCCACAGCAACTAGATGTGGGATCTTCATCTACAATTCTTAAAAATGTAAATATATAGCAATCTGATCTCCATTTCTCTACTTTTCTGGTTGCATGCGGGCTGCGTTGGAATATCTGTAAAAGTAATAAAACAATACCCAAGTAATATTTATTTATATACAAAAGATAAGATATAAGAGCATAAAATAAACACATTTCTATGTCAATCAGCTACGCAAACCAGCGAAGAAGAGATTTAGAATTCTCTGTTGGTGATCGAGTATACTTGAAGGTTTCTCCCTTAAGAGGCATAATTCGTTTTGGGAAGACTGGAAAGTTGGCACCGAGATTTATTGGCCCATTTCCTATTCTCAAAAGGATTGGTACTCTCGCTTATAGAGTGCAGCTGCCTGACTGGTTGCCAGAGGTGCATGATGTATTTCATGTGTCTCAACTCCGCAGGCATGTGCATGATCCAGATCTGATTGAGGATGAATTAAATCAACAGGTCCTGGATATTACTCCGAATCTAACAGTGAGAAAAGACCCGATAAAGATCGTTTGCAAAGAAACCAAAATTTTGAGGAACAAGAGGATCAACCTAGTCAAAGTTCAATGGAGTAGGGATCCTAGAGATTGTACTTGGGAGATAGAGGATAACATCAAAAGGGCTTACCCTAGGTGCAGAGTAGACATCTCTGAATAACTCTTGTGTTAAGGTACATTTACCCCAATTTACATTTGCCATTTTGTTTCCTACTCTACTTTGTTTCCTTTTCGAGGACGAAAAACTCTTAAGTGGGGGAGATTATAACGACCTGGAAAATCCAAACCAATTTAAAATTTTTATTATAAATATTTTGGTGGAAAAATGTTGTAGAAATTAAAATAATCATTTTTAAATAATATTAAAGATAGTGAAAATAGTCAATGTTCAAACAATCTCTGTTTTCGACGAAACCTCTTTTATTGGAACTGGAACGTCAAATTATTGCTAGGTTTCAATTTTTAGAATTTTTCAAGTTAGTATGTGAGCGTGGCAAAAGAAACTGTCTTTTGTTCAATTTAGTTAAATTTAATCGACTGAAAAATAGCCATTTTTCAAACAGACTCAAAATTCGACGAAATTAGTTTTGTTAGGACCGTATCGTCATAACGAAGCCAAATATTTTTTTTTTTGGATTTTTCTGAGTCCGTATGTGGCCTCAGTGAATTTATTTATGCGAACAAATTAAATTAATAAAGGAATTAATTATTAAATTTGAATAAAACAGGCCATAGACAGCCATTTGAGCTGACGGGACCTGTCCCGTTGGATCCGGAATATGGGCTATTGGCTAGGGGCACCTTCTGCTGGATTGGATTCGAAACGGTTAAGAAGATTTGGATTTAATTATAAAAATACACTAAAAATATTATAAAAATTAGAAAAAATTAAAACCCTAAACCTAAAACACTATTCACTCTCGTGTAGCCGCCACCCACCCAAATCCATGGCCACCAACTTCTGAACTTCCTCCACCAAGTTCTCCTTCATCTCAACGAATTAAACCCCAACACATATACCAATTCGAAGCCCTTTTCACCCACTTTCAATCCATACGGCCATCACCCACCCCCAGCGCCGGAATCGACCGCTCTTGCTCCCTGAACCCGAGCCGCGTCGACCGCCACCCAAGGCGCCAGAGAACGCTGAGCTGCCCCGCTTCGCAAGCAGTGGTGCGCCTCCCGTAGCTCGACGTCATAGCATCATCTGATCCTCGAGCCGATCATCCAACCTCCTGCAAATCGGATCCAAAGTTTTGAACAAAAACTGAAATAATACAGCCATTTGTTCTGAGGTAATAAAGTTTGATTCCTAACATGTATAAGCACGGCCAATTACTTATTTAATTATAAAATTGATAATTTATTCATACGTGATCAGAATTTTAAAATTTCAGATTCGTTTGAACCATAACGTCGAATAGAACTTGCTGAAACTGAGTGGAACAATTTCTGAATTCGTTTGGATTTTTAGATCTGAATTGAAATAAGGTGAGATTTCTTTGTCTAAATTAATTAATTTATTTATTTATTTGTTTGCGTTGTAATAATCACATGTTTATGCTTCAATTCTATTTTTGTTTCCGACATGTGGATGATGGATTGATATGTGTTGTAATGGATAGTTGCAGATCCATATGTATTAATCATGCTATGATATCACTTTTGTTTATTTTGAATTGATCTATTTTATCAATTCAAAATAAGAGAAATATGATTTGTCATCTTAAGTTATCACTTATGTTTATTTTGAATTGATCCATTTCATCAATTCAAAAAAATACATAGAAATATGATTGTCACAAATTACTTTGCCTCTTTTGAGTTGATCTATTTTATCAATTCAAACATAAAAAGAAATATGATTTGTCATTTCATGTTATCATATTGAAAATGAACTCTATATTTAGCGTAGTGATTTCAAACTTATAATTTGTGTGATGCCATAACAATAGAAAACATTAGATTATTTTATTTACATTTCTTTGTAAATGAAATAAAAAGATCAAAACTTGATTAGAAAACAGTATTTCTAATTTACATATTGGTCATTAATCACATAAGTGATTTATGGCATAAAAAGGCATTAATTACCTTAATTAATGAGATTAATTGGAAATGAATGTGACATTAATTTGAATTTGAATAATTTACATAATTAAAATGTAAATTAGAAAATACGAACGCGCTTAACCCGAGGTTGGATTGAGTTGTGACGTAAACCTGCCCGGACCCACCCGGCTGTCCAATTGTCACAACAATAGCTATCCAATGTGAGAGGTTAAGGCATGGGGCCCAATAAAGACACGACGTTAGACTGAGTTGTGGCGTAAGACTGCCCGGACTCAACCGGCATACAGGCAGCCACAGCAATATCTGTTTAATCTGAGAGGTTGGTGCTCTAATAAGACAATTAGAGCTGAGTTAGGATCGATAGGGTTAAGTCAATTTAATAAATACTTAACCATCAACATGTTAACTAAATTGGTGGGTAGGGTTAGGTAAATCTGGACACTTAACCAATTTAATATGTTGACTAGGGGAGTGGGTAAGGTTAAGCAAATGTTTAACCATTATAACATGATTAACTGGACTAGTGATTGAGGTTAAGTTAATTAGAACACTTAACCATAGAAACATGTTAGTTAGACAAGTGATTGAGGTTAAGTTAGTTAGAAACACTTAACCAATATAACATGAATAACTAGGGTTAAGGCCGCTTAACCAATATAACAAGATGGGTGACTAGGGTTAGGTTAACAGGAAACACTTAACCGTTGTAACAGGTTAGTTAAACAGATGGTGAGGTTAATTTAACACCAGGAGGCAACATTTAACCAGAGTAACATGATAAGTAGGAGGGTTAAGTTAATAGGAATTTATTAATGACACTTAACCATAACAACCTGAGGAACACGTGGGGTTAAGTTAACAATTAAAAACACTAAACCAATATGATATGAGGAATGGGCGGGTTAAATTAACATGAATAAACTAACACTTAACCATAAAATAAATATGATTGAATTAGTGGAAGGGTTAAGTACATATCAGGGTTGGTGGGTAATATCAGTAAATATAGGCCCCCAAACTTAACCGTTAATGAACATGCTTGAATCGGTGGGAGGGTTAAGTACACCACGTGTAAGTGGGTAATATCTGTATATATAGGCCCACAGACTTAACCAATAGGAAACCCTAGTAACGGGGACCCATTTCAGCAGTAACCCAATTAGGTATCAATGATACCCTGAACTAGGCAGGGTGAGGCACGATTACTGGGCTGATTGTAAGCGGTCAAAGCGACGGCGGTTGGTGCACAGTGTGGGGTCTAACGGAGTGCGGGCGTGCACACACTCTGGAGCAGACAAGTCAGGGCACTGGGGCATCAGTAGTATACCCTATGCATTCTAGGAATTGTGTGTCGGGCCACCACTATGGGACTTGATACACCCCATGGTGGGACCACCATAGGTATCTACAATCGAATAGGGCCGTATGACACACGTGACACAGGCGTACAGATAGGGAGCCGATCGATAGAGTAGTAAGGGTACATCTAACATCTTCATAGAAATTGGTCTAATTGAGGTGGAATCCTCATACTAGATGTATACCTAAAGGCTACCACAACTGCGGGGGATTGGGATCGCGTTGCAATATTAGCATTTGATATGAATGACTAGTTAGGACACTAGTTAGGTGGTGCAGAGCAATTAGATAACATTTTAATGGTGAAGCCTAAGAAACCTTGCGATGTTATTCTTGATAGAAACCATGCGATGTAATACTTGATAGGAATTATGGGATGTTATACTTGATTTATCGTGCCTGTAGCTTACCTTGCCATCATGCTTATGTTTACTTTCAGTTTATTCATGCCATGTTATATTTACCTATTTTTATGCTAAAAGTCACTAGGACTTACTCAGTCTTTATGACTGACCCGTTTTGTTTTGCCTCTTTTTCTTCCATTCCCCCCCCCCCGGTTCACAGGGTGGGAATACACCTTAGTTCGGATCTTACCAAGCCCTAAGGCTCTTTCATGTAAGGCTTGGATTCCTCTTGGCTATGGCTTGCTTTGCTTTATTGGGGAATACTACAGTCTATTTTTATGCTTCTTTGTTTTTAAGCAAGACAGATATTTTAGCTATGTATTTGGGTATTGGAAGTTGATGGGCTTTTATTGTAAACAATTCTACTTAATAAATGATTTGAAGTACTTCTACTTTACTTTCTGCTGTTTTATATATGTCTGTCTTGTAATATTTCTGTTCCAGTACCCATAATGCTCCATTGAAGTTAAGGCATTCCCTTTGTGAGTGACCTTAACGGATGTGGGGAGTTACAATAAATTGAATTAAATCAAGTTTCTTGACTAACATTGAAATTTGAGGATTGTCCTCAAACAAACTAAAACTTAATTATTTTAACAAATATAGAGGATCTAAAATGAAAGTTGAAGTATGACTTCAACTGAATAAGATATAAATGTTACAACAATCTACTTATCCGTTTTTAGTATTAGATACTAGATGTGAATCACATAAATGTATGTAAATTAACAATTGCAAAATAAGTAGAAATCTGATAAAAGGACAAGTGGACTATCCATAGAAAGTTCTTTTGTTCTATATACTGGCTTAATTGAATAATTAAATAATTGTTATTATGAAAATTGCATTTAAAATAAATGTTATAATGTATCTTGTTTAGACAAGTTTAAATTTCATTTATAATAAAAGAACAATTGTTATTCATTTTATTTAAATGAAATATTTAATGGAATTTCACAAATAGTTAATGATCTTTATAAATCATTAACTATAATGTACTTAACATAAATACTGAACGGATTAAAATTAGTGATTTAGATCTAACATACCTTTATCATTGTCAGTTAGCCCATATAAACAAGAAAAGCATATCAAAACTCCATTATAATGGAATTTTGAAATCATTTGATTTCGAATCATATGAAGAATGCAAATCTTGTTTATTAGGCAAAATAACTGAATCATCTTTCACTTGACAAAGTGAATAGGTGATAAGTATTGGGTCTCGTACATAATGATGTATATGGAGCAATGAATACATAAGCTAGAGGCAGGTTTTATTACTTCATTATATTTGCTGATGATGTCAGTAGATGTAGATATGTGTGTCTTATGAAACAAATATCAATATCCTATGAAAAGGTACAAAGTATTCAAAAATGAAGCTAGAAAATAAGTTCTCTTCGAATAGACCGAGAGAATATTTAAGCAACTATATAATGACTACCAAGCTGAGTTTGAAATTGTTTCACAATTCACTCCATCTAGAACACCATATTGGAATGATGTGTCTGAAAGGAGACATCGCACCTTATAAGATACGGTACGATTGATGATAAGTCATATAGATCTTCAATAAATTAAATTTAGAAAAATTGTATTAAATCCCACTAAAACGATTCTGAAGACGCTATATAAGATATGAACTAGGAAATGTTCTAGTATGTCTAATGGGAAGATTTGAGACATAAGACGTTTATTAAACGTCCTTCCTCTGATAAGATCGGATCTAAATTTGATAACTATTTTGTGTAATATCCACAAGAAACAAATGGAAATTATTTCTATAAATTTTCTGAGAATAAAATGTTTATTGCTCGAATTGGTATCCTTTATAAAGGAGAGCCAGTCTCTAAGATACCGATAGGAAAGAAATAGAATTCAAAATGTCTCGAAAACCACAAAATGCCATTGACTCTTGTATAGACAAGAAATTGAGTGGGAGTGACATAATAATTCTAATGTTATTTGATAACACATTAATTATTGTAAATAATGTTAGCTTTAAAGCAAGAAATAAATACTGATTCTAAGAAAGAAAATGTCCGGATTAAGAAGTTCATAATTAAACTTAATTCATTGTTGATCCAATGATTTATATTACAATAACAATGTGGCTAATGCATAGGCCTAAAACCTCAAACTCACTATTGATCCAAACATATATTTAAGAAATATAATTCTTATGTTGATTTCTTCATAGAGAAAATAAACATATCTGCAAAGTTGCAAAGTTGAAATGTTGCAGACCTACTGAATTAAACTATGTCACAGTAGAAGTTTAATAGTCACACTAGTTTTATGAGTATACGATACATGAATGATTGACTCTAGTGCAAGTGGGAAATTGTTAGAGTTTATGCCGTAGAGGCAATCCATTTGATGCGATAAATAACACTGTTGATGTTATTAATTTTACTTGGAATAAAATATTCTGTTATGTTATATTTACTTTGTAATATAAGTATTAACATAATAGAAGTCCTTAAAATAATAATAATATGGAACTATATAGTTCGAGTAAGACTTGAACTTGAGATTATATAATATGATAAGTATTATAATTCTAAAATGTCCCTAGTCAAGTTTTATTGTTTATATAGGACAACAATAAAACATTGAGACTAGTATGTTGATTGACTGATGATCACATCTCACTGATCGTTAATGTACGTGATATTAATGTCAAGACATAAATACGTATTGGAGAATAGCATATTAGGCTGACCCAACGTGAGAAAACTACATGGAATATAATTAACAATATCATAAGTTATTCTCATAGTGACAGTGATGTAATGGTCCTTATACTTGAAATCATTATAATTTTATTCTAAGACATTTGTATTTTGATATCATCTAAAGTTACTTGTAACCGAGTAGACGATAACGGTGATTATTGGATACATCTCGAATAGAATGAAAATTATGAATGATTTAGATGGAATTTGACCCTACAATATATTTGTGGTGATATCCATGGGCCTCTTCATGCTCAAATATTAATTTGTTTTAAACAGTCTACTCATCGATCAATAAAAACGAATTAAATTATAAAGAAGGTGATACGTTCCATGCCTCGAGTTTAATTCTGGATATACCGACTAAAAGGATTATATTACATTGATACACTAGTCACAGAAAAGGTTATATCGAATCATTGATCTTATTATGACTTGGGTAGCAGCAACGTATTGCTAGATGCCAATCACTGTTTATGATTTAAAATCATTGCCAACGTTGTAATAACCTATAGGGTCACACAATAGAGCGTTACAAAAGAGAAATTATTTTGGACAAATAAAATATCAATATGTTGATATTTTATTTGAAGTTGGAATGAGCTTTTGGTTTGGATCCTAATTTTATGGTTAATTTCCATTTTATAAAAGAACACACATTTCCTTTTATATAGTGCGGCTAACCTTAAATTTAACGAGATCATATAAAACCAAAATCCACTGAAACCCTTTTCTCCAAAATGCTCAATAATGGCGGCTAGCACCGGCCTCTTTTCCCTCTCTCGATTTGATCGAAAGAGGAGACGCTGTTGTTGATATCTGTAGATGCTTGATGCTTGGAGAGCTATGATTCGATCAACCCAAATCTCAACTCAACTGGTTGAAGAATGACGAGAGTTTCTATGAGGTAAAATTCTCAATTTACAAATCAATACATGAAATCAATGTTTAATTTGTCACTATTTAATTGTATGACATGAAATCGAACCAAAAAATTCCTTCAGACTTGACATGCTCATGCTAGATTAATTCAGTTTATTTAACATGCTTATTTTACCCTTGACGTTGTTTCTACTATTGTGCATAATCCTCTTCGTTGAGTAGATTCCTAGGTACACAGAAGAACATTATGATTATTTGGATGCTAATTCATTTTTGCATCTAAATGCCAGGCTTCCTTAAAAAAGGTATGTTGTCGATATAGAGTTGTTATTTTGTCATTTGGTGCATTTTGGTGATTTTAGGCCCTACATATGGGTAGTAACTTTTGGCCTTTTATTTTTTTTCATTATGATTGGCCTTGTATGGCAAGTTGCGGTTTTTCCGGAGATAGCCGTATAAAGGAGGTGCTATTGAATTTTTCGTGAATTTGGATAAACTAGAAGAAAATTCAATAAGCGATGCTAGGTTGAATTGTCTTCCGTCTAGTGAGTTTTCACTTTTATTTTTCGTTCACTTACAAAATAGGTCATTTGCACCGGTTGTTTATCCCTCGTTGCTTCGGTTCTACAACCGATGCAAATGCAGATGACGCGAAAAGCTTTTTTGTTTTACATCGATTTGGAACCGATGCAAAAAAGTTTTTTTTAATACCGGTTGTCAGTAATAGCCGGTGCAAAAGATATGCTTGTTGTACCGATTTTTAACAAAAACCAGTACATAAGATGCTCTGCTGCTTAAAAAAGCTTATTTTTTGCATCGGTTGTTTTCTACAACCGGTGCAAAAGATGAAAATGTAGCACAAATTGTCGATTTGTAAAAACAACCAATGCAAATTCCACCTAAAGTAAAAGAAAATTGATACCTTTGTAGGTTGTTTTTAAACTTGAAAAGGTATCAAATTAAATTTCCATAAATGATTATTAATACAAATCTTTCGAACAAACCATAAAAACATAACAAAAACCAAATAAATATTATACAAGATTGACAAAGAAATGCATGGACAAAAAAAATATAAATTTAGTACAATGCATGGAATGTATGTCTATGGTATCATCCATACATGTATTTTTTTACTGCATACCAAAAACAAGCATCCATCTTGTTGCCACAAATGCATTCACAGGATTTTAAACTGATCCACTAGAATAAATGATAAACCTTGCAATCAAATTTAGAGAAGACAATCAAAATGTTAATAAGAAAATTAGTTCGAATAACAGATAAGCAGAAGAAGAGAAGTGCATATCTAAGTAGGATGAAATCCTAGTTTGTAGAGCAAGTTAATAAACAACCGCTTTGGTTATACAAGATTTGCACGTCCTTTTTTTTCATGTCCTAAAAGAGTATTACCAAATATAAAGGACTGTCATGTTGATGTTCAGAGACTTTCAGCATAGTGTAAGAAACTCATTTAACTGACATCTAATAGATTTATTTAACCAACATTTAAAAAATATAAGAAAGTTTATGCAATAATCTCTTGCTAAACCGGATATTAAGTAGCATGGCTACTTTTTTTTATTCGCATTAGCTACTGTAATAAACCACTCATTCGGTAAACCAATATTCGATGATAGCTAAAAATAATACGTACCCAAGGTAAACTTGCAGTTAATGGATGGAGATATTAGTAATAAACTAAATTTCATCGCTCAAAAACCAACAAAATTATTATTATATGTTACCATAAATATACAAAATGATTCTACTGCTTCATAAGATTCATGATATATTATCTTGCTACTATCTCATTTATTTCTTCATCTTCAGTTCAGTACTCTCAGTGCATATATTCTCTTACTAGAAATTTCGCATTAAAGGGTCTATATTTATCTTCATCTAAAGCTTACGTGGAAACCTTGAATGTCATTAAGGCAACGACCACAGATGCTCATAAGCTTATATAAGTTAGGATGCTTGGGACCTCAAACAATATCATCTGAAATCTCAGGGCCAACCAAATAAAGAGCTAGTAATATTGTTGGTCATAAAGAAAATCTGTAACATACCGTCTTTCTTCCCAGTTTTCGCTGGTAATTAAACCAACTTAAACTGTTCACAAAGGCAGATTGTTATGGATACTAACATATATTGAACAAAATAATAGAACTTTTATATCATAATACAATATTACATCAGAGTTACATAGAATATCAGAGTTACAACATATAGCAGCGGAAACATAGATATACTCTCAGCGGAAGAAGCGATGTGATATAGCGGAAACTCTAACTTTAGCTCGAAGCTCCAACTCAGAAAGCGCTCCAACTCTTACTCCAAGGGTCTATAACTGTAAAACTAAACCTCTAGCTGTCCGTGTGGAAATTAGTGGGCAACCAGAGTTTAGGAAGGAACAATAAAGTCCAGTTCAGTCATGGGACTGGTGTGAGAACATAAAATAGTTATTTTTAGGATTTCAAGTTGGGAGATTCACCAGACCACGCCGCTAATGCGGAATGGGCTTAGTCCATGTGAATGCCCGTGCATATAAATTCGCAATGTCTTATGGAAAATGAAGTTATCATAAGCTCGTCCCACATCACACAATGCAAGCGCACACCAAATGGGCGAGTTTTGTCTTATAATAACCAAACATGCTTTCATACATGAAAATCTTCTTTTAATACTATTATTAGTACATAGTGTTGAAAACCATTTCACAAATAAATATATTAATCTTAGCAAGCATAGTGACTATGCCTACATACATAGTTTAAAAACAAAACGAAAGGCTCATATTGGTTGTTGGGTTCCAATATGATCGTTCCGGACACGAAAGATCAATCTGAAACTAGGTGTAACCTCACGGTCCATGATTTTCATCCAGGCTCGGACACCAAACACCAGGTAAATCACCGATTAACATCGAGACACGGACACCGAACATACCCTTTTTCTGCAAGTTTCAAAGTAGATCTACCGCCGAAGCTTTCAATTTTCAATAAAATGTATAACGCCTAACCACCAATTTACCATCAATCCGGGGTGTGAGGTTCGTCGAAGTCACGACATACACATTGCCATCATCACTATCTCATTTCATAACTTGAGTATGTCGCATTGTCAATTTACAACATGTCACTGGTTTCCATCAATACATAACCTCTAAGCACGTAAAACTTAGAGATGAGAATAATTAATTGCCACAATCTGATATATATATATATATATATATCAACAGAAATCCGTGCTATGCAGTCAATAACAATATCAGACACACAATCCATACAAGTCCATTCCAGGTCTGAGTGGAACAACTCCGAAAATTCGTTAATATATTCAGACCTCATGCCACTTATAACCTCGTTTCAGGCGTACGGCCCGATTCAAGACATCAGCAATCAATCCAAATAACCCAAAGATTCCCGGTCTTCATTTTTACTTTCCAAGTCATCAAATAGCGTCGTATTATTACTTAGAATGGTTTTCGGACATAAATCCAATCCCGATCTTTCCAAGTAATAAGCGTATTCTAAAAACAAAAGCTATGGAATGTACCGTTTTCAATTTGCTATCAATTCATTTTTGGATAAGGTTGAATTAATTTCCTTGATTTCCATCTTATCTCTTCTTTACAAATCCTCTGTTCAAAACTCTCTATTCATTTTTATCGTTTCCATTCGTCTTTTCAAATTTGGATTAAAAGCCCTATACGCAATTTTTTTCTATAATAGTTCTCAAATTTAATCATTTTCATGGGATAGTAAAACGTTTCATAAGTATTATAGATTAGCTATTTACCAAATAGGTTCAACATCATTTAAGGGTTCAAATTTTTTACTCAAATTATTCTAATTAGTAAATGACGCTTGTAAGTTTCCAAAATTTGTTCTAAATCAAGGGGTTTTAATTAACTTCCAAATTAGATTTTGAAAATAACCGTCCTATCCATCAGATCAGTTAGGGATAGCCAGGGACAGCAGGAAACTTGTATTTTCCAAACCTAAGTCTTAGACACTATCCCCTCTGTCACCCTAGAACATTCTAGTGTATGTGTTATTAGAAGAAATGTCATTAGTATATGCATAAATTTTTATGCATTAGGTAGTGGTTCAAAATTTGACCTTTTCTAATTCATAATTAAAGTTTCAATTAAAATCATAGTCCAACTTTCATTGGGAACTTAACATAATATTTCCAAATTTGTTTAATTATTAAAGCTTACAAATGGTATTTTTTTAAAAAGGAACCAAGTGTATTTAGTAAATTAATGTTTAGTTACATACTTAAATCAAATTTTCTTTAATTAAATTTTAATGCTTATGGATAGCTAAACATTTACATAAACAACATAACTCAAATTCAAATTTTAAAACTTAAAGATGGTTATAAAACTAAACATTTACATGCAACACAAAAATCAAACTTTAGTTAGATTTCAAAACTTTGTTTACAACCTTAAGGATCCAAAACCATTTTAAGATATTGCCAAAATCATTTCGTACTTACGGACAATAGTTTAATTATTCGCGCGTCAGGTAAAAAAATCTAAATTCAAAGATTATCTTTTAAATTTATTTTATTAACCAATCGTTATCCACATAGGAAGGAGATTTAAAAATAATATTTTTACATTGTTAGTCGCTTACGAAAATCATAATGAATTTTATTATCATTCCTTGTTCGTCGCATTACTTCACAATTAATTTTATTTTTAACTACAAACTAATAAACACTTAAATTGTAAGCTTTACTCAATCAATTCAATTTACAATTCCATGATATCAATACCGTATTGTTTACATATCACATTTCTAATGTCCATCGCACACATTAGTTAAAAATCACATTTTTAACCTGCTAAAAATTATTTTATATCATACATTAGTCAAAAATCACATTTTTAACTAACTGAAAATTATTTCATAACTTAATAAATTTTTATTTACCACTAACAATAATGGTTCTAACTAACAATTAAGTTTCATGCAAATAATTTTGTAATCTACCCCTTTCTAAATTTAATTTAGATTTCTCACATACCTAAACAAGTATACATATATCAATTCAAAATCATATTTTTAATATGCTAATGATTATTTAATCATCTTAATAAACTTGTATTATCAACCAATAATCATCTCATAACTCAAAACAATTAACTAGCAAACAGTTAATTTTTATTTAGCCCCTTTTCAGTGAATAGTTCTCACATACTTAAGTGACTACACCAATTCTACTTAAAGATCGTACCTTTTCCATTTTAAATCATCATTAGACTAAATCATTAACCCAAATAATCAATAATAAGTCAATATATAATCAATTAAGTCCATAAAAATTAATCAATAATTAACTAGCCCTCACCTATATTTGCTTTCCAAACTTTCATCGTCAAGTTCCAAATCAACACCGTCAGCCTTGGATGATCTATTATCTCTTACATATGCATTGCTCACTGCTCCTCGGCTACTAACGTGTATATAGATATATACACTCTCTACATTACTCTATGTTTGTGTTAACCTCTTGGCATAAGAAAAGGCCGCAACTACTATACTGGACGGTAGACAGTTGGTGTGGAGCTTGTTGGGGAGGACTACTCGCAAGAAGAAAGAATAAATAGGATTGTTTCCGAGAAGAAAAGAAGTTTGGTATGTGCATAGAAGCAGGAGGCACACATTTATAATGTAGAGAAGAGGGGACAGAGATATCACGTGGTATTGTGTTCTGTGAATACGAACTGTTCACAATCTTAGGCCATTGTTTCAAAAATCTTGCACTAATATAGCAAGATTTAAAATTAGATTTTCTCAGATTTGGTTGTCTACCATATCTCCTTTAAAGAAGGAAATTTTGATTTGTTTCCTATGAACGATATGTTAGGCTAACAACGTTGTTTATTTCATTATCTGAATGTTATAAGCTCAACCATCATACACCGAAAGTTAAATCCAATTGGTAACGAATTTATTCATTTCCTTTTATTATGCATTGTGTAACGACCCGGATTTTGAGCGACTTTGGTTATCGACATAAGCACGATGTCGATAACCAAAACATCGAAAAATCCTGGTAATTTATGAAAGAAATTAGAGGGTGAGGAAAGATAAGATAGAAACTTAGAATAGAAGAAGAAGAAGAACACAACATCAGAGTAACACGAATCTCACAGCAGAACGAATAAATATATTTCATAACATAACTTTGAAATACAAATCAGTACTTGAATATACATATCATTATCAAAGTACACCACTTACAACACAGCGGAAATAACTATAGCTATATGATCCTGAAGCCTCCTACTCCAGCTCTTCAAGTGTATCTGTAAAATCCCGACTACTTGACTGCCCATACAAATTTAGGCACCCAAGAGTTTAGGGAAAACAACAAAGTAAACTCCGGGTCAGTCATGGGACTGGTATGAGTAAAACAGTTTAAAACAGTTATACAGGTATATGATATCTCATAAGACCACGCCGCATAACGGAACGGGTTTTTCCCTTATGAGAATCCAAAATATCTTTATATCAAAAACCTTTTGATATTATAATAATGCCTATCAATCACAGTATATATAATCATCTTGTAGAAACGGTTTCATCTCACGTTCTACATATATAGTATACAATCAAAACCGTAAGCACGTATTGGGTACTGGATTTCCAACTATGACAAGGTATGGATCCACCTTTCGCTCGTGTACCTCTAGAGAGGAATACACTGGGTTCAACAAGAACATCTTGCAACCCGGCCACACATGACCGACCACTCATTTCGCTTGAGCGTATCGAATGTATATCACCAACAGTTGGGATCAACAACCGTTTCCCGAATGGGACAGCATCAACAATAGATTTTTAGAAGTAAATGAAACTCTAGATCAGGTGATTATACATCCTACTTCGGTGCGACCGACTTAGCCATGCTGCCTGCCCGATTTCTGTCATTTACCGGATGATGAGGCTAGAAGCTACGCTTTAACATCACACCAGATTCACTTTGAATGCCACATTGTCAAATCCATCAAATCACAGATTGACGTCTACAACAATACATTATGTGTTAGCTAAAAGAAGTTTCCTCCTCCGCTTCCACTCTTGGTACGGTTGGAGAAATCAATATACGTGATCGTATGGGATTACTCTGTCAAACATCCATCCATACAAGTCATCCAGGAACAGGATGAACCGAAGGCACTATTCTGTAAACAGGATAGCCCTTGTATAACTCCGCCTTCAATTTCCTTTGGCATATATAATTCGCAATGCTTATGCCAATACAGAGTGGTTCTTTGGATAATAATCCAACCGGTCTCTCCATATTAACAACGTTAAAATGGTCAAAACTTCGATAGTCTGTGATTTAACTATCGAAGAAAAACAGGTGTGCAAACAACGATATTATTTCCAAATGGAAATTATATCGATCAAACATCATTCAACATTCATCTCTTAGTTCATTTTTCATCTCCTGTTTCCCTATATTCAATATTTCTTATTTTCTAAATTTAGAAAATATACGTTATTAACAAATGGAAAACATTTCCATTTCTTGGTTTCTTTATTAGAAAACATTTCTGGTTTCTTCTTTGGAAAACATTTCCAAAGCTTCTTCATTGGACTTAGGCAGATGTTTAAACAAACCGTCGCGATGCCAACTCAAACCATTTCCTTTACTGCCGAACCTTAACTATTCCTTAGTTAAAAATGAAGTCAATCAAGTTGGGGTAGAACTACCTCTCAGACCTTAACTGAACAACATTTCTAACTTTGAAATAGACAAAGTTCACTTTGTATTCCTTAACAAACTTCCTTACTTAACCCTCCTTCGAATAGCTATATTCGATTGACTCTTTTTACTTAACTCCTTTGGACTAACCCCTATCAATTAACTCTATTGGACTAACACTATTTGACTAACGCTATTTATTTACTCATTTCACTTACTCTTTTCGAATAAACTATATTCGATAATTCCTTTTACTTTCTATTCGAATAACTATATTCGATTTACTCATTTGCTTCTATTCTAATCGATTAAACTAACATCGATTAACTTCTTTTTAACTTTATCACTAATCGATTAAACTAACATCGATTAACTCCTTTTGCTTTAACACTAATCGATTAACTAACATCGATTAGCTCCTTTTGCTTTAACACTAATCGATTAACTAACATTGATTAGCTCCTTTTACTTTAACACTAATCGATTAACTAACATCGATTAGCTCCTTTTACTTTAACACTAATCGATTAAACTAACATCGATTAGTTCCTTTTACTTTAACACTAATCGATTAACTAACATCGATTAGCTCCTTTTGCTTTTCTGCGTTTTCCGTTACAACTATTTCCCTTTTTTAAAGTTTACTTACCGTTACAAATATTCCCTATTTATAACTTCTATTTACCGTTACAAATATTTCATATTTATAACTTCTATTTACCGTTACAAATATTTCATATTTATAACTTCTATTTATTTTCTAAATAAATATTCCTTTTTTATTTCCATTTATTTTCTAAATAAATATTCCTTTTATAAAACCGTGTTCGTTTTATAAATAATTCCTTTTATAAAATCCTGTGATTTTATAAAATTCCTTTATTTCAATATACATTGAAATACTTCTTTTTACATCCCAGGGTTTCTTATGATATTTAAAATATCGAATAACAATGATCAATATCATTCCAACACACCTAATCCATAACAGATTATTTAACCCATCATATATCACAATATATGAAAACAGTAAAATAAATGTTGAGGAATCCGGTCGGATTCCTCCAACCTGTTTCCCTGCATCACAGATATTAAACAATATAGATAACATCACTTTTCAGTTCTATATGATACATTCTGTTAAACAGAATCAATACAGAAATTTAACTAACTGACTAGCAGTTCAATCAACCAGTCAACATACAGTAAATCAACCAATATCTAACAGTTCTAAAAATACAATATGAAATTATAAACTGTTAAGAGTTAGTGAGATTTACTCACATTTGCGCGTTAATCGTTAAATAACGTTTTGCGTTATTTGATTCAGTCGGACAATTTATTTCGCCATAAATTGTAACGAGCTCCACTCCACTCCCAGTCAGTTCCATTTGGTAGTATCCGTCCATACGATCCTGTCGGATCTTGTTTCGTCCAATTCTGACATCGTATGGCGAAGTTATCATACTTCGAAGTTTATACGAATTAAAATAGAAAATAAAACATGGTTTTAATATCAGATGGGCTTATCTTTGAAAACCCGGCCCATTTACCTTGCGCCCGCCCATTACCTTCACCCTTAAATAACCCGTCTTCCCCATTTCAACAGCCAAACCCGATGTCTGCTACCCAAAACCACTGGCCAATCCCACGCCTCGTTCTCCTCACTCGTACCACCGTTGGCCTCACCAAAACCAGCGTCGGCATCCCCTTTTACTCCTCCATCACCTCGTCTCATCAGCTTTCAACTTGGTCCCCCCTCATCTCCAGTCTAAACGTACCCAAAACCATCGAACACGAATCCGCCCAGGGGCTTTTCCCATACCATAAATGTCTGCACCCCCGTCCTCACCACCAACTCGCTGGTTGCTCAATCCCAAAGCCATCAATACGCGAGAACGGTAACCGAACCTCATTCTCTCCCTCGTTATTCTATAAATCGAACTATCGTCGAACTCTTCGCTACGAGCTCCTGGACTTCCTCACCGTAAGTTGATGCTCGACCTTCTCTAACTGTTTGAGTCGAGACCATCTTCCCGTCTCGAGCACATCTCCTCCTTCACTACTGGGCAAGTTCACACTCTCCATTCTACTTACAGCTTGTCCAAGTCTTTTATAGCAGACTTCGGGTATAATAATAATTATTATTATTTTGTATTATAACGTGAAGCACAGAATCAAAACGAGGAGAGAAAGATTTAAAAAGGCCAAAGTACTCTTCATTCGTTTACACATATATATAAAGGAGACGACAGCTTAGTTGCTGAGTAAAGCTGGTACACCAACGTCCGTTACACCAATGTCCACGTCAGATGAAGGGATCAGGTTTTTAGGCTTGTAGAATCATATGTGGTGGGTTTTGGTTCCACGGTGGTTTAGAAAGGAAAGGACGTAAAGAACTTGGTAGTTGATGTGAACACGTCATCACAATTAAACTTGGCATCAAAAGAAACACGTCTGCAATAGAAATCAAAACGATGTGTTTGTTTTAAGTTATAAAGTTTAACATATCTCGCTCGGTAGAATTTTATCCATATATGAGTGCTACAGACTGAAATGAAAATGCCGTTGTGATAAGCAATGTGCCGCGATCTCAAAAATGTAATAATACCGGTAGATTAACTCATATTTTGAAACCTCAAAATGTTGATTTCAGGGTGCGAAATACTTCAAATAAAAAGTCGCTTATTAAATTAATTAAAACTTTCAGTAAAATTCTAAAAATTAAATTAACGTTATGTCCCAAAAGAACCTTGTCTAAATTCACACACGATATCTAGTTATTTTGAAATAACCGTTATGGCCACGAACGAATATACCGCTGTTTTCCTGAATATTTGATTTGGACATAAATCAAAATCTACACAACGAAATCCTGATTTTTCTCTTCCACTAGAAAGATATACTCCACCAGCTCCACACGTTTCTTGTTTCACAGAAATCCGATTTAAAACGAATCCTGTACATTCAGTTGAAGTTCGAATCGCCAATTTACGAACTGCAGCGCCATTTCGACCTCTATTTTAATTATATTATAACTATACGTTCAATTGTCGACGATTGAATATATTCGTTATTCAAATTCAATTCCAAGCTGGATTAAATATCACAGATGACCCAGTTCACACGATATCGTCATTTCAGCCAATTCTGATTATTTCAGAATTAATTATATTATTCAATTTATTATTTTAATTAAATATTCACTATTATTTTATTCAACGACCATGTAATTCACTAACCCGCCATTTATATAATAAAATAAAATAATCATAATACCTCTGCCAGTGCGGGTCATTACAATCTTCCCCACTTAAAATAATTTCGTCCTCGAAATTGCTAAAAGTAGAGGACGACCCAAACGACTGGTTAGAACATATTTGTTCACTTCTTAACTTCAGTTTCAACTGAACCAATTTAATTTCAATTAAATTATTAATTTATTCTTATCAACGAAAATTTCCAAAAATCCTGAAAATTTTCTAACTCCTTAACTCTTTGAAAAATTTTGCCAGCACCTCCTTTGTACTGGTCAATACGTCAAACTCCAACTCGCCTCTCTGGGCCATCTCCAACCCAAAAGAAAATCAAACAGCCAAACGGCTTGCCAATTCGGCTCATAAATCTTATGTCCAATAGAAATATAAACTTGTACCTTTTTGTCGGGCATATCTACTCTGCCACTTCCATATGCTATTAACTCAGCATATACCAATGTTATCCAATCAAATTCTGAAATCACTTTCATCTCCAACACAGCCATTCGCCTTTTTACCAAGCCCAATTTTCATTTCAACTCGAGTTTCTTCTCGATTCCCAGCTCTTAACTTCCCAATCCAATTTTCATTTCAGATTCTTATCTCGACAATCCAATTTTATTCAAGAACAAATTTTTCCTGATATCGTTCTATTTCCATTCAGTTTTCACTTAACTGTTTCAAATTCAATTTCAGCTTACTTTCGCAAACTTCTATTTAAATTTGTTCTTAATTCAAACAGTCTCTTCCTGGGAATTTTAAACAGTTTACTCTTTTCAAAAATCAATTTCCCCTTTTGAAATTCAACTGAGCCCATACTCAAAATTCCATTAGTTAAATCACTTCTCTATTTCTTTACCAATATTTATTAACCAAAAATTTTCAATAACCATATTGGCCTTTTCTGTTATTTGGAAAACATTTCTGAATATCGCCTTCCTTTATTTTCTAAACTTTAGAAAATATATACTACTTATAATTGGAAAATATTCCAATTACTTATCTCTTTTCCGATCTCGTTTATTTCTATACTTAGGAAATATTTATTATTCTATTTCCAAGCTTACACTTATTTGGGTTAAAACGGATGTTGTGTAAAACATCGTTACGACAACTCAAATACTATATTCAACTAACTCTTATTCAACATTGATCTTCAAGCCTGAAATCTTACTATTTTTTTGTTAATAATGAAATCAATCAAGTTGGGGTATAACTACCTCTCAGACCTTGACTGGATAACATTTATAACGTCAAAACAGATATGACTACTTACTCGAATACTCAATACCATACAACTACTTATTCACTTTTAAACACATATACACCTTCTCTTTCTATTCCTACTAGATTTTATTCTTAGTCTTTTTTTATTTATTCTATTTCTAAGTTCGTTTCCTTATCGACTTCTATATATATATATATATATATATATATATATATATATATATATCGATACATTGATTTCTAACTATCAAATTATTTTAAATATATTCTAACTCCTTAAATTCCTGGAAAAATTCGCCATAACCTCCTTTGTACTGGGAGCATCGGGATATTCCCCAAACTGCCACAAAGGCCTCTCTATTCAAAAAGAAAAAAGAAAAGCCAAGCGGCTAGCCGATACGGCGCATAAAATATCATATATGAATTAAATACATACCTTTCCGTCGAGCATTCTATTTATATACCTTCATACCTTATCCATACATATCTCATGTATATCCATACATTTCTAATTCATTTCAACTTAATCCAATCATTTTAACTTAGTTCGTTAAGTGATTTTCAAATTACTGGTTTGCCCATTTCACCTCCATATTTGAGTATAACATGTTCAAATATATTTTAACTTGTTTATCAACTAATTGAATTCCTTTTCAATTCTATTTGAATTTCCTATATTCAAATTCCATTTCAATTCTCTTATTCAGATTCTATACTTGAATTTCATTTCAAATCTCTTATTCAAATTTTATATTTGAATTTCGTTTCAATTTCCTTATTCAAATACTAAATTTGAATTTCATTTCAATTCTATTTGAATCTTCTATATTCAAATTTCATTTCACTTTCGATATTCAAATCCTATATTTGGAATCTCTCATATTTTCTATATCCAAACGCCATTTGAATTTCTATATTCAAATTCTATATCACTTCCATTGAATTTCATATATTCAAACTCCCTTTGAATTTCTATATTCAATTTCTATTTGAATTCTCTTTATTCAAATCCCCTTTGAATTTTCTATATTCAAATCCTATGTTTGAACTTCCTTTATTCAAATTCCTTTTCAAACTTTCTTTATTCATTCTTTACATAAGTCTCGATTTCAATTCCTTTTGAAATCGATATTACTACCTTTGGAAAATAGGTTCCCCTTTCAACTTCACACTCGTATTTTTATTTCTGAATTATCCAATGATAATTCTTTTCACTTCATTTATAAACTTCATTTATAAAGGAACTTCTCGTTTTATTTCTTTTAAAACGAGTTAATATTTCAAATCTATTTAAAAGTCCAAATTCTATATTTTAAATCCCATTTTGAAATTCAACACAACTTGTCTTTCCCAAAACAAATTCAAAATAGTATCTCTGGTAGTAATCCGTCACTTACAACTCGAAAATGAATACTGATGATGCAGCTGTCATCATCAGAATCTATTTTCCAGCGATCGAAGTGAGTTCAATATTATAAAACCATTTTTAAACATTTCCACTTTGAAATTCATTTCAAAATATAATTCGCACTGCTTGTAAAACAATTTAAAATCTCCCAGGATCTTGAATTTTCCTTATTTTCAATCCTAATCCATTTACAAACACTTATCCAATTCTCCAGAGTCTTAACTTCTATTCTGGTTTAAATTTCAGATTTAACTCATCTGATTTCACGTATTTCACTTATATGAATTCTAATTGGTTATTTACATAACCATTTAATTTATAATCTTACACGATTATAATAACAACCAATATATCCAATATATATCAAAATATACTTTGGGTAAAATTATTTTCATTTACACTCTTTTCAAAACATACCATGACGGTTCATCGTATTCGAGTGTTTACAAAATCCCTACCGATACAATGGATCAAACTGATCGACCAGAATTCACAAACGACTCAACCAATGAATCTCCACAATATAAAACAATTTTTATATCAATAGCAAATACGCTCACTCGTATATATACACTCAAACTCAATCTAGGGTATTACTAACCCTATCTCTACCGAGTCACGCCACAGAGCCAAGTAATTCTTAACTTAAGCTCTGATACCAACTGTAACGACCCGGATTTTCAGCGACTTTGGTTATCGACATAAGCACGATGTCGATAACCAAAAAATCGAAAAATCCTGGTAATTTATGAAAGAAATTAGAGGGTGAGGAAAGATAAGATAGAAACTTAGAATAGAAGAAGAAGAAGAAGAACACAACATCAGAGTAACACGAATCTCACAGCAGAACGAATAAATATATTTCATAACATAACTTTGAAATACAAATCAGTACTTGAATATACATATCATTATCAAAGTACACCACTTACAACACAGCGGAAATAACTATAGCTATATGATCCTGAAGCCTCCTGCTCTAGCTCTTCAAGTGTATCTGTAAAATCCCGACTACTTGACTGCCCGTACAAATTTAGGCACCCAAGAGTTTAGGGAAAACAACAAAGTAAACTCCGGGTCAGTCATGGGACTGGTATGAGTAAAACAGTTTAAAACAGTTATACAGGTATATGATATCTCATAAGACCACGCCGCATAACGGAACGGGTTTTTCCCTTATGAGAATCCAAAATATCTTTATATCAAAAACCTTTTGATATTATAATAATGCCTACCAATCACAGTATATATAATCATCTAGTAGAAACGCTTTCATCTCATGTTCTACATATATAGTATACAATCAAAACCGCAAGCACGTATTGGGTACTGGATTTCCAACTATGACAAGGTATGGATCCACCTTTCGCTCGTGTACCTCTAGAGAGGAATACACTGGGTTCAACAAGAACATCTTGCAACCCGGCCACACATGACCGACCACTCATTTCGCTTGAGCGTATCGAATGTATATCACCAACAGTTGGGATCAACAACCGTTTCCCGAATGGGACAGCATCAACAATAGATTTTTAGAAGTAAATGAAACTCTAGATCAGGTGATTATACACCCTACTTCGGTGCGACCGACTTAGCCATGCTGCCTGCCCGATTTCTGTCATTTACCTGATGATGAGGCTAGAAGCTACGCTTTAACATCACACCAGATTCACTTTGAATGCCACATTGTCAAATCCATCAAATCACTGATTGACGTCTACAACAATACATTATGTGTTAGCTAAAAGAAGTTTCCTCCTCCGCTTCCACTCTTGGTACGGTTGGAGAAATCAATATACGTGATCGTCTGGGATTACTCTGTCAAACATCCGTCCATACAAGTCATCCAGGAACAGGATGAACCGAAGGCACTATTCTGTAAACAGGATAGCCCTTGTATAACTCCGCCTTCAATTTCCTTTGGCATATATAATTCACAACGCTTATGCCAATACAGAGTGGTTCTTTGGATAATAATCCAACCGGTCTCTCCATATTAACAACGTTAAAATGGTCAAAACTTCGATAGTCTGTGATTTAACTATCGAAGAAAAACAGGTGTGCAAACAACGATATTATTTCCAAATGGAAATTATATCGATCAAACATCATTCAACATTCATCTCTTAGTTCATTTTTCATCTCCTGTTTCCCTATATTCAATATTTCTTATTTTCTAAATTTAGAAAATATACGTTATTAACAAATGGAAAACATTTCCATTTCTTGGTTTCTTTATTAGAAAACATTTCTGGTTTCTTCTTTGGAAAACATTTCCAAAGCTTCTTCATTGGACTTAGGCAGATGTTTAAACAAACCGTCGCGATGCCAACTCAAACCATTTCCTTTACTGCCGAACCTTAACTATTCCTTAGTTAAAAATGAAGTCAATCAAGTTGGGGTAGAACTACCTCTCAGACCTTAACTGAACAACATTTCTAACTTTGAAATAGACAAAGTTCACTTTGTATTCCTTAACAAACTTCCTTACTTAACCCTCCTTCGAATAGCTATATTCGATTGACTCTTTTTACTTAACTCCTTTGGACTAACCCCTATCAATTAACTCTATTGGACTAACACTATTTGACTAACGCTATATATTTACTCATTTCACTTACTCTTTTCGAATAAACTATATTCGATAATTCCTTTTACTTTCTATTCGAATAACTATATTCGATTTACTCATTTGCTTCTATTCTGATCGATTAAACTAACATCGATTAACTTCTTTTTAACTTTATCACTAATCGATTAAACTAACATCGATTAACTCCTTTTGCTTTAACACTAATCGATTAACTAACATCGATTAGCTCATTTTACTTTAACACTAATCGATTAACTAACATCGATTAGCTCCTTTTACTTTAACACTAATCGATTAACTAACATCGATTAGCTCCTTTTACTTTAACACTAATCGATTAAACTAACATCGATTAGTTCCTTTTACTTTAACACTAATCGATTAACTAACATCGATTAGCTCCTTTTGCTTTTCTACGTTTTCCGTTACAACTATTTTTTAACGTTTACTTACCGTTACAAATATTCCCTATTTATAACTTCTATTTACCGTTACAAATATTTCATATTTATAACTTCTATTTACCGTTACAAATATTTCATATTTATAACTTCTATTTATTTTCTAAATAAATATTCCTTTTCTATTTCCATTTATTTTCTAAATAAATATTCCTTTTATAAAACCGTGTTCGTTTTATAAATAATTCCTTTTATAAAATCCTGTGATTTTATAAAATTCCTTTATTTCAATATACATTGAAATACTTCTTTTTACATCCCAGGGTTTCTTATGATATTTAAAATATCGAATAACAATGATCAATATCATTCCAACACACCTAATCCATAACAGATTATTTAACCCATCATATATCACAATATATGAAAACAGTAAAATAAATGTTGAGGAATCTGGTCGGATTCCTCCAACCTGTTTCCCTGCATCACAGATGTTAAACAATATAGATAACATCACTTTTCAGTTCTATATGATACATTCTGTTAAACAGAATCAATATAGAAATTTAACTAACTGACTAGCAGTTCAATCAAACAGTCAACATACAGTAAACCAACCAATATCTAACAGTTCTAAAAATACAATATGAAATTATAAACTGTTAAGAGTTAGTGAGATTTACTCACATTTGCGCGTTAATCGTTAAATAACGGTTTGCGTTATTTGATTCAGTCGGACAATTTATTTCGCCATAAATTGTAACGAGCTCCACTCCACTCCCAGTCAGTTCCATTTGGTAGTATCCGTCCATACGATCCTGTCGGATCTTGTTTCGTCCAATTCTGACATCGTATGGCGAAGTTATCATACTTCGAAGTTTATACGAATTAAAATAGAAAATAAAACATGGTTTTAATATCAGATGGGCTTATCTTTGAAAACCCGGCCCATTTACCTTGCGCCAGCCCATTACCTTCACCCTTAAATAACCCGTCTTCCCCATTTCAACAGCCAAACCCGATGTCTGCTACCCAAAACCACTGGCCAATCCCACGCCTCGTTCTCCTCACTCGTACCACCGTTGGCCTCACCAAAACCAGCGTCGGCATCCCCTTTTACTCCTCCATCACCTCGTCTCATCAGCTTTCAACTCGGTCCCCCTCATCTCCAGTCTAAACGTACCCAAAACCATCGAACACGAATCCGCCCAGGGGCTTTTCCCATACCATAAATGTCTGCACCCCCGTCCTCACCACCAACTCGCTGGTTGCTCAATCCCAAAGCCATCAATACGCTGGAACGGTAACCGAACCTCATTCTCTCCCTCGTTATTCTATAAATCGAACTATCGTCGAACTCTTCGCTACGAGCTCCTGGACTTCCTCACCGTAAGTTGATGCTCGACCTTCTCTAACTGTTTGAGTCGAGACCATCTTCCCGTCTCGAGCACATCTCCTCCTTCACTACTGGGCAAGTTCACACTCTCCATTCTACTTACAGCTTGTCCAAGTCTTTTATAGCAGACTTCGGGTATAATAATAATAATTATTATTTTGTATTATAACATGAAGCACAGAATCAAAATGAGGAGAGAAAGATTTAAAAAGGCCAAAGTACTCTTCATTCGTTTACACATATATATAAAGGAGACGACAGCTTAGTTGCTGAGTAAAGCTGGTACACCAACGTCCGTTACACCAATGTCCACGTCAGATGAAGGGATCAGGTTTTTAGGCTTGTAGAATCATATGTGGTGGGTTTTGGTTCCACGGTGGTTTAGAAAGGAAAGGACATAAAGAACTTGGTAGTTGATGTGAACACGTCATCACAATTAAACTTGGCATCAAAAGAAACACGTCTGCAATAGAAATCAAAACGATGTGTTTGTTTTAAGTTATAAAGTTTAACATATCTCGCTCGGTAGAATTTTATCCATATATGAGTGCTACAGACTGAAATGAAAATGCCGTTGTGATAAGTAATGTGCCGCGATCTCAAAAATGTAATAATACCGGTAGATTAACTCATATTTTGAAACCTCAAAATGTTGATTTCAGGGTGCGAAATACTTCAAATAAAAAGTCGCTTATTAAATTAATTAAAAATTTCAGTAAAATTCTAAAAATTAAATTAACGTTATGTCCCAAAAGAACCTTGTCTAAATTCACACACGATATCTAGTTATTTTGAAATAACCGTTATGGCCACGAACGAATATACCGCTGTTTTCCTGAATATTTGATTTGGACATAAATCAAAATCTACACAACGAAATCCTGATTTTTCTCTTCCACTAGAAAGATATACTCCACCAGCTCCACACGTTTCTTGTTTCACAGAAATCCGATTTAAAACGAATCCTGTACATTCAGTTGAAGTTCGAATCGCCAATTTACGAACTGCAGCGCCATTTCGACCTCTATTTTAATTATATTATAACTATACGTTCAACTGTCGACGATTGAATATATTCGTTATTCAAATTCAATTCCAAGCTGGATTAAATATCACAGATGACCCAGTTCACACGATATCGTCATTTCAGCCAATTCTGATTATTTCAGAATTAATTATATTATTCAATTTATTATTTTAATTAAATATTCACTGTTATTTTATTCAACGACCATGTAATTCACTAACCCGCCATTTATATAATAAAATAAAATAATCATAATACCTCTGCCAGTGCGGGTCATTACACATTGCTTATATAAATATGCGTTATATTTTTAGTTTAATTACACCGTTTGTACATCAAAATTTCATTAACTTTATCACAATTAATACCGTAATAAATTTAGAATTTAACGGTTTATTCAAAACAAAATTTATTACTATTTATATTAAAATTTTCAACTTGTAAATTAAAAATTGATTTAAGCGTTTTGTTACACTATTTACTTAACGGTTTGAATTGGAAATAAATTTATCTAGATGATATCTTTCTTTGCAACAAAATTCTCTCTTCAATAAATTTGCTCCTTTAATTAGATTTTGAATCTATTTCAAAGTTAATTTTCATTGTGTCATTCATACTTATCAGTTTAATTGGGAATAGATTAATCTTAACGATATTCTATTATGCAAATAGATTCTTTATTCAAAACAAATCGTTTCTCAAATGGAATTTATTCCAAAATTGATTTTGGTTCAAATGTCAAGTCTTAAATATTCCAAAAGGCTCACTATTCGTTGGTATAATAAATTTTGACAAATGTTTATATTGACACCATATTCACAATGCGCCTTTATTTTTAGAATGAACACTGCATTAAATAATAGTCCAAACTGAATTTCAAGCATGTATTTTCTTCTTATCAAGTTGCATGATAAGTATTAAATTCATTTCTTACTTAAATTGCAAACTAAATTTATGACGGTACAACTCTTTCCATAATATTCATTTTTAAACAACGAAGGAATTTGAACGCTAAATATTCAAATCGGTTAGTAATGCAAATCACGTTTGTTTATAAATTTATGAAATGGTTCGCGCCTATTGTTCAAGAATTGAAAAAAATATCAAATATAAATATTTATTTTACATTGAATCCTAATTCAATTTATATTTTAAACGTTAATTTTTCTAGGTTGTTACAAAATCCCCCACTTAAAACTTTTCTTCCTCGAAAAGGAGAGCTGTAAAATTTTCTCTCGGCTTTGTTTTAAATTTCCTTTTCTTATAACAAAATGTCACTCACTTAAAATATCAAATCATTTTATTAAGATTTATTTATTAAAATACTGAGCTAGATGATTTTAAGTATTCTTCGACGTTTCGACCAGAATTATATAGTCATCCCACTTTCGAAACTTGAAAACAAATGCTGATGATGCTACAGTTATCAACAGAATCATCACCAAGCGACTAAAGTGTGATTCTATATTTATCTAGTACATATAAGACTTCGTATATATGCCGGCCATGCATATATTCGAAATCTTTGTATACACCAATAGTCCAATCGCAATGTCGAGTAAAATACTCGAAAATTCTTATTAAAAGTTGTATTCCAAAATAGTTATATTTTCCAAAACCATTTACTTAGTTTCAAAAATAAAAATTTGGGGTTTCAAAATACGCTGTAACGACCCGCATTCTACGCATCATAGGATCGTAGAATATTTATTTCTTTCACATACGAAGTCGTATGGTCATGTAACTTTGGGGGACGACTATTGGGGTCATTTCTCATGTTCATGATTTTTCCCGATTTTTAAATGACCATTTTACCCCTAGTTATCACTGTTTTGGCCATAACTTTTGACTGGAAAGAAATTTTGACCTGAAACCACTTCCATTGGCTCCGGATGATGGTTTCTCTTTCCGTAGAGTGGTCACATTAGCCAAACGGACTCACCGTTTGGGAGATATGGCTGAAACAAGTTTCAGATGGTGAAAACAGCTTAATTGGGCTTAAACGGGTGATTAGCAGCTAGGCCCAAGGGGAATTTCGGGTTTAGGGGTATATAGGTGCTGATTAGGGTTAGAAAACATTTCTTTAGACATTTTCCAGCCGCCACTTTCATTCCTCTTAACCTAGCCATGGCCTCCACTCTCTAAATCTCTCTAAAACACCCAAAATCACTTCCTAATCAAGGATTAAGGCTTAGAGGCAGCAAATCAAGGAGGGTTAGCACAAGGACCGAGGTAGAGCTGCTGTTATATATTGGAATTCGTGCAAATCAGAGGTTCACTTCAGATTTGGAAGTTTTATTGTGGCAAAGGTGAGTGATTTGCATAGTTTTTGCACTAATTACGGTAATTAAGGGTAATTAGTGAAGATTAGCGAATTTATACACTAATAAATTCTGGAAAAATGTTTAGAAATTCGAAAATAATATTTTATGCCTCTGTTAGAAATTTGGTTCGATTTGATTAAGTTTTGTTAACCCTATGATCAGTTTTACTTAAACATGCTTAAGGGAAAATAAGGAGCTTTGGCCACTTTTGATCCATTTTGATTCATTTGAGTGATTGTTGCTGTTGTGGTTGCTATTACATGTTGCTATGACTCTATGGTGTGTTTTGTGATTGCTTAGAAGTGTTCGTTTGGTCAAAAACGCCGTCGAATGGCGAGAAACTGTCGCTGGAACGAAGTGCAGGAATTTATCCGGATCGGATCGCCCCCATGCCCACGAACCGACCCGCCTTTTCGAACCGCGCCACATGCCAGAGCTCGGAGCCACGAAGGGAAGACCACGATCCAACTTGGAGAGGAAGAGCCACGAGCTGATGAGGCGCCACGATCCAGATGGGTAGCTCGACCCGAACCAGTGGATTGCCACGAACTGATAAGCCCGTACCGACCCGACAAGGCGCCACGAGCTGACGAGGTGCGATCCATATGGTGCGACACGATCCGACGCTGGCGAACCGAACCAGGAAGGCTTCCACGATCCGACCCGAGCGTGAAGGATGATCCGAACCGATCCGAGGTTGATGGCTACGAGCTGGTGACTGCGAACCGAACCAGGAAGTTACGAACAGAATGAAGACCGATCCGGAGGGTGATGACAGAAAACCGAGATGCAAAGGAAGCCCAAATGAGAAGTTAGAGCTCAAGATTCAGATGGGAATCAACGAGTTCGCTTCATGGTTGGGTTTTGCTGCGGGACGTGTGCCAAGGGGTTATCGACGTCTATAGCTTTGGACCACTATGGTAGGAGGTACGAAGGCGGATTCAGGGCCATTATGGCATCGGTAGAACCAAGGGATACGACCAATGAAGTGGGTCATTGAAATGTTTGGTCATGACTCCAAGTGTTTGGCTTGGTCACAGCAGGGTTTCTACAAGTCGGGATTCGTCGTTACCTCAGTTTGTCTAGTGTTCCAAAGTGGTAGATGTCGTATGCTTTTCGCACTGAGTGAGAGATGTGAGGATGGTTGCTATGGATGGTTTGTTTGCTATCATTATGACATACACACCCCACCCCCGTATTCTTACACTATTTATTATGGCACCTTAGAGCATTGTACGGTATGTGGTACTAACTCTTTGGATGCAGGTCCAGGTTCAGGTATGGTTTAGTATACCTGTTATTGTTCTGTTTAGATGCTTATCGCTCATACCAGGCTTTATGTCTGACCCAGAGTTTTATGTCTCCTCTTATTACTCTGGGTGCTCACACGAGCAGACTAGAGACAGGTTAACTGGTGATGCACGGGTAGATGATCCGGAGACGAGCAGGAGGCTTCCACGTAAAATATATACATAATATTCTCCCTGTATTGTTGAAGATCACTGCTTGGGCATTGGTGGTGTATCTTCTACTTTAGCTTTCTTTTGTTTGGAGACAGTAAATTTGGAAAGTTGTAATAAGCTGTATTTGAATTTCCGCTGCTCTGATGTTGATTTTAGTTATCAGCTTATGCACTGTCTCACCTGTTTTATGTCAAGTATGTTATTATTATATTTTATTCCATGCGCTGTGAGACATTCTACAGGTCCCTTGATTAGTTCATTTCCTTCCTTCCTTTCTTTGGCGACCGTCCCGTGCTAGTCGGGCATGTGTACAGCGCACTTTCGGAGGAAATACAGGCTGGTGCGGGGCGGGCCGTCACACTTGGTATCAGAGCTCTAGGTTGCGTAGTTAACCTAGGGAAGCTATCAGGGAGAGATAATATACGTATACGAGAGAGCGTATTTGTGATTACTTTGGTTTTTAAAAGCTATATATATACTATTACTAGTATAAGGATGAAGTCGTACTGCACTAGCACCACTATGGAGTCGTTAATCGTTTCCTTTTTCAGATTGACGATGAGCCGATATACTAGAGGTGCTGGTAGAGGAGCCAATAATGGGAATGCTGCTGACATGAGGACGATGTTTACTGACCTCATGAGAGAGATGCTTAGAGATGTGCAGAGGGTAGCTCCCAATGGTGGAAATGGTGGTGGTCCAATAGTGCAGGCGCCGAGGGTCGACTTCGCCAAGCTAAACAAGGATTATACTAGCCTTGGTGGGAAGCCGTTTCACGGAACGGAGTCGGCCACGGATGTTCAAGATTGGTTGGATAGTTGTGAACGTATCTTCGAGGATTTGGGTATCGAGGATGCGATGAAGAGAAAGCTAGCGTCCCGTCAGCTGCAAGGGCGGGCAATGAATTGGTGGAATGCTATAAAAGCAGCTACTCCCGAAGATCAGATTACTTGGGAGCAGTTTAAAGCTCGCTTTAGCGAGAAGTTCATTCCAGCTGCTCAGAAGTCAGTGTTGTTTAAGAAATTCTTGGAGCTCAAGCAGAATGGCAGAGCTGTCTCCGAGTATATTGCCGAATTTGACACTTTGTCAAAATATGGGTTATCTCTTATTGATACTGCCGAGAAGAAGAATGAGAAATTCATAACCGGTTTGGATCAGTACTTGGGGGAAAGGCTTATTAACCACATCGATGAGTCGTTTGAGTCGATTGTAGGGAAAACATTGAGGTCAGAAAGTCTCTACCCTAAGCCGAAAACTGAGGTTGCATCTGCAGAAGAGCCAAAACCACAAGCAAGTGGTGGGGGCAAGGGTGGTTCCCAGAATAAGAGAAAGCAGAGTCAGACTAAGGATGGCCAGAAGAAAAAGAACAAGCAAGATGTGGAGTGCTTCAGCTGTGGTAAGAAGGGACATTATGCTAGTAATTGTCGGGCCAAGCCAGCAGATAGGAAGTGCTTCAACTGTGGCCAGATGGGACATCACAAGGACAAGTGTCCACAGCCTCCTAAGGAAAAGCAAATGGTGAAAGCCTATGCTCTTAATGCTATTCCTTCTTCGTCGAATGCCCCAACAGCGGCGGAGAAGGGAAAGAATGTCGTCATTCAAGGTATGCTTTCTGTTTATGATGTTCCTGTTAGAGTTTTGTTTAATACCGGAGCTTCCAGTTCTTTCATATCTAGTGACCTGGTAGATAGGTTGGGATTGGAGCCCGAGATAGTCGATAGACCTTTAGTGGTGACGAACCCGATTGGTGGTTCGACTAGCCTTAGCATGATTTGTCGTAACGTGGTCTTATCGAGTCATGGATGCATGTTTGTTTGTGATTGCTTTGTTTTGGGCTTTACTGGGTTTGGCATTATTTTGGGAGTAGATTGGCTCCGAAGATACGGGGTGGTGGTAGACTGTGAGGGCTTTTTGGTGACAGCTAGAGCGGATGATGGGCGGAGGATAGTGTTTGGTGGTCTACACAGTGAGGGGGTATTGGCTAGTTTTCTAAACTCCCTCGACATTCCGCATAGTGAGTTGTCAGGTTTGCCCGTGGTTGGCCAGTATCCAGATGTTTTCGAAGAAGTGACCGGACTTCCACCACACCGAGAGATTGAGTTCCGTATTGATTTGGTAAAAGATGCCAGGCCTATAGTGATGCCACTTCGTCGTATGGCACCAAGAGAGCAGCGAGAGCTCGAGGTGCAAGTCAGCGTTCTTTTGAAGAAGGGATTTATCAGAAGGAGTGTTTCTGAATGGGGAGCACCAGTTGTGTTTGCTACCAAGGCGGATGGTTCCCTTCGTTTGTGTGTAGACTACCGCGAGTTGAATAAAGTGACGAGGAAGAACAAGTATCCTCTACCGCGGATAGATGATTTGTTTGATCAGTTGAGTGGCGCGAGAGTATTTTCTCAGTTGGATCTCGCGACAGGTTTTCATCAGCTTAGAGTGGAAGCTGAGAGTATAGCTAAAACGGCATTTCGGACGTCGTCTGGGTTTTATGAGTGGTTGGTCATGCCATTCGGGCTGACCAATGCCCCAGCATATTTTGTGGATCTTATGAATAGGGTATTCAGAGATCAGTTGAATAAGCTTGTCCTTGTGTTCGTTGATGATATTTTGGTCTATTCGAGGACAGAAGAAGAACACAAGGAACATTTAAGAGTAGTGATGGAGGTGTTGAGAAAACACCAATTGAAAGCAAAGTTTTCTAAGTGTCACTTCTGGAAGAGGGAAGTGAGGTTCTTGGGCCATGTTGTATCAGAGAATGGTATTGCCGTAGACCCGGCGAAGGTGGCTACGGTACAGGATTGGCCTACGCCCAAGAATGCAACAGAGGTAAGAAGTTTCTTAGGATTAGCTGGGTACTATCGTAAGTTTATCCAAAGTTTCTCCAAGATAGCAGCACCATTGACCCAGTTGACCAAGAAGAATCAAGCTTTTGTCTGGGATGAAAGGTGCGAGAATGCATTCAAAAGTCTAAAGGACAAGTTGACAAGCGCACCAGTGTTAGTCATTCCTAAAGGGAATGAAGAGATGACGGTATACACGGACGCCTATGGTACCGGACTGGGTGATGTATTGATGCAAGGCGGTAGGGTTATAGCTTACGCAAGTCGGCAATTGAAACCGCACGAGAGAAGATACCCTACCCATGATTTAGAATTGGCAGCGATCGTGTTCGCGTTAAAGATGTGGAGACACTATCTCTTGGGAGAAAGATTTGAGCTGTTTACAGATCATAAGTCGTTAAAGTATCTCTTCTCTCAGAAAGATCTGAATCTCCGTGAGCAGAGATGGTTAGAGTTCTTAGCTTCCTATGATTTTGACATCGCATACACACCAGGAAAGGGCAATGCGGTGGCTGATGCATTGAGTAGAAGACATGCCAGCTTAGGGGCTATGTTCCTTGAATGGAAGCAACTGGAGTTTATCGCGGGGTTTGATTTCAGACCAAAGTGCGAATTGGATCCAGAAATGTTAGCAAGTTTGACGATCAGACCCACTTTGATTGAGCGGATCGGCTCTAGTCAGAGGGACGACCCTAACCTATTGGAAATCATCTCCAAGATAGAGATGGGTATCGATGAGGAGATGAACAAGTATGGGCTTGATCGAGATAGATGGCTTAGAAAGAATGGAAAGCTTGTTTTACCCAATGTCAATGGATTGAGGGATGAAGTGCTTAGAGAATGTCATCACTCAAAGCTGACTATACACCCCGGTGGTAATAAGATGTATAGAGACATGAAACAGACTTACTACTGGAAAGGAATGAAAAGAGACGTTGGGAAGTTTATATCCAAATGCATGAATTGCCAGCTAGTTAAAGCCGAGCAAAAGAAGCCTAGTGGATTGTTACAGCCATTGGAAATTCCCGATTGGAAATGGGAGCAAGTCTCGATGGATTTCATCGATGGTTTACCAAGGACTAGAACGGGACATGATAGCATTTGGGTGATTGTGGATCGATTGACTAAAAGCGCAAGGTTTATACCAGTCAAATCGACCATAACAGCAGCTAAGTTAGCAGAGTTGTATATGAAGTGGGTAGTGAGATTTCATGGAGTACCTAAAGGCATTGTGAGCGACCGAGACCCGTTGTTCACTAGTGGGTTTTGGAAGAGCTTACAAGAGGCTCTAGGGTCAGAGTTACATCTCAGTACCGCATATCATCCTCAGACCGACGGTCAGACGGAGAGGGTGAACCGTATTTTGGAAGATCTCTTGAGAGCATGTATATTGGATTTTGGTGGATCATGGGATGACCATTTGCACCTAGTAGAGTTTGCATATAATAATAGCTACCAATCCAGTATCGATATGGCTCCATATGAAGCTTTGTACGGAAGACCGTGCAACTCACCATCATGTTGGATAGAGACTGGCGAGAAGTTTATGCTTGGACCAGATGTGGTGAGGGAAACTTCAGATAAGATTAAGATCATTCAACAACGAATGAAGGCTGCCCAAGATAGGCAGAAGAGTTATGCTGATAAGAGGAGAAGAGACTTAAAATTCTCCGTTGGTGACTTGGTGTTTGTCAAGATCTCTCCGTTGAAGAGCGTAATACGATTTGGCAGGAGAGGCAAGTTGGCACCAAGATTCGTTGGCCCATTCCCTGTTCTTGAACTAGTCGGGAATTTGGCATATAGAATTGACTTACCGGAGAAGATGGCGGGAGTTCATAACGTATTTCATGTTTCCCAACTAAGGAAGTTCGTTCACGACTCAGATATGACTATTTCACCTGATCAGTTGGAGGACTTCGAAGTAGAACCCGAGGCGGTTGGGAACCGCAAGCCGGTCCGTATTGTCGAGCACGACATGAAGCAACTTCGAAGGAAGGCGGTGAAGCTAGTCAAGGTACAGTGGAGCGAGAACGAGAATGATTGTACTTGGGAGACAGAGGATAACATTAGGAAGTCACACCCAGAACTCTTTGCCTGGTAAGATTTTGACTTCGATTTAGTTTTCCGCATGCTAGGATAGGCTTGTTCGCTTGTTTTGCATGATTGATTGTTGTATGTGGTTGTTAGGCATGCGGGATCCTTTGTATGTTTTGGGTTAAGGAATTTCGGGGGCGAAATTTCTTAAGTGGAGGAGAGTGTAACGACCCGCATTCTACGCATCATAGGATCGTAGAATATTTATTTCTTTCACATACGAAGTCGTATGGTCATGTAACTTTGGGGGACGACTATTGGGGTCATTTCCCATGTTCATGATTTTTCCCGATTTTTAAATGACCATTTTACCCCTAGTTATCACTGTTTTGGCCATAACTTTTGACTGGAAAGGAATTTTGACCTGAAACCACTTTCATTGGCTCCGGATGATGGTTTCTCTTTCCGTAGAGTGGTCACATTAGCCAAACGGACTCACCGTTTGGGAGATATGGCTGAAACAAGTTTCAGATGGTGAAAAACAGCTTAATTGGGCTTAAACGGGTGATTAGCAGCTAGGCCCAAGGGGAATTTCGGGTTTAGGGGTATATAGGTGCTGATTAGGGTTAGAAAACATTTCTTTAGACATTTTCCAGCCGCCACTTTCATTCCTCTTAACCTAACCATGGCCTCCACTCTCTAAATCTCTCTAAAACACCCAAAATCACTTCCTAATCAAGGATTAAGGCTTAGAGGCAGCAAATCAAGGAGGGTTAGCACAAGGACCGAGGTAGAGCTGCTGTTATATATTGGAATTCGTGCAAATCAGAGGTTCACTTCAGATTTGGAAGTTTTATTGTGGCAAAGGTGAGTGATTTGCATAATTTTTGCACTAATTACGGTAATTAAGGGTAATTAGTGAAGATTAACGAATTTATACACTAATAAATTCTGGAAAAATGTTTAGAAATTCGAAAATAATATTTTATGCCTCTGTTAGAAATTTGGTTCGATTTGATTAAGTTTTGTTAACCCTATGATCAGTTTTACTTAAACATGCTTAAGGGAAAATAAGGAGCTTTGGCCACTTTTGATCCATTTTGATTCATTTGAGTGATTGTTGCTGTTGTGGTTGCTATTACATGTTGCTATGACTCTATGGTGTGTTTTGTGATTGCTTAGAAGTGTTCGTTTGGTCAAAAACGTCGTCGAATGGCGAGAAACTATCGCTGGAACGAAGTGCAGGAATTTATCCGGATCGGATCGCCCCCATGCCCACGAATCGACCCGCCTTTTTGAACCGCGCCACATGCCAGAGCTCGGAGCCACGAAGGGAAGACCACGATCCAACTTGGAGAGGAAGCGCCACGAGCTGATGAGGCGCCACGATCCAGATGGGTAGCTCGACCCGAACCAGTGGATTGCCACGAACTGATAAGCCCGAACCGACCCGACAAGGCGCCACGAGCTGACGAGGTGCGATCCATATGGTGCGACACGATCCGACGCTGGCGAACCGAACCAGGAAGGCTTCCACGATCCGACCCGAGCGTGAAGGATGATCTGAACTGATCCGAGGTTGATGGCTACGAGCTGGTGACTGCGAACCAAACCAGGAAGTTACGAACAGAATGAAGACCGATCCGGAGGGTGATGACAGAAACCCGAGATGCAAAGGAAGCCCAAATGAGAAGTTAGAGCTCAAGATTCAGATGGGAATCAACGAGTTCGCTTCATGGTTGGGTTTTGCTGCGGGACGTGTGCCAAGGGGTTATCGATGTCTATAGCTTTGGACCACTGTGGTAGGAGGTACGAAGGCGGATTCAGGGCCATTATGGCATCGGTAGAACCGAGGGCTACGACCAATGAAGTGGGTCATTGAAATGTTTGGTCATGACTCCAAGTGTTTGGCTTGGTCACAGCAGGGTTTCTACAAGTCGGGATTCGTCGTTACCTCAGTTTGTCTAGTGTTCCAAAGTGGTAGATGTCGTATGCTTTTCGCACTGAGTGAGAGATGTGAGGATGGTTGCTATGGATGGTTTGTTTGCTATCATTATGACATACATACCCCACCCCCGTATTCTTACACTATTTATTATGGCACCTTAGAGCATTGTACGGTATGTGGTACTAACTCTTTTAATGCAGGTCCAGGTTCAGGTATGGTTTAGTATACCTGTTATTGTTCTGTTTAGATGCTTATCGCTCATACCAGGCTTTATGTCTGACCCAGAGTTTTATGTCTCCTCTTATTACTCTGGGTGCTCACACGAGCAGACTAGAGACAGGTTAACTGGTGATGCACGGGTAGATGATCCGGAGACGAGCAGGAGGCTTCCACGTAAAATATATACATAATATTCTCCCTGTATTGTTGAAGATCACTGCTTGGGCATTGGTGGTGTATCTTCTACTTTAGCTTTCTTTTGTTTGGAGACAGTAAATTTGGAAAGTTGTAATAAGCTGTATTTGAATTTCCGCTGCTCTGATGTTGATTTTAGTTATCAGCTTATGCACTGTCTCACCTGTTTTATGTCAAGTATGTTATTATTATATTTTATTCCATGCGCTGTGAGACATTCTACAGGTCCCTTGATTAGTTCATTTCCTTCCTTCCTTTCTTTGGCGACCGTCCCGTGCTAGTCGGGCATGTGTACAGCGCACTTTCGGAGGAAATACAGGTTGGTGCGGGGCGGGCCGTCACATACGCCCTCTCAACGAAATATTCCAGAATCTCATTCTAGGGCATTCCTTACCCTATCTCAAATGAGATATTATAACTCCAATGAGTTCTATATTTTTGTTCAACATATGTCGTACCCTGTAGCTTTGTATAACCAATGCTATGATACCAACTGTAACATACCGTCTTTCTAGCTTTTGTGAATGGTTTAAGTTGGTTTAATTACCAACGAAAACCGGGAAGAAAGATGGTATGTTACAGTACTAACATATATTGAACAAAATAACAGAATTTTTATATTATAATACAATACTACATCAGAGTTACATAGAATATTAGAGTTACAACATATAGCAGCGGAAACATAGATATACTCTCCGCGGAAGAGGCGATGTGATATAGCGGAAACTCTAACTTTAGCTCGAAGCTCCAACTCTTACTCCAAGGGTCTATAACTGTAAAACAAAACCTCTAGCTGCCAATGTGGAAATTAGTGGGCACCCAGAGTTTGGGAAGGAACAATAAACTCCATGTCAGTCATGGGACTGGTGTAAGAACATAAAACAGTTATTTTTGTGATTTAATTTAAAGTTGGGAGATTCACCGGACCACGCAGCTAATGCGGATCGGGTTTACTCCATGTGAATCCCCGGGCATATAAATTCACAATGTCTTTTGGAAAATGAAGCTATCATAAGCTTGTCCCACATCACACAATGCAAGCGCACACTAAATGGGCGAGTTTTGTCTTATGATAACCAAACATTCTTTCATACGTGAAAATATTCTTTCAATACTATTATTAGTGCACAGTATTGAAAACCATTTCGCAAATAAATATATTAATCTTAGCAAGCATAGTGACTATGCCCAAATACATAGTTTACAAACAAAATGGAAGGCTCGTATTGGTTGTTGGGTTCCAATATGATGGTTCCGGACACGAAAGATCAATCCGGAACTAGGTGCAACCTCACGATTCATGGGTCTCATCCAGACTCGGACACCAAGCACCAGGTAAATCACCGATTAACATCTAGACACGGACACCGAACATACCCTTTTTTTGCAAGTTTCAAAGTAGATCTACTATAACAACCTGGAAAATGAGAACCAATTTAAAAAAAATTGGGCAATTTTAATGAATTTTGGATATTTAAAATGAATTATTTTAAATAATAATGACAAGAAATTTATTTTAAATAGAATTAGAACGTATATATTTATTTGAATTTAAGTTAGAATATAAATATTTAGTTTAATTATAAAAGGAATTGGAAATGGCGCGGTAGTTTGAAAATTCGATTTCAAATTTCAAATGAATGTACAGGATTCAAAATAAACCGGATTTTAGTGAAACGAGAAATATTTGAATCTGTTTGAAAATATCTTTCCAACAAATCTGAAAAATCCAAATTTCATAGCGGGAATAAAAGGTTATGTCCAGTTAAAAATTCAAAATAGTCGCTATGGAAATATAGCCCTTAAAAATGGAGATTTTGTAAACGACCTCTGCTTTTGACGAGACCACTTTTGTTGGATCTGGAATGTCAAATTATTGCTTAATTCCAATTTTCATAATTTTTGGAATCAATATGTGAGCATGGTGAATTTAAACGTGTTTGTCATTTCAGTTAGAATTTAATCGACTGGAAAACGACCATTTTTTAAATGGTCTCCAAATTCGATGAAATTAGTTTTGATAGGACCGTATCATCAAAACATAGCCAAAGTTATTTTTCTGGAATTTTTGGAGTCTGTATGTGGCCCCAGTAAATTGAAATGTATGTTTAAATTATTTTAATTTTGAGGAAAACTGAACGAAACAGTCGAACTGGCTTATGGCACATATCCCATTGCATTTGGAATAGGGGTAATTGGCTAGGAACGACAGTCGTTGGGTTCGATTTGGAGCTCGAAATAAAAATTAACCTTTTGGACTAAAAATAAATAAATTATATATTATTATATAATGGAGTCAAATCCCCCCTTCCCTTTCTCATAACAGTCAAACCCGATTCATAAAAAAACAAATTCGATAGCCCCAGGAAGCAGCCGCGTTGGAGACGCCACCCACAACCGCGAGCTCCACCCACTTCGGCCTCCACCGCAACCACCCCCTCCACCTCTAGCCTCCTCCTCCCCGTCTCTTCCCCCTCCCTCTTCTAATTTGGCCGCGACCCCCAAGCCCTAACCCACCCCAAAACCGCACCACGACCACCTCCTCCGCCACCACAGCCAAGTGCCGCCTCAGGCGAACCCCCCTGACCATCAGCGAACCCTGCCGCTCCTCCTCCTCCACTTATTAGTGTGAGTCTTTATTTAATAAAAATTACAATTTTATGCTATTAAAATTTACATTTTTATGCTCATAAAAATTTATCTTTTTATGCTAATAAAAAATTGGATATATATGCTAATAATGACATGGGATTTTTGTGTAAGGAAAAAAGGATTTATCTTTTAACTTAGATCTGATTTGTAATTTAGGAAATACAGATTTGATTTTTTAACTAAGATTTGATTTTTAATTTAGATTTGATTTTTAATTTAGATATGATTTTTATATTGAAGGTGAACTAATAAAAATATGATTTTTATATTGAAAGAGAACCAATAAAAATATGATTTTTATATAGAAAATAGCGTTGTAAAGATTCGATTTTTATATGTATGATAGCAAGAGAAAGATTCAATTTTTATATATATCATTTTTATAATGAAGTAGCGGATATAAAAATTCGATTTTTATGAAGTAGCGAATATAAAAATATGATTTTTATATGAATGGTAAGAATTTAAAAATGTGATTTTTATAATATAAACATCGTTATAAAAAGGTGATTTTTATATATATGACATTGAAATAAAAATGTGATTTTTTTATATAAATATCATGGACTAAAAATATGATTTTTAATGTATAAACATCATATTAAAAATGCGATTTTTACTATGAACAGCGTGAAAAAGGACTGCGTTGGAATTTCGGGAAAATCCAAACCGTTCAGAAATAAAGAATGGAGGAGTGGATCCCAAAGGTGAGAACTTCTCACTTTAATTTTATTTTCTAGTTAAAATATATACTAGGATGCTGACGGTGCTTAGCAGCACCCGACACCCGTCTCCACAGACCATGAACGACTTGTTTGATTGTATTGCGTTGTGCTTGATGATTGTGAGGTGGAATGAAAATAAAATATTCTATAGTTAAAAATATAATTTTAACGTACATATGAATAAAATAAATATTCATTTATGAATCGAACGATTTGTTGATGCACACACATTTAACTAATATTGATTGGACCGATATATTTTACACATAGCCCAACTGCACAAATAATAATCAGTATTTGTTGTTTGAAACCCCACACGGGTATTGGGATGATATTGGACATACACTAATCCCAATATTTAGTTGTATGTCAATCGATGGGTTGACAGATTGTTGTAAGCGTTGATTGTTTATATGTAACGCTTATGCAGTTGTGTAATGCACTCTGGATGATGGTTGACTGTGTTTGATTATTGTTGTGTACATTTGTGTATGAAATCCATATAGATAAAATTATATGGTAATTGACTGTGTCTGATTCCAGTTCAGAAAGAATGAATATTTTAAAATAAAAAATATTTTAAAATAAGGAATATTTTAAAAATAATATTCAGTAAAAAATCAAAATCTGATTTTGATGTCTGATTTGGGATGGACACGAAAATATTTAAATATATAAAGCCATGTTGATTAGATTAATGCCATTTTGACATGAACGATATTTATATCGATTTTATTAATTTTTTTAATGAATATCGAAATGGAAGTGATTTCAAAATATAATGTTTTTGAAAATATTATCATTTATATATCGATGATATGGAATATTCAAATTTTTATTTGAAATCGAATATGAAGTTGAAATCGTTTTGAAAATGAATTTAAAACGATTCATAAAATACGTTTTAAAAGGAAATCGACGAAATATATGTATTATATATATTTAATGGCATGAATAGAACGCACCGCACCGCGGTAGTTTGTGAATTTCGACCATTGACTTCGAATGGACATTACGGGAGATCCGACCGTCAGATTCTCCTAAAACCGGAACCATTGGGTTCGTATTGAAAAGAGCTTTGCAAGGAATAAGAGATATTTGAAATCTAACGGTTGGATTTAGAATTATGTCCAAGTAAAATTTGGAAAAGGTCGTTGGAAGTGCAGTTTGATGACCGTTTATGGAAATCGAATTTATGGGCCTTGATAAAATTATTAAAAATATAAATAATTTGTGTAAAATCATAATAAATGATTTGGAAAGAATTGGGATGAAAATTTTCATACTTGAAAAGATAAAAATATATTTTTATCAAAATGAACTAGTTATGAACTAGAATTATAATCCAATATTTTTAAATAAATAATTTGGATTTGAAATGGTTTTAAAAATAAATAGAATTTCCATTATACGAATTGGAATGGATTGGAATCAAAATCATCTTCGGAATATTTTGATATTGGATTCCATGATTATACGGATATTGTGGAGGAATTCGAAAGATATATATATTGTTATTCCTAATACGATATTTGTTGATTTCATAATTTGATATTGAATATAAGCCGAGATAATTTCTATTCAGGGCCTCATATTTAATAGGATTAATTGACAAGAATAATCTGAAGTTTAACCTGTCCGCCCATATCAATCCCAAGTTTGCGTTATTCTAGAATAATCCCAAGTTTAAGGTGTCTCTTCCCAAATTAATCCCATTTACTTGTATCTTCCCATATTAATCCGAAGTTTGGGGGTGTCTTCCCATATTAATTCCAAAATAACACATGAAAAGTCATCAAAAGTCATTGGGATCAATTTGGGAAGACACCCCCTAAACTTGGGATTATTCTTGAATAATGCAAACTTGGGATTATTATGGGCGGACAGGTTAAACTTCGGATTATTCTTGTCAATTAATCCTATTTAATATTGAATTGGATTTTGGGTTTGTCATGAACTGTGTTTTAAATGACATTGTTCTTAAACCCAGTGTGAAAAGAATAAATCTTTTAATTAAGATATAAAGAAGAATTACCAGTTAATTAACATTTAATTGGAAATGAAAAAGGAATGTGAACTGGGTTTATTGTGAACTGTGTTTTTAAAGACATTTGTTCTTTAACCCGATTTACAGTGAAATGTGATTTGGAATTTATAAATCTTTTTGTTAAGATTTAACGGGAATTTTCCAAAGTAAAGTTTTCCAATTTAATATATTAAATTGGAATTGAATGGAATTCGATTTGATAATAATCGAAATGAGCTTCTGTGGAGGAAGACTATTAATATATATGGAATTTAAAAGGCTTTTTCGTTATTCCATTTATGTTATTAGTCGGATACGGAAATTGATATCGATTATATATTGGTCTGTTTTCATGAAGATTCCATTTTTATGGAAGAGGATTTGGGTTTATTGTAAACTGTGTTCTAAATAACATTGGTACTTTAACCCAATTAAAGACAGGATTACATGTCTAATATTGTATTTCGAACTATATGGTTGATCTCTGCTAAATATTTATCTGTTTGGGGGTGGAGAATTTATTCTCTTGCTTAACACCCTTCTCTAAGACGTACGAGCTTAGAGGTTATATATCGGCAGAAATCAATAGTACGGTGTGGATTGTCGATGCGACATGTTGGAGTTTCCAAAGTTAAATAATCATTAATATTGATTTTTTGTAAGATTAAAACTTAGTGCGGTTTTAATGAACCTTTAATTAGATTGAAAAGAGAATGTGATAATTTAAATTATCAAATTCGGGAAATGATCGAGAATGGAGTAGCACCAGTTTTGCTCCAAGCAATCGTTAAATCTTTAATTAGATCAGAACAGGAAATGGTAGTTAATTTTACTGATAACATTGTGGTGTTAATTATGGAGTAATACCAGTTTTGCTCCATGGGATGAATAGGTTGGGATTGGGAAATTAAATAAATGATTACTTCGGTAAGGTGCTTTAATCCCTACTAGTTAGGAAAACCTTAATATGGTTTGAATGATATCCAAAGGAAGATTAAAGAATAAATTTTAAAAAATTTATCTTTGATAAAATTAATGGGAACCTTTCCCAAAGGATGTGAATATTTAAATAAAAGAATATTCAGAATTGGGGCGTATGTTATGTTTTTATAACACTTGTTTATTATATACGCGAGTTATTCGGAAAGGCCGGGTTTATACCCATTCTGAATAACCGAATCGACAATAAGTCGACGATGAAGACAATGGTTGAAGACTGGAGGTCTTCACATCGTTTGGATGATTACTGATGTCTTGATTGGGCTATACACCCAAGACGAGGTAATAAGTGGTGGTCGTCTAGACGTACTTGGAGATCGACCGGATATGCGAAGACCTCTCTCCTGTATTGGACATATGGGACGAGGAATAAGGTGCCTCTGGTTTCGTTCAGACCCAGAACGAACTTGTAAATGGATGTATGTTTAACATTGGATTTTATTCTATGTTGATTGATCTTTATTAAATATATTTCTGTTCGGCTGCGGAGAATTTATTCTCTTGCTTAACGCCCTTCTCTGAGACGTACGAGCTCAGAGATTATATATCGATAGACATCAGTCGCATGGCGTGAATTGCCGGTGTGGCATGCTGAGATGCAGATGATCAAGGCTTCTGCTGAAAAGCAGAGTCTTATGGTTGATAATCAAAACACGGCTTTAATATAGCATAGCTTTGTGTATAGCGTTAATTCGCGAGCCTCACACCTCGGTATGAGTTAAAAACGGGATAAGGGACCCAAGGAGGACATGACGTTTCTTTCAAGCTATGCGTGGTGTCAGGGTTTTGCAAGCCCAGGCATTTTTGTATTTTTTACCTATGTGGTTGTTAGAATGCAAGGCGCCTCGGATATATCGGTTACTACGGAGCCGATGGATAGGTCCTCTAGGACCGGGAAATGTGTGTTCAGGAATAATTAATCCATAAACTTAAGGGTGGACCGGTCTTGGAGGATCCAGGGGTTGCCCAGAGTGTGTAGTCTCGAGGCATTTTCTAGAGTGTCTCGAAGCGGAAAGGAGTACATCCCTTGCCTAGACTTATGACGGAAATCCAATTTCCAATACATGAAATTCGGTTTTATTTGTAGAGCCTAGTATGACGACATAGTGGGATGGGGCACTATGTCGTCTATGATTGATACATTTATATTTGAAGTTGTTTTCATACACTTTACACTATAATAGTATCAAAACGATTTGTTTTAAACGTACCCATCATGTTTGGCTATTATAAGGGAAAACTCTATTCTCCGACTTATGTTGCATTGTGTGATGTGACCCGAGTCTTATAATAGCTTCATTTTTCTAAAAAAGCATTGCGCTGTTTATAACTGTTTATGCATTGGTATTCTTGGGAGGAAACCCGTTCCGTATTATACGGCGTGGTCCCTTGATATACTATATTTTAAAGTAAAGTTTTAAATAACTGTTTTAGTTCTCACACTAGTCACATGACCGACCTGGAGTTTATTGTTTTAACCTAAAATCTGGGTGCCCTTATTTTCCACACGGGCAGCTGGTAGTTTTGGTTTTGCAGATTTATATTCATAGGATCATGGTTTACAGCTAGAACGATATTCAGAAAGCTCTGCATCCAGTTATTTCTTTCAGTTGTATTTTGTATTATTTTCCGCTGCATTATAATTTGTAAATCTCTGATATTTATCAAATGTATTTTATTTGTTCATACTCTGTATATTCTTGTACTCTAATGTAAATTGTTGTAATAAGCATTGAAATGTTCTTCTGTTTGCGTTCTGATTTGTCGTGTTCTCAAACAATCTGTTCTTTCTCTTCTCTTCGGAGACCGGGGAAGTTCGGGTCGTCACAGTTGGGTATCGGAGCTTTGGTTTACAGAGCTCGAGAACAAGACATATTAGAATCGAACGAAAGAATTCATCAGAGATTGGATTAATAATATCCAATAAGGAATGACTCATTAAAGATGGGATCAGTAGAATCCTATAACGAGTGTGAAGAGTGTTATTTTTAAAATAAAAATGAAAACGAATATTGTTTTGAAAATTTAAACCTTATTCAATGTATTTGAATATTTATTTGTATTGAATTTGGACAATTGAGTATATAAAGATTTTGCATATACGCCTTGCAAACGAAAATTCGAAGTTTTAATATACTGGATAGATATAAAATCACGCTCTAGTCGCCCGGACATGATTCTGGTGATGCCTTGCCATCAACAGTATTTATGCTCGAGTTTCAATAGTGGGATTTCTATATATTTCCAATAGACTGGTGTGAGAACCAAAACTAGATAGGATTTATTGTTTGTGAATTGGCATCAAAAATATGATTTTTGACTATGTAGTAAAGTTATGTGTTTGAAACGTTAATCGACTAGTTGATTGTTAATTGTGTTTTGTAATTATTCATTTAAACCAACATGTGAATGAAAGTAAATTTAACCAAATTGTTTCAAATATTTAACTGAATTGAAAATTGGTTGAAATTGCATACATGTACATGCATATATATCGGACAGGTCATAGCAAGGAGGCTAGAGAAGAGGAATAAAATTGTATGCCCGACAAATAGGTACATGTTTACTAATTTATTGGGTTTGGATGATTTTATGAGCCGATTTGCTAGCCGCTTGGCTTTTTCTTTTTCTTTTTGGGATGAGAGGACCTATGTGGCGGTTTGGGGATTTTCCCGTTGCTCCCCGTACAAAGGAGGCTATGGCGAAATTTTTCGAAAATTTATGGTGTTAGCCAAATTTTTGAAAAATTAGAAATTCTTAGAAACTAAAAAGTTGAAGAATAAAAGCCAGAATGAAAGTTGAGTTGGTTAGTTAAACAACTTTCAGCTCTGTTCCTTTTCGAGGATGAAAAGATTTTAAGTGGGGGAGATTGTAACAACAAGGAAAATGAGAACCAATTTAAAAAATTTATTTTGGCAATTTTAATGAATTTTGGATATTTAAAATGAATTATTTTAAATAATAACGACAAGAAATTTATTTTGAATAGAATTAGAATGTATATATTTATTTGAATCTAAGTTAGAATAAATATTTATTTTAATTAAAAAGGAATTGGATAGGGCGCAGTTGTTTGAAAATTCGATTTCAAATTTCAAATTTCAAATGAATATATAGGATTCAAAATAAACTGGATTTTAGTGAAACCAGAAATATTTGAATCTGTTTGAAAATATCTTTCCAACGAATCTGAAAAATCCAAATTTCATAGCGGGAATAAAAAGTTATGTCCAGTTGAAAATTCAAAATATAGTCGCTATGGAAATATAGCCCTTAAAAATGGAGATTTTGCAAACGACCTTCATTTTCGACGAGACCACTTTTGTTGGATCCGGAATGTCAAATTATTGCTTGATTCCAATTTTCATAATTTTTGAATCAATATGTGAGTCTGGTGAATTTAAACGTGTTTGATCATTTCAGTTTGAATTTAATCGACTAGAAAATGACTGTTTTTCAAATGGTCTCCAAGTTCGACGAAATTAGTTTTGTTAGGACCGTATCGTCAAAACATTGCCAGATTTATTTTTCTGCAATTTTTGGAGTTTGTATGTGGCCCCGATAATTTAAATGTACGTTTAAATTAAATATAATGATTTATATTTTAATTTTGATGAAAACTGAACGAAACAGTCGAATTGGCTTACGGGACATATCCTGTTGCTTTCGGAATGGGGGTAATTAGTTAGGGACGACAGTCGTTCGGTTCGATTTGGAGCTCGAAATAAAATTTAACTTTTTGGAATAAAAATAAATAAAATATATATTATTATATAATGGAGTCAAAGCCCCCTTTCCCTTTCTCATAACAGTCAAACCCGATTCATTAAAAAAGAAAAAAAAAAGAAAATCGATTGCCCCAGGAAGTCGCCGCGCAAGAGACACCACCCACTGTCGCGAGCTCGTCCCACGTCGGCCTCCACCGCGACCACCCCCTCAACCTCTAGCCTCCTCCTCCCCGTCGCTTCCCCCTCCTTCTAATTTGGCCGCGACCCCAAGCCCTAACCCATCCCCAAACCGCACCACGACCACCTCCTCCGCCACCACAGCCAAGTGCCGCCTCAGGCGAACCCCCTGACCATCAGCGAACCCTGCCGCTCCTCCTCCTCCACTTATCAATGTGAGTTTTTATTTAATAAAAATTACATTTTTATGCTATTAAAATTTATATTTTTATGCTAAAAAAAATTACATTTTTAGGCTAATAAAAATTACATTTTATGCTAATAAAAAATAACCTTTTTATGCTAATAAAAAATTGGATATATATGCTAATAATGACATGGGATTTTGTGTAAGGAAAAAGGGATTTGATTTTTTAACTTAGATCTGATTTTTAATTTAGGAAAAAAGGATTTGATTTTTTAACTAAGATTTGATTTTTAATTTAGATTTGATTTTTAATTTATATATGATTTTTACATTGAAGATGAACTAATAAAAATATGATTTTTATATTGAAAGAGAACCAATAAAGATATGATTTTTATATAGAAAATAGCGATGTAATGATTTGATTTTTATATGTATGATAACAAGAGAAAGATTCAATTTATATATATATATATATATATATATCATGTCTTAATAAAAATTCGATTTTTATAATGAAGTAGCGGATATAAAATCTACCACCGAAGCTTTCAAGTTTCAATAAAATGTATAACAGTTTACTGTGAAAACCCGTAACTTCCCCGTAAAGGAAAGCCGCGAATAGTTCGAGAACAAGCCACAACATAACGCATACAAAAGAACATTTCATTGTATATTACAACAATGCATCAGATTACAAGAATATACAGAGTATAAATGAATATTACACAGAAATATCAGAGATTTAAATTACATTTAAGTACATAGCATTGAAAAATAATCAACCATCAACCAAAGTGCACTACACTGTATAAGCATCAAATATAGATATCTAACGCTTATAACAGCCTGTCAATCAATCGATCGACATATTTAATCAATCAGGATGAGTGAACTTCAAATTTCATCCCAACACCCGTGTGGGGTTTCAAACAATCAAACACGGATTTTATTTGTGCAGTTGGGCGATGTGTAAAATTTATCGTCCCAATCAATGTTAGCCAAATCAGTGTATATATACAAATCGGCCGATTTGTTTATAAATATCTATTTGTTCACTTTCACGTTAAAAATTATATTCTTAACGATAAAACATTTTATTCAACCTATGAAAATATTCTATTCAGTTCATTTATTCAATAAAATGATATTTTTATTTTCTAACATATTTTTAGAAAATTTCGGCGGCATAACGGCACGATACTAGAAACGGGACGAGGCCTAGCCTTATCCCCGGTCTAGTGAAGGCCCACGCCATTCACACATCAATCAAATTCACCAAACAATTCAATTTCACCAAACAATTCAATTTCAAATCAAATCATCTAACTAATCTATGCAACCAAATAAACAAGTCCATGGTCTGTGGACGATTGTGTCGGGTGCTATTAAGCACCGTCTGCATCCTAGTATATATATATAACTAGAAAAGAAATTGAAAGGTGAGAAATTCTCACAGATAGCTATCCAAACATCTTGACTCTTCTTTTAGAGAAATCTTCATTGTTATCGCATCTTCGTCATCTTCGTTGCCCGTAGCCACTACATATGTAAAAATCGAATTTTTACTTCGATGTTAAATATATAAAAATCAAATTTTTACTTCGATGTTCAATATATAAAAATCAAATTTTTACTTCGATGTTCAATATATAAAAATCTCGCTTTTACAATAAAGATTTCTCCTTTTCAAAAATAAGGTTTTCGCCTTTTCAAAAATAAGGTTCTCGCCTTTTCAAAAATAAGGTTTTCGCCTTTTCAAAAATAAGGTTTTCGCCTTTTCAAAAATAAGGTTTTTGCCTTTTCAAATATAAGGTTTTCGCCTTTTCAAAAATAAGGTTTTCGCCTTTTCAAAAATAAGGTTTTCGCCTTTTCAAAAATAAAGTCTTCACCTTTTCAAAAATAAGGTTTTCGCCTTTTCAAAAATAAAGTCTTTACTTACTAAAAATATAATCTTTTTTTCTAAAAATAAAAAAAATCTCATCATTATCATGCTCTCTATAAAATAAAAACTGAACAAAGAAAATTATAGTGAAAAAAAATTTGAACCTTTATTCATATGGACACTTCATAAAAATTCAGTTTTAACTTCATGACTATATAGGAATAAATACCATAACATTCAATAAACAAAAATCAGATTTTTTTCTTATTTTATTCAAACCAAAAATCTAATTTTTAAAACTGAAAATAAAAGAAATGCAAACGAATAATTAGAGCTCACCTTTTCGGTGCCTAGTGGGGGAATGGCGCAGGACAGAGGTGCGGAAATCGAATGGGGGCGGTCGGACATCGGAGGGTGGAGGCGGCCTAGGGTTTGGCTGTGGGGCGTGGGGTCTGCGGGTTTGGGGACTGGGGGGAATTCGACGAGGTCTCTGGAGGCCAGGGGAGGAGAGCTGGAGACCGGCGACGCTGGGGTTGGGGTTTGGCGATGGTGGTAGGAGCGGTGGTGGCGGCCTCCGTCTTCTTTCGTTCGGTTTTTTTTTTTTTTTTTTTGATTCTGAGCGAATGAAGAAAAAGGGGGGGCAGAATGAAATAAGGGGGAGGGGAGAGAGAAAGGCTTATTTTATTTTTATTATTATTTTAAATGCAAAAAGTTGACTTTTACATACGACCTCTAAACGAGGCCCACCGCATGTCGTCCATAGCGTTTCACCCTCATTCCGAACACAATGGGATATGTATCGTAAGCTGATTTGATCGTTTCGATCAGTTTTCGTTGAATTTACATTTAAATCACTATATTGAATTTTAAACGTACATTTCAAATTACTGGGGTCACAAATTAACTTGGAAAATTACAGAAAAATATTTTCTAGCTTCGTATTGACGATACGGTCCTAACAAAACTAGTTTCGTCAAATTTTGAGACCGTTTGAAAAATGGCCATTTTCCAGTCGATTAAAATCAACTGAAACTGGTCAAACGCGTTTTCCTTTGCGACGCTCACATATTGATTCGAAAAATTATGAAATTTGGAATCTAGCAATAATTTGACATCACGGATCCAACAAAAGTGGTTTCGTCGAAATCCGAGGTCGTTTGCAAAATGTCCATTTTTAAGGGCCTGAATTCCATAGCGACTATTCAGAATTTTAAACTGGACATATCTTTCGATTCCCGTTATGAAAGTTTGATTTTTCGGATTCGTTGGAAAGATATCCTCAAATAGATCCTATCATTTTTGGTTTCACTAAAATCCGGATTGTTTTGCACCCGGTACATTCAATTGAAGTTTGAAATCGAATTATCGAACTACCGCGCCATTTTCAATTCTATTTATAATTATATATAAATATTTATATTCTAACGACGGCGTATATAATATATACGTTCGAATTATATTCAAAATAAATTTCTCGTCGATATTATTTAAAATAATTCATTTTAAATAATATCAATTCGCTAAAATTGCCAAAATAAAAATTTTAAACTGGCCCAGATTTTCGGGTTGTTACAATCTCCCCCACTTAAAACTTTTCGTCCCCGAAAAGGAACAATGTCGAAAGTGGTTTGATTAATCATCTCTACATTCGATCTGGCTTCCATTCTCCAACTTTTCAGTTTCTGAGAATTTTCAAAAATTTGGCTAACACCCTAAATTTTCGAAAAATTTCGCCATAACCTCCCCTGCACCGGGAGCATCGGGGAATTTCAAATAGCTTCCCCGGTCCTTCAGATCTCAAAAAGAAAAAGAAAAAGCCAAGCGGCTAGCCAATAGGCTCATAAAATCATCATCACCCAAACAAAACAGTAAATTATATAGCAAACATGTACCTATTTGTCGGGCAAACAAATTTTATTCTTCGGCTCTCGCCTCCTTGCTATGACCTGTTCAAGGTAAGTACATATATATGCAAGCATATGCGACCAATTTTCAATATAATTCAATATTTGATTCAATTAGGCTAAATGGTTCAAAATTACCAAACAAATGAATAAACAACACAAACATCAATCAATTAGTGAATTAGAGTTTCAAATTCATAATTTTGATATATATACAAAAATCAGATTTTTGATGCCAAATCACAACAATAGGCCCTATCTAATTTTGGTTCTCACACCAGTCTAATGGAAATATATAGAAAATCACACCTTCGAAACTCGAACATAAATGTTGATGATGCGATCGCTATCATCAATATCATCTTCGGGCGACTAGAGTGCGATGCTATATCTATCCAATATATTAAAACTTTGAATATACGTTTGCAAGGCATATATGCAAATTCTTTATATACTGAATTGTCCAAAATCAATATAAATAAATTATTCAAATACGAATAGTTGATTTAAATTTTCAAAACAAAATTTGCTTTCACTTTAAAAATATACTCTTCACACTCGTTCTAGGATACTACTAATCCTATCTCTAACGAGTCATTCCCATTGGATATTACTAATCCAATATCTGATGAATTCTTTTGTATGGTTCTAATGTGCCTTGTTCTTTGAGCTTTGTAAACCAAAGCTCTGATACCAACTGTGAAAACCCGTAACTTCCCCGTAAAGGAAAGTCGCGGATAGTTCGAGAACAAGCCACAACAGAACGCATACAAAAGAACATTTCATTGTATATTACAACAATGCATCAGATTACAAGAATATACAGAGTATAAATGAATATTACACAGAAATATCAGAGATTTAAATTACATTTAAGTACATAGCATTGAAAAATAATCAACCATCAACCAAAGTGCACTACACTGTATAAGCATCAAATATAGATATCTAACGCTTATAACAGCCTGTCAATCAATCGATCGACATATTTAATCAATCAGGATGAGTGAACTTCAAATTTCATCCCAACACCCGTGTGGGGTTTCAAACAATCAAACACAGATTTTATTTGTGCAGTTGGGCGATGTGTAAAATTTATCGTCCCAATCAATGTCAGCCAAATCAGTGTATATAAACAAATCGGCCGATTTGTTTATAAATATCTATTTGTTCACTTTCACGTTAAAAATTATATTCTTAACGATAAAACATTTTATTCAACCTATGAAAATATTCTATTCAGTTCATTTATTCAATAAAATGATATTTTTATTTTCTAACATATTTTTAGAAAATTTCGGCGGCATAACGGCACGATACTAGAAACGGGACGAGGCCTAGCCTTATCCCCGGTCTAGTGAAGGCCCACGCCATTCACACATCAATCAAATTCACCAAACAATTCAATTTCACCAAACAATTCAATTTCAAATCAAATCATCTAACTAATCTATGCAACCAAACAAACAAGTCCATGGTCTGTGGACGATTGTGTCGGGTGCTACTAAGCACCGTCTGCATCCTAGTATATATATATAACTAGAAAAGAAATTGAAAGGTGAGAAATTCTCACAGATAGCTATCCAAACATCTTGACTCTTCTTTTAGAGAAATCTTCATTGTTATCGCATCTTCGTCATCTTCGTTGCCCGTAGCCACTACATATGTAAAAATCGAATTTTTACTTCGATGTTCAATATATAAAAATCAAATTTTTACTTCGATGTTCAATATATAAAAATCAAATTTTTACTTCGATATTCAATATATAAAAATCAAATTTTTACTTCGATGTTCAATATATAAAAATCTCGCTTTTACAATAAAGATTTCTCCTTTTCAAAAATAAGGTTTTCGCCTTTTCAAAAATAAGGTTCTCGCCTTTTCAAAAATAAGGTTTTCGCCTTTTCAAAAATAAGGTTTTCGCCTTTTCATAAATAAGGTTTTCGCCTTTTCAAAAATAAGGTTTTCGCCTTTTCAAAAATAAAGTCTTCGCCTTTTCAAAAATAAGGTTTTTGCCTTTTCAAAAATAAAGTCTTTACTTGCTAAAAATATAATCTTTTTTTCTAAAAATAAAAAAAATCTCATCATTATCATGCTCTCTATAAAATAAAAACTGAACAAAGAAAATTATAGTGAAAAAAAATTTAAACCTTTATTCATATGGACACTTCATAAAAATTCAGTTTTAACTTCATGACTATATAGGAATAAATACCATAACATTCAATAAACAAAAATCAGATTTTTTCTTATTTTATTCAAACCAAAAATCTAATTTTTAAAACTGAAAATAAAAGAAATGCAAACGAATAATTAGAGCTCACCTTTTCGGTGCCTAGTGGGGGAATGGCGCAGGACAGAGGTGCGGAAATCGAATGGGGGCGGTCGGACGTCGGAGGGTGGAGGCGGCCTAGGGTTTGGCTGTGGGGCGTGGGGTCTGCGGGTTTGGGGACTGGGGGGAATTCGACGAGGTCTCTGGAGGCCAGGGGAGGAGGGCTGGAGACCGGCGACGCTGGGGTTGGGGTTTGGCGATGGTGCGATGGTGGGCCTCCGTCTTCGTTCGTTCGGGTTTTTTTTTTTTTTTGATTCTGAGCGAATGAAGAAATAGGGGGGGCCAGAATGAAATAAGGGGGAGGGGAGAGAGAAAGGCTTATTTTATTTTTATTATTATTTTAAATGCAAAAAGTTGACTTTTACATACGACCTCTAAACGAGGCCCACCGCCTGTCGTCCATAGCGTTTCACCCCCATTCCGAACACAATAGGATATGTATCGTAAGCTGATTTGATCGTTTCGATCAATTTCCGTTGAATTTACATTTAAATCACTATATTGAATTTTAAACGTACATTTCAAATTACCGGGGTCACATATTAACTTGGAAAATTACAGAAAAATATTTTCTAGCTTCGTATTGACGATACGGTCCTAACAAAACTAGTTTCGTCAAATTCTGAGACCGTTTGAAAAATGGCCATTTTCCAGTCGATTAAAATCAACTTAAACCGGTCAAACGCGTTTTCCTTTGCCACGCTCACATATTGATTCGAAAAATTATGAAATTTGGAATCTAGCAATAATTTGACATCACGGATCCAACAAAAGTGGTTTCGTCGAAATCCGAGGTCGTTTGCAAAATGTCCATTTTTAAGGGCCTGAATTCCATAGCGACTATTCAGAATTTTGAACTGGACATATCTTTTGATTCCCGTTATGAAAGTTTAATTTTTCGGATTCGTTGGAAAGATATCCTCAAATAGATCCTATCATTTTTGGTTTCACTAAAATCCGGATTGTTTTGCACCCGGTACATTCAATTGAAGTTTGAAATCGAATTATCGAACTACCGCGCCATTTTCAATTCCATTTATAATTATATATAAATATTTATATTCTAACGACGGCGTATATAATATATACGTTCGAATTATATTCAAAATAAATTTCTCGTCGATATTATTTAAAATAATTCATTTTAAATAATATCAATTCGCTAAAATTGCCAAAATAAAAATTTTAAACTGGCCCAGATTTTCGGGTTGTTACATTTACCATCAATACTAGGTGTGAGGTTCGTCGAAGTCACGATATACAAATGTTACCATCACTAGCTCATTTCATAACTTGAGTATGCCACATTGTCAATTTATAACATGTCACTGCTTTCCATCAATACATAACCTCTAAGCACATAAAACTTAGAGACGGGAATAATTAATTGCCACAATCCGATATATATATATATCAATAGAAATCAGTGCTACGCAATCAATTACAATGTCAGACACACAATCCATACAAGTCCATTCTAGGTCTGAATGGAACAACTTCGAAAATACGTAAATATATTCAGGCCTTATGCCACTTATAACCTCGTTTCAGGTGTACGACCTGATTCAAGACATCAGCAATCAAACATCCAAAGATTCCCGGTCTTCATTTTTCCTTTCCAAGTCTTCAAATAGCGTCGTATTATTACTTGAATCATTTTCGAACTTAAATCCAATCTCGGTCTTTCCAAGTAATAAGCGTATTGTAAAAACAAAAGCTATGGACTATACTAGTTTCAATTTGTTATCAATTCACTTTAGGATAAGGTTGAATTAATTTCCTTAATTTCCATCTTATCTCTTCTTTACAAACCCCCTGTTCAAAACTCTCTGTTCGTTTTTATCATTTCCATTCGTCTTTTCAAATTTGGATTAAAAGCCCTATACACAAATTTTTTCTATAATATTTCTCAAATTTAATCATTTTCATGGGATGGTAAAACATTTCATAACTACTATAGATTAGCTATTTACCAAATAGGTTCAACATCATTTAAGGGCTCAAATTTTTTACTCAAATTATTCTAAATAATAAATGACGCTTGTAAGATTTCAAAATTTGTTCTAAATAAAGGGGTTTTAATTAACTTCCAAATTAGATTTTGAAAATAACCATCCTGTTCGTCGAATCAGTTAGGGATAGCCAGGGAGAGCAGGAAACTTGTATTCTCTAAAGCCAAGCCTTAGACACTATCCTCTATGTCACCCTAGAATGTTCGGATGTATGTGTTATTAGAAGAAATGTCATTAATACATACATAAATTTTTATGCATTAGGTAATGGTTCAAAATTTGTCCTTTTCTAATTCATAATTAAAGTTTTAATTAAAATCGTAGTCCAACTTTCATTGGAAACTTAACATAATATTTCCAAATTTGTTTAATTATTAAAGCTTACAAATGGTCTTTTTCAAAAAAAAGGAACCAAGTGTATTTAGTAAATTAATGTTTAGTTACATACTTAAATCAAATTTTCATTAATTAAATTTTAATGCTTATGGATAGCTAAACATTTATATAAACAACATAACTCAAAATCAAATTTTAAAACTTAAAGATGGTTATAAAACTAAACATTTACATGTAACACAAAAATCAAACTTTAGTTAGATTTCAAAACTTTGTTTACAACCTTAAGGATCCAAAACCATTTTAAGATATTGCCAAAATCATTTCATACTTATGGACAATAGTTTAATTATTCGCGAGTCAGATAAAAAAAATCAAATTCAAAGATTATCTTTTAAATTTATTTTATTAACCAATCGTTATCCACATAGGAAGGAGATTTAAAAATAATATTTTTACATCGTTAGTCGCTTACGAAAATCATAATGAATTTTATTATCATTCCATGTTCATTGCATTACTTCATAATTAATTTTATTTTTAACTACAAATAATCAACACTTAAATTGTAAATTTTACTTAATCAATTCAAGTTATAATTCCATGATATCAATACGGTACTGTTTGCTTATCACATTTCTAATGTTTGTTGCACGCATTAGTTAAAAATCACATTTTTAACTTGCAAAAAATTATTTCATATCATACATTAGTCAAAAATCACATTTTTAACTAACCAAAAATTATTTCATAACTTAATAAATTTTTATTTACCACTAACAATAATGGTTCTAACTAACAATTAAGTTTCATGCAAATAATTTTCTAATCTACTCCTTTCTAAATTGAATTTAGATTTCTCACATACCTAAACAAGTATACATATATCAATTAAAAATCATATTTTTATTATGCTAATCATTATTTAATCACCCTAATAAACTTGTATTATCAACCAATAATCATCTCATAACTCAAAACAATTAACTAGCAAACTATTAATTTTTATCTAACCCCTTTTCAGTGAATAGTTCTCACATACTTGAGTGACTACAACAATTCTACTTAAAGATCGTACCTTTTTCATTTTAAATCATCATTAAACTAAATCATTAAACCAAATAATCAATAATAAGTCAATATATAATCAATTGAGTCCACAAAAATTAATCAATAATTAATTATCCCTTAAAATCGGTGTAAAAGTTCTCACCTATATTTGCTTTCCAAACTTTCACCGTCAAGTTCCAAATCAATGTCGTCAGCCTTGGATGATCTATTATCTCTTACACATGCGTCGTGCACTGCTCCTCGGCCACCAACGCGTATATAAATATTTACACTCTGTACACTACTCTACGTTTGTGTTAATCTCTTGGCATAAGAAATGGCCGACGGTGAACTGCTGGAATGGAGCTTGTTGGGGAGGACTACTCGCAAGAAGAAAGAATAAATAGGATTATTTCCGAGAAGAAAAGAAGTTCGGCTTGTGCATAGAAGTAGGAGGCTCACATTTATAATGTAGAGAAGAGGGTACAAAGAATATCGCGTGGTATTGGGTTCTGTGAATACGAACTGTTCACAATCTTAGGCCACTATTTCAAAAATCTTGCACTAATATGGCAAGATTTAAAATTAGATTTTCTCAGATTTGGTTGTCTACCATATCTCCTTTAAAGATGTAAAATTTGATTTGTTTCATATGAACAATATGTTAGGCTAACAACGTTGCTTATGTCATTATCTGAACGTTATAAGCCCAACCATCGTTCACCGAAAATTAAATTCAATTGGTAACGAATTTATTCGTTTCCTTTTATTATGCACTGCTTATATAAATATGCGTTATATTTTTAGTTTAATTACACCGTTTGTACATCAAAATTACATTAACTTTATCACAATTAATACTGTAATAAATTTAGATTTTAACGGTTTATTCAAAACAAAATTTATTACTATTTATATTAAAATTTTCAACTTGTAAATAAAAAATTGATTTAAGCGTTTTATTACACTATTTATGTAACGACCCGGATTTTGGGGGCCAATTTAAAAATTTTATTTTAGAACCTTTAATAAATTTTAAATGTTTAAATAATCTATTTTAAATAAGAATGACTAAAAACTTTGTTTAAAACGAATAAATTTAATTTAATTATAAAAGGAGTTTAAAACAACGCTGCAGTTTGAAATTTTGAATTTGAACTTTAACTGAGTATACAGGATGCAAATTAAATCAGAATTGAGCGAAACCAGAAATATTTAATTCTATTTAACCATATCTTTCTAACGAATCTGAAAAAACTGAAATTTCGTTTTATAAATCAAAAGTTATGCTCAGTTTAAAATTTAATATATATATTTTTTAATATAATATATTGGCCTTAAAAATAGACATTTTGCAAACGACCTCGGTTTTCGACGAAACCACTTTTGTTGGAACCGGAATGTCAAATTATTGCTAGGTTTCAATTTTCACAATTTTTCGAATTAATATGTGAGCGTGGTGAAAGAAAACATGTTTTGTCAATTTCAGTCAAATTTAATCGACTAGAAAATAGCCATTTTTCAAACGATCTCAGAGTTCAACGAAATTTGTCTCGTTAGAACCATATCGTCAAAACATAACTAGAAATATATTTTTTGAAATTTTTAGAGTCCGTATGTGGCCCCGGTGAATTTAATTTTACGACTGTAATAAACAAATAATATTTGAAATTAAATAAAACATACTGGAGATGATCAAACGGGCCGACGGGACCTAGTCCTTTGTGTCCGGGAGGGGGGTATTTGGCTAGGGACAATTTTTTCTGGGCTGAAATTGGAACGGTTAAGGCTTATCGGGCTTTTTTGTAAATAATGAATTTAATAATATAAATAACCCCAAAAATTTAAAACCCTAATTTCCATTTACACTACAGCCGCCGCCTCATAAACATGGACGCACCAAACACTCCAAATTTTCGCCCTTAATTTCTTCCTCTATGTTTCAAATCAAAACAAATCTCCAATACAAGATTCAAGAGCTCTCCAGTATCTTTCAGATCATACGGTTATGATGGGTTTCCATTGAGTGGTCTGCTCAAATTTTTGGTGCAATGGGTTGGCTTTTGGGTTTGATTTCGGGGGGGGGGGGGGATAAGGGTGGATCGAATGGGCTGGTATGGCGTTCGTGGGGAGAGCAGGCTGGCGCGCTTCTCGGTGTGGTGGCGGATCAACTCCTGGAGGCGCGGGTTCCGATGCGTAAGGCCAGGATGGTGACGAGTTTATTGGTTTCGGTGAATGTTGTGTAAAAGAAGAAGAAGGATTAACCTTAATTTGGTGATTAAGTTTTAAGCAATAATTTAAAATTTAATTTATCTAATGTACAATTGGTCATAACTCATCCAAATAAAATCAGAATTTGACAACTCTGGACTCCATGGAATCGTATGAACAAGATCTACATGATGGTACAAACTAGGACTTAAACAGAGCAAATCAAAATTCAGAGAAAATTCAGATCTGAACCGTTCAGACAAATCAAGGTGAGAAATCCTATTTTATTCCTTCTTCTTAAATAATTAAAATTATTTATGATTGTGTTATTACCAGTTCGTTGTAAAATTCTGTTTGTTATGAGATGTGATTTGGTTCTATGATTGATGTGTTGTATAGATCTGTTAATTTGGTGATTTGGTGTTATAATAAAATTGTAAAAACATATAGATCATTTTTGTCGCTGAATAAAATTGTTGAGATAAAAGAATTGTCATTTTGTCAAAATAACAAATTTGTTATTTTTGTCAAAATAAATTAGTTGAAAACAAATTTGTTGTTGTTGTCAAAATAAATTGGTTAAAACAAAAATTCACATTTTTGTTAATCATAATTGTCAAAATAAAAATCCATTTTTTTTATTTGTTATGTTAAACATGGAAATTTGTACGCGAATAATGATACTTCTTTTTTATTTGTCATATTGAAGTTTGGGATTGTATACAAATAAGAACAAACATTTTTATGTCATGTTTATATATTAGGATTCGTACACAAATCAAAATAGACATTTTTATATTACGTTATACATTGAAATGTTATACGAATCAAAATTATCTTTCTATTTACCATTAGCAACATAGTAAAATAATGTAGACAAAATTTTCTTTTATTTTGCCATTAGAATTACATAACATGTTATGTAGATATGTTACTTAAAAATGTTAATACATGCTTGTTATTAAAAAGGTGTCATTTTCTTATGTTACTTAAGAATGTTAATACATGCTTATTATTTAAAATGGGTCATTTTCTTATGTTAGCCAACAATGTTAATACATTATAAAAATACCATTTTTATGTATAAAATGTTAGTATAATAGAAATATCATTTTGTTTATAACATGTTATATGAGGTTAAAAATGTCGCTTATGTTAGAAGTGTTAAACTAGATTAAAAATGTTTATTTTGATAAAATATGTCATTTTCAATAAGAATGTTTATTTATATTAAATATGCCATTTTCAATAGAAATGTATATTTAGATCAGACTTGTCATTTTGATTAGAAAGGAGTTGTCAGTAATAAAAATTATATTTTGATTGAAATATGAACCACTAGAATAAGGATTTCATTTTTATTGTTATGAGAATCATTTTTGTTGAAACAAAATAGAATTATCACTTTTGTTGAATTAGAATCAACAAAATAAGATTTTCATTTTTATTGTATTAGAATTGGCGATATAAAAATGTCATTTTGTTCATATTAGAGTTGATAAAATAAAGATGTCATACTTGTCTGTATTTGAATGAACAAAATAAAATTGGCACTTTTGTTTGTATTAGAATTGACAAACAAAAGTATCATGTTTGTTGAAATTAGAATTGACGGTATAAAATTGTTTATTTTTGTTGAAATTAGAAACAACAAAAATGTCATTCTTATTAAAATAGAAATTGTACATTTTTATTGTAATGTGTAACATTAGAAAAGAGTAAACGATAAAAATTTACATTTTTATCGTAACATGAATCATTAAAAGAATGGGACAAAATATACATTTTTGGCAGTTAAAAAGGGATTAAACCAAAATAAACATTTTTGTTCATTAAAAAGGATTAAACAAAAATAGGCATTTTTGTTCATCTAAAAGGTTTAAACAAAAATATTCGTTTTTGTCAAGCGTAAAAGAATGAAACAAAAATATTCGTTTTTGTCAAATATAATAGAATGAGAACAGAAACATTCATTTTATCATTTAAAGGAATGAGATTAAATATAGTCATTTTGTTATTAAAAAGGAAAAGACAAAGATATTTATTTTTGTCATTTAAAAATGAATGTAACCAAAATATATACCTTTTTGGTCATTGAAAAGAGTTACACCAAAATATAAATTTTTGGTCATTGAAAGGATTACCCAAAGGATTTAAAAGTTAATCTTTTTATTGTCGGTTAGTTACAATAAAAAGATTAGAAACAGAAGTTAATATTTTTTATGGTCGAATAGTTAAAATAATTAGAAGAATAGAAATATATGTCTAATTGTTGAAATGTGTGTTGTGTTAAATATAGTGTTTATTATATTCAAGTTTGAATATTACACTCCCATTTACAAGTTACCCGACCTGTTTATGTGATTGGGTCGATAATTTTTACACATCGCCCAAGTGCACAAATAATTTATTATTTGGTTATTGGATGAAAACCCAACACGGGTGTTGGGATGATATTTGATCTACACTAGTCCCAATATTTAGTGTAGAATCCACTTTGGGTGTTATTTGGATGCTTGATAATTATTTATCATGATTATTGATTACGTGCGATATATGGCTGTTTATTGAGTGACATTCCAATAAAGAATATTCTAGAAAAGAATATTTTAGAAAATAACTTAGAAAAAGAATATATTTTAGGAAAAACAATATATTTTAGAAAAATATATTTTTACTGAAATAAACTAGTTATTAACTAGGATCAGTCATTAAATTAAGATTTAATGAAGTTTTCCCAATCTGCTAATATTTAATTGAAGATTAAATTGAGTAAATTGGATTTTGGGTTTGTCGTGAGTAGCGTCTTAAATAACACTGTTCTCAAACCCCGTATGAGAAGAATAAATCTTTTAATTAAGATTATTACAGTTTTCAATTATATTTAATAATTGGAATAAGGTAAAATGTGAGTTGGGTTTATTGTGAACTATGTTTTTAAGTGACATTTGTTCTTTAACCCAACTGGTAGTGAAAATTATGATTTGGAAATTATAAATCTTTTATTAAGATTTAAAAGGTAATTATCCAAAAGTAAAGTTTTCCAATTTAATATATTAAATTGGAGTTGAGTGGAATTCGAATTAATAATAACCGAGATAAGCTTCTGTAAAAGAAGACCGATACTACATATGGAATTTAAGAGGCTTTGCCGTTATTCCAGTTATATTACTGGTTGGATACCGAAATTTATAACGATTATATATTGATTTGATTTCTGTGAAGATTCCATATTTAATGGAAGTCGATTTTGGGTTTATCGTGAACGGTGTTTTAAAATGGCATTAGTACTTTAACCCAGTTAAATATAAGATTAATTTCTTAAATTTAATTAATCATTGAATAACAATTTTTGACATTTAAAACCAAATTGGGTTTTTTAATAAATCTCTAAAAGAAAGATTTAAGAATAAACTTAAAAGATTTATCTTTGATAGAATAATGCGAATATTTTATTAGAAGAATATTCTGAATTGGAATGAGGCATTGGATGTGTTTTTATGTAACTTGATTTTAATTATAAAATAGGAGAGTTATTCGAGAAGACCGGGTTTAACACATTCCGAATAATTACTACGACGATGAAGAGTCGAAGATGAAGACGGTGGTTGAAGACCGACGATCTTCACATCGAATGGATGTGCTGCTACAGAGACCCTTGATGGGAGTAGCTACCTTGAAGAGGCTTCAGTGGTGGCCGTCCGGACTATTGTTGATTGTTCAGATTTGGTTTTCGCTCAGACCCAGAGCATAAGCTAGTAAATGGATGCGTGTCTGACATTGGATTTCGTTCCATGTGAATTAAATCGATTTCTGTTAATGTATGTCTGTTTGGTGGTGGAGGATTTATTCTCTGCTTAACACCCTGATATATATTAATAGTGATTGATCGCATGGCGTGGATTGTCAATGTGGCATGCCAAGATGCAATTGATCAAGGCTTTTGTTGAAAAGCAGGGCCTTGTGGGATGATCAAAGTACTGCCTATTACGGCATAGCTTTGTGTATTGCGTGACTTCGCGAGCCTCACACCCCGGTATGAGTCAAAAACGGGATATGGACCGTAGGGAGTGCACACGTTTCTTTCTAGCTAGTGGTAGTGTCAGTGCTTAAACTGGCTGGCATTTTACTTATGTGGATGATGGATTTTGAGGCGCCTCGGATTTTTATAGGTCGTTAGTGGTCATACTATAGGTTCAAAGAAACCGGGAAGCGTGTGTTCAGGCATAACTAATCCACTGCCGATAGGCGGCGACCGGCCCTACCGCTCCAAGGGTTTACTGCGGAGGATCCTGAGGCATTTGCTAGAGTGTCTCGAATCGGAGAGGAGCTTGCCCATAGCCTCAACTCATGATGGAAATCCAATTTCCAATACAACCTTGCGGTTTTGATTGTAGAACTAGTATGGCGACATGATATATGGTACCCATGCCGTCTATGATTCATATATTATGATTGAAATGTTTTTAAAACATATACACACTAATACTAAATCCGTTTTTATCGTATCAAGCATCTTTTGACCATTATAAGGTAAAACCCTATCCTCCGGTTTGCGTTGCATTGTGTGATGGGACTTGGGTCTTATAATGGTTTCATTTTTCTAAAAAAAAGCATTGCGTTGTTTAACGATTTACTTTATTTTATGCACTGGTAATCCAATGGAGTAAACCCGTTCCGCGTTAGCGGCGTGGTCCCGTGATTAGCCTTATTATTAGATAGTTAAGTTAAGATTTCTCATACCAGTCCCATGACTGACCTGCAGTTTGTTTTCACTGGCAAACTCGGGTGCCCTTATTTTCCACATGGCCAGTCGAGTGGCTTTTTGCAGATATATTTACAAGATCCTGGTTCACAGCTGAAGCGGTATTCGGAAAGCTCTGTATCCGTGTATTCCTTTCAGTTGTATATTTGTAATATTTTTCCGCTGCTATTTAAGTGTAATTTAAAACTCTGATATTATTGTATTTCCAATGTATATTATTATTCATACTCTGGAAAATTCTTGTACTCTGATGTAATTGTGGTAATCAGCAATAAAAAAAATGTTCTTCTGTTTTGTGTTCCGATGTGTGTTGTTCTCAAGGCAATCTAGGCTTTCCTTTACTGGGAAATTTGGGTCATTTCAGTTGGTATCAGAGCATTGGTTTACAGAGCTCGAGAACAAGACACATTAGAACCGAACGAAAGAATTCATCAGAGATTGGATTTGTAATATCCAATAAGAATAACACGTTAGAGATGGGATCAGTAGTATCCTAGAACGAGTGTGAAGAGTATTATTTTCTTTAAAATAAAAACGAAAACAAATTTAGTTTTGAAAATTTTATTTTAAAATACGTATTTGAGTATATTATATTTTTATGTGGACAACCGAGTATATAAAGGTTTCGAATATACGAGTAATTAACGGATATTCGAAGTTTTAATATACTGGATAGATATAGAATCACACTCTAGTCGCCCGGAGATAATTCTGATGATCGGTGCACCATCACCAGTATTTATGTTCGAGTATCGAAAGTGGGATTTCTATATATTTCCATTGACTGGTATGAGAAGAAAACTTAGTTAGGACACATTGTTGTGGTTTGCACTAAAAATATGATTTTTTACTATATATTAAAGTAATATATTTGAAAAGTTAATCACCTAATTGATTGTTGGTTGTGATGTTTGATTATTAGTTTAACTAATAAAAAGCATAGAAATGATAATTAATTTAACTAACAAAATTATTGAAACCAATAAATAAAATTTAGTTGAGTTGGTTAATTAAACAACTTTTAGCTTCGTTCCTTTTCGAGGACGAAAAGATTTTAAGTGAGGGCGATTGTAACGACCCAGAATTTTAGAGCCAATTTAAAATTTTTATTTTAGAAATTTTAATGAATTTTAAATGTTTAAAATAATCTATTTTAAATAAGAACGACTAAAAACTCTGTTTAAAACGAATAAATTTAATTTAATTATAAAAGGAGTTTAAAACAGCGCTGCAGTTTGAAATTTTGAATTTGAACTTTGACTGAGTATACAGGATGCAAATAAAATCAGAATTTAGCGAAACCAGAAATATTTAAATCTGTTTAACCATATCTTTCTAATGAATCTGAAAAACTAAAATTTCGTTTTATAAATCAAAAGTTATGCTCAGTTTAAAATTTAGAAAAGTCGCTGTAGAATATATATATATATATATTAATATAATATATTGGCCTTAAAAATAGACATTTTGCAAACGACCTCGGTTTTTGACGAAACCACTTTTGTTGGAACCGGAATGTCAAATTATTGCTAGGTATCAATTTTCATAATTTTTCGAATTAATATGTGAGCGTGGTGAAAGAAAACGTGTTTTGTCAAATTTAATCGACTAGAAAATAGCCATTTTTCAAACGGTCTCAGAATTCGACGAAATTTGTCTCGTTAGAACCGTATCGTCAAAACATAACTAGAAATATATTTTTTGAAATTTTTAGAGTTTGTATGTGGCCCCGATGAATTTAATTTTACGACTGTAATAAATAAATAAATAATATTTTAAATTAAATAAAACATACTGGAGATGATCAAACGGGTCGACGGGACCTAGTCCATTGCGTCCGAGAGGGGGGTATTTGGCTAGGGACAATTTTTGCTGGGCTGAAATTGGAACGGTTAAGGCTTATCAGGCTTTTCTGTAAATAATGAATTTAACAATATAAATAACCCCAAAAATTTAAAACCCTAATTTCCATTTACACAACAGCCGCCGCCTCACAAACATGGACACACCAAACACTCCAGATTTTCGCCCTTAATTTCTTCCTCTATGTTTCAAATCAAAACAAATCTCCAATTCTAGATTCAAGAGCTCTCCAGGATCTTTCAGATCATACGGTTATGATGGGTTTCCATTGAGTGGTCTGCTCAAATTTTTGGTGCAAAGGGGTCGCTTTTGGGTCCGATTTTGGGGAGGGGGGTAAGGGTGGATCGAATGGGATGGTATGGCGTTCGTGGGGAGAGCAAGCTGGCGCGCTTCTCGGTGTGGTGGCGGATCAACTCCTGGAGGCGCAGGTTCCGATCCGCAAGGCCAGGATGGTGATGAGGTTATTGGTTTCGGTGAACGATGTGTAAAAGAAGAAGAAAGATTGACCTTAATTTGGTGATTAAGTTTTAAGCAATAATTTAAAATTTAATTTATCTAATGTACAATTGGTCGTAACTCGTCCAAATAAAATCAGACTTTGACAACTCTGGACTCTATGGAATCGTATGAACAAGATCTACATGATGGTACAAACTAGGAATTAAACAGAGCAAATCAAAATTCAGAGAAAATTCAGATCTGAACCGTTCAGACAAATCAAGGTGAGAAATCTTATTTTGTTCCTTCTTCTTAAATAATTAAAATTATTCATGATTGTGTTATCACCAGTTCGCTGTAAAATTCTGTTTGTTATGAGATGTGATTTGATTCTATGATTGATGTGTTGTATAGATCTGTTAATTTAGTGATTTGGTGTTATAATAAAATTGTAAAAACATATAGATCATTTTTGTCGCTGAATAAAATTGTTGAGATAAAAGAATTGTCATTTTGTCAAAATAACAAATTTGTTATTTTTGTCAAAATAAATTAGTTGAAAACAAATTTGTTGTTGTTGTCAAAATAAATTGGTTAAAACAAAAATTCACATTTTTGTTAATCATAATTGTCAAAATAAAAATCCATTTTTTTATTTGTTATGTTAAACATGGAAATTTGTACGCGAATAAAGATACTTCTTTTTTATTTGTCATATTGAAGTTTGGGATTGTATACAAATAAGAATAAACATTTTTATGTCATGTTTATATATTAGGATTCGTACACAAATCAAAATAGACATTTTTATATTACGTTATACAATGAAATGGTATACGAATCAAAATTATCTTTCTATTTACCATTAGCGACATAGTAAAATAATGTAGACATAATTTTCTTTTATTTTGCCATTAGAATTACATAACATGTTATGTAGATATGTTACTTAAAAATGTTAATACATGCTTGTTATTAAAAAGGTGTCATTTTCTTATGTTACTTAAGAATGTTAATACATGCTTATTATTGAAAATGGGTCATTTTCTTATGTTGGCCAACAATGTTAATACATTATAAAAATACCATTTTTATGTATAAAATGTTAGTATAATAGAAATATCATTTTAACATGTTATATGAGGTTAAAAATGTCGCGTATGTTAGAAGTGTTAAACTAGATTAAAAATGTTTATTTTGATAAAAATATGTCATTTTCAATAAGAATGTCTATTTATATTAAATATTCCATTTTCAATAGAAATGTATATTTAGATCAAACTTGTCATTTTGATTAGAAAGGAGTTGTCAGTAAAAAAAATTATATTTTGATTGAAATATGAACCACTGGAATAAGGATTTCATTTTTATTGTAATGAGAATCATTTTTGTTGAAACAAAATAGAATTATCACTTTTGTTGAATTAGAATCAACAAAATAAGATTTTCATTTTTGTTGTATTAGAATTGGCGATATAAAAATGTCATTTTGTTCGTATTAGAGTTGATAAAATAAAGATGTCATATTTGTCTGTATTAGAATGAACAAAATAAAATTGGCACTTTTATTTGTATTAGAATTGACAAACAAAAGTATCATATTTGTTGAAATTAGAATTGATGATATATAATTGTTTATTTTTGTTGAAATTAGAAACAACAAAAATGTCATTCTTATTAAAATAGAAATTGTACATTTTTATTGTAATGTGTAACATTAGAAAAGAGTAAACGATAAAAATTTACATTTTTATCGTAACATGAATCATTAAAAGAATGGGACAAAATATACATTTTTGGCAGTTAAAAAGGGATTAAACCAAAATAAACGTTTTTGTTCATTAAAAAGGATTAAACAAAAATAGGCATTTTTTTCATTTAAAAGGTTTATACAAAAATATTCGTTTTTGTCAAGCGTAAAAGAATGAAACAAAAATATTCGTTTTTGTAAAATATAATAGAATGAGAATAGAAACATTCATTTTATCATTTAAAGGAATGAGATTAAAATATAGTCATTTTGTTATTAAAAAGGAAAAAGACAAAGATATTTATTTTTGTCATTTAAAAATGAATGTAACCAAAATATACCTTTTGGTCATTGAAAAGAGTTACACCAAAATATAAATTTTTGGTCATTGAAAGGATTACCCAAAGGATTTAAAAGTTAATCTTTTTATTGTCGGTTAGTTACAATAAAAAGATTAGAAATAGAAGTTGATATTTTTTATGGTCGATTAGTTACAATAATTAGAAGAATAGAAATATATGTCTAATTGTTGAAATGTGTGATGTGTTAAATATAGTGTTTATTATATTCAAGTTTGAATATTACACTCCCATATACAAGTTACCCGACTTGTTTATGTGATTGGATCGATAATTTTTACACATCGCCCAAGCGTACAAATAATTTATTATTTAATTGTTGGATGAAAACCTCACACGGGTGTTGGGATGATATTTGATCTACACCAGTCCCAATATTTAGTGTAGAATCCACTTTGGGTGTTATTTGGATGCTTGATAATTATTTATCATGATTATTGATTACGTGTGATATATGGTTGTTGATTGGGTCACATTCCAATAAAGAATATTCTAGAAAAGAATATTTTAGAAAATATCTTGGATAAAGAATATATTTTAGGAAAAAGAATATATTTTAGAAAAAATATTTTTATTGAAATAAACTAGTTATTAACTAGGATCAGTCATTAAATTAAGATTTAATGAAGTTTTCCCAATCTGCTAATATTTAATTGAAGATTAAATTGAGTAAATTGGATTTTAGGTTTGTCGTGAGTAGTGTCTTAAATAACATTGTTCTTAAACCCCGTATGAGAAGAATAAATCTTTTAATTAAGATTATTACAGTTTTCAATTATATTTAATAATTGGAATAAGGTAAAATGTGAGTTGGGTTTATTGTGAACTATGTTTTTAAGTGACATTTGTTCTTTAACCCAACTGGCAGTGAAAATTATGATTTGGAAATTATAAATCTTTTATTAAGATTTAAAAGGTAATTATCCAAAAGTAAAGTTTTCCAATTTAATATATTAAAATGGAGTTGATTGGAATTCGAATTAATAATAACCGAGATAAGCTTCTGTAAAAGAAGGCCGATACTACATATGGAATTTAAGAGGCTTTGCCGTTATTCCAGTTATATTATTGGTCGGATACCGAAATTCATAACGATTATATATTGATTTGATTTCTGTGAAGATTCCATATTTAATGGAAGTCGATTTTGGGTTTATCGTGAACGGTGTTTTAAAATGACATTAGTTCTTTAACCGAGTTAAAGATAAGATTAATTTGCTAAATTTAATTAATCATTGAATAATGATTTTTTATATTTAAAACCAAATTGGGTTTTTTAATAAATCTCTAAAAGAAAGATTTAAGAATAAACTTAAAAGATTTATCTTTGATAGAATAATGCGAATATTTTATTAGAAGAATATTCTGAATTGGAATGAGGTGTTGGATGCGTTTTTATAATACTTGATTTTAATTATAAAATACGAGAGTTATTCGGGAAGACCGGGTTTAACCCATTTCGAATAATTACTACGACGATGAAGAGTCGAAGATGAAGACAGTGGTTGAAGAACGACGATCTTCACATCGAATGGATGTGCTGCTACAGAGACCCTTGATGGGAGTAGCTACCTTGAAGGGGCTTCAGTGGTGGTCGTCCGGACTATTGTTGATTGTTCAGATTTGGTTTTCGCTCAGACCCAGAGCATAAGCTAGTAAATGGATGCGTGTCTGACATTGGATTTCGTTCCATGTGAATTAAATCGATTTCTGTTAATGTATGTTTGTTTGGTGGTGGAAGATTTATTCTCTGCTTAACACCCTGATATATATTAATAGTGATTGATCGAATGGCGTGGATTGTCAATGTGGCACGCCAAGATGCAATTGATCAAGGCATTTGTTGAAAAGTAGGGCTTGTGGGATGATCAAAGTACAGCCTATTATGGCATAGCTTTGTGTATTGCGTGACTTCGCGAGCCTCACACCCCGGTATGAGTCAAAAACGGGATATGGACCATAGGGAGTGCACACGTTTCTTTCTAGCTAGTGGTAGTGTCAGTGCTTAAACTGGCTGGCATTTTACTTATGTGGATGATGGATTTTGAGGCGCCTCGGATTTTTATATGTCGTTAGTGGTCATACTATAGGTTCATAGAAACCGGGAAGCGTGTGTTCAGGCATAACTAATTCACTGTCGATAGGCGGGGACCGGCCCTACCGCTCCAAGGGTTCACTGCGGGGGATCCTGAGGCATTTGATAGAGCGTCTCGAATCGGAGAAGAGCTTGCCCCTAACCTCGACTCATGATGGAAATCCAATTTCCAATACGACCTTGCGGTTTTGATTGTAGAACTAGTATGACGACATGATATATGGTACCCATGCCGTCTATGATTCATATATTATGATTGAAATGGTTTTTAAAACATATACACACTAATACTAAATCCGTTTTATCGTATCAAGCATCTTTTGACCATTATAAGGTAAAACCCTATCATCCGGTTTGCGTTGCATTGTGTGATGGGACTTGGGTCTTATAATGGTTTAATTTTTCTAAAAAAAAAGCATTGCGTTGTTTAACGATTTACTTTATTTTATGCACTGGCAATCCAATGGAGTAACCCCGTTCCGCGTTAGCGGCGTGGTCCTGTGATTAGCCTTATTATTAGATAGTTAAGTTAAGATTTCTCATACCAGTCCCATGACTGACTTGCAGTTTGTTTTCACTGGCAAACTCGGGTGCCCTTATTTTCCACACGGGCAGTCGAGTAGCTTTTTGCAGATATATTTACAGGATCGTGGTTTACAGCTGAAGCGGTATTCGGAAAGCTCTGTATCCGTGTATTCCTTTCAGTTGTATATTTGTAATATTTTTTCGCTGCTATTTAAGTGTAATTTAAAACTCTGATATTATTGTATTTCCAATGTATATTATTATTCATACTCTGGAAAATTCTTGTACTCTGATGTAATTGTGGTAATCAGCAATAAAAAAAATGTTCTTCTGTTTTGTGTTCGGATGTGTGTTGTTCTCAAGGCAATCTAGGCTTTCCTTTACTGGAAAGTTTGGGTCGTTTCAATTTACTTATTGGTTAGAATTGAAAATAATTTTGTACCGACGATATCTTTCTTTGCAACAAAATTCTCTCTTCAATAAATTTGATCCTTCAATTAGATTTTCAATTTATTTCAAAGTTAATTTTCATTGTGCCATTCATACTTATCAGTTTAATTGGGAATAGATTAATCTTGACGATATTCTATTATGCAAATAGATTCTTTATTCAAAATAAATCGTTTCTCAAATGAAATTTATTCCAAAATTTATTTTGGTTCAAATATCAAGTCTTAAATATTCCAAACGACTCACTATTCATTAGTATAATAAAATTTGACAAATGTTTATATTGACACCATATTCACAATGTGCCTTTATTTTTAGAATGAACACTACATTAAGTAACAGTCCAAATTGAATTTCAAGCATATATTTTCTTCTTATCAAGTTGCATGATAAGTATTAAATTCATTTCTTACTTAAATTGCAAACTAAATTTATGACGGTACAACTCTTTCCATGATATTCGTTTTCAAACAACGAAGGAATTTTAACGCTAAATATTCAAATCGGTTAGTAATGCAAATCACGTTTGTTTATAGATTTATGAAATGGTTCGCACCTATTGTTCAAGAATTGACAAAATCTCAAATATAAATATTTATTTTTCATTGAATCTTAATTTAATTTATATTTTAAACGTCAATTTTTCTAGGTTGTTACAAAATCTAACCACTACAAAAAAAATCTGAAGAAAGATTTGTATGAAAGAGACAACTGCGAATATCTTTTTTTCTCTCTCTTATATGGCTACTGACATACCGATTTTGATAAGCAATTGCTTTGACTCTAGGTTTTATAATAGTGTTGTTAACGGCATGAAAAACAATCTTCAGCTGTTCTAAACGAAACTCTTCTTCCTTGATTTCACTTGTTCTAGACTTATAGTCATAAGGAATAGGAACAACTACTTCCGGCTATAGGAATTATTGATGAATGTTGCAGAGAAATTATATGTTAAAAAAAGGAAAATATAATTAAATTATAATTTTTAATCAACGTTTTAATCAACGTAATCAAATTCTCTAGTTCTTCTTTGGAACCTCTAACATCAAAGAATCATCAACAATGATAGTTAAGAAGCTCTTTTTGGCCCATGACATTCGAGCATTACACACTTGAGGTGAGAAAAGTGTAGCTGCAGCAGAGAAATAGCAATATAACAGTTTTTGTCTTGCAAATTCAAGTTGATCCAATATGCTTGCTTTAACCCATTTGCATGTACATTAAAACAATAAATCAGTTAAAAATGGCTCATGTCCTATGAAAACAATATAAATCTCATCCTTTCTTATATTCGATTTTTTTTGTAAATGATGTTAACACGGATGTTCAATTTTTTTTTTTCAATCATTATGGAATCTAATATTTAACAAATGTTGGGTACTTGAAAAAGATACTCAAAACTTTTATAAAAGATGCTGCAGGTTCAAAATTTTATGAATGCTGGACTTGTACTGGTAGTCCAAAAATTTTGATGTAAAATTTGCAAGAAAAAAATAGAACTGCAAATATTAATTTATTTTCCTTCTAAAATAAAATAAATAAATAACATAAACGGAAATCACTATTTTAAATATCAACTATGGTGAATTTTAGAATTGCAGAGCAAGAATTTACAGTAAGAAAAGAGAATTGTAAATATAAAAGTGAAATGGTAAGGCTCCGTAAATAGTTTTCTCAAAATTGAGAACAAGGACCAAATTTAAATATAAAACCATTTAGGTGTAAATATAACTTTTTTATATATTTACCAAGTAAAAAAATGATCATACCTTTCGAGGCACTAAAGCTCATATTGGTATATTGACTGAGAGAAAGTGAATTCAGTAATTTCCATGCTCCAAATGTCATTGTTGCATAAGCTCCGAATTTTGTTTGGAGAAAGAAGTTATGGATAACAATTAGATAAGAAAACATTTTACATCTATAGAAACAAGAAAATAAAAAAGGAAATGACGTTGTACTTATACAATATTTTGAGAATTTGAAATTCTTTTGGTTTGTTGTGCTCAATGTTCCTCTTGTGCTCTAATTGATCCAAGTTTGCATAAGGAGGAAAATAAATTGCATATTTAACATGGAATTAATTGTACAATAAGATAACTACATGTGAAAAACTTGATTTATTTGAATTTTTTTTACAAGTATTTTTTTGTCAAGTAGTAAAGTAGGTATTTCATTTCAAGTAAAAATTGCCTCATCTCGATCTTCAGTAGCTCCTACTTTAGATAACGGTTGGTCCATAACTCTATTTTCTCAAGAATTTGTCCATTTTGCAATGTTTTGTAGTGTGAAGCTTAATACAACTCCAATACAGTAACCACATCTCCAGTTCTTCCTTGTATAGAGTTAGAAATGAATGGGTATCGTTCATTACCTGTTATTACTAACCTCCCCAATAGGCTAAGGCCTTTTTGTTATTTTTCTTTCCCATGGGCTTGGCCCATTTATCTTTTTCTAACGTTACTGATTGTATTTATATAAAGAAACATGCACAGCTCATTTTCATTATGTTATTCAGATTACAATTTGTAAACTCTCTTTCTGAAATACAAAATGACAATTCTCATTTTATCATTTCTCTCAAAATTCAACTTGGTATCAGAGCCAGAATTTGTTGTAATAACCCGGAAAATGTGAACCAGTTTAAAATTTTTAAATTAGGTTATTATCAAAGAATTTGAATAGTTGAAATAGTATATTTCAATAAAATATAGAATTGTGTATAATATGGCAGTTTGAAATTTGGAATACAAACTTTGTCTGACTGTACCGAGTGGAAAATATAACGGATTTTGACGAAACTGAAAATATTTAAATCTGTTTATCAATACCTTTCTAACAAATCTGAAAAATCGAAATTTCATAACGGAAATCAAAAGTTATGGCCAAACGAATTTTCAGAAAGGTCGCTATATAACCCTTGAAAATTGAGATTTTGCATACGACCTCAGAATTCGACGAAACCACTTTTGTTGGGTCCGGGATGTCAAATTATTGCTAAGTTTCAAATTTCGTAATTTTTGAAGCTAGTATGTGAGCGGGGCAAAAGATAACGTGTTTGGTCAAATTCTGTTAAAATGGGTCGACCTAAAAATGGCCGTTTTTCAAACGAGCTCAGAATTCGACGAAACTGGTTTTGTTAGGACCGTATCGTCAAAACAAAGCTAGATTTATTTTTCTGGAATTTTTCGATTCAGTTTGTGGCCCTGGCAAATTGAAATGTACGTTTAAATTAAATATCGAATGTTTTATATTTTAAATTGAAAAATAATTGACTGTAACAGTCGAAATGGCCAACGAAACATATCCCATTGTGTCCAGAATGGGGGTATTTAGCTAGGAGCGACAGTCGTTGGGTTTAAAAAGGAGTCCGTTTGCAAAAACACTATTTAAAAATTTCTATAAATTTCTGGCCAATAGGAAATTTTCTTTCATAAAAAAAAAACCCCAAAAACCCTCCGCCGTTCAAAAGAATCGACGATCCACGTCGTTCATTTCTTTCCGCCCACGCCGCCGCCGCTACAGGCCATTCCAGACCTTGCCACCACCGTCGTTCGCTCCGCCTCTTCCCCCTCTACAAATCCGACCCATCGCCGACCCTCATCGCCTCCGCCATCGTCGGAATCGCCGCCACGAAGCTCCAGACTTCCCATCGCCAGATCTGCTCCGATCTGCCACCATCTCCGACCCCACCACCATCGACCTGATGCCCTCGACTTCCTCTACGACGCCATCACCTCCGATCAGACCCACGACGCACAGATTTCGCGAAAACAGCGAATCCCCTTTTGAACGAAAAGTAAAGGTAATTCCTTTATACGTTTTTAACACTTTAAAGCGTTGCAAAGCTTTGAAAAATAATATCTTTTTCGTTCTTTAACGAAATTCGATGAAATAGGAGACACCGTGACCGCAAGGAGGCTCTCTACATTCTAGAAGAAGCCGCGGATTTTTCTGACCATCCTACGATTTTTAGCACCGCAATAAGCAATGTGAGGAATCTAAATTATCTGTGTGAATGAAATCGCGTTGTATAAATTATATAAGCGAAGTGTAAATTATATACGCATTGTATACCTCATGTACATGTGCTGTATAAGTTATATTAGCGATGTATAAATTATACAAGCGTTGTTTGAAACATATATGCTTTGAATTGTGATGAAATGCAAGTGAATTATTATATTATATATATATATATATATATATATATATATATATACTCCCCTCGTCCACAGACCATGGACGATATTTATTGTTTGTGATTGACGTGATATTATATTGTTTGATGAATGGTTGGAAATAATTGTTTTGTGTTTGATATTATGGTTGAAAAATACCTTTGTGGTTGAAAAATACCCTCTTGTGGTTGAAACAAAATAGAGTAGGATTGTGGAATTGAAAATAAAACATGCCGCCTGCGTGCGAACTAAATGCATGATCCCCATTGTCAAAAACCGCGAGGTTTTAAGGTAGAGCGAGGAGCCGTACTAGGGACGGTCCCGGTTTTAACTACCCTGCCGTTATACTGCCGAAATTTTCTGAAATATCTATGTGTTAGAATATTTTCCATTCGTTGAAATAAATTATACAAACTATATAGAATATTCATGTGTTGAGCTGCAATTCATTCGTTGAGTTGAAGTTCATGTGTTGAATATTATTTGAATTTAAACAAATGGCTTTAGCGATAAAAATCACATTTTTATATATATTCAAACTATATCGAATATTCATGTGTTGAGTTGCAATTCATCCGTTGAGTTGAAATTCATGTGTTGAATATTATTCGAATTTAAACAAATGGCTTTAGCGATAAAAATCACATTTTTATATATATATATATATACAAACTATATAGAATATTCATGTGTTGAATTGCAATTCATTCGTTGAGTTGAAGTTCATGTGTTGAATGTTATCATCTCTTAAAAATAAAATGAATCGACGATGAAAACTATATTTTTATAGTGAATAAGAAGTGTTAAAAATACCCATGTGTCGAATAAATATTTTTGATGATAAAAATATTCCTTTTATCATGTATACGCTTAGTTAAAAATACACATGTGTTGAAATCAATAATAATTTGCTAGAAATATTATTATTAGCTTTGTTCTGCATATATATATACATGTGTTGAACAGGAAAATGGATTAGCTGTAGAGTAAAGAAATTATTTGCGTGCCCGACAAATAGGTAAACCTTGATGAGTTGGCTGCGTAATTTTATTTATATATCAACTCCTGTGAATGCCATTGGATGCGGAGTGCTGGTTTTTCTGTGTGAAAAAATAAATAACGTTATAGGATAGTAACAATTAATTTTGAACTACACTACATGGCATACTTCTTTACGATAGGCATACTTCATCATATTCCACATAAGCAATTGGAGCTTGTGTGACGAGGTGGAAGATTTACCATACAAGCAAGAGGCTTGTATGGCAATGACTATATACTACAGGTTGAACTGATGACTGATATGGACCATATAAATTATAACGATAAATTGCCAGATTAATAAAAAAACCCACACGGGTCTGGAGTTGACAATAATCACGTCGCTCTAATTATTAGATACGGCACATGGACTATTTATTTCCACACGGAAACGGGGTGACGGGAATTTATTCTCTGGAGTGATTATCAGTACATGCTCCCCCGTAAACACCAAAATATATCACTATAAATATGTGAATGCTTTTTAGGATTTATTGGGTACCTAATACGACCCAATAAATTTCCAAACCCCTCCCCGTACAAAGGAGGTTATGGCGAAATTTTTCGAAATATTAAGGCGTTAGTGAAATATTTGAAGTGAAAACGAAGTTGAAATTATAAAATGAGCTATAGTTGAAATTATAGATTGAACTATATTTATATATATAAATATAATTATAATTAAAAGGAATAGAGGCCGTGCAGTTCGGGTTTCGAAATCGTAATTTGAAACGATTAGTACGAGAAATCCGACCATCGGATTTTCCCGAAACCGCAATCGCGGGGTTCGCCTTGGAAATATCTTTCCAACGGCACCAACCATGTAAAAATCCAATGGTTGGATTGTTCGGAATGTTTAATTCAAATTTGAGGAAAAACAGCGCCAGAATCGTTTATATTTATATATAAATATAATTAAATTAAATCGAATAACGACACTGCAGTTCGAATTTTGAAACCGTAACTTCAAACGACTAGTGTGGAAGATCCGACCGTCGGATTCTCACGAAACTGGAACCGTTGGGTTCGCTTTGGGAATATCTTCCCACTGATATAGACTTTGTAGAAATCCAACGGTTAGATTTTCCGATATGTGTAAAACCAATTATGGGAAAAACAGTGCCACGGCACGACCTGAAACGTCGTTTAATTAAATATGGCCATTTTTAAATAAATAAAAATGGCGAAAAATCGTTGTAAAATATTATAAGCAACATTGATTGAAAATAAACCAATTAGGCTGGAATTGTTTGATATTTGATGGTTGTATGTGTATGACATGAAAATAACACTAAAGAACCGAAAGATGGATGCCGAATAATATAACCATAAAATGAATCGATTTAAATTCTAATGACGAGAATTATTTGAAAAGGCCGAGCTAACCCTCATTTCAAATAATTTATCGAGCGATTCGAATTGGAAAATGCGAAGACGATTCAAGACCAACGATCTTCGAATCGGTTGGATGGGTGCTACTGAGGTTCCTGACCGGAGTAGCTACCGGGAAGGGATGGAAGTAGTAGCCGTCTGAACGTATGTGTTGATTGGATGGATATACGAGGAATTTGACGCCTCCGGTTTCGTTCAGACCCAGGACGGACTTGTAAATAAACTATGTGTCTGACATTGGATTTTGTTCTATACTGATTGATCTCTGTTAGATATATATCTGTTTGGCGGTGGAGAATTTATTCTCTTGTTTAACGCCCTTCTCTGAGACGTACGAGCTCAGGGGTTATATATCGATAGAAATCAATCGTATGGAGTGGACTGCCTATATGGCATGCTAAGATGCTGTGATCAAGGCTTCTGTTGCAAAGCAAAGTCTTGTGGATGATGATCAAAGCAAGGTCTACGTAGCCTAGCTTTGTGTATTTCGTAGATTCGCGAACCTCACACCCCGGTATGGGTTAAAAACGGGATACAGACTGCAGGGAGAGCACGACGTTTCTTTCTAGCTATGGTGGTGTCAGTGACTTACCAGCCCTGACATATATATCTACTTTTCACCTTTGTGGTTGTTGGAATGCGAGGCGCCTCGATTATAGGTCTGTAAGGACCGGGAAACGTGTGTTCAGGAATTGCCAATCCTCTAACGTAAGTGAGGATCGGCCCTGAAGCATCCAGGGGTTACCCAGAGTGTGTAGTCCCGAGGCATTTGCTAGAGTGTCTCGAAGCGGAGAGGAGCTTTCCCCTTGCCTCGACTCATGACGGAAATCCAATTTCCAATACGAGATAACGGATTCGATTGTAACTTATATATGGCGACATAGTGGCATGTGACGCTCATGTCGCCTATGATTGATATTTATGATGCTATTCATTTTTGAAAACATATATGCACTAGTAATAATATCAAATGATTTTGCTTTATACGTATCAAGCATATTTGGCTATTATAAGGTAAAACTCTATCCTCCGGCTTGCGTTGTATTGTGTAATGGGACCTGAGTCTTATAATGGCTTCATTCTTTCAAAAAGAATTGCGTTGTTTTAAAAGAACTTACTTTATTTTAAATGCACTAGCAATCACTGGAGTAAACCCGTTCCGCGAAAGTGGCGTGGTCCTATGATTTGCTATTACTATTGTTTAACTGTTAAATAGATTCCTCATACCAGTCCCCATGACTGACTCGTTGTTTGTTTCACTTTGCAAACGCGGGTGCCCTTATTTTCACATGGGCAGCCTAGTACACAGGTGACAGGTGGTTTTTGGTTCTGCACTGCTGCATAGAGTACATTTTTGGCTCATGGCGAGGCTGACTTCACAGTGATGACTTTGATATTTTCCGCCATTACTGTATTTATATTATGATTCCGCCACTGGCGATGCAGACTGATTTACTCTCCGTATTTCTCACTATATGTATATGTATTCCGCCTTCGGCGATGTAGACTGATACCCTTTTTATGTCTTACTGCATGTATGTATTCCGCCTCTGGCGATGATGACTGATCACTTTCCTTTTTATTTACTAAGTATATCCCACGTTATGCTATTCTGATATTCCTACATGTTGTGATTCCGCTGTCATATCCATGTAAAATTATTTTATTTATTGTTTCTGCTATTATCTGTACTCTGCTATGATGATTAATGTGTTATTTCCCAATGATTATCCTTAATACCGCCCCTCGGATTTTGGGATCGTCACAGTTGGTATCAGAGCTTTGGTTAACCTTAGTTCCGGGATCTAACACATTAAACACCTCGTCAGAATAGAATCAGTAGTGTTCTAATGCGAGTAGCTCATTAGAGATAGGATTAGCAATGTCCTAGAATGAGCTAAGCAGGTTAGCAAAACAATTTGATCAGTACATCATCATTATCTTTCTTTGTATTCCCTTGCTTTATCATATATGAAATTTATCAAATCTGTGAGCTTGACTCTTTTCTTGCTTATACAGTTCTCTTAGATGGCTACGCGAGGAGCAGCAGCTAGGGGAGGCCGTGGAGGCCGAGGAGATGCAGCAGGAGGACGGGGGAATATCCCCGTAGTAGTGGAAGGCCCTATTATTCAGCCACCAGCACTAGAAGACTTTGAGCTAGATAAAGTAGCAAAGAGGTACAGAAATCTTGGGGGAAAACCTTTTACTGGCACTGGCACAGTGACCGAGGCTATAGCTTGGCTGAAAACCTGTGAGAAAATCTTCGAAGGCATGGGTATGGGAACTAACAACAAAGCCCAACTTGGCATTTGGCTCCTTCAGGAGGAAGCAGAGCTGTGGTGGGATGCCATTACCTCTGAGGATGCAGTTGGTACTATCCAGACTTGGGAGCAGTTCAAGACTTTGTTCAATGAGAAGTTTGTACCGGAACAGGCTCTAGAGAGGATGCGAGAGCAATTTGCTAATCTCCAGCAGGGAGACCTCTCTATTCAGGATTATCTAAATAAGTTCACTCAGTTATCGTGCTATGCTCCAGAGCTGATTTTGACCAACAAAGCAAAGAACAAGAGGTTCATATTTGGGCTGAAGCGCAAGTACCACGATAGAGCTATGAGCAACATCAAACTCTCCTTAACCGAACTAGTAGAGATGGCTTGCAATTACGAAGACATGGATGAGAGACATGCTAGCCAAGACCGCGCTAAAAGCCAAGCAGGAAATAAGCACAAGGCTTCATCAGATCAACCCGAATCTAGCATTACCACGGCCGCTACTCAGAAACCTGCAAAGATCCCGAAAGGAAAATGCTACAATTGCGGGAAGCCAGGTCACTTTTCTAATGTATGCAAAGCCCCAAGGAAGCCAAAGGCAAATGACTCAGCCGAATGCTACAACTGCCATAAGAAGGGGCACTATAGCAGGAACTGTCCTCTGAAGCAGAATGCTCAAGTGGCTCATGTCTATGACGGGAAGACCCCGCCAGCTACCACCGATGGATCAGGTAAACCCGATGTCTTGGGAGGTACCCTTACCTTTAAAAATATTCCTGTTTCTGTACTTTTTGATACTGGTGCATCACGTAGCTTCATATCTGGTATCCTTGTTCACAAATTAAAATTGAAACGAAGAAAACTTAAGGAACCAATTAAAGTTCAAAACCCGATAGGAGGTTCTGTTAGTCTCAGTATATACAGTAGAGTCCCTATCTCTTATTCTTACTACAAGTTCTCTTTTGATTCGATTGTTATGGACCTTTCCGAATTTGATGTTATACTGGGGCTGGACTGGTTGACAAAATATAAGGCCGAAGTTAGATGTGCCGAAAGAATCGTTAAAGTCGAAACGAAGCTTGGACCTATATATATACCATGTCATGGCTCAGAAACCAATAGAACAGAATTTTGGTCTTCTTTAGAAGTTGTTCCCCCTTCGATAGAAAAGATACCGGTCGTTAAAAATTATGCGGATGTGTTTGAAGAAGTAGAAAACTTAACGCCGCAAAGAGAAATTGAATTTAGGATAGATCTAATTCCTAACGCCCGACCAGTGGTACATCCAATTAGAAGAATGGCCCCGAAAGAAAAAGAAGAATTAAGTAGTCAAACCCGAGAATTGCTTTGGAAAGGTCTAATTAGACCGAGCTTTTCAGCTTGGGGAGCAGCAGTTGTATTTGTCCCGAAATCAGACGGTACTCTAAGACTTTGCGTTGATTACCGAGATCTCAATAAACAGACACTGAAGAACAAATATCCCTTGCCCCGAATAGATGATCTGTTAGATCAATTAAATGGAGTAACAGTATTCTCCAGAATGGACCTAGCTACAGGTTTCCACCAATTACGAATAGCAGAAGACTGTGTTCCTTTAACAGCCTTCAGGGGTCCCGATTTATTCTACGAATGGTTAGTAATGCCGTTCGGCTTGTGTAACGCTCCGGCATACTTCGTCGATCTTATGAACAGAGTGTTCCGTGGTGTATTGAATAAATTTGTTCTAGTCTTCATCGATGACATTTTAATCTACTCTAAGTCGGAAGATGAACATGCAAAACATTTAGAATAAGTGTTGAAAATTCTAAGGAGAAATGTCTTGAAAGCTAAATTTTCTAAGTGTGTCTTCTGGCAGAATGAAGTTAAATTCCTAGGCCACGTCGTATCAAAAGAAGGAATTGCTGTAGACCCAAGCAAAATTACAGCGATTCAGAACTGGAAACAACCTACTACGCCCACCGAAGTTTGAAGTTTCCTTGGATTAGCTAGTTACTATCGGAAATTCGTTCAGGATTTTTCAAAGATATCTGGTGTATTGACAAAGCTTACAAAGAAGCATGAGAAATTCAAATGGACTCCCGAATGTGAAGAAGCTTTCCAGGAGCTGAAACTGAAGTTGACAACCGCTCCAGTATTGACCATTATAGAAGGCAACCAAGACTTGACTGTATGGACAGATGCTTCTATTAGAGGGCTAGGAGCAGTGTTAATGCAAAAAGGCCAAGTGATCGCTTATGTCAGCCGTCAACTAAAGCCGCATGAAAGAAACTATGCAACTCATGATCTTGAGTTATTAGCTATCGTGTTTGCTTTAAGAATCTGGAGGCATTATTTACTGGGCGAGAAATTCGAACTATTTACCGATCATCAATCCTTGAAATATCTGTTCACTCAGAAAGATCTAAACTTGAGACAATAGCGTTGGTTAGAATTCCTTGCGGCATATGATTTTGAAATTCTATACACTCCAGGGAAAGCCAATGTTGTAGCAGATGCGCTCAGCAGGAAGAATGAAATCATTGCCAGTTTTATCATTACTTCTTCCTTAGAAGATAAGATTACTATCCTGCAGAAGGACGATGAATTCATTAAAAGGATTAGCCAGCGGATCCGAGAAGGAAAACCCTCAGATTTTAGCCTTGATAGCCAAGGGGTCCTAAGATTAAAAGGGCGAATTTGTGTGCCTGGAATCCCAGAGCTTAGAAGAGAAATACTTGATGAGTGCCACAAGTCCAAGTTAAGTATCCACCCCGGTGTGAGCAAAATGTATAATGATATCAAACGCACATTCTGGTGGAAGGCGATGAAAAGAGATATTTCAATATATGTTAGCAGATGCTCCACTTGTCAGCTAGTTAAGAGTGATCAGCAGAAATTGGCGGGATTATTACAACCCTTAGAAATTCCAGGTTGGAAGTGGGAACAAATCTCGATGGATTTCATCGATGGCCTGCCTCGAACTAAGAAAGGAAACGACAGTATATGGGTAATCGTAGATCGCTTCACGAAGACTGCCCATTTCATACCTGTCCGATCCAACAGAACGGCTCAAAGTCTAGCACAGATTTACTTCAGAGAAATAGTTAAACTACATGGAGTGCCGCTCAATATAGTCAGCGATAGAGATCCCCTATTTACTAGCAAATTCTGGGAAGCATTCCAAGAAGAATTGGGAACCAAATTGAATCTAAGCACCGCTTACCACCCACAGACAGACGGCCAAACTGAGCGGGTGAATAGAATTCTAGAAGACCTACTGCGGGCTTGCGTTATTGATTTTGGAGGTTCATGGGAAGATCATTTACATCTAGCAGAATTCTCTTACAACAATAGCTATCAAGCAAGTTTGGGAATGTCTCCATTTGAAGCATTATACGGTAGACCGTGCAGATCTCCCGCATGTTGGGTAGAACCTGGCAACAGACTTGTGTTAGGGCCCGATATGATTCGAGAAGCATCGGATAAGGTCGATTTCATTAAGAAGCGATTAAAAACCGCACAGAGCCGACAGAAAAGTTATGCTGATGCGAGAAGAAGGGATATATCGTTTGCCGTTGGCGATTATGTTTATTTAAGAGTTTCTCCGATGCGAGGAGTAATCAGATTTGGCAAGACTGGGAAGTTGGCACCGAGATTTATTGGTCCCTTTCCTATACTTGAACGGATTGGAACTCTTGCATATAGGGTTTCATTACCTAATTGGTTGCCTGGTATACATGATGTGTTCCACGTGTCTCAACTCAGAAAACATGTTCATGATCCCGACCTTATTGTGGAAGAAGCAGCGCAACATGATATTGACATAACTCCAGAATTAGCACTCAGCAGAGAGCCATTAAAGATAGTTGGCAAAGAAACCAGAGAGCTAAGGAGGAAAAAGATTCATCTAGTCAAAGTGCAGTGGAGTAGTGATCCTAAAGACTGTACTTGGGAGACTGAGGAAAGCATTAAACAAGCCTATCCCAAATGCAGAGTGGACATCTCTGACTAACTCCGGTGCAAGGTACCTTTACAATACTTTGCATTTACATTTTATTTCCTGCTTAACTATTATTTCCTTTTCGAGGACGAAAAGTTTTAAGTGGGGGAGATTGTAATAACCCGGAAAATGTGAACCAGTTTAAAATTTTTAAATTAGGTTATTACCAAAGAATTTGAATAGTTGAAATAGTATATTTCAATAAAATATAGAATTGTGTATAATATGGCAGTTTGAAATTTGGAATACAAACTTTGTCTGACTGTACCGGGTGGAAAATATAACGGATTTTGACGAAACTGAAAATATTTAAATCTGTTTATCAATACCTTTCTAACGAATCTGAAAAATCGAAATTTCATAACGGAAATCAAAAGTTATGGCCAAACGAATTTTCAGAAAGGTCGCTATATAGTATATATAGCCCTTGAAAATTGAGATTTTGCATACGACCTCGGAATTCGACGAAACCACTTTTGTTGGGTCCGGGATGTCAAATTATTGCTAAGTTTCAAATTTCGTAATTTTTGAAGCTAGTATGTGAGCGGGGCAAAAGCTAACGTGTTTGGTCAAATTCTATTAAAATGGGTCGACCTAAAAATGGCCGTTTTTCAAACGAGCTCAGAATTCGACGAAACTGGTTTTGTTAGGACCGTATCATCAAAACAAAGCTAGATTTATTTTTCTGGAATTTTTCGATTCAGTTTGTGGCCCTAGCAAATTGAAATGTACGTTTAAATTAAATATCGAATGTTTTATATTTTAAATTGGAAAATAACTGACTGTAACAGTCGAAATGGCCAACGAAACATATCCCATTGTGTCCGGAATGGGGGTATTTAGCTAGGGGCGACAGTCATTGGGTTTAAAAAGGAGTCCGTTTGCAAAAACACTATTTAAAAATTTCTATAAATTTCTGGCCAATAGGAAATTTTCTTTCATAAAATAACCCCAAAAACCCTCCGCCGTTCAAAAGAATCGACGATCCACGTCGTTCATTTCTTTCCGCCCACGCCGCCGCCGCTACAGGCCATTCCAGACCTTGCCACCACCGCCGTTCGCTCCGCCTCTTCCCCCTCTACAAATCCGACCCATCGCCGACCCCCATCGCCTCCGCCATCGTCGGAATCGCCGCCACGAAGCTCCAGACTTCCCATCGCCAGATCTGCTCCGATCTGCCACCATCTCCGACCCCACCACCATCGACCTGACGCCCTCGACTTCCTCTACGACGCCATCACCTCCGATCAGACCCACGACGCACAGATTTCGCGAAAACAGCGAATCCCCTTTTGAACGAAAAATAAAGGTAATTCCTTTATACGTTTTTAACACTTTAAAGCATTGCAAAGCTTTGAAAAATAATATCTTTTTCGTTCTTTAATGAAATTCGATGAAACAGGAGACACTGTGACCGCAAGGAGGCTCTCTACATTCTAGAAGAAGCCGCGGATTTTTCTGACCTTCCTACGATTTTTAGCACCGCAATAACCAATGTGAGGAATCTAAATTATCTGTGTGAATGAAATCGCGTTGTATAAATTATATAAGCGAAGTGTAAATTATATACGCATTGTATACCTCATGTACATGTGTTGTATAAGTTATATTAGCGATGTATAAATTATACAAGCGTTGTTTGAAACATATATGCTTTGAATTGTGATGAAATGCAAGTGAATTATTATATTATATATATATATATACTCCCCTCGTCCACAGACCATGGACGATATTTATTGCTTGTGATTGACGTGATATTACATCGTTTGACGAATGGTTGGAAATAATTGTTTTGTGGTTGATATTATGGTTGAAAAATACCTTTGTGGTTGAAAAATACCCTCTTGTGGTTGAAACAAAATAGAGTAGGATTGTGGAATTGAAAATAAAACATGCCGCCTGCGTGCGAACTAGATGCATGATCCCCATTGTCAAAAACCGCGAGGTTTTAAGGTAGAGCGAGGAGCCGTACTAGGGACGGTCCCGGTTTTAACTACCCTGCCGTTATGCTGCCGAAATTTTCTGAAATATCTATGTGTTAGAATATTTTCCATTCATTGAAATAAATTATACAAACTATATAGAATATTCATGTGTTGAGTTGCAATTCATTCGTTGAGTTGAAGTTCATGTGTTGAATATTATTTGAATTTAAACAAATGGCTTTAGCGATAAAAAACACATTTTTATATATATACAAACTATATCGAATATTCATGTGTTGAGTTGCAATTCATCCGTTGAGTTGAAATTCATGTGTTGAATATTATTCGAATTTTAAAAAATGGCTTTAGCGATAAAAATCACATTTTTATATATATACAAACTATATAGAATATTTATGTGTTGAATTGCAATTCATTCGTTGAGTTGAAGTTCATGTGTTGAATGTTATCATCTCTTAAAAATAAAATGAATCGACGATGAAAACTATATTTTTATAGTGAATAAGAAGTGTTAAAAATACCCATGTGTCGAATAAATATTTTTGATGATAAAAATATTCCTTTTATCATGTATACGCTTAGTTAAAAATACACATGTGTTGAAATCAATAATAATTTGCTAGAAATATTATTATTAGCTTTGTTCTGCATATATATATACATGTGTTGAACAGGAAAATGGATTAACTGTAGAGTAAAGAAATTATTTGCATGCCCGACAAATAGGTAAACCTTGATGAGTTGGCTGCGCAATTTTATTTATATATCAACTCCTGTGAATGCCATTGGATGCGGAGTGCTGGTTTTTCTGTGTGAAAAAATAAATAACGCCATAGGATAGTAACAATTAATTTTGAACTACACTACATGGCATACTTCTTGACGATAGGCATACTTCATCATATTCCACATAAGCAATTGGAGCTTGTGTGACGAGGTGGAAGATTTACCATACAAGCAAGAGGCTTGTATGGCGATGACTATATACTACAGGTTGAACTGATGACTGATATGGACCATATAAATTATAACGATAAATTGCCAGATTAATAAAAAAAACCACACGGGTCTGAAGTTGACAATAATCACGTCGCTCTAATTATTAGATACGGCACATGGACTATTTATTTCCACACGGAAACGGGGTGACGGGAATTTATTCTCTGGAGTGATTATCAGTACATGCTCCCTCGTAAACACCAAAATATATCACTATAAATATGTGAATGCTTTTTAGGATTTATTGGGTACCTAATACGGCCCAATAAATTTCCAAACCCCTCCCCGTACAAAGGAGGTTATGGCGAAATTTTTCGAAATATTAAGGCGTTAGTGAAATATTTGAAGTGAAAACGAAGTTGAAAATATAAAATGAGCTATAGTTGAAATTATAGATTGAACTATAATTATATATACATATAATTATAATTAAAAGGAATAGAGGCCGTGCAGTTCGGGTTTCGAAATCGTAATTTGAAACGATTAGTACGAGAAATCCGACCATCGGATTTTCCCGAAACCGCAATCGCGGGGTTCGCCTTGGAAATATCTTTCCAACGGCACCAACCTTGTAAAAATCCAACGGTTGGATTGTCTGGAATGTTTAATTCAAATCTAAGGAAAAACAGCACTAGAATCGTTTATATTTATATATAAATATAATTAAATTAAATTGAATAACGACGCTGCAGTTCGAATTTTGAAACCGTAACTTCAAACGACTAGTGTGGAAGATCCGACCGTCGGATTCTCACGAAACTGGAACCGTTGGGTTCGCTTTGGGAATATCTTCCCACTGATATAGACTTTGTAGAAATCCAATGGTTAGATTTTCCGATATGTGTAAAACCAATTAAGGGAAAAATAGCGTCAGTGCCACGACACGACCTGAAACGTCGTTTAATTAAATATGGCCATTTTTAAATAAATAAAAATGGCGAAAAATCGTTGTAAAATATTATAAGCAACATTGATTGAAAATAAACCAATTCAGCTGGAATTGTTTGATATTTGATGGTTGTATGTGTATGACATGAAAATAACACTAAAGAACCGAAAGATGGATGCCGAATAATATAACCATAAAATGAATCGATTCAAATTCTAATGACGAGAATTATTTGAAAAGGCCGAGCTAACCCTCATTTCAAATAATTTATCGAGCGATTCGAATTGGAAAATGCGAAGACGATTCAACACCGACGATCTTCGTATCGGTTGGATGGGCGCTACTGAGGTTCCTGACCGGAGTAGCTACCGGAAAGGGACGGAAGTAGTAGCCGTCTGAACGTATGTGTTGATTGGACGGATATACGAGGAATTTGACGCCTCCGGTTTCGTTCAGACCCAGGACGGACTTGTAAATGGACTGTGTGTCTGACATTGGATTTTGTTCTATACTGATTGATCTCTGTTAGATATATATCTGTTTGGCGGCGGAGAATTTATTCTCTTGCTTAACGCTCTTCTCTGAGACGTACGAGCTCAGGGGTTATATATCGATAGAAATCAATCGTACGGAGTGGACTGCCTATGTGGCATGCCAAGATGCTGTGATCAAGGCTTCTGTTGCAAAGCAAAGTCTTGTCGATGATGATCAAAGCAAGGTCTATGTAGCCTAGCTTTGTGTATTTCGTAGATTCGCGAACCTCACACCCCGGTATGGGTTAAAAACGGGATACGGACTGCAGGGAGAGCACGACGTTTCTTTCTAGCTATGGTAGTGTCAGTGACTTACCAGCCCTGACATATATATCTACTTTTCACCTTTGTGGTTGTTGGAATGCGAGGCGCCTCGATTATAGGTCTAAGGACCGGGAAACGTGTGTTCAGGAATTGCCAATCCTCTAACGTAAGTGAGGACCGGCCCTGAAGCATCTAGGGGTTACCCAGAGTGTGTAGTCCCGAGGCATTTGCTAGAGTGTCTCGAAGCGGAGAGGAGCTTGCCCCTTGCCTCGACTCATGACGGAAATCCAATTTCGAATACGAGATAACGGATTCGATTGTAACTTATATATGGCGACATAGTGGCATGGGACGCTCATGTCGCCTATGATTGATATTTATGATGCTATTCATTTTTGAAAACATATATGCACTAGTAATAATATCAAATGATTTTGCTTTATATGTATCAAGCATATTTGGCTATTATAAGGTAAAACTCTATCCTCCGGCTTGCGTTGCATTGTGTGATGGGACCTGAGTCTTATAATGGCTTCATTCTTTCAAAAAGCATTGCGTTGTTTTAAAAGAACTTACTTTATTTTAAATGCACTAGCAATCACTGGAGTAAACCCGTTCCGCGAAAGTGGCGTGGTCCTATGATTTACTATTACTGTTGTTTAACTGTTAAATAGATTCCTCATACCAGTCCCCATGACTGACTCGTTGTTTGTTTCACTTTGCAAACGCGGGTGCCCTTATTTTCACACGGGCAGCCTAGTACACAGGTGACAGGTGGTTTTTGGTTCTGCACTGCTGCATAGAGTGCATTTTTGGCTCATGGCGAGGCTGACTTCACAGTGATGACTTTGATATTTTCCGCCATTACTGTATTTATATTATGATTCCGCCACTGGCGATGCAGACTGATTTACTCTCTGTATTTCACACTATATGTATATGTATTCCGCCTTCGGCGATGTAGACTGATACCCTTATTATGTCTTACTGCATGTATGTATTCCGCCTCTGGCGATGATGACTGATCACTTTCCTTTTTATTTACTAAGTATATCCCACGTTATGCTATTCTGATATTCCTACATGTTGTGATTCCGCTGTCATATCCATGTAAAATTATTTTATTTATTGTTTCTGCTATTATCTGTACTCTGCTATGATGATTAATGTGTTATTTCCCAATGATTATCCTTAATACCGCCCCTCGGATTTTGGGATCGTCACATTTGTGCTTAACAACAATCTTTGCTCGATCCTGTACAAATATAATCTCTGATTTA